>CM019721.1:39983948-40583948 GCA_009760885.1 Achatina immaculata
AGAGGAACATCAAAACAAATCAAGACCCGTCTGTGCGATCACAGCTCTTTTTAAAATCGCAAGTCGTATCATTGGAAAGATGGACACTGCTGTCCGTTGTCCCACTTTTTTCCTGACTCCATTTCGAACCTCCTCACTTTTCCCCTGGGACCTTTGAAGAGATGACGCTGTAATTCTCGCTCGCTGCTTTCAGCTTATTTAGAATTAGAGAGAGGGGGACACCTCCCCCCCTCTCCTTTTCCTCGGAACTTCTAAATCTTACCCCACCATCGGCGCCGTAGCACAGTTCAGGAGCGGTCAAGGGACATAATGAGAATCTGATCATATTAATTATCGATTTGTCTACCCTGCTGGCAGTAGCAAAGAAGATAGGGGATATTTCTTTCTGGCGTTGAGAATATATAAGATGCTTATATTTTGATCCCTTATAACGGTATATGTTATTTACACTTTCTTCGTTTAATTTCATTTGTTTTCAGTACATGTGCTCATAGCAGTCCATTTATTATGCTTGTTATAGCTGTCTGTGTGTTTTTGTTCTCATCTGTATTAATGTGTTTAAAAAAATGAGTCCAGATTAAGTTTCTGCTTTATTTGCTTTTTGACTGGTTCAAACATTGTTATTATTTTTAATTTGCTGCTTTTCTCTGTCTTTAAACTGTTTTTATTTTGAGCATTTTCTATGACATAATTGAGAAATGCGCTGAAGAATTACGACCGGTTGTTTGAGAATCAGTGCAGATTCACAGTAACAAACTGATGTGGTGTGTCAGTAACAGTGTGACAGATGTGCTAAACTGATGAGTGATGTCTGCGAGAGTGTGGGCGATGTAATAAACTAATGTGCTGTGTCAGTAAAAGTGTGACAGATGTGCTGATGTGGGATGTCTGACAGTGTGGTAGATGTGCTAAACTGATGTGGGGTGTCAGTAACAGTGTGACAAATGTGCTGAACTGATGTGGGATATCAGTGACAGCGTGACAGATGTGCTAAATTGATATCAGTGACAGTGATATCTATGTAGCAAACCGATGTGAGGTGCCAGTAACAATGTGACCGGGTTGCACTAAACTGTCACACTGTGGCAGTGTGACAAAGAACAGGATGTCAAATCGCCCTGACTGTCAAATTCATGATTCCTGTTCATGAAGTAACGAGCGATGAAGAATCTGCTGCTTTTTTCTGCTGGCCCGCCTGTAATCTTAAAGAAAAGAAAGTAATGTGGAGATAATCGCTTTATCTTGAATTTCTTTACTACAACAGGAGAAGCTCTAGAGCTTTTCTCACATACAATGTTGTATGTAAACAGTAATTACAAGTTTCCGGTTTCTTTCAGTGGCACATACAGAAATCATTAAATTCTGGTGATTTAGAATAACAGTGCTCTTATTTAACTTTTTTCTCTAGTTATCTTCTTTCAATGTTTTTGTTTTGAGAAAGTAACAGAGAAAAGAAGGTTGAAGTAACTGTGAAGTGAAAAACTCTTCTTTTGCGTGCATTATTTCTCATATTACTCCATTTTCCCACTCTACCGCCATGCAGTTCATGTCACGAGATGTGGAAGGAAATTGCTGGAACATCGCAGACAATTTCCGACTTGAAGGTGGAAGTTTGTTCTTGTCAAAGGTATACAAGTGCGACAACTAAGTACACAAGCATCAAAATAGCGTTCACTCGCATGTTTAGAATGTGCCAGATGATTTCCATCACGGCTCTGTTATGTCCTATATGTCCTGTAGAGGACGAGATAAACAGTAATCTTCTTTTTGTTTTTCCCCCTGTCTCCCTGAATACAGTTTATTTTCAATATCTCTGCTTCGTGTCTCCAAGCTCTGAAATGTCATGGGCACAGGCTTTGAACCTCTCTTTGTCCAGGTTTTAACTGTGCCCTCTCGAGGTTCCTTGCTAACGCTGTCAAGTCTTCTCTTTCCTCCGTCTCTTTCACACATCTTATCCACTTCTAAGCTCACACTTCACGTTTTTTAAACTTTATTTTGTTGGTTTTATTTATAATTTCAGAAATCTGTCGTCCAGGAAGTGGCAGAGGCGTTTTACGTTTATATTACACGAAGTGCTGTACAAAAAATGTTTGTAATGTAAGTGCAGTGTAATCAGCCCGTCTAACGATACGGAGTTTGGGTTTTTTTAACTAATTTTTTTTAATTTCTCAAAGATAGATTTAAACAGCTGGTCCATCCGCTAGCATACTTTGGTCACCGATAGCTTTCCTCAATCTTCTCTTCTTTTTTTTGTATCTTCATCTCTCTTTCCTTTGTCTTTCTCTTTTTTTTTTAACTCATGTCTTCTTCTGTCTTTTTTCTATCTCTTCCCTCCCTCGTATCTCTCTTTCTCTCTCTTTCCTCTCAATTTACCTGTCTTCCTCTCTCTTTCCTTTACCTTTCTCTCTCTCTCTCTTTCCTCTGTCTTCCTCTCTATATTTCTGTGTCTTCTTCTTTTTCTTTCCTCTGGCTACATTTATGTGTCTTCCTCTCTCCCTCTCTTTTCTCTGTCTTCTTCTCTATATTTCTGTCTATCTTTCTCTCTTTCTTCTCTCTTCCTCTCTTTCTTTCTTCTGTCATCCTCTCTATTTTTTTCCTCTGTCATCCTCTCTCTTTTCTTCGTCTGTCATTCTCTTTTCTTCCTCTGTCATCCTCTTTCTTTCTTCTGGCTTATTCGACCTTTTTCTCTGTCTTCTCTCTATCTTCTTCTGTCTTCTCTATATCTTCTTCTGTCTTCCTCTCTCTCCTTTCCTCTATCTTCTTCTTTCTTTCTTTTGCCTTCTTTCTCTTCTCTTTGCTCTCTCTCTCTCTCTCTCTCACACACACACACACACACATTCCCTCCGATCTTGTATAAAAAATATAAACTATATTCCTTCCTACAACTATAAACTTTTCCACTATCTATTTGATGTCGACTACATGCCTCTATGAATCGTAAAACTTAAAAGTTATTTTAGACTGCTCTTACATAAACCGAATTCAGTTAATTTTTTATTCTGAATAGTAATGAAATTTTTGTTTAGTAGATAGGCTTTTATATATGGATATAGTTAGTCATTTATACCTGTATGTAGTTAGTCATTTATATGTGTATGTAGTTAGTCATTTATATGTGTATGTAGTTAGTCATTTATATGTGTATGTAGTTAATGATTTATATGTGTATGAAGTTACTTTATTGTTAATTATGTTTGTTATATGAGCAGCATATTTGTAGAATTCTGGAACAGAGTGAAAGTTGTATGATAAAGGGCAGAATGCCAGAAGGGCCTGTATGCCCAATTCTTAACCCTTTTGAAATAAAGATCAATCAGTCAATCAATCAATCTCACAATCAGTCAATCAACCAACCATTCCTCATACTGACAAATTTTCTGACAGTTCGTGCTAACAGTTCTGCCAGAATCAACGGTGGTCTTTTGAGAGTATTTGTTGCTATGCTGCGCAGTAGCGATGGGTGTAATAGAGGCTGCTAAAAGCAGTAGTTGTGGGGTGGTGATGGAGTTCACCCAGGTACTGTTGTAAACGTGATCAGTGTTGCATTTGTGAAAGAAATCGTTGTGGCTGTGGTAGATACAGTAGTGATGCCATTAGCACTTGTATTAGTTTACTATTAGTAAGAATAACTGTATTAAGAGTAATAGTAGTATAAGTAAAAGTAATTGTAGTAATATCAGTGTGAGTAAGAGTAGTAGTAGTAGTAGTAGTAGTAATTGTTGTTGTTTTTGTTGTTGTAGTAGTTATATTAGTAGTAGTAGTAACAGTATCTGCAGTAGTAGTAGTAGTAGTAGTAGTAGTAGTAGTAGTTGTTGTTGTTGTTGTAACAGTATCTGCAGTAGTAGCAGTAGCAGTGATGGTGCTGTTGGTGGTGGAGAGTAGTTTGCTCCTGAGATGGTGGCTGCATGCTTACGAATTACCACAGGAGAACTCTTCTACTCCTGGAGGGAATAATCTAAAAATGAACTTAAAAAAAAAAACAGACGATGTCAGAAAGATAAGATAATCGGTTGATTGGTCGATTATCTCCCTGTGGCTGCAAACTGAAGACAACTGACAAGAGAAATAAGGCACCTGACATATCAATGAAGAAAAACTGGAAGAAGTGGAGAGTTTTGATTATCTTGGATCATTACTAACTAATAATGGAGATACAATGAGGGATACTAAAAGGAGGACATATCGCTCTTCAGAAAATAAAACAACTAAAGAAGCTGTAGAGAGACACAGACAGAACTACAACAATAAGATTTTAAAGGACATGCATCTACCCCATCGCAACATATGCCGTGAGACCTGGACACTTAACAAAACAACTGAGAAACACATAAATGCGTTTGAATGTAAATGCTACAGAAGAGTTCTTCAGATATCATGGACAATGACAAGAACAAATATATCCATACTACAAGAACTTAATATTAAAGAAGGCTGGCTAGTAAAGAGGATTAAACAGAAAATAAAAACTTAAATATTATGGACACATTAAGCGTCATGATAATTTAGAGAAATCCGTCTTGGAAGGGTACATAATGGGAAAAGGAAAGAGAGGAAGACCAACGCGAAGATGGCTGCAAGACATCTTTGATAACCTGCAAATGGATGCATCAGCAGCAGGGCATCCTGCTTAAAACCGAGAGGCCTACACGAGAGCTGTTAGGGAGGCAAAGTTCCGCAAAGGACATGAAATAACTGAGCTACAAACGTGGGGTCTATCTAGCCTGTGCTGTGGCAAAGATCCTGATACCAAAGCAGGGTATGAAAATAAAACAAGGAAAATACTAGTGACATCATGGTCTGTTCTTTCCCCTTTCCTGCCGTATTTAACCTGGTGAATGTAAAATGTTAACTGCAGCAGCCTAGCACGATTGCGCTGAGCATTCTAGAGTTTTCCAAACATTTGCCTTGTAAAGTTGGTCCGTGTAAGAACATACCCGGTTTATACTGTCCTCTTGGTGGAGTCATATCTAAATCCCCTGTCTTACGATGTAGTGTCCTTGTAGAGATGCTGCTCTTGTGACAAGGATTTGTACCTAGTGCTCTCACTCTCTGTGATATTTTTTTGTCTCTACTAAAAAAAATGTACCATTTCTAGAATCTTGACAAGTAAATATTAGAAGAAGACAGCGATTCTTGGGCATCTCTCGCTGCTTCTGATAAGTAAACACTGTTTTTTCCATAGGGAAAAAACATGATATCACGAAAGTATAAAACAGAATTGCACAACACAAGATCTCTTTTAAAAAGAAAAGACTTAGAGAGAGAGAGAGAGAGAGAGAGAGAGAGAGGAGAGAGAGAGAGAGAAAGAGAGAGAAAGATTGATTGATTGATTGACTGATTAATCTTTATTTCAAAAGTGTTAAGATTTGGGCACGCAGGCCCGCTTGACATTCTGCCCTTAACATACAGCTTTCTCTCTGTTCCAGACGTTCTACAAATATGCTGCTCATATAATAAACATAATTAACATTAAAGTAATAATGAACATTAAAGTAACTACATACACATATAACTAACTATCTACCAAACAAAATCTTTCTGTACTATTCAGATAAAAAAACCAGTTAACTGAATTTGGTGTCTGTAAGAGCAATCTAAAATAACTTGAAAGAGAGAGAGAGAGAGAGAGAGAGAGAGAGAGAGAGAGAGAGAGAGAGAGAAATGAAGGGAGCTTTATATTTTAACACTTGTTTCTGACTTTTTTTTCTTGACGTTTTGTATAGAAGGTGAAGAAGCTGTCCGATTTGGCAATCTGCGACCCATAGCTGTCATGCTAGCGTCGGGATTTGCGAACTATAGCCGCCATACTAGCTTCGGGGTTTGCGAACTATAGCCGCCATACTAGCTTCGGGGTTTGCGAACTATAGCCGCCATACTAGCTTCGGGGTTTGTGAACTATAGCCATCAAACTAGCTTCGGGGTTTGCGAACTATAGCCGCTATACTAGCTTCGGGGTTTGCGAACTATAGCCACCATACTAGCTTCGATGTTTGCGAAGTATAGCCGACCAAGACCTTGTCCTCATTCATTCATTAGCATGTTCCTTACGGAAATTTACTTCCCTAACCGCTCTCTTGAAGGCCTCTCGAATGTAAGCAAGATGCCCTGCTGCTGGTGCATCCATTCGCAATTCACCAACAACGTCATGTTGCTACCTTCGCTTTGGTATTTCCCTTTTTCTTTTTCCCATTATGTACCTTTCAAAGACTGTCTTCTCCAAAGTCTCATAACTTTTAATATGGCCGAAATACAGTACTAAAGCTGTTTCTATTTAATCTTCTTTACTAACCAACCTTCTTCAGTATTAAATTCTTGTAGTATGGATATATTTGTTCTTTTTTGTGTGTCCAGGACATATGAAAAACACTTCTATAGCGTTTACATTCAAAGGTATTTATGTGTTTCTCAGCTGTTTTCTTATGTGTCGAAGTCTCACAGGCATATGTTGCGATGAGACCTTGTCCTACTCTCCCAGTTAATAGGACTAACCTGGCTAACGGGCGCAGGGATGGCCACAGCCCAATGGCAGTGGAGCCTGCTAAAGAAGTATAGAACACCCCCTTTCTTGTTAGTTCCACCCAGAGATTGAAGAAACAGCAGCCATAACCTGCTACCAGTCAGACACGATGTTGTGCCTCAACACCTTTACCGCATCGGCTGCAGGGAACATTACCCTTGCAACTCCAGGAAGAAGAAGAAGAAGAAGAAGGAAGAAAGACAGAAAGGAGAAGGAGAAAGAAGAAGAAGAAGAAAGAAAGAAGGAAGGACGAAGAAGAAGAAGTAGAAGAGCTGTGTATGTGCGAAATTCTGGCATCGAAACGGCGTAGAAAGAAGAGAAGAGAAGGCGAAATAAAAAAAACATAGAACATTGAGTCTGAGACGATCACTTGACAGGACATCTTCACTCAGGCTTATAGGAAAGCATCAAAGACGGAACCACGATTATCACAGCATCAGGTGATCATGATTAAAATATGGAGAAAAATATCACAACATAAAGTACTTGAACATTCAGACTATCGAAAATGACTGATAGCAAGAAAGATACGGGTGAATAAAAACGTAGAAACTTCAGAAACATGCAAAAACGTGTAGAAACAAGAAAGATAACACACGTGGTGAATACACGATGAATGAAGATATGTTGCCATTTAAGAACTGAAGAACGTAAGCGACATGAGCAAACAATTTAAAATAAAAGGCCATGAAACATTTAAGATAAAATTTAAGATAAAATTCTTCCAATATGAGGACAACATTTAAGGGAAATTAATGGCAAACTCTTGCTGTAAATGACCCAGGTAGCCCAGAGAAGACTAGATATGATCTTCAGCTGCTACAAGTTTGCCGAACATTAACTGCAACATGTGACAAGCTCTTTAATTAAAACATGTGATAAACTTGTCATTAATTGCAACATGTGACAAGCTCTTTCATTAAAACATGTGATAAACTTGTCATTAATTGCAACATGTGACAAAAACTTTTTTTTCGTTACAACATGTGACAAACCTGCCATTAAGTACAGCATGTGACGAACTTGTCATTAAGTGTGCGACATCACGTGACCAATAATTTAAGTACATAAGGTCATAAATTACAACATTTTTAAAAAAATCATCGTTATTTACAACATACAATGAAATCTTCATTAGTAACAACATATGACAAAATCAGCATTACCACCAGGGTAAGGTAAAGTTATCATTAAAATTAACGTGTAACAAATGTCCATAACAGATGGTGGCTCTATTCTCGCCCTTTATTCATCATATCACTCAGGCAACAAGTATTGGCGCCAGTCGACTGCACCCGGAGCGAAGACTCATTACTTAAACCGCACGGGTTAATGGGCACCGATCCGTAACCGACCTGCTTGAGTCAGGGCTGGCGAACCATAGACGACCAAGACCCTATATTAACACCAAGGATTGTTCCTGAAAACAGACCACGGCCTGCCTGAATGAACAGTAATGACAACGGAAAGGCAAACCGATTTCTAAAAAAAATTAATAAATAAAAAAATTTAAATACACCATGCCGAAGTTTGATATCTGGGGCCGAAGGGCTTAGATATCACAGCCTAGCTGCGTGCTACAACACAGTGGAACAACATCATTTTGAGAGCGAACGCAGAAGGAGGAGGAGGAGGAAGAGGAAAATGGAAAGAACAGAACAAGCCATTACGTCTTACGGATATAAACACCAAGTCAGAAGTATTTATATACAACGTGGTATTATTTATGTTAGCCCCGACTAGGCGTGGCTTCCTGGGCCGTGATTAGCTTTAGCTTATGTGGTTCAGTCCTTAATATCATTGCTTTCATATTTTTTTGTTATTGAATGTATAAGAATGTGCGTTCCCGCTTGAGCAGGTGAAAGAATCGTGGCGAATCACAGCCTCTGTTTCCTTCCAGGGCCGCTGGAAGTTATCAGGCGAAAGGGGGGGGGGGAGACTAACGTTGGATTCTGTGTGACAGCACGGTGCACGGAGATGTCTGGTATTCAAACTGTCTGAGATATTGAGAATGCCAGAATAAGCTCCAGCAGAGGCGCTATCCATAAATCATGGCAGCATACAAGACTATCTGCAGCGTCTACGCTTGCAAGCCAAGCAGTCTTATATCAGCGCACTACATCTCAGTGTAGGTTTCTGCTGTTATTGTTGCTGCTGTTGCGACATATTGTTATTGTTATGAACTGGATGATCTTGGCATTATGTGCTTTTTTTGGTGAAGCTCTTGAAATATAAGTATAGTCTTTAGCTTGTCTTTCCTTCCTCATATACCTCTCCGTGTTGAAGGGACAAATAGATGCCTTGACAGAGCTCGGGCGCATAATTCATACAATGGGATATTTAAGGTTTCTGTAATTTCCTCACTCCATCTCGTGGGCGGCACTTCCTTTGTTTTGAGCGAGGAGTGAATATACTACTCTGACTTTCTAGTACAAAATTTTCAAATGAGAAACAACGAACATTTCGCACAGTAAAGTGAATTGGGACAAGTGTTGTACGATTAGCCTTCGAAAGATAGTGGACAAAGCACTTTAGGTGTCACAGAAAGAATAGTTACAAGAGAATTACTTCTAGCTCGAACCACGGACTTCGGTAAGACACATTTCTCCCAGGTTTAAAAGTCTTTACCTATATTTCAAAAGCGAATCATTTGGGGGGGGGGGGAGTGTATCGAATATTCGTATTTGCATTCGCATTCGGACTCCCCAAAATTCCAATATTAGCATCAAACCGAATATTAAAATATTATACTCGGTACACTTCTATTAACCCCAAAACACTGTCCTAAATTACTCTTATTTTCTGCACTCCCCGAATGGGACCAAAGAAACAAACTTGAAAGAAGATTCCACTGTTACTGGGTGCTTGAGTCTTGCCCTGTTGGTCAGAGTGTAACAAATTTAGCCTCACCAGGAACACCTGGTGCAGACAGGTAAACTTTTCATTACCGTGATTTATTAGCCCGGGATATAGGCATCGTATTTGCTTCGACGTAAATATGTGTAAATGCACAAGGAAAGAAAAACAGAGAACGCCATCTGTATCTTATGTACGTGAATGTCTAATAACCAATATACCAGCCAAGCTATTTGCACGGCATGTGTGTATATGCCTGTACGTAACACGAACACAGAAGCTTTCTTTTTACTTTTGACTCACAGATTGTAACTTTGGCGAATTCTTGATGTCTTATTTTCGCTTCAGCCACAAATAGCAACATTGGCAGTGCGTGCGAGCAGGTATTCTTCGTTTTCGGAAACAATTTTCCTCAACACTGCATGCCAGGCACCAATTTCTACACCTAGATCAACTGGAGAGGGTTCGATAAGTGGGATGAACCCAATGTCTGACTTCTGAAGAACAATATCACCGATGATCCCTCCGGTCCCCATCCTCATATGTCCACCAAGTCCCTCCTCGTCGGGGGTCATAATTTACATTAATAACTCTAGCGAATATCACACAAGAAACTACGAATTGACATTGTGTCACACAAGCAACTATGAATTGACATTGTGTCACACAAACAACTACGAATTGACATTGTGTCACACAAGCAACTATGAATTGACATTGTGTCACACAAACAACTACGAATTGACATTGTGTCACACAAGCAACTAAGAATTTACATTGTGTCACACAACCAACTACGAATTGACATTGTGTCACACAAGCAACTAAGAATTTACATTAAGTCACACAAGCAACTAAGAATTTACATTGTGTCACACAAGCATTTAAGAATTTACACTGTGTCACACAAGCAACTAAGAATTTACATTGTGTCACACAAACAACTACGAATTTACATTGTGTCACACAAGCAAATAAGAATTTACATTGTGTCACACAAGCAACTAAGAATTTACACTGTGTCACACAAGCAACTACTAATTTACATTGTGTCACACAGGCAATTAAGAATTTACACTGTGTCACACAAGTAACTACTAATTTACATTGTGTCACACAAGCAATTAAGAATTTACACTGTGTCACACAAGCAACTACTAATTTACATTGTGTCACACAAGCAACTAAGAATTTACATTGTGTCACAAAAGTAACTACTAATTTACATTGTGTCACACAAGCAACTACGAATTTACATTGTGTCACACAAGCAACTACGAATTTACATTGTGTCACACAAGCAACTACTGATTTACATTGTGTCACACAAGCAACTAAGAATTTACATTGTGTCACACAAGCAACTACTAATTTACCTTGTGTCACACAAGCAACTAAGAATTTACATTGTGTCACACAACCAACTACGAATTTACACTGTGTCACACAAGCAGCTACTAATTTACATTGTGTCACACAAGCAACTACTAATTTACATTGTGTCACACAACCGACTAAGAGTTTACATTGTGTCACACAAGCAATTAAGAATTTACACTGTGTCACACAAGCAACTACGAATTTACATTGTGTCACACAAGCAACTACGAATTTACATTATGTCCCACAAGCAACTACGAATTTACATGGTGTCCCACAAGCAACTACGAATTTACATTGTGTCACACAACCAACTACGAATTTACATTGTGTCACACAACCAACTATGATTATATATATTTTTCATCTGCGTTAGAGGTTGTTGATCACATCAGATCCTGATCCCTATCGACAGGGCAAAGCCTGCAGTCCTCTCAGGATCCTGATCCCTGTCGACATGGCAGTGCCCACAGTCATCTCAGGATCCTGATCCCTGTCGACATGGCAAAGCCCGCAGTCATCTCAGGATCCTGATCCCTGTCGACATGGCATAGCCCGCAGTCATCTCAGGATCCTGATCCCTGTCGACATGGCAAAGCCCGCAGTCATCTCAGGATCCTGATCCCTCTCGACATGGTAAAGCCCGCAGTCCTCTCCGGATCCTGATGGGAGCCCCAAAGATTTTGCCCCAAGCTTGTGTGTCCTCAAGTCAAGTCTCACGCCTCAGGTTCACATTGTTTGGGCACTCTTGAATGATATATTTCAGAATCTAGACTCCACTGTCACGTGGACACTCATTTGTGTGAGACATTTTGAAGCGATGTAGGTGGCTCAATAGTCTGTGGTGGCCTGTCCTCAGCCGAAAGAGGATGGATTGCTGATGTCTTTGTAGCTGGTGTACTGGATCTGGTTCGGTGTTGGTTAAGCAACTATTACTTTACATTGTGTCACACAAGCAACTACAACTTTACACTGTGCCGCACAAACAGTTATAATTGTATATTCTACCCCACAATAAACTACAATTTAACATTCTGCCATGGAAAAATACATCAGAATTATGTATTTCTATACTCAGAAGTGGGTGAGTAAGAAAATGCAAAACAGGCTGTCGGAAGGATCATAAAACCAAATACTGCTGGCAAAATCTTAGAAACAAAATGTATATCAGAAAGAATTATAACTGTCCAAATAGAAGAAAATGAAGAGGCCACAACCTATGTCCAAATATATATTCCTTGTAATGCACCAGACATGGAGGAAGAATGCGAGGAGTTCCCTGACAACCTTCGTGATACACTAAACAACATAAGTAAAGAGGAAAATATTATAATCATGGGGGACTTCAATGCTAGACTGTGAACTAGTACAGCTGATGTAGCAGTCAACATGGGTGCCTTCGGTGACTAGCAGTGGGTTAGAAATGAAAACTGTAACAGATTCCTAGAACTGTGCAGCTAACATGACCTTTTTAAAAATCACAAACACATTCTTTAAACACAGAGAGTCCCAAACATATACCTGGTACAAATGGAATGATTTGACATGCAGAAACTAAACTGATTTCATACTGGCAAGGAACAACAAGAAAAGGTCAGTCATTGATGCGAGAGCAATACCCAACCTGAGATGAAGCACAGACCACAAAGCTGTAGTAGCAGTCATCAGAGCACACAAGAAAAGCCATACAAGAACTCCCAAGAAGAAAAGTGAAACAATAAAACTAAGCAAGCTCAAGGAAGAGAATGTGAAAGAAGAATATGAGAAGAAAATAAGAGACTTATTCATAAAGTTACCAACAGAAACAAAATCAGTGGAAGAGGAATGGGTTTTGTTCAAAATCAGATTTTTGCGAGCAGCAAAGGAAACATGTGGTACAATGAAAAAGAAGGTAAAAAATGAAAATAACAACATGGTGGAATGATGAGGTCAAAGATGCTGTAAAAGAACAGAAAAATAAATACAAAGAATGGATGAAAAGTAAAGAGGATCTAGACTACATTGAATATCGAACTGCAAGAAGACACTCTAAGCAAAGATATAAAATAAGCAAAGGTAAAATCATGGCAGGAATGCAGTGAAGTATTAAACAACAATCACAAAGAAGCTACGAAAATCTTTTATAAAAAGATCAGTGCAATGAGAAAATGAGCAGAGCACTTGGACCCAACTGAGAATGTGAAGGATGATAATGGTGATCCATTATGCGAACCAGAGAGGGTAGTACAGCGATGGAGACAGTACTTCGAAAAGTTATTCATTATACCATCCGAGGCAAGTTAAACTCATGATAACAACACAGTTGACCCAATAGAACCGGAACCAGACATATTATAAGCTGAAATAAGAGATGCCATCAGAAACCCCCCAATGAACAAAACCCCGGGAAGTTCTGGAAAACGCAATGAGTTAATCAAATGTGAGAAAGAGGTTGGAATAGCTTGGCCTCACAGACTCTATAACTTAGTATTGGAAAAACAAGAAACACCACATGACTGTAGAAATGCTGTAATTATTCCAGTATGGAAGAAAAAAGGCAGTAAAAGGGACTGCAACCAATATAGAGGCATCTCACTGCTAAGCCATACAGGAAAAATGTTCTGCAAGATCCTAGAGAACAGACTGCAACCAGTGATTAAACCACAGTTAAATGAAACTCAGGTGGGACTTAGAAAAAATAGAAGCTCTACAGATGCCATCTTTTCCCTAAGACAGTTAACAGAAAAATCAGTTGAACACAATCAGATACTGCACATAGCTTACGTAGGTCACGAAAAAGCATTTGATAAAGCAGAACTGTGGGAAATCGTACAGCATTATGGAGTTAGTACACATCTGATCAACTTATGCAAAAACCTATATAAAAACAGTCAGTGTACAGATAGAACAAATGCGGGACACTCTGAACCATTCATCATAAAATCTGGAATGAGGCAAGGCTTTGTACTATCTCCTTTACTATCCATAACATACACTGACAGTGTAGTAAAACATACATTGACATACATAGTAAAAACTCCACGACAGAGCAGCCCAACAGCCCAACCCGAGAAAAAAAATGCCGATAAACCCACACCTTCCAGAAGACATACTCAATACGAGGACCATAAACGAACTTCTTTTTTCTGACGATTAAGCACTTATAGCCACATCAGAAAAAGACCTACAGCAGAACATGGATAATTTAGCAAGGGCATGTCAAAGCCATGGCATGAAGATCAGTGCTGAAAAACAGAAGTCATGACCATAGCGAGAGAAGAAACCCAAACAAAGATCTTCCTAGACAACCAGCCCTTGAAACAGGTGAAACAGGTGAAACATTTCAAATACCTAGGTAGCATAACATCATCCTGGGGAACAACTGACGCTGAGATTGAGAACAGATGCAGTAAAGCAAATCAGGTCATTGGACAAATGACTCATTTAAAGGAAAACAAATACATCACAACTGAAACAAAAAGGGCACTGTACAACTTAATTTTCCTCCCAACTCCATGGTGTCAATGTCAAACATGGACACTAACAGCCAAAAACAAAAGAAAAACCATCACGACAGAAATGAGATGTTTTAGGAGAATACTAAATGTGACAAGAAGAGACCAAATAAGAAATGTTACCATCAGGGCAAAGGTTGGAGTAACACCAGTATTTCACTATATTCAGACGCAGCAAGTCAAAAGGTTTGGCCAAGTTACTCGGTTACCACTAGAACGTATATCACAGACAACATTCACACTAAGATTTGTAGGTAACAGAGGAAGAGGCCGCTCACGCGGGAGATGAAGCGAGGAAATTATAGCGGCGCTGTGATACTATCCCATTATATGAAGCAAATCGTCGAGCCGTATCAAGTCGTCTACTTGACCCCTCAACACCGAAAGGTATATGAGGAAGGAGACAAGACAAGACAAGCCACGGGGAAAAAAACTACAACTTTACATTCTACCAAACAAGACATTAGACATTTACATCATGTCACACAAGAAACTACAATTTTACATTGCACCAGACAAGCAGTTACAACTTTACATTGCACCAGACAAGCAGTTACAGCTTTACATTGTGTCACACGAACAACTACAACTTTACATTGTGTCACACGAACAACTACAACTTTACATTGTGTCACACGAACAGCTACAACTTTACATTGTGTCACACGAACAGCTACAACTTTACATTGTGTCACACGAACAGCTACAACTTTACATTGTGTCACACGAACAGCTACAACTTTACACTGTGTCACACGAACAGCTACAACTGTTCACTGTCCAAGACTTCCAAATGTTATGAGTTTAAATATTGACACTTCATAATGGATGTTTTTCCGTTGTAGAACGAAATCAATGGCAAGCGCTGATGATAAAGACATAAACAGAAGAGCCCCATAACCCGAGGAAAATGAAACAAAGCCTCAAGAGAGAGGAGGGAAAGAACTCTGATCAAAGCACTTAAAATACGTGATTGAGACAAAAACACGCATGCCAACAAAACGTTAGAGTAACAGAGAAGTTGCAACATCTGCCCCATGTTACCAGAATGAAATATCGTCATTTCACCACAGGAATGACAGAAATCGATGAAGAGAGTGTTTCTGAATTTCAGTAATTTAAGTTTTGCATGTAGGTCCAGACAGTAAAAAGTTATGGCAAAGAACTAAACACAGCTCAATATATTGTTAAGAGTATCTAGCTTCCCAACATCCCATAGACAACGGTTAAAGACTTTTTATTGTTATTTATACAGTAAATGGGGTTCAGTCAGTCTTCTCATATAATGTATTAAGAAACCATTATGTGAAGCAAAATCTTGAACTTCTTTTAACTTTGTCACTCTGTCACATAATCACATAATGTTCTGACAGAATAAATTTTGAGGCGAAGTTTTGGTAAAAAGAAACCTGGAACGAAGTTACTCTATAATTTAATGATATGCGTTGGGTTACAAGTTTGCTACTTTTCATTTTATTTAGACTTTGCCTAAATATTTTACTCTCAGCGTTGATTGGCAGAGGTACGGAAGATCTAGTTATACTGTCAGTGTTGTTTTGGGATGAAAGGGTTGACAATATTCAACTTACCGACCTGCAATGAATCACCAGACTTTGTGACTTGACTAAAGGACACAAAACATAACCTCGGAATTTATGGGCAATATGGCAGGTTAAGCTACCGTCTCCTTTTTTTTTTCTCTCTTACCGCAGCGTGATATAACTGGGTATCTTCCTGGACCTGAACGAAGCGTACTATCAAGAGCTCACTGTTGACCAGTATCCACGAATAAAATAACCCTATAGACAGCGCTCATTCTTGCTGGTTCTCTCAGCTTCCGCAGCACTTTCATTGCTCTCCCAACATCACAACCGGCCCCCTTTTTTTTATCTGCCACCTCCGTCGCCCTTAGTCGTGTTTAATTCTTCTTTCCTTCACCAAGAAAACAGGACAACGGGCTGTTATAGTTTTGCTGTGGCTATTGTGAGAGGAGAAGGAAAATTGTAACCTCTCGCTCTTCCCTTCATCCCTCCAAGAAGAAAGCCCTGGCTAGATACATTGACGCAGTAGCGTGGCTATTTTGGCTAGGCTAGTAGACATACAGAAAAAAAAAACAGATAGGCTGTCTTCGCTGACAGAAAAAAAGAGGCAGATCGCGTGAAACTCTGAAGAGGACATTGTTAAGAGAGGCCAAATTATCAGGCATAAAATCCCTTGATGAGGTTGAAAGACTCGCCGAGGATAGAAAAAATTGGCAAACTACTTTGCGAGCCCTGTGTGACGTTTAACGGCACGGGAAGGATATAAGATATAAGATAAGCAGACATACGGCGTGTTTATAGATATTAAACATACGGTGTGTTTCTAGATATTGTCTCTAAGAGGGGGTTTAATTATGCCTAATGCAACAGTTCTACAAATCATTGCTCTCTCATTTAAATTTGAGGAGAACTTAGTCATAGAAACGAACTTGGTGGTATAGCAGAGAAGGAGAAAGAGAGAGAGAGAGAGAGGGGGGGGGGGAGGGGTACGCGAGGAAGAGGAAATTGTTCGATGAGTTCATTAACTTGATTGCATTAATGAATCTAAGCTTAAATGCATTATCACTGCGTAGTATGGACCTCGAGACACGCATGAAATGTTTTTCAGTTGTTGATGTTTTTCATGCTTCTGTTATTTGGGTGTGCGCCTGTGTTTTAATTAATGATTGTCGTAAACACATTTTGCTGCCTGGCACGCTGTCAAGCGAATGTGGGGAACGCGATAACAAATTTCGGTTCAGCTTCATGAAATTATTTTTTAAAAGCGATGAAACAGAATTCGCCATACGTTAATTGTTTATTGATGAAGGATTAAAATTGTACAGAATTTGTAAGAACTAGCCAAGAACCTCAAATAAAGACCTATACAGAAAACAACATTTGCTGTATATTATTAATAATATATAATCTACAACATTAAACAACGGATAACTGGGACAGCTTGGGCATGTAACAAAAATGGATAGCAACAAACAGTTGTTTTTTTTTGTATGGCGAACTTATGGCGGGAAGGAGGCCACGTGGTACGCCTAAACTGAGATACAAGGATATTTGTAAGTCATCAACAGGAGATTTTTCTATAAGCCATGATATCTGGGAAGAACTTACAAGAAGACAGAGTCATGTGGAAAGCAACTGTAGCCAATGGTGGAGCGTCACTTGCGGGGGAAATGATAACCAAACATGAAGTTACAAGATGCGAGCGCAATGAAACAGAATATTTCAAAGACAACCATTGCTTTCTGGCGTTGGCCAGTTATGCAAATCCACCATTGATAAAGTCAGTAATGACTTTACTGCTCAACAAGATGATGCTTGTTCAAAACCTACAATAGCTGACGTCTGACTACTTCAAAACCTACAATAGCTGACGTCTGACTTACTTCAAAACCTACAATAGCTGACATCTGACTTACTTCAAAACCTACAATAGCTGACGTGTGACTGATACAAAGCATACAATAGCTGACATCTGGCTACTTCAGAACCTTCTGTTTCTTATATCTTATATCCTTCCCGTGCCGTTAAACGTCACATAAGGCTCGCAAAGTAGTTCGCCAATTTTTCCTGTCTTCGGCGAGTCTTTCAACCTCATCAAAGGATTTTATGCCTATTAATTTGGCCTCTCTTAACAATGTCCTTTTCAGAGTTTCACGCGGTCTCCCTCTTTTTTTCCTTGGTCTGTTGTATTCCACTTGATAGCTTGTTTAATACACATAGAAGGTAACGTCTATTTAGGAAACAAAAGTTCACTATACAGTTGAGGTCAAAATATTTAGGTATTCACACGTAGATGTACTTACATTTGCACGAATTTTATGAGGAAAAAAAAACACAACTAAAAGCTTATAATAAAAATGGCGGATTAGTAGGCTTGTATTACAAATCTACAAAACAGCATTACCTTGTCTCTTTGTTTGTTAAAACAAACGTAACGTTATCTGTTGAGATTGGCTGTCTCAGAGGCGGAGAGCGGAAACGTCGACCTCTCTGATGTCGACACGCATGGATGATCACTGTTTCAAAGGAAGGATCTCGGAGTACTTTTTTTTTTTTAAATCTGAAAACAAACGGGCGTAATCTACGGCTTTGATCTGTCCGTGCCAGCCCACGATCAGGGGAGATAATCTTATTGTTGAGCTAGGTGATTTAATCAGCAGCCGGGCAAGTCTGCACCTGGTCTGTGGAGTAATCAACACCGTAAACCAATGTTTCCCGCTCTTTTTTTTTTTGGGGGGGGGGTCTTGCTCCCACCTCAACGCCTCAGAAATTTTGATATCCCCCCTCCGTTCCATGTGTCCGTGTCCTCTCTCTCTCTCCACCCCACCCCACCCCCCCCCCCCAAAGCCCCTAGTCAAACAAATTCTGAACAATTATAATATATTCTAATTCCCCCCCCCCTTTCCGAAAATATTCAACAAAATACTCCCCCCTGTGGGTCGTACATGGAAATATGTTGGGAAACACTGGTAAACAAATTTGTTTAAAAAAAAAAGTAAAAAAAATTGTTTAGTTTAAAACCTCTCTCAACCGTATTGTCAAGTTTAGTATCATGTTACAGAGTTTGTAGTAAGCTTGTAATTGCTTTGATTTGCATTCTTTTGTTGCTTAGTAGCGGATCAACCTGCTTTCCTCATTCCCCTCTGTCGTTTTATAAAACCGAACCATACCACCTCTGTCTACTTTTTATTACTAGAGCCAGTTTTACCGCATTAGTTATCTCTTTTATCTGTCACAAACGTACAACATGTAATGTTGAATAATGCACTCGGTGGCTTTTGCTGGTCCGAGCTTAAATAAGTAAACGATGGTTTACAAGCTGATCATCATGGTGGCTTTTGCTGGTCCGAGTTTAAATAAATAAATGATGGTTTACAAGCTGTTCATCATGGAGGCTTTTGCTGGTCCGAGCTTAAAGCTGATCATCTTTAATTAACACGAAGTGACTGACTGGAGAGAAAGATTGATATAAAGTGGATATATTAATAAATTTACGTAAAAAGATGAACAATAAATTTAAAGTAAAATTATATACAAATATGAGAAATTATAAACAATATTCTGCTATGGACATTATTTTTTGTTATTCCACAGTGGATATTTTGTAAATTCCATCTTTGAAAACAGCAAACAAGCAGTAACGTGTTTTATATTCATTATCATCAATTCTCTCTTACAAAGACCAATTCGGAGTCCTCATTGTGCGAGAGGGTAACAACCAACTAGAAGGTTGGTGAGGTGGGCGAAGTATTGTGTGGATTTATCCCACGATGCCTCTACGGTAGCAATGAGGGCCATCACAGTCACCTTGGAAACAGCTAACTAAAGGGGCTCTTGTGAGACTGCGACAGACATAGCAAGCCGACAGTTGATTTTCTCTTGCTACAAACTTAAGAAAGGAGATTAAAAACAAAGAATTAAGTGATTTGACTACTTAATGAGAGTGACGCATATACAACAGCCGCGTGGGTCTTCAACCAAAGAGCTACAAGACACAGATCACAGAGGAAGATGGAGCTATCATTCATTCGTTCATTCATTCATTAGCGTGTACCTTGCGGAACTTTGCTTCCCTGATAGCTATTTTGAAGACCTCTCGGTTTGAACCAAGATGCCCTGATGCTGATGAGATCTGATTGGCAAGTCATCAACAGTGTCTTGTTGCCATCCTCGCCTTGGTCTCCCCCACCCCCACCCCTTTTCTTTTTTTCCTATTCGACTGTCTTCTCCATACTCACATGAAATTTAATATGCTCCGAAAAACAGTACTTAAGTTTTCTCTGTTTAATCTTCTTTACTAATCAACCTTCTTCGACATTAAATTCTCGTAGTATGGATATATCTGGTTCTGTTATGTGTCCATGATATTTGTAGTACTCACGGAATCATAGAAGCACGAATTATGACATGAACATCACCGATGCCACACATATTGTCCAGAAATATCAGTTGCATCTCCCCTCAACACCTTACGGTACAAGAGCAAGTATCTTGTCTCTCTGTTTGTTAAAACTAACGTAACGTTATCATCAGTGCTCAGCGGATAAGTCTACAGATGCTTTGATCTACTTCATAGAACAGAGCTTCTTAAACTTCCTACGATGACAGAGCCCCCAGTGAAATGCTCAGTGCCTCCAAGCATTTTATGCCCATCTTTATTACAAAGAGGGCACCAAGAAGGCTAAGAGTTTAACTTTTCGTTTGGTTTTGGTGTTTTTATCTGCCGTTTTGTTGCTTTTTTAAGATGATCTGTGAAAATAACTTTTGCCGAAATATTGTATGTTCCTCGTTCGTACATACTCAGTTTACTTTTTTTGCCATTCTTGTTCCTGTCCACTTTCCTCACTCTTTCTATCTTTTTTTTTTAACTGAATCATACATTTCCATTACCTCTAACTCCAAATTGTCGAGATCACGATCACCACCTGTCTAATAACTACCAGTATGACTGATACGAATGCCAGTAAATTAGTTTTGGTCCACATACGGATATCTATGAAAAGAATAGATGAAAAAAAACATGTGTTCTAGCATCAATTTTGAAAAAAAAAAGTTATATGATCGACTCTAATATCCTGATCATTTGCTTCTTCTGCGATCTTACGTTATGAATCTATGCTGCAGATGCTGTGTTTGTGGGTTTGAAATCAAAGAGAGATAGATTCCTTGATTAGACGGACTATGCTTGTGGTCAACATTCATGGGCTAATAGACGTTTTCGACGGAGAAGGAAGTTCAGACTTAAAAAAAAGAAAAGATAATCGAAGAACAAGCGTAACATTTTTTGTTCATCAAAATCACACACCATGCACGACTAACTGAGCTACAAGTAACTAAGGGCAGTAAGTGCAAATTCATTTTACATGCGAGAACGCGATGAATACACAACCAACAATAACATCAGAGTACAGACACTAAAGGACATCCTGTTATGGAAAGTCGAACACGCATAGACGTGCCCCGAGTGTAATGAAACAGCTCCCCAGTGCAGGCAAAAGAGGTAGGTCTTTTTCCCAGTTTCCAGTCAGCTGTAGAATGACAGCTCAAGTGCAGTATATACCCCATAACTTAATGCTTAAGTTGTATTATTCCTCAGCTGAGGAATCTATGTTTGAATTTTCATTATCGTTTGTACGTATTTATATGCCTTTTAGAGGATCGGCTGGCGTAATGGTTAGAGCACTCGTCTAGCAACCGAACGGTCGAGGGTTCGAATCCCCAGCTGAAAAAGAGAGAGAGAGAGAGAGAAAGGAGGGGGGAAAATTTTCTTTCTGACCAGTACGGCCCCGAGGTCGACCCAGCCTCGTAAAATGGATATCAGAGAAAATCTGGGAAGGAAAGGCAGCGAGGAAAGGAACTGGCCACCCTACCTCATACGCTGATGGCCCATTATAATGATGTCTCTAACGCTCCGTCCCCTACGGCATTTTGCTATGTTTCTACCTACCTATTTGACTTTTGCTGGCCATTATATGCTGGTCATTTACACGGCGTGGCTTACTTTGATATTTTACTTCCTGTTGCTCTATAAACCCCTTCTTATGGTGGTTGTGTATACAAGGATCTGTGTGTCTGTTTCTATGTTTAGTTAAAATGTCTGTGAATCATATTCCGGAATATGCAGAATATGTATGCCATTGATGTGTATTTCTCGCATTATTCTTATACTGTCACATCGAGTGCCAAGAATCTGATTGGTAGTGTGCCCGAGAATCTGATTGGTAGTGTGGCCGAGAATCTGATTGGTAGTGTGGCCGAGAATCTGATTGGTAGTGTGCCCGAGAATCTGATTGGTAGTGTGCCCGAGAATCTGATTGGTAGTGTGCCCGAGAATCTGATTGGTAGTGTGGCCGAGAATCTGATTGGTAGTGTGCCCGAGAATCTGATTGGTAGTGTGCCCGAGAATCTGATTGGTGGTGTGCCCGAGATGAATGCGGGGAAGTTATGTCTCCTGGTAAAGTAAGCACACGTAGGAGTACAGGCTGTTACTCATTCAAACCACTAGCCTTTGCTGCTCCCCTTTTAACTGTTTCAGGTTCCCCCTCCATTTAGTTAGGTAGTCGACAGGCCATCCTCCCAGCACATCGGGCAAGAGGTCCATGAATTCATTTACTCAGTTCCACTCCCTTCTCACTTGTTGCACATAGTTCAGAACCTCCTCACAGCATCACACTACAACTCCTCTACCCCAGCTATAATCACCTATTTCACCTACTCCCGGCTAGGTTACCTATTCTAGATATCTCTCTCTCTCTCCTCTCCTCTCCACGGTCCCCCTCCCCCATCCTTATTAACGACCCACTTACCACACTCCACAAGTTTCCATTTAAACATTCTCTACACTTCACCATGCACATTTCTGAACACAACCTCTTACAAGCCACAGCTTCTTACAAATCACAGCTAAGTGCTCCATTCATTTTATTTTATTTTATTATTTTTTTACATTCATATTTTTTACATAGCATTTATGTGAATTTATACTTTATCTTCTCTCTCTATTTCTTTTTTTTTAATTGTTGTAATTTTTTAAAACTCTCTCTCTCTCTCTCTCTCTCTCTCTCTGAACCTTAAGTGCCCAGGGCACATGGGGCTTCCGCAAGGGTTTTCCACAAATGCCTGTCCTTCGGCTTTTTTTCTGCTCTTGCCCAGGTGAGCCCTCTATTGCTCAACATCCTTTCTGTTGTTCTTCTCCATGTCTCTTTTGGTCTACCCTTACTTCTGCTCCCCTGTGGTGTCCATCTTAGTGCTATTTTTGGTAGTGAGCACATGTCCCAACCATCGCCATCGTCTTTCCTCAATAATTGTTGTCAGTGGTTTCATCTGCATTTCTGCTAATAAGATGTTATTTCTTATGGTGTTTGGCCAAAATATTTTTCTAATTCTTCGTAAACATTTAGTCTGGAAAGAATTCAACTTGTTTTCTATGGTTTTGGTGATTTTCCAGCATTCACTTCCATAGAGTAGTACACTTAGAACATTACTCTTAAATATCCTGATTTTTATATTTATGCTTAGTTTATTTGATTTCCATATATTCTGTAGCATTGCAAAAGCCTGGTTTGCTCTAGTAAGTCTGCTGTTGATGTCCTCTGTGCTGTCTCCATTTTCTACTACTCTGCTGCCAAGGTATACAAATTCGTTGACCTCCTCCACTAACTTGTTATCTACTCTGAGTACATTTCTGTTGTTCACATTTTGCTTCATTAACTTTGTCTTTCCTACATTGATCTTTAGTCCTATGTTGTTTGCATTCTGAGTTAGCTTGTTTATTTTATCTTGCATATCTTTGTGACTGCTTGATAATAGACAAATGTCGTCCGCAAAGTCAAGATCCTCCAGCACTGTGTCAAGGGTCCATTGTAATCCTCTGCGTTTGTCTGATGTTGCCTCCTTCATTAACCAGTCTACTGCCAAGATAAATAATGTTGGTGATAGTACACATCCCTGTTTCACTCCTGTTTGTACCCTAAAGCTGCTCGAGGTATGTTCTCCACAGATAACTTTGCACTGAAAACCCTTTTTTAAAACTGCTTTTCTATAAATTTGTTAGTTTTGAATGAATGTAAGAATGCAAGTTTATTTATTTGATTATTTCATGCTGTTGCATAAATCAGAGTGTGAAGTGTATGGACAAGAAATAAGTTTATTATTTATTTATGTAATCATTTGATCGTGTCTTCATGATTATTATGCTCATTTAAAAAAATGCTGAATGATTGTAACTGAGTGAAAGCTGTATGATAAATGACATAATGTTAGACGGGCCTGCGTGCCCAATTCTTAACCCTTTGAAAACAAAGTATATTCGTTCCTTCGTCCTGTATGTTTTTGTATGAGTAAGGCCCACGCCGAAACGTCACAACTGTGTGCTCGTCAAGTAATAAAGCCGTTCCCACTTTTTTCCCTAGTTTATACATTTTGGTATCACAGCTTCACTGCTGTGGTTTCGTGTATAGTTATATGCGTATACACTAATTATTCGTGTGGTAGGAAGTCCATAAAGTGCTCCCATCCCCTCCTCAGTTACCTCTCCCAGCGTGCAAAAGACTGACGGCACCAGCTCTTTGTCGGAGTATCAGTCTTCTTTGACTCCCCACATAGGCCTTCTGTAGCATAGCCTTGTAAGTAATGATTATATGCGACTTCGTCAATAATATGATTCACAAAATGACAATAATGTTATACTTCTTCTGTGGTTACACTGGCTCAGACACTGTTGCTCAGCCAGTCCCTCTATGGTCTTTGTATTCAAAGTCGTCGCAGGAATCCCTGATGCGGCCATTTTGAAAGCACTTAGAATATGAGCCCGGTCATTGCCCTTTCCTTTGGGCAAAAGCTCCCGACCTTTTTTACCTTGTACATCCAAAGACCGCTTTTCCAACTACATTTATGCAGTAGAGGCCGCTTCCTGTGACCGCAGGCTGGAAACTACTGCCCTAGCGGGAACTCTGAATTAGTGTAAACCTCACTGCTGCATAGTTTACATTTTATAACTAGTGGAGGAGGGGGGATATTTTATCCAGCTGTTACAAACCAATAATCCCTTGGCAATGTTCTGCTGTACTCGAAGCCAATCTAGCTCTCCCATCATGACCGCCAACCCAGGTTCCCCTGTACATTGTATGCTCATTATGCATAAATCCTAAACATTTAATCAACACACAAAACATTGACATGCAATACAAATCACCAGGTCTGAAATTAAAGACACAGCATTATATTCTCACTATACGCCACAACAACACATACAACTGACATTACATCAATATGACATCAAGACAGGTGTCATTATAATGGTAATTAAGCATGTTATCATATGATAACGACTTCTTATGTCGCGTTATTGAAACCTGATGGACCTGGATTCCCGGGCCCCATACGTAGCCTACACTATGTATGTAATGTGCAATGGCGCTTATTCCACGCAGCTACCGCTGCCGTGACACACCTCAATATAATCGCGTTGCTGCAGCACAAGATCAATCTACTTGAGGGCATAATAACGAATCAGACATATTGCCCATCCAATATACCGATAAATCACACTGAAATCATACACAGAATTTCCATACCGATACGTAAATACAGAAACCTACATCCAGCTAACTACACGACCACATAATCTACACCACATGAGGTAGGCATGGGCAGCCACAACTAATAAAAGACATCGCCTGGCCATTGGCTCTAATTAACTGAACTGCCAAGCCAATGTTTTCATATCTATATATATAGATTGCACACTCCAAAAACCGACTACAATCACGTGGACGATGACGCTTCGGTCAAGGTCGTACACCCCTCGATCTAAGCGTGCCTCGTCCACATTAGGGTTAAACACAAACATATCCAGATTTCAAAGAAAGAGAATATGTTCGCGGGTGTGAAATCAAAGAGAGATAGATTCCTTGATTAGATGGACTATGCTCGTGATCGACATTCATGGGCAAATAAGTGTTTTCGGTGGGGAAGGAAGTTCAGACATCTCTTCTGTATGACCCTGGGCGGCACATATTCGAAACAGAAGTATCTATATCTAAGAAAATATCTATATCTATCATCAGAACGTCCCTCTGGCACCGCTGCTGATGTGAATCGCCGGGCTTGCCTGAACACATTCAACGGAACCGTCGCATATCTCAGCGAGAATTTGTTGCCCGTATGGCACTTCGGGCGCGGCCAATAATTCTAGATCTTGATATGATCAGATAACACCCGAAATGAATTCTTACTTCAATTTCGTAGTGTTCTGACAGGAGATTGAAGCTTAATGGATCTATCTGAGCTAGAAGGGCAGAGAAAGTCAGTGAAGTTTTGTCACACGGGATCATAAGTATAAAGTATATAAAATTACAGAGACATGAGATAAAGTTATAATACAGTTTTCTAAGATGTTAACAATGGGCTACATTCCAAGTTTATGACTAAAGCGTTTGTGAAACTCTGTGAAGATTAAGATAACCGACGAGACTTTACTACTAGCTTGTTGATTTCTTGGCTTTGAAAATAAGAGATTTCGTTATTGTAAAATGAAGGAAATTATAAAGTTAGTGATGAAGTGCTGTAGAGAACTTGAATACTTTCAGCAATTAAAGCCGCTTTTACAAAACGTATAGTATTCAAATTGAAATTTTTAAAGTCCAGAAGTTTGCCCTGGCAAAGAGTCTACGCTTGCAAATAATGTGTTTTTTTGAGATTCATTTTCAATGAATAAAGAACTTCATGAAGTGAATATCATAAACCAGAAATTGAGAAAGAAGAAAGAGTGGTGAACAGGAAGTAGAGCAAGATCAGAAGCAGGAGAAATAGTAGAAGATCAAGGAAATAAAGTGGAAGAATTTTTTAAAAGCCACAAGTACATAATGAGAAATGAACAGAGGAAGACTATTTTTAAAAGAAGAAGAAGATGATGATGATGATGATGATGATGATGATGATGATGATGATGATGATGATGATGATGATGAAGAAGAAGAATTTTTCAATGATAAACCTGACGAAATATTGACAGGTCATTATCATCGTATTTCTCTCGTGAAAAAAAGTGTAATTTATTGAACGGGTCGTGAGAGTTCCCGCGATACAGACCTGGAGATCTAGATGTCTCTGTAAATAGAGCTAGGGATATGTGTTTCGCGATATCTTTGTCAATATAATATAGTGTCATTTCTCTTAAATTAAATCTTTGGTCAATTTGTTACAACGCGTGCGGGCATAGTCTTACACAGGGGAATCAGAAAGAGCAGATAAGAGTCAGGTCGGGTCCTTGTGTTCAGTTGTTATTGGGCCCCCAACCCACGGTTATACTCATCATCATCAGGTGCCGTGCCGACTGGCATTGGCTATTATGCTTCTTCAGAGTACACGATCCTTTATGCAGGCCATCAGCTCAGTTGGTGATCTCCTCTCACACCATCCTGTCAGACTGTCCAGTATCATTTATCTTGGTCTTCCTCTTGATCTTCTTCCTTCTATTTTTCCTGTTGTTACAATATTTTCAATGCCCCCTCTTCTCATTGCATGTAATAAGAAAGTATATTGTCTCTCTCTTATTTTTTTAGAAGATTTTTTGGTCTATCCAGCTATTCCCGTACATTCTTCATTAGTTATTTTTGTTGTCCAGAGGATTCGCAACATTCTTCTAATAAACCACATTTCTGCTGCTTCCAGTGATTTTTTTTTGCAGACCTGCCTATTGTCCATGATTCACTTAACAAGATAGGTTCAATATAGCATTTTAGGATTCGTTTTCTAACATTCATTGATAAGGATGTGTTAACTAATATGTTTCTCATTCTCTGAAATGCAGTCTTTGCTTGGCCTATTCTGTTTCTAATTTCTGTTCTGCATTTCTCATCTGAAGCTATTACTGCTCCAAGGTATTTGAATTTCTGCACCTGCTTTAGAATAGTTCCGTTTAATTTAATACTGCATGTTGGTGGATTCTGTTTCTTAGATATAACCATAGTCTCTGTCTTTTTGATGTTCAAAGTAAGGCCTTTCTGTTCACTTTCTTTGGCGACTTTATCCAAGAGATTTTGCAGGTGTTGTTGGTTCTCAGCTATCAGTACTGTGTCGTCAGCATACCGAAGGTTGTTAATATTGTATCCTTCAATTTTTATGCCTGGTTCTGTGATGATCGTTCTTAGAATATTCTCTCTGTACAGAGAAAAAAAAGGTCTGGAGATAGTACACATCCTTGTCGCACCACGGTTATATTGTTTAGTTGAATTGCGTCTCCATTAAGAAAATACGGGAAAACAGGGCTTCCAGGTTCCTTCAGCGGTCCGGACCCCAGGGTCACAACTTCGGCCCCTATCTCTCTCCACACTGGTGGGGCCTGAGGGAATGTCTGAATCTGTGAAGGAAAGAATTATAAAAGACTAGGCAGGTGGACGCTTTTGAGGAAGGGGGTTAGTATCACAGTCGAGAAATAAAGAGGAAAAAACAAGGTTGTGTGTATGTACATATGGTGAATATGTTCATGCATGAATGGGTACCGGAATGCTTTGTCTACGATTTTTTTCAAGGTCTAATCCTACAAAACTGTGTTCTCTTACTTTACCGTAGGAAAGCCTCGTTGTTTCCTATGTATAAAAAAAATTGTTTCTGGAAATATACCCATATGTGTAAGCGTACTTAAACGTGCGAGCCCCATGGAAGGATTAAAAGAGAGAGTAGGAAATATTGTGCAGCCTTGAACTATTCAAATTTTTAAAAAACTTAATCAAATGAAACCTGCGCGGATGTCCTCACAGCAGCGCCACGATTTGCGAGTTTTAATCTCTCCTCACTTGAGGCTGTTTTTTGATAAGCCAATGTTTTTGAATATTGCACATGTCTTATCACAGCAGGGAGTTTGCTCGCGCGGATAAAAGTGAAAAGATAATCTACAGAGAGAGAGAGAGAGGAAGAGAGAGAGGAGAGAGGAGGAGGGAGTAAGAGAGAGACAGAGATGAATACAGAAACAAATTTAGATCGCAGAAGAAAACGAACCATTTAAAATAAGAAATATCAGACAAAATATAAGACAAACAGAAAACAAGACAGCAGAAGATACATTTAAGATAGGTATAACTGATGATCGCACCTGAACACTGGGAACATGGCAACAACCCCAGCATCTGCTGCTGGACTGTTGTACATATGAGGAGCCAAGAAGGCGCACATGGCCATCACCAATAGAAATCTAAGGCAGCCTACATGGCATTATCGGCAACATGAGGTGGACTGCTTCACAGATATCCAACTTGATGTTTGAGAATGTTCGAAGAAGAAGAAGAAGAAATACTAAAAGCAAGCAAGCAAATCATTACATACACATTAAAATACAACACAACATACTGGAAACCGTTTTGGACAACAACAAAAAAAAAAGACTTGCGAAAAGGGTAAAAAAAACCAAACAAACATACAAAGACATCTCTGCTGGACTTGTGGAAATGAGTGATTT
Source organism: Achatina immaculata (assembly GCA_009760885.1). Taxonomy (NCBI): domain Eukaryota; kingdom Metazoa; phylum Mollusca; class Gastropoda; order Stylommatophora; family Achatinidae; genus Lissachatina; species Lissachatina immaculata. The sequence continues at coordinate 40,013,193 of CM019721.1, forward strand.
TTCCCCCTCTTTTTTTGTTTGTTTGTTTTTCTTCTGGCGATCCTATCTAAACGAGACACTGTTTACTAGCAACACTAAACCAGTGCTGCTCTTACTATTTGCTAAGAAAATAACAAACTCATTACTTTCACCAAACGAAATACCCGTTTTAAATGTTGCCCGCGTAAAATAAAAAGATATATTTCCACTCAAAGGACATTTTTGAAACAAGCAGCAATTGTGAAATTTTGCTTAGCGTCATTTTGCTCACCAGAATGTCATCGTGACTGGTTCCACCATTGTTGCATCTACATAATCGACCACGACAAAAAGCGACTAATTTCTGTGGTGCAAGGAACAATCTCTTTGCACTTGCATCTTTGGCCTTCAGATCTGGCTCTCGTTTCCTCTTCAGATGCATCCTTACTTGGAGTTCCTTTCCAAACATGTTCGGTGTTTTCACTGTTCTTGCTAAGTCCTTTTGGCTGATGCGAACAAGTCTTAAGCATCAACTATGTCTGATTTGTCTCGTGGCCTCCTTCATTTTACAAGAGATACGTCACCTTTAGTACAGAAATGTTTCAGAAGAAATGTTGTAAAAACAGCAAAGCAGCTTTTAAGTTAATGCTGACAAGTTTTTGTTTATCTACTTTTGCCTGTGCTACACGTTCACCAAAGACTATAAAAACCGTTTTGTTTCACAAGTTTATACTTTTATCTGTATCTGCGCTATTATCTTGAGCGAAGGTTTCCAAACTGGGCCTTTCTGCGTCCCTCGGCAAGTGAGAAGATCCATGGAAGAAAGGGGAAAGGTAGAAAACATCATGAAAACCACCTGCAGCATGTGTTTGCGTGTGCGAATGTTTCGGGACGCTAGGAATATGACAACGGGGCAGAAACCAAAAAAGTTTGAAAACCACTTCTCTAGACAGCTTCAAAATCATTGGCTTACATCAGGTCGCATTTACTGTACGTTATGCTCGTGGATCGAACTAATCTTCAGGTCGAATGAACTGACTGTCCTCTTAACAATCTGTCCGTGTACTCTCGCAGGGGTCAAACCACTTTACAGGAAACAAAGGAACACATATTAGTTTTAATGTTGGTGTACTAATTTTAGGATGTACGCTTAAGCTACACTTTTAGCATTTCATACGTTTTTAACAGCGTAGCAAGAGAAGAGATATTATAATCCTCCTTCTATCTCTCTCTCTCTCTCTCTCTCTCTTTCTCTCTCTGTCTACAGAAAGGCACATTGGTCGTTCTTGCTCTGCCACACATTGTCAAGTTCTTTATGAGACATTTCTTTTAAACAAACCCCTCAACACGAAGGGAAGTCACCAAGTACCTTGGAAATGCCTGTTACAAAACAAAACAAAAACAAAAACTAAATGCGACAGCAATTCGAAAACTTTTAATTTTTGAATCTACATTATTTCTCTATTTCTCAACGTAATCGCCAACAACATTGGTACATTTGTGATAAAGCGAAGCAAACAGTCAAATCACGGCACCTCTGGTCTGGAGGTCGGCCACGTCCTGAGTGCAGTCATGTCGGGTGAAATGCATGAACCGGCTTGTCCCAGAGGTTAAGACACTGCTGGCGAGACTCTTCAAATGCCGTGCGTGGAGTGAAGCTCCTCCCGGTTAAGGAAGTAAATGCGGAAAAGAAGTAAAGGTTGCTGTGCGGAGCCGACGGGAAAAGGTGGTGGAAAGTGAAGTTTAACGGGTATGTCAAGTAGTATCGCTATGAGAGCTATACCACGGCACCTCTGCTCTAGAGGCCGCCCACGTCCGAAATACACCTACACTGGTGAAATATGCCTAAACCGGCACACACCAGGGGTGGAACTTGATGGTTAGACATGTCATGCCACCTACGCTCTAGAGGTCGGTAACGCCTGATAAACACCCATACTGGTGAATTTTGCCTAAACCGGCTCATACCAGGGGTGAATCTTGAAGGCTATGAATGTCACAGTACCTCTTCTCTAGAGGTCGGTCCGGTCCCAAACACGCCCATACTGGGATAATGCCTAAACCGGCTCAACCCAGGGGTAGAAGTCACTAGTGGCGAGGATTCGTCCTCCTGGACAAAAGCTCCATCCTGGTCACAACTAGGAAGGGTAGCGGCCACGACCGCAAAATGCTGAAGTCGGAGACACTGGACCAGGGAAGTCTAGATAGGCAACCACCTCTCACCCGGCGGGGATGTTTGCGTATCCTAATCACGTTGAGGTTTTCCGGTGAGAAAGTCCAACCCTGGACTGGATGGGCAACCACCTCTCACCCGGCGGTGATACACGGGTATCTCAAAACACGTCGAGGTTTTCCGGTGAGAAATTTCAACTCTGGCCTGGGTGGGCTACCGCCTCTCACCCAGCGGGGATGCACTGATATCCAAAACACGTTGAGGTCTTCCGGTGAGAAAGTCCAACCCTAGACTAAACTGGTGCAATGAAAGCCACGGTGTCACGCAATCCCGCTTCCGAGACCCACCAAGAATACAGGCTAAAGCACTGTGATACTCTGAACCCCTTGTGGTCCTTTCGTGGATCTCGTGTGGGCTATTTTGGACCACACAGGGGACCACGGGACCTAACGAGGACCACAGGCGTGAATTCAGTAGGTTCACAGTGCGGTTTTTGGTGGTAGAAGTGAACGAAGAAGAAGAAGAAGAAGAAGGTACATTTGTCTCATTGTGTAATCAGCGATGCAATACCCATGGCGTAAAAATCGGGAGTCCGATTTCTGAACCATTTTTTTACTTCTGTTTCCACTTCTTCGTCACTCGAGAATCTTCTCCCGCCAAGGTGGTTTTTCAATGGACCAAACAGGTGAAAATCACACTGGAGCTAAGTCAGGACTATAGGGTGGATGTTCAAGAACTTCCCAACCCACCTGGCTAATTTTCTCTTGGGTTAACCGAGCTATATGTGGTCTGGCATTGTCATGAAGGAGAAGCACACCTCTAATCAGCAGACCAGGACATTGTCTTTGAATTGCATCCGTAGCATCGACAGAACTTCACAGTATGATAGAGAATTCACACTGTCACCGTTACTCGTCTATCAACTCTGATAATCTCATTCGCACGTTGCACAGTCGCTTCTGTTGCAATCTAAACAGGATGGCCAAGTCGGACTTTGTCAACAATTTCGGTGCGTCCCTGAGAAAATTCTTTACTCAGTTATAGACCGCTTTACGTGAACTTTTTAACCTCGTCAAGGGATGTTAGGCCCACTACACTGGCCTCTCTTAACAATGTCCTTTTTAGAGTTTCACGTGGTCGACCTCTTTTCTTCGGTCTGTTGTGTTCCACCTGATAGCTTGTTTTGGGATTCTCTGATTATTTCTTTTCATGACATGACCGACATATGACCATCTTCTTTTTCTGATCACCCATAAGCCAGGTTATTCTTTGCTCACCTGCCTTATCTCTACGTTGTTCTTGAATTCGTTCCACTTTATACTAAGTATTTTCCTTAGGCATTTGTTTAAAAAACGTCTAATTCGCTGTTTATTTCTTTACTTATTTTCCAAGTTCACAAGATACATGGATAATATTGTGTTCATAATACATTTACAGTTAATAGGTACAAAAAGTCAAAATTATAAAATAAAATAAACGTGCTACACTTTCAAGAAAGGCTCCAAATTGACCCTGATGATAAGCGCCAAGAGTTTAAATTATTTTACTTTAGACTTTCACATTGTCCCTGATGATAAGGCGCCAAGAGCTTATATTACTTTGCTTTAGCCTTTCACTTTGCCCCTTATGATAAGACCCCAAGAGCTTATACTTTTCTACTTTAGTCTTTCACATTGTCCCTGATGATAAGACCCCAAGAGCTTATATTACTTTGCTTTAGTCTTTCACATTGCCACTGATGATAAGACCCCAAAAGCGTATATTACTTTGCTTTAGCCTTTCACATTCGACACTCAGCCCCCCCCCCCCCAAACTAAAAACTTCACCAAGTCGATCAGTCGACCTTTCAAGCTAATGAAGTAACTCATTGCCCAGGCGGTATTAACTTTGTGAATCTTTGTTTTATAAAACAAGCAGTCAAGCTTAAAGGAAAAAAGAACAAAAGGATAACAACGATACAGACTGGGTGGACAGTTTAAAGAGATGAGCTGGATTCAGCGTGGACGGTTGCATTGCAGAGCAAACTGGAGAGACAGTGCTTGCGACATATCTTCTGCAGAAGGCGGTACGTTATGATGATGATGATGATGATGAAGATGGTCAAACTGACCAATGAAAACAATGATAATAACCCTAACTAACAGTAACAAAGTTCGTAAATATAGCTCAGTTGAATCTTTCACTAGAAGATATAGAACAGACCTTCTGTTTCTGTCCTAGCCACCAAGACTGTTTTCATTCTGTTTCTTCCTAAACAGTTTTGTTAATTACGGCAAGAAAAATGGAATGAAAGATTCATCATTCAGGGCCGTGCTTTCAAAAATGTAACCGTACTGTGTCATAATTTCAACCTCTGCGCGTTCACAGTAAGTTTAATCTCTGCACGTTTTTATAGAACGATAGATCTACACAGGACTACAGTTTGCGTGTCAGGAATGAGCCTGCTGTGTGGGCAGGCTGCAAGTAAAACCCATTTCAGAAAATGTTATCCAGAGATCTGTGAACGCATTCAAAAAATATTATCATACTTGTTTTTTAAACCTAAATGTGTCCAGAGTATTACTTCTTGAGGTAAAAACCCAAACAAAATCGAAACCCGCATTCAAGCAAACCAATCTGGCAAAAGTGAAACTGGAAGTCAGTTTGGCATTTCACATGGCATACAGATAACATTAAGTTCCATCTGATTTCATATAAATATCGTTTGGGTGATTTATGAGTTTTTCTAATATCCCTAGTGTCAGACTGCGAGTAAGAAACGATGTGAGTTTATGGATTATGGATAACTTTTGGTGTAAGGTCATGGTAGTCGAAATGAGGTCATCAAGAAATAGAAGAATCACGTGGGGGACAAACGGTCTGTAGGATATTGACGGATGTATAGAAGTTGAATGACTAAAGAACGAGGACGTACAGAGGGAGATGGATAGACTGTTGTGAGCAGGAGATTGACACAGACACACGCACGTAGGCATAAAGAGGGAGAAAGGGAAGAGAGTGTAAGACAGAGAGCTAGTGAGAGAGAGAGGAGAGAGAGAGAGAGAGAGACTCAGCAATAATCTGGCAGAGACGTGTGTGGAAATTTGTGAATGTGTTTTTGTGTGTGGAAGTGCCAATAAACGTAAACATTCATGCAGTTTTGGCAGACTCTACAACATATTTGTAACATAACTGCTCACAAGAAGTTAAGCAACATAAGAACTGTAATGCTATATTTTATCATACTGATAATATAAAATAGTTGGGGGGAAGGGGTGTTTTTATGGAATGTAAATACATCTTTTCTGAACACGTCTCATATCTTTTGTTTTACTACCCCTGATAAACGAGGCATCAACTGTAACACTGGATTAACTGAGTTTTTGACAGTTACGTGGTGAACTTCTAACCGCAGTCCTGTGTTGCAGAAGAGCCAAGAAGTGGGCTGTGGGGTACTTCCTTTGATAATCTATAGTTGTTTCGCTTTCTATAACAGAGAGTTTGCTGCATACAGATCAGTAGCAAAATATTAACACTACTAGTCTTTGCTTCTTCGTTGATGAAATGACATCTAAAGATGTCCAGGTGCTGTACAACTTATAAGGAATTTCCTCTCGCCACAGCCTCGATAATGCGCAGTCAAAAGAGCCGTCATCTTACTTAGTGTTTTCCTACTGTCCAAGAAAATTAGTTAGAACTCCATGCAGCTATTAGGATACAAGTTTACACTAACAGTTAAGAACTGTCTCTATCCGTTAGGCTCTCCTGCAAGAATCGGTGGTACGAGTCAAGGTCATTCTCTATTTTTTGTTGTTCCTTTTCTCTCTCCTAAACTGTTCTGTTTACTATTTTGTTTAAAGACTAACCATACACATTACCCTCTGTCACTTCTTTGAGCGCACTGGTTGGCTGAGAGGTTAGGCTTTCGGTCTACTAACCGGTTGTACCGGGTTCAAATCCAAGCAGTGGGGATTTTTCTGGTACCACCGCGCCAAAAAGGCCCCGGGGGTCCACCCAGCCTCTAAAAATGGATATCAGAGAAATCTGGGTGGGTAAAATGCGGTGTTAATTTCCGAATGTTTTGGAAATACGGGCCTAACACTATGTTCCCACCATACGCCTTAATGGCCAAGACCTGCAAAATATCTTGGATAAAGTCGCCAAAGAAAGTGAACAGAAAAGCCTTACTTTGAACATCAAAAAGACAGAGACTATGGTTATATCTAAGAAACAGAATCCACCAACATGCAGTATTAAATTAAACGGAACTATTCTAAAGCAGGTGCAGAAATTCAAATACCTTGGAGCAGTAATAACTTCAGATGGGAAATGCAGAACAGAAATTAGGAACAGAATAGGCCAAGCAAAGATTGCATTTCAGAGAATAAGAAACATATTAACCAACACATCTTTATCAATGAATGTTAGAAAACGAGTCCTAAAATGCTATATTGAACCTATCTTGTTATATGGAAGTGAATCATGGACAATATGCAAGTCTGCACAAAAATCACTGGAAGCAGCAGAAATGTGGTTTATTAGAAGAATGTTGCGAATCCCCTGGACAGCAAAAATAACTAATGAAGAATGTATGAGAAGAGCTGGAGAGACAAAAAACCTTGTCAAAAAGATAAGAGAGAGACTATGTACTTTCATAGGACATGCAATGAGAAGAGGGGGCATTGAAAATATTATAACAACAGAAAAAATAGAAGGAAGAAGATCAAGAGGAAGACCAAGAGAAATGATACTGGACAGTCTGACGGGATGGTGTGAGAGGAGATCACCAACTGAACTGATGGCCTGCATGAAGGATCGTGTACTCTGGAGAAGCATAATAGCCAACGCCAGTCGGCACGGCACATGATGATGATGATGATGCCTTAATGACACGGAAATGAGAATTTTACTTTTTATCTTACTCTTCCATGCAGTAGTAACAGTATACTTATTTTATGAACTGAGCTAAGACAACATGGCATATGGACTGTAGACCAACAGTGGCAGGCTGGTATCAGTGACTCGTTTAGATCTTGTTATAGGCTTTGTCGGCGGAAGTGGCGGCAAAAGGCAGGGAGGTTTGCTGACTGTGCTGTTGCAAAGCCAGGCTTGTACATGTCAGGCAGTTTGGGTCAGCATCTAGGCAAGTAGACACTTCGACCTTCGTGTCTTCTGTACATTTCACGTATACCGTTACCTGGATGACGTCACCAGACCACCCACACCCACACATACACACACATATATTCCTTCAAAATGAGGCTGATTTATGTTTTGATTCATTTTCATGCACGTCAATAAAGATAAATATTGTTAACAATGAATGAATTCCAGCAGTGAGTATCGCCATGCAACCTCGTTCCCCTGACATAAACTATGTAAACAAGCTTGGGCCATGAAGAGGAGAGCATATTATGACATTTCACTCTATCCTTCTAAAAATGGGTTACCAGAGAAACCTGGGAAGGTAAATACGGCCAGGCGGGACACTGTCCACATCACGCTTTCATGAAGTCGTGGAAAATACGGGCCTAACACCGTATTCCATAATATGCCTTAATGGCATGGGAACGGGAATTTTACCTTTTTACCTTTACATATAATAATGGCCCCCGGCGTCCACCAAGCCTCTAAAAATTGGTGTCAGAGAAATCTGGAAAGATAATCACGGCCAGGCATGATACTGACCACATCACACTTTCATGAGTCGAAGGTCGTGGAAAATACGGGCCTAACACCGTATTTCCTAATATGCCTTAATGGTAGGAAACGGGTATTTTACCTTTACCTTTCACGCTATCTTTAGACACTGGATGTATCTGGAAAGATAATCACGGCCAGGCATGATACTGACCACATCACACTTTCATGAGTCGAAGGTCGTGGAAAATACGGGCCTAGCACCGTATTTCCTAATATGCCTTAATGGTAGGAAACGGGTATTTTACCTTTACCTTTCACGCTATCTTTAGACACTGGATGCCTTCAGCAAAGTCCTGATGGCTTGTTGGTGAGTCATTCGACAGAAGCATTTGAGCAGGTTAAATGATTTTTCTTTCAAGCTAAATGATTTTTGTTTAACGTTGCATGAGACGTTTATATTCTTATCTTATATATCTTATATCCTTCCCGTGCCGTTAGACGTCACATAGGGCTCGCAAAGTAGTTCGCCAATTTTTCCTGTCTTCGGCGAGTCTTTCAACCTCATCAAAGGATGTTATGCCTGTTAATTTGGCCTCTCTTAATAATGTCCTCTTTAGAGTTTCACGCGGTCTGCCTCTTTTTCTTCGGCCTGTTGTGTTCCACTTGATAGCTTGTTTTGGGATTCTCTGATCATTTCTTCTCATCAAGTGACCAACATATGTCCATCTCCTTTTCCTGATCACCCGTGAGACTGGTTGTTGTTCAGTCATCTGTCTTATCTCTGCATTGTTCTTGAATTCATTCCACTTGATGCCGAGTATTTTCCTTAGGCATTTGTTTTCAAAAGAGTCTAATTTCTTTTCTATTTCTTTAGTTGTTTTCCAGCTTTCGCATGCATAAATGAGGGTGGGTATTACATTTGAATTGAATAGTCTTAACTTGGTTTTTGTGCTTATAACTTTTGAATTCCATATGTTCTCAAGATTCTTGAAGATTGATGCTGCTTTTGCAATTCTGATCCTAACTTCCTTTCTAGTGTCACCATCCTGGTCTATGTAGCTGCCAAGGTATGCAAATTGATTGACTTCTTCAATATCTGTCCCTTCTATGTGTATTTTTCCATTTTGATTGATGGGAATTTTCATTATCTTTGTTTTGTCCTTGTTAATTTCAAGTCCTATTTTGCTAGCCAGTGAAGATAGGCTATCTGTTTTTTCTTGCATGGAATTCACATGATTACTGATAAGAGTTATGTCATCAGCAAAATCAAGATCTTCTAGTTTTGTCCCATGTACCCAGTCAATACCTGTGTTACCTGTGCAGCATTTTGTCATTATGAAGTCTATTGTAATCCCAAAAAGTAAAGGAGACAGTATACATCCTTGTTTCACGCCTGTTTCAATCTGGAACCATTCACTCATCCCTTCTTCTGTCTTGACTGCACAACCATATCCATTGTATAAGTCCTTAATGATGTTGACAATTTTAGATGGTATTCCATATAGACATAAAATTCTCCATAATGAATCTCTGTGTATGCTATCAAATGCCTTCTTAAAATCTGTGAAATTCAGTATTAATGGTTTTTGCTTTTCAATATGTTCTTTATATTGCGCTTTTTTAAAAACAATTTTATTTTAATCTTACATTAACATAAGCTGACTATCATAATCTAACTTGTCAATAAACTGAATTTTAAAAAATCATTTATTATATTACATGTATTATGATTTATTGGTGTTTTATTTATTTACATTTGGGGGGGGGGGGCGATACAAAGACGCCGTTGTATTTGGCAATCAGCCATCCATAGCTGATAAGCTGACGTCAGGTTTTGCCAACCGTAGCTGACCAAGATGTTGTCCGCAACATCTTCATTGGATAGTACCCTCAGTAACAGGCCTAGCCTGGTTAATGGGAAAGAGATCCCCATAGCCCCCATGGTGGTGGAGTCTGCTAAAGAAGTATTACACATCTAATGCTTTTTAGAGTTAGAAAAATACCCCCCACTCGCAAATCCAACATGGTCTTATGCTTCGAAATCTTCATTGCATCGGCAGTAAAGAAAATCTTGCATGCAGTTCCATGTTCCAAAGAAGAAGAAGGAGAAAAAGGAGGAGGAGGAAGAGGATGAGTAGGAGGAGAAAGAGGAGGAGGAGGAGAAGGAAGAAGAAGAGGAGGAGAAGGAAGAAGAAGAGGAGGAGGAAGAAGAAGAAAATGGAGGAGGAGGAAGAGGATGAGTAGGAGGAGAAAGAGGAGGAAGAGGATGAGTAAGGCTACAATATGCACCCCTTGTTTTATGTCAAACCAAGCTGTTGTTTCGCCATTTATTCTTACTGCTGCCTGTTGGTCTAGATACACTAGTATTGGTAATTGTATCAAATGTGTTGGAAATCCCATTTTTTTCCATTATTTCCTAAGGTTTCTTGTGTTGTACACAATCAAATGCCTTTGAGTAGTCTATAAAGGAGAAATATAGATTCACGTTAAACTCTCTGCATTTCTGTATTATCAGTCTTATATTGAATATATGATCTCTTGATCTTCTTCCTTGCCTGAAAACAGCTTGGACCATATTGACTTCTTCTTCTGTTTTGTCGAAAGATACTGCATAGAAATCTTCCCGCCGGACAGGAGCAAACTGAAACTACTTGTATGTGCCCCCCCCCCGGGCTTGCCTGATTTGTGGATCTTAGGAAGAAGATAAAAGGGTGGCTTCCCTAAGCAAGCGGCCTGGTTAGCTCAGTGGTTAGGCGCTCAGTTTACTAATCTGGTGGTACTGGTTTCAAGTCAAAGCTGTGGGATTTTTTTCTGGTATCAGTCAGTCATCAGTCAGTCATTTGCATGTCCCTTGCCGAATCTTGCCTCCCTAACAGCTCCCCTGTAGACCTCTCGGTTGTAAGCAAGATGCCCTGCTGCTGATGCGTCCATTCGCAGATCATCAACGATGGTACCACCACATCAAAAAAGGCCCATGGTCCACCTAGCCTCAGACAATGAGTACCAGAGAAATCTGATAAGGTAAATGCAGCCAGGCGTATACTGACAACATCACACATTCATGTGCCGAAAGTCGTGCCTAACACCGAATCCCTAAACATGCCTAATAATTGCATGAAAACGGGGATTTTACCTTCACCTTTTCTTTAAACAGCTGTCATGGAAACATAGATAAGTAGCAGAGGAAGAAAGACCGATCTCACAATCTGTGCCCGTATTTCTTACTTTAAGGAGACCCAGAAAAGCTAAGTCTACATTTTTCATCTATTTTTCGTGTTTTTATCTGTTGTGTTGTTTTTTTTTAAATGGGTTCCTTGAAAAAGTCTTTTGCCGAAATATTGGATTTTTGTATGTTCTTCATTTGCAAGTACTCATCCTGCTTTCTGCCATTCTTGTTTCTGCTCACTTTCCTCCCTCATTTAAAAAAAAAACTGAACCATACCCATCCATCTACTTTACATGAACGAACATCATTTTAGAACGGATTAAATTTAGCCTGGCTAACTACATCGTAAAAACAAAGGACAGAGCAAAGGTTGGAGGACAACTGCGCCAAACCTTACCTGAAAAGAGACACACGATAACTTTAACCACTGAATATTACAGCTTGTAAATCTACGACAGTTCTAGCCGAAACAAAATTTGGTGTTTTCTTTCACAGATTACTTCGTGGATCTCGGCACATTAAAGGTGTTAATAAATAAACTAGAAATCTAGGAATTCTGGGTTAAATCTGATAAACCACATTTCCCCCGCAGCTTGGTTACACTAACAATATAAATAGAAGCTAGAAATCTATATTTGATTCCCAAAATTAAACCAGTTTATATGCCCATGGGTTAATTTCCCGGTTCTGTTTACGAAAATGTATTGGTTAATTTACTTTATCTTCATGATCCCTTTCTATTTCTCCGAAGTCCTTTGAAAGTGTCTGTCTAAGCAGCGATAAGTAAACAGCATATATGGTGTCTGCATGTCTAGTTATTGTTAACCACAAAAATTAACTTTTGAAGCGTATTATCTTTCCGGAAGGAAAAAAAGTCACGGCCAATTTGGGGAAACAGCCCCATCTACCGGATCCATGCTGAGACAATCTGGAGTCATGACCCAGACAACAATATCATTTTTTGTTGTTGTGTGTGCTGAAAATGTAAAACATGGGATTTTTTAGCGAAATAATGCTATGCGTCAGGGGAAATAATTTTTAAACATTTTAGAAGGAAAATATGTCTAAAATTTTAGGAGAAGAGAGAAACTGAACAGGGTATTGCATTATCCATTATAAATGGAGAATTTCTGTCTGCTTAGGATGATAGAAGTAAACATAGGCCAAGACAGACATAGAGAACAGGCAGACAGACAGACAAACAGATAGATAGATAGATAGATAGATAGATAGATAGATAGATAGATAGATAGATAGATAGATAGATAGATAGATAGATAGATAGATAGATAGATAGATAGATAGATAGATAGATAGATAGAAAAGGGGGTGGTTAGTAAACAACCAATGTCCTACGAGCTATTCAGCTTTTGATGTTCCCGAACATTTTCAAGTGAAGTTCATTAGCTAAGCTTCGGAGGCATGCTCGGTAGACATGCGCAGTATGTGACCTTAACTGAAGAACTGAGATTCTCAGTTCCGTTAGTCATGAATGCCGACCATCTGCTCCTGGATAAAGTTTCAACAAAGAAGAGAGCCAGTGTTTAGCTCTGACAGTGCAGAAACGGGACCTAACTTTGCAGAGCATTGTACTTGATCTTATATAAACGATGATACCTTTTTTAAAAATAAATGAGTAAAAACAGAGAAACGAAGTGGTATTTTCCCTGCGTGTTCTGATGCAATGCCAGGGAATCCTGTTAACTGTTAAAAAGGCATCTGATCTGATGTTTGTAGCCCGGATGCAGCTTAAACATCGATTTTTTTTTTGGTATAACTCTACTCCTAGCTTCAACTTGTCACATTTTCAGAGCATATGAGACATAGAACTTTATATAAACACACTTTATGTATGTATGTATATATATATAAACACTTTACAAAAATCAACGGGAATTAAATGAAATTTTTCGTAATTTATTTATTACAAAATTTAATCTTTACAAAATTCTCCCATGCTGTACAAAAGTCAAAATTGGCAGATTTCTAACTCTGCCCAAAGAAAATTGAGCGTCATCAGCCTGCTGGCCCGATTATCCTCCATCAGGTTTCGCTGGTTACTTTTTACTAGTTTTTTTTAATAATATAAAGTGGTTATGGTAACGGACGACTTCCAAAAGTTTGCCGGTACTTGCCGGTTAACGCGATCACTGCCTTCGCTAGCTACTGGAACGGGCGGCAGTGCAGGTGTGGGAATGACCTGACTGCTTTGAAGCTTCCTCATGGGATCAGTCAGTCAGTCAATCAGTCACTCTATTACAGCAGATTGTGTTCTTCACGTTTGGTCTTTCTCTATTTTCTATTCCCATCTATCTGACCCATATTTACGATGCTTCCAAGCCCGTTCCTTCTCATTATATGCCCATTGAATGCTGTCTGCTTTTTTTTTTTGTCTTCATATGGTTAAATTTCAATGACTTTTGCTGGACATTCTTGGATTGTTATTTATATTCTTGAGATCTCAGAGGAAAGAGTCACTTGGGAAACAAAGGAGATTTGTAGATCAGCAATCTAAAGATTTTTCAGTTAGGCAGGATGTCTGAGAAGAACTTGCAAACGACTGAAATCATGTGTGAAATAACTCAACGTATGGACGAAGCATCATGTGAAGGAGGAAACGAGGACCAAGCTTGTAGTTAGACGATGCACGCGAAAGGAAAATAGAGCTTGCAACACAAACATTGTCTGCTGATACTGTTCATTCATTCATTTGCATGCCCATCGCGGAAATCTGCCTCCCTAATAGCACTCCTGTAGGCCTATCGGTTGTGAGCAAGATGCCATGCTAGTGAATCATCCATTTGCAGATCATCAACAATGTCTTGCAGCCTTCTTCGCCTTGGTCTTCCTCTCTTTCTTTTTTCCCATTATGTATCCTTCCAAGACAACCATAGAAAACAAGTTGAATTCTTTCCAGACTAAATGTTTACGAAGAATTAAAAAAATATTTTGGCCAAACACCATAAGAAATAACATCTTATTGGCAGAAATGCAGATGAAACCACTGACAACAATTATTGAGGAAAGACGCTGGCGATGGTTGGGACATGTGCTCCGAATGACTGACAACTCACTACCAAAAATAGCACTAAGATGGACACCACAGGGGAGCAGAAGTAAGGGTAGACCAAAAGAGACACGGAGAAGAACAACAGAAAGGATGTTGAGCAATAGAGGGCTCACCTGGGCAAGAGCAGAAAAAAAGGCGAAAGACAGGCATTTGTGGAAAACCCTTGCGGAAGCCCCATGTGCCCTGGGCACTTAAGGTTCAGAGAGAGAGAGAGATCCTTCCAAGACGCTCTTCTCTGGATTATCATAATGTTTAATGTGTCCAAAATATTTAAGTTTTCTTTGTTTAATCCTCTTTAATAGCCAGCCTTCTTCAATATTAAGTTCTTGTAGTGTGGATATATGTGTTCTTTTCTGTGTCCATGATATTTGAAGAACTCTTCTGTAGCATTTACATTCAAAGGCATTTATGTGCTTTCTCAGCTGTTTTGTTAAGTGTCCAGGTCTCACAGGCATATGTTGCGATAGGAAAGATACGTGCCCTTAAAAATCTTATTTTTGTAGTTATGTCTGTTCCTCTCTCCACCGATTATTTAGTTTTTTTTTTTACTTTCTGAGGAGCGATATATGTCCTTTTAATTTCCCTCACTGTATCTCCATTATTAGTTAGCAGTGATCCAAGATATTCAAAACTCTCCAATTCTTCCAATTTTTCTTCATTGATACATATTTCAGCTGCATAGTTTTGTTTTGTCAGTTGTCATCAATTTAGTTTTCTTCGCATTAAGATAGAGGCTGATACTGTAGTTGATTATAAAGATCAAATATAACTGGATCTGTTCATCAAGATGTTTCTCTGCCAAAAAAATAATCCATATTAGTTGATATACGTATACTTCAACATTGTCTTCTTACATGAAAAGAAATTGCCAGTATAATAAAAGGAATAGTATATTTTCCAATTTCGTGGAGAGATATAGATATTTATCACAGAGAGACTGCGCAGGCATCAGGTAAACCCATCCAGAGCTGGCCAAGGCAATATCCTAAATCCCTGTGGGTGCTTCTGCACACTTTATCGAGTGACTTCAGCCTGATCTGTGAGGTAATGATTAGGGTGTTTCCCCGAGGGTAGTCGAGTCTGCAGAAACACTTACTTCCTGTGTCTCCTCACGGAATTGAATATATCCATTGCAGACCTCTTGTAGTCGTATCCGTTGTCGATATTTTAAAGCCTTTGACTGGAAAATAATTCCAGTTCTACAGTGATAATAAATCAACCAAACACTGGTTAATTCTCTTAACGTTTGAAAATTTCGGCTGATCTTTTCTTGCTGCTTATTCATATTTCTTATTCTATATGATAGACCTTTTTTCATCTTCTCTTCTCTTTTTAGCTTCTTCCGTGTCTCTGTTGTGTGTGTGTGTGTGTGTGTGTATTGGACTGGTTCTTGATGGTCTCCCAACAGTTGGTTCTTGGTGATCCCAAAAAAGCTGATTCTTGGTGGTCTCCGAAAATCTGGTTCATGGTGGTCTCCGAAAAGCTAATTCTTGGTGGTCTCCAAGAAGCTGATTCTTGGTGGTCTTTGAAAAGCCTGTTCTTGGTAGTCTCCACGATATTCTACACATCAGAAGCACGACAACTGATATCAGAATTTAAGTGCAGAGTAGATAATAGAAACACGCAGAAAGAGAAAATCTTTTATCGGATGGTCAATGGATGCGTGTGTATTTTTTGCTCTTCTAAGGATCATTTAAACCATGAAAGATTCTTTTCAAAGAGAAGACAGCATGGCTGTGAACTTAATAATGGCATTACTCATGAAGTCGCCTAAGCTTGTCCCCGAACTTTTTCGACTTGCCGCCCCTTTGCTTTCCGAGACCATATCCCAAGAGCCCCATGAACCTTTATCGCACATTAGATTCTTATGTCACCTACCGATCCCATATTCCTCTCACCGCCCCTTAGTTTTTCCAGTGCCCCTAAAGGAAAGCGGGAGGGAGATGCTGTCGACTGTTCAAACCACTGATGTAAGAAGACCATCTTGAAACTGATATTATTTGTTATAGCACTCTATTTCACTGATGTCACGTGATCTGGCGTAGATTCAGATACTGAGAGGGGTCTAGGATCTTTTGTGCTACATTTTTCAGTAACTCAGTCGATGCTTATATAATTTAAGCGTATCAATCCCTTACAGGGACTCGGATTTTCTAGGGCAGTGTTTCTCAAACGGTGCGACCCGGTACACTAGTGTACGCCTACAAGACGGCAAGAGATACGCCAGCACATTTTCGGTTGTTAAAATATTCTCTTTCAAACTACACCTCACTCAGTGTAGTGTAAACAGTGTAAAGTAAACCTCAGGTTTACACTTAATATGAACACAGGCGTGTCGCGGTAGAAATATGCGTTGTTAAAATGTGCCAAAGACTGGAAAAAGCTTGAGAACCGTTGTTCTAGAGGTCATTGTAGACATTTTCAAGACCTTGTTTCGTTAATTTTAGTACTCCACTTGTTCTGTTTTATGGTAATGCTTCCACTATCCTCAGTAGGGCTCTCTATGTCTTCCTAAATTGTCTGTTGATCTGCCCCATATGCTTAGTAGACATCCTCTCTAGCCATTCCCGAAGGATTTAAAGACAAGTCAGACTCCGTTGTTTCTGTTTGTCTGTAACATTTTTCAAAGTGCTAGATACTTTTTTTTGGTACAAATTTGATTAAATTGCGTCCTTTGCCGTTTTAGACCCACCTATAGTGTATGTATGTATGTATGTATGTATGTATGTATGTGTGTATGTATGTATGTATGTATGTATGTATGTATGTATGCATATATGCATGTATGCATGTATGTATGTATGTATGTATGTATGTATGTATGTATGTGTGCATGTATGTATGCATGTATGTATGTATGTATGCATATATGTATGTATGTATTTATGTATGTACATCTATCTATCTATCTATCTCTATCTATCTATCTATCTATCTATCTATCTATCTCTATCTATCTATCTATATCTTTGTCCACTTCTCTACTGGTTTATCTGACAGGATATTTAAAAAAGAAAGAACGAAAAAGAAAGAAAGAAAGAAAACTTTCAATCAGACTATACTTTCACAGAAAGAAATCCCCCCTCCCTCTTTCCCGCTGGAAATGTTCTCCGCTGGTCCACATGGAACATTTTTCATTTTCCGCCTGGCAAGCCATTTTGTCAAGCCAGTGGCCGCTGATGACATTGCCGTCATGGTGAAAAGGCCGGCAGATCGGAAGAGCTTGACTTGCAGTGTATGCACAGCCATCTGGGAATACTGACAGTGTGTACCGTAATTGTTAATGGTTCAGCAAATACCTAGGACCTGCGCTTTGTAGTGGAAAGATTCATCTAATGTCTTGAACGCTTGGGAATGTCGGGGTCTGAAGACTTTAATGAGGTGGGATAGTGGGCAGAAACAAGACTGGCAGAAGTTGAGATGAACGTAGGCTGAGATTTATGGTTCAGTTTTACTGTGCATAGGGAAAATAAAACTAAAATTGAAAAGCCAACACAAGAAATCAGTATACAGAAAGATAAACAGCCACAGCCTTCTAGAAGATAATACTAACATTAATTTCAATCAGGAACTTGCCAATCATTCCAAAACACCCAGTGAAGTTGAGGAGATAAGTATAGATGAACTATGGAATTCTTACAGCACAGCCATAATCACAGCAGCAGAAGCAAGCGCTGGACTGAAAAAAAAAATAGAAAAGCATGGATATCAGATAAAACATGGAAGTATATACATGAAAGACGAGCAGTCAAATTAGACATGTTGAATGCAAAAACAGATCTTGGAAAAGATCTGGCGAAAGCACCATACACAGAAATAGACAAGAAAGTAAAAAGTTCAGCTAGAAGGGATAAAAGAGAATACATAGACAATATAGCGAAAGAGGCAGAAAAAGCAGTAAAAACAAGAGACAGCAAAACTTTACATAACATACAAAAGAGGTTAACAGCTACTATTACATGTAAAGAAATACCAATCCTTGGCAAAACTGGAACACTATTAACATCAAATAAAGACCAAAAGCAAAGATGGGCTGAACACTTCCAAGAAATACTTAATCGACCACAACCAAAAGAACTGCTAAACCTTGAAACTGACTTATCAGCCCCACAAATAAATATCAACCTAGATGAAATTAAATTGCAAAAAATTGAAATTGAAATGAATTTAATGACTAACAACAAAGCTGCAGGTGAAGATGAAATAACAGCTGAGATGCTAAAAGCTATCAATAGTGACAACATGAGACAACTACAGACAATGTTTAACAAGATTTGAAAAGAAGAAAAGGTCCCTTCTAATTGGAAAAAAGGAATCATTGTTAAAATACCAAAAAAAAGGCAACCTTAGTGACTGTAACAACTGGAGAGGAGTAACCTTAATATCAGTTGTGTCAAAAGTATTTTGCAAGGCCATTTTGAACAGATTTAAGATATAGTGGATACTGCAGTGGGAGAAGAACAAGCAGGATTTCGAAAAGGGAGAAGTTGTCTCGACCAGATCTTTACTCTCAGAATAATACTTGAAGAACATATTGAAAAGCAGAAACCATTAATACTGAACTTCATAGATTTTAAAAAGGCATTTGACAGCATACACAGAGATTCATTATGGCGAATTTTATGTCTATATGGAATACCATCTAAAATTGTCAGCATCATTAAGGACTTATACAATGGATATGTTTGTGCAGTCAAGACAGAAGAAGGGATGAGTGAATAGTTCCAGATTGAAACAGGCGTAAAACAAGGATGTATACTGTCTCCTTTACTTTTTGGGATTACAATAGACTTCATAATGACAAAATGCTGCACAGGTAACACAGGTATTGACTGGGTACATGGGACCCAACTAGAAGATCTTGATTTTGCTGATGATATAATTCTTATCAGTAATAATGTGAATTCCATGCAAGAAAAACCAGATAGCCTGTCTTCAATGGCTAGCAAAATAGGACTTGAAATTAACAAGGACAAAACAAAAATAATGAAAATTCCTCTCAATCAAAATGGAAAAATACACATAGAAGGGACAGATATTGAAGAAGTCAATCAATTTGCATACCTTGGTAGCTACATAGACCAGGATGGTGACAATAGAAAGGAAGTTAGGATCAGAACTGCAAAAGCAGCATCAATCTTCAAGAATCTTGAAAACATATGGAATTCAAAATTATAAGCACAAAAACCAAGTCAAGACTATTCAATTCAAATGTAATATCCACCCTCATTTATGCATGTGAAAGCTGGAAAACAACTAAAGAAACAGAAATGAAATTAGACTCTTTTGAAAACAAATGACTAAGGAAAATACTCGGTATCAAGTGGAACGAATTCAAGAACAATGCAGAGATAAAACAGATGACTGAACAACAACAAATCTCATGGGTAATTAGGAAAAGGCGATGGACATATGTTCGTCACTTGATGAGAAGAAATGATCAGAGAATCCCAAAACAAGCTATCAAGTGGAACACAACAGGCCGAAGAAAAAGAGGCAGACCGCGTGAAACTCTGAACAGGACATCGTTAAGAGAGGCCAAATTAACAGGCATAAAATCCTTTGATGAGGTTGAAAGACTTGCCGAAGACAGGAAAAATAGGCGAACTACTTTGCGAGCCCTATGTGACGTTTAACGACATGGGAAGGATATTAGATAAGATAAGATTTACATAATAAGAATAATAATAATAGAACGAGTGAGGAAAGTGGCAGAAATGAGAATAACAGTGAGGAGAGCACATAATAATGAAGAGAATAAGAAAATCCAATATTTCGGCAAATACCTTTGTCAGGGACTACACACAAAAAGAACACACCAAATAAATATATGAAAAATAAACCGATAACTGTAACAAAAAGGGGTCCTAGCTCTGAAGCTGGTCCTAGGAAAAGGCTTCTTTACACCCAGGGTATGCCCGGATACATGTTCGACCTGAAAGATTTCCTTCAGTGTTTTTAGGGAGATGACTCCAGTGTTGTATTGACTGTGCGTTTCCCGCAATAGATTCACCCCTATTTACATACAAACGTGAGCCAAACCTTAAGGACATCCTCGTCCACAGACACTTGAAGCAGAGCCTTACATATGTTGGCACCAGAAAATGTAACCGCCCGCGCTGCGTTACCTGCCCGGTAGTCTGGGAAACGAATACAATCACCTTTCCCAAAACTATCCTCACTCTTCATGAGGGATTCACATACGAGTCCCGTAATGTGATACATGTCATCGTTTGCAAAAGATGCAGGATAACATATATTGGTGAGACTGGCCTCAGATTAGGGGACCGCATGCAAAAACATCTGTACGACATCGTCCAGCATGCTTCGAAACCAGTCCCAAATCATTTCGATGGCCCCAACTACAGAGGCGAATCTGATTTTCTGGAAACAGTCATCAAACAATGTCACGCAGATGACACAAGCCGCCTGGCACTTGAGAACTGCTGCATTCAAAATTATGGGACTCCGGAACCACATGGGTTAAACTCGCTGTTTAGCTACATGTAACATTCTCTTCAATCATTATAGTACCTCTCCACTAAGTTCACCCATTCTTACTTTTCAAACTTCCTCACAGCATCACTCTGCAACCCCTCTTCCCAAATCATCTGTTTCAACTTCTCCTAGCTAGGTCAGTATTGTATCACTCTCTCTCCCCTCCCCGGTTCCCCATCCACCACCCCCCCCAATCACAGGTCTCTATTTAAACAGTCTCCATGTTCTACTAAATCCATTCCTGACACACACCGCCGGACAAGTCACACCTTACAATTTACAGCTAAGTACTCTTTTAAAAACAATTTTTTAATAGTATTCATGTAAATCTATACTTTATCTCCTCTCTGTATTTCTTCGTCCTGTATGTTTTTGTATGATTAAGGCTCACGCCGAAACGTCACAACTTTGTAATCGTTAAGTAATAAAACTGCTCCTACTTTTTCCTATTTTATGCATTCTAGATGAAAAATAAAACTTGACTCATTGGAATCCAACAGTCAGTCGTTTGCATGTCCCTTGCGGAACTTTGCCTCCCTAACAGCTCTTCTATAGGCCTCTCGGTTGTGAGCAAAATGCTCTGCTACTGATGCATCCATTTGCAGATTATCAACGATGTCTTGCAGCCATCTTCACCTTGGTTTTCCTCTCTTTCTTTTTTCCTTTATGTACCCTTCCACGACGGTCTTCTCCAGATTATCATAACGTGTCCAAAATATTTAAGTTTTCTCTCTTTAATCCTCTTTACTAGCCAACCTTCTTCAATATTAAGTACTTGTAATGTGGATATATTCATTCATTCATTCCTTTGCATGTCCCTTGCGGAACTTTGCCTCCCAAACAGCACTCCTGTAGGCCTCTCGGTTGTGAGCAAGATGGCCTGCTGCTGCTGCATCCATTTCCAGATCATCAACGATGTCTTGCAGCCATCTTCGTTTCGGTCTTCCTCTTTTTCTTTTTCCCATTATGTATCCTTCCAATACGGTCTTCTCTAAATTATCATGACGTTTAATGTGGCCAAAATATTTAAGTTTTCTCTCTTTAATCCTCTTTACTAGCCAGCCTTCTTCAATATTAAGCTCTTGTAGTATAGATATATTTGTTCTTTTTTGTGTCCACGATATTTGGAGAACTCTTCTATAGCATTTACATTCAAAGGCATTTATGTGCTTCTCAGCTGTTTTTGTGGATATATATATATATATATATATATATATATATATATATGTGGATATATATATATATATATGTGGATATATATATATATATATATATATATATATATATATTCTTTTTTTGTGTCCATGATATTTGAAGAACTCTTCTGTACCATTTACATTCAAAGGCATTTATGTGTTTATCAGCTGTTTTGTAAAGTGTCCAGGTCTCACAGGCATATGTTGGGAAAGGAAAGATGCATGCCCTTAAAAATCTTACTTTTGTAGTTCTGTCTGTTCCTCTCCACAGATTCTTTAGTTATTTTACTTTGTGAATAGCAATAGATGTCCTCCTCTTAATTTCCTCATTGTATCTCCATTATTAGTTAGTAGTGATCCAAGATGTTAAAAACTCTCCACCTCTTCCAATTTTTCCTCATTGATATCAGTTGCCTTATTTGTTATCATCAGTTTAATTTTCTTCGCATTAAGATAGAGGTTTTGCTCTTCACTATTCTTACGGACTGACATAATTAGTTTTTCTATTCCTTTTTGTGTTGTGGATAATAATACTGTGTCATCAGCATATCTTATCTCCTATATTTCATAACCTCCAATTTTTATGGCTTCGTAATATTCTTTGTCTACATCTTCTCTAACATTCCTCATTATATTTCCAGTATACAAGTTAAATAAGTAAGACGACAATATGCACCCCTGATGGACCCCTTGTTTTATGTTAAACCAAGTTGTTGTTTCACCATTTATTCTTACTGCTGCCTGTTGGTCTAGATACAGCAGTGATATTAATTGTATCATATGTGTTGCAAATCCCATTTTTTCCATTATTTCCTAAAATATCTGGTGTTGTACACACTCAAATGTCTTTGAATAGTATATAAAAGATAAATATAGATCCACATTAAATTCTCTGCATTTCTCTCTTCTTAATCTTATATTGAATATATGCTCTCTTGTTCCTCTTCCTTGCCAGAAACTAGCTTGGACCATATTGAGTTCTTCTATTTTCTTATGAAGTCTACCCATTATAATTTCTATTAGAATTTTACTGGCATGACTAATCAGGGCAACATTTCTGTAGTTTGTGCGTAATTTCAGGTTATCCTTTATTGGCAGTGGTATGAATACAGTTCTTTTCCATTCTTTTGACCAAATACTTGAATGCCATATCTTTTTACATAGTGCATGATAGATTGTTGCACATTCCTTTCCTTCTGCTTTAATAAGTTCAGTTGTTATCTCATCACATCCTGGAGATTTACCATTTTTCACGTTCTTTATTGCCCATAAAACTTCTTCAATTTTCGGTTCAGGTTCTTTCTCCTCCAATAATAATTCACACTGTGGATTTCTGCTTTCACAATCTGTTGTTTCATATATTTCTCTGCAATATTCCTTCCATCTTTCTAGAATTTCCTCTGTCTCTGTCAAGGTATTCCCCATCTTGTCACAAATTACATTTAGCTTAGGTGTGACATTCCTCGTCAATGTCTTCATTTCTTTAAACATTTCACTATCTCTTCCACACTTCTGATGTTCTCCTATTCTTTCAGAACAATGTTGTCTGTCATTTATTTTTGGTCTTTTCTTGTATTTCTTCTTACTATAAGAAAATCGGGCATAGAATGAGAACTCTTTTTCAAGTAGATGCACAACGTTTACGCCATCTATTTGTCTTACATGGCGGATACTAAAGAGTTAAGTTTGATTTTTATCTGAATTATCGCGTATTTATCTTGTGTGCTCTTTCTGTTTGTGGTCCGTGACAAAGGAATTTAATGAAATATTGGAATGCTCTATGTTCTTCATTTATAAGTATTCATCTTTTTTTTCTACAGCTCTCTTTTCGCCACATTATCCTCAGTCTTTCTATTTTCTTGTAAAACAAAACTATACATCTATTTACCTTTATTACTAGTAGCAGATTTACTGCAGTCATCATCTCTCTTATCTTGGAAGTAGTGAAAACGTCCTCTCTTCGTTCTTTTTGCGGGCTATCAATAATGATAAAGCCCTTCTTCTTCTGTTGCCAAGAATGATAAAACCGATCTTCTTTGTCAGACTGCCAATGGTGATAGTCTTCTTCTTTCTTAGGCTGCCAATAATGATTAAGTCTTTTTGTTCTTCTCTTCGTCCTCCGCCTCCTTCCTCTTCTTCTTCTTCTTCTGCTTCTGCTTCTTTTTCTCCTTTGTCGTCTTCTTTTTTCTTCTTCGCTTTCTTCTTTTTGTTCTTTCTCTTCTTATTGTTGTTCTTCTTCTTCTTTTTTCTTCTTCTTCTTCTTCTCTTCTTCTTCCTCTTCTTCTTCTTCTTATTCCTCCGCTTCTTCTTCTTGTTGTTCTTCGTCTTCTTCTTGTTGTTGTTGATGTTGTTGCTGTTCTTCTTCTTTCTGCGTTCATTTTCATCATGATCAGTTGTCTAGAAAAAGACGTGGATACCTAACTTGAACTCCAGTGTCAGCAGGAGATCTTCACGATTGTCTAGTGTTGTATCATGATTGATGTTCATTGAGTCAGATTTGGGCTGCTCTTAAGTGTCTCTACAGCTGTGGTTTTTCTGCCTAAGGACCCTCTTTCCGGCCTGACAACAACCGTGGGCCCCTCGTTAGCAATAAAGTAATAAATATAACCTAGAGGATACTAACATTTGACATGTTTTATCATTAATGATAGATTGACGAAGAAGAAGAAAAAGAAGAAGAAGAGGAAGAAGGGCATTATCATTATTGACAGTCTAAAGAAGAAGAAGGGCATTATCATTATTGACAGTCTAAAGAAGAAGAAGAAGACGGGCTTTATTATTATCCGTCGACCCCTAGAAATACTCCCGTCCATGGGCTCCATGTTACTAACCACTGTTGTAGCGAGTTCATGTTTTGCAGGGTGTGTTATGAAATCTGGAGAAAGTTTTATTAGGTGCCGAAAGTGATTACTGCGGTCTTCATTTTATGTAGATGAACTTGTAGTATGCAATGCCTCAAAGGTATGTGTGAGTGTGTGTGTGTATGTGTGTTATGGGGGAGGGATTGTCCAGGATTGTAATGGAATCTTTACGATACCTGATATCTGTTCTTTTAGTCTACGCGTTACTATACGGTGCGTTCGGAAAATAACTGTGCACTAACCAGTATCGATTCCGGTATCGTAGTGATATCTTAATGACTACGATATCTAACCACAGGAACATCCTGTACTTTTTTTCTTTATGAGCATTTTTGGAGGGGGGTGGGGCCTCCTTTAGTGAGACTTTACGTTGGAATCGTTCATGTTTTTTTGGTGCCTTCTTGCATGTTTATTATCTGCTTTATATCTTCCAAAGTGCCAGTGTAGGGGAGCGCGGTCTTGTGCTAGTTTGTTAGTGGAGGATATCAGACATGGCCTCTGTGTCACTTGCTTTGTCAGTCGATTAGCCCCATCCATTTTGTTCCAGCCCCAACCCGTTATGAAAGAGTAAGACGAGTGCGAAAAAGCCGAGAGAGATGGGGGGGGGGGGGGGGCATGATGACTGAGATTTCCATAAGACAGAAGCAGCCCTTCTCCCTTTTCCACACAAAAAACAAAAAAATTGACAGCTTTATTGTTGTATTTTGGTTCTGTAAGAACGAAAATTCAAAGCAACGTTTTTTTCTAATTCGACAATGCCAAGTCATAAATCACATTACACTGAATTTTTTTTCTGTGTTCACTTTTTCAAAGATTTCTCTGCATTTGAACTTTATTGTGCACGTCACACTGTGGACTTTATCAAACTAAGCTTCCTGCTGGGTTGTCATTAAGTAAACCTGTTTGGTCATAACAGAGTTAGGTGTAAAATTCAGACAGAACCGTAGCTACCTATCCGGCGCTCTCTCTTCATTCTTTTTTGCAGGCTATCAATAATGATAAAGCCCTTCTTCTTCTTCTTCGTCTTCTTCTTCTTCTTCTTTTTTAGGCTGTCAATAATGATTAAGTCCTTTTTGTTTTCCTCGTCGTCCTTTTTCTTCCCCTCCTCCTCCTTCTTCTTCTTCTTCTTCGTCCGTACGCAAGAGCCGTGCCAGGCAAT
Source organism: Achatina immaculata (assembly GCA_009760885.1). Classification (NCBI taxonomy): domain Eukaryota; kingdom Metazoa; phylum Mollusca; class Gastropoda; order Stylommatophora; family Achatinidae; genus Lissachatina; species Lissachatina immaculata. The sequence continues at coordinate 40,038,896 of CM019721.1, forward strand.
TCTGAGCCTTAGGCTGTCTGTCAAAATCTGTAGAAAACTGTGCTCTTTGAAGATCAATACTGCATACTTCAGAAATTTGCGACCTAGATTGCTGTCCAGTTAAATAAATTAAAACCGAAGTCCTGGCCGTAGACAAACATTTACCACTTAGAAATTCTTGTCCTCTGTAAATATTTTTCTTAGTCTGGATGATTCGCAAACCTTTAAGAGAATGGTTGTTTTTGGAATGATGATGTTTTAAATTTTGACAGCGTGACAAGAAAGCTGCATTTCCAAGAATTCATCCTTTCATGTAACTTCGAATTCGAGATGAGAGCAAGACTTAGAAAATTAAAAATGATAATATTAAACGAAAATCTAGTACCATTTCTGGAGTCATTTGAAGACATCTTTCTCAAACGAGACACTTAGAAGAAAATGCCCTCGATGCCCTTGCTTTATCTGAATGAGGGACTGAGCTGGGCATAACACGAGACAGTGAAAGGGGAAACGATTACACCGGAGATACCGCGGGCTGTAAAATCGATGCTTTCAGACCTAATTTTATTGCCAGATAGCTCTGACTGTTTGTCTGGAAGTTCTGGGGTTTTTTTTGAGGGGGGGGGGGGGAACTTATCTGTGATCGTAGATAGTCGCTGGAAGATTGGGCGCAGACGTTGCACATGTATGTATTTGGAAAATGCAGCGAAAGAACGTGTTTTGGTCCAATAACTTTTTTTACGGGGGGGGGGGGGGGGGGGAGAGAGAATATGACCCTGATGTTGAGTAAAGAACTGTGCATGTAAGTGAGCGTGTCTGTTTGCGGTACAGAAATAGTGTGTCTGTGTTTTCTGTGAGCTCTCTCTCGAGCTCTCTCTCTCTGAACCTTAAGTGCCCAGGGCACATGGGGCTTCCGCAAGGGTTTTCCACAAATGCCTATCCTTCGCCTTTTTTTCTGCTCTTGCCAAGATGAGCCCTTTATTGCTCAAAATCCTCTCTGTTGTTCTTCTCCATGTCTCTTTTGGTCTACCCTTACTTCTGTTCCCCTGTGGTGTCCATCTTAGTGCTATTTTTGGTAGTGAGTTGTCAGTCATTCGGAGCACATGTCTCAACCATCGCCAGCGTCTTTCCTCAATAATTGTTGTCAGTGGTTTCACCTGCATCTCTGCCAACAAGATGTTATTTCTTATAGTGTTTGGCCAAAATATTTTTCTAATTCTTCGTAAACATTTAGTCTGGAAAGAATTCAGCTGTGAGCTATGGGTATGAAAATAGAGACACTCTTAAAGACAACGAAAACAAAGTCACTTAACTGTCATGGTGTTCCGCCCTCGCTTACGGTTAGTGACCTAAAGTGAATTTATAGGACAAAATATAGTTATTATTGATAATAATTATGTTTATAAATGTTGGCTTTTGTTTCAACCACATTCCACTTATAATGCCATTTCTGATAATGTGGCTAACAGTTTTGGTAGACATGAGCAAAAAAAAAAAAAACGTTTATAGATTTGTTATTATGAAGATCTGGACAAATCTGAAATGAATAGTTTATCACTTTAACACTCTTAACTTAACAGATAAGAAAAAATGAACGTTTAAAACATTGGACACTTCATAGACGTAGAACGGACTATGACAGAAAACACTTTGTCCATGACAAACAACACTTCATCACAGAGAGTATACACTTCTGTTGATAGTTTGTGTTCTAAATAAAGAGCAGCACGCTTAAAGACACGAGTGTGCTGACACCAGCTTGTACCTCCAACAAATGAAGGACTGGGACATGGATTTAACTGGATCATCTTCGGGCGTGTCTTGCCCAGAGCTGGAAACATAAAATGAGAACAACATAGGGTGGGAGCGCATCGCAAGCTGAATCAAAGACAAACTGTGCTGTGACCTAGGAGATTTGCTGGATGCTGTGAGACGAAGTGATTTTTTAGACAGAAAACAGGATTCTATTTGTCTTTTTTAAGTTAAAAAAGCGCCATTTTGTGGCGAGTTCATCATCATCATCATCATCATCATCATCATCATCTTTCACTCCCTTAAGAGCATAGGTCACGGATAAAGGCTATCCAGTCATCCCTGTTCTTAGAATTATTCTCTGCTTCCTTCCATGTGTATCCCTTGTCTTTAAGCACTGTCATAATTTCTCTTCTATAAATAAGTCTAGGTCTTCCTCGTTTTCTGTTTGTTATCATGGTCCTTTCCTTTTCCAAGACAAATTTTTCTGGCTTTCCTCTCCTTGTTTCTGTAACGCTCCAGTTTTTGTTTTGTTTTTTTTTAACAGGGAATAGGTCGTTGGCCTATCCCCCAAACTCCTTAGTCGCCTCTTACGACATACGAAAAAGGTGGCAGTGGTCCTATTCTTTTCTCCCCAGATCTGGGCCTCGGTAACCAAGCGAGCGCGAGTTGTAAATAGTTAAACTTATAAACTGTTAAATTTATAGAATCTGATTTCATCTTTTTCATACACATATACATAATTTACATGCATATATGTTGCAGTATGTTTTGTTCAGAAATGTACATACTTAAAGAAAAGCATATTTTTACAGTGACATTTCTGATAATTTGATTATTTAAGTGTGTTGCTCTCCTGTAAATGCACAGATTCACTCTTCTGTTCTGGATTTACTATCACGTTAGATACTGAGTACCACTGAGTATTCTTGCTGTTTTAACTACGTTTCCTTCAACCTGATGTACGAGATTACATTACCATTATTATGTTACTGTAGCTGGTTTTGACACTAGACGTTTTTTGCTGAAGGAAAGAAGAGTGGAAGTGAAGAGTATTGGTATACATTTATCACGCAAGTGTTACAGAGATCTTGGGTTGCTACATGGGTGGTTGTCTAAAGTTTGGTGAAACATATATTCAAATACAAGGCACTAGAGGAACAGAAATTTAAATCTTGGAAATGGGATTAGAGAGATGGGGGAAATATACCATAAAGGTAAGGCACTCCTATTAATGGTAGCTCGGGTGAGACATGGCCAGAGGGCACAAGCTTTAGGCAAAAGCTTTTGGGCTCCTATTAGGATCTGGAGAGGGTTGCGAGCTTTGCTATGTCGACGGGGATCAGGATCTGATGTGACCAACAACCTCGAACTCAGAAGAAGAAGAAGAAGAAGAAGAGGGTACTTGGGGGTTATGGTGTTAGCGTCCCTATTTTATTTGACCTATCTGCACAACTGCCACATGAAATAACGCCTTATTGGAGAAATACAGATGAAACCACAGACTTCCATTAATGAGGAAAGACTTTGATGATGGCTGGAACATGTGCTCCGGATGACTGACGACTCACTATAAAAAAAACAGCACTAAGATGGACACTACAGGGGAGCAAGAGTAAGGATAGACCAAAGGGGACACGGAGAAGAACAACGAGAGAATGTTCAACAACATAGGGCTCATCTGGGAAAGGAGGGGGGCGAAGAAAAGGCGTTTGTGGGAAAATCCTTGCGGAAGCCCCATGTGCCTTGGGCACCTAAAGGTTCAGAGAGAGAGAGAGAGAGAGATGCACACTTGAGAGTGATATAGTATATAACAGACTGACAAAATATATTTGATTTCTTTCGCCTGTTTTAAAAATTTTGATACTGAGATATCTTATGTATAACAAACAGAAGGCTACGTATAACAAACTGAAGGCTGTGTATCACAAAATGAAGGCTATGTATAACAAACTGAAGGCTACGTATTACAAACTGAATGCTATATATAACAAATTGAAGGCTATATATAACAAACTGAATGCTATATATAACAAACTGAAGGCTATATATAACAAACTGAAGATGGCACATCTGACGACTAGTGCACCTGTGACACTGAAAAAAATTACAGCCCAGCATCTTCTACAATGCTTCTCTCACTATGCCGTTAGCCTAGCATCTACTACAAGGCTTCTCTCGCTATGCTGTTAGCCCAGCATCTACTACAATGCTTCTCTCGCTATGCTGTTAGGCCAGCATCTACTACAATGCTTCTCTCACTATGCCGTTAGCCTAGCATCTACTACAATGCTTCTCTCGCTATGCTGTTAGCCCAGCATCTTCTACAATGCTTCTCTCGCTATGCTGTTAGCCCAGCATCTACTACAATGCTTCTCTCGCTATGCTGTTAGGCCAGCATCTACTACAATGTTTCTCTCGCTATGCTGTTAGGCCAGCATCTACTACAAGGCTTCTCTCGCTATGCTGTTAGGCCAGCATCTACTACAAGGCTTCTCTCGCTATGCTGTTAAAAATGTATGAATAGCTAAAATTGTGACTTGTGTACATGTTAAAAGATTCTTCGATTAAAAAAAAGATAACGACCGCGATAAATCTGGCTCTAGTAATAAAGCTAGCCTTGGAAGCAAAGGGACGGCAACTCGAAGAAAGTTTGGGAACAAGATTATATGATTTAGATGAAACATGTCATTATTGTTCACAGGAACAAGGAAACCACTTAAGACCATTACCAATCTAGGTCAAGTATAGAGATGATGACAACCTTGGGGTGGGGGGAAACGACTGCTTCGTTCTTCGAAGATATCTCACTTGGCGTCCGAGAATGTTCGAAGAAGAAGAAGAAGAAAAAGAAGAAGAAGAAGAAAAAGAAGAAGAAGAAGAAGAAGAAAAAGAAGAAGAAGAAGAAGAAAACAGAAGAAGAAGTAAGAAGAAGAAGAGAAGAAGAAGTAATTAGATCTCTACTGATGCTTTTGCCAAAAAAAAAAAAATCACTCAGGGACAAATCTTTACAAGGAGTTGGGAATTTTAAATGTAATCCACCTTGGATGGATCCTCACAAGAAGGAGATGTCTTTAAGTGAACACACATTTTGTGAAAGTTTAAATTTGAATTAAAATGCTTAATTTGAGAGCTGGAAGATACAGAAGGAAATATCCAAAATGAAGTGCTAAAAACATTAAATTATTTGGGTCCCAGTGGCAGTTAACCAAACATTCTGCTTTTTTATCTCTCCTCGAGGATGACTGCAGTGTTTTTATAAACGAAAAGTAACAGTCAAGAGCTCGCTACAATAGATTAAATTGTTGTTTGTACAATTTTTAAAAAAAATACTCGCTTGTGAGTACATGTACACAATGAACCGAGGTCACATAATGTGTCCTCTAAAGATCTGCGTTTTATATAAACATCAAGACATATCGTTTGACTTGAAATGAATAATCATTAAGGGCAGAATATTCCCAGAAAACAAGTTAATCCTAGAAGACCTAACTATACACTGTGGGCTACTTACGTGGATTTATTGAGAACAATTACAGTTAAAATGTCTGGGTCTAAACTGTTTTATTTCACCTCGGGCAGATTCAACATTTAAATAACGGTACAAGAGTAAAAACTAGGTCCTTAAAATGTGGATATACAGAAGAATAGGGCTTATCCCGTGGACAGAAGAGAAAAGAAACAACGCCGTGCTACACCAACTAGAAGTGAAAAGAGAAATATTGAAAATCATAAAAACAAGACAGCTAAGATACTTTCTTATCTTATATCTTATATCCTTCCCGTGCCGTTAAACGTCACATAGGGCTCGCAAAGTAGTTCGCCAATTTTTCCTGTCTTCGGCGGGTCTTTCAACCTCATCAAAGGATATTATGCCTGTTAATTTGGCCTCTCTTAATAATGTCCTCTTCAGAGTTTCACGCGGTCTGCCTCTTTTTCTTCGGCCTGTTGTGTTCCACTTGATAGCTTGTTTTGGGATTCTCTGATCATTTATTCTCATCAAGTGACCAACATATGTCCATCTCCTTTTCCTGATCACCCATGAGACTGGTTGTTGTTCAGTCATCTGTCTTATCTCTGCATTGTTCTTGAATTCATTCCACTTGATGCCGAGTATTTTCCTTAGGCATTTGTTTTCAAAAGAGTCTAATTTCTTGTCTATTTCTTTAGTTGTTTTCCAGCTTTCACATGCATAAATGAGGGTGGATATTACATTTGAATTGAATAGTCTAAACTTGGTTTTTGTGCTTATAACTTTTGAATTCCATATGTTCTCAAGATTCTTGAAGATTGATGCTGCTTTTGCAATTCTGATCCTAACTTCCTTTCTAGTGTCACCATCCTGGTCTATGTAAGATACTTTGATACCCAAAGATACTTTGGGCATGTCAAAAGGCACAATACTGTACTGAAGAACCTCCGTGAAGGCAAGGTCAAAGGGCAAAGAACAAGAGGACGACAGCGATATAGATGGACAACATCAAGAGATGGACAGGGACAAGCTTGGCCGAGTGCTCTAAGAAGACAAGAAACGGAGCAGAGTGGAGATTCATTGCTGCCAACCTTCCGTGAGAGACGGCACGAAATGATGATGATGATGATGACTGAAAAACGACACTGCGTCATTTACACTCTCAGACAGGGCATGGCGGATGTGTTTATTATAATGTTGTTTGTGTATTTTACAGATTTTAGTCGGGTATTATAAGAATTAGTTCTCTGAAATCTTCCAGGTCTGTGGAAGTCAGAGCAGTTTATCCAAGAAATAAATCTGTACAAAAACAAAAAAAAAAAAGAATTTAGATAGCGGAAGGTTACTCTTTCACAGCTTTCGGAATGTGTTCTTTAACTTTTTTTTATCATGAATTACTTCGCAGTCCACATTCACACAACAAATGTGTGTGAAAGTTAGTGGACAAGCTTCATGTTTCAGAATCCAGACTGGTGTAGTGGTTAGGGCTGTCGTCTTTTGGGCGCGGTACGTGGTTCACGACAGCCTGAAGGCGCCTCAGTCACCCACCTGGAAAAACTGAAACCCGGTTCCTTTTAGAGCTGCGGAAGAAAAAGCAACCAGGGATGGTTCCTGTCACGTCATACTTTTGTGTACTGGCAGGTCAAAGGCACATTTGTGGACTATTACCATATCCTTAGGTGCAACTGCAGCATGGCACAACTACCCTTCTTTCTTTCCTTCGTTCTTTCCTTCTTTCTTTCTCTTTCTTTCTTTCTTTTTCTTTCTTTCTCTTTCTTTCTTTCTTTCTTTCTTTCTCTTTCTTTCTTTGAGCCACGCTCTGAATTCTAGAGGCATCTCCTCTCTTTCTAGTTGTGCCCTACATCAAGCTATGTGCAGGAATGTGTAACATAAAAAAAACAGAGAACAATATATATATATATGCACACACACACAAGGTCGCAACAATTAATTAATGAGACTAATTCCATAAAAAAATAAAATTAACAACAGTTGAAGATCTGTATTTTATTCAAAGTAAGCCCCTTGTGCATTGATACAACGAGTGGCACGATCTAATAAACACTGGAACGACCTCTGGAGTTCTTCTGTTGGTATGGCCCTTAAACTCGATATTACGGCCCTTTGGATGTCATCAGTATCGTCAAAGAAGCATCCTTTCAATGGCAACATTAATTTTTGGAATAGAAAATTATCGGGGGGAGGGGGGGGGACAAATCTGGGGAATAGGGTAGATGGTTGAGAACACACACTTGGTTTTGGGCCAAAACTTCCTGTCCAACTACCCCCCGGTGAGCTGGTGCATTATCATGAAGAAGGAAAAAACTGACAGGTGTTGAATACTCGGGTCACACTCGGAGAATCTTTTTTCAATAGGCGTTTCAAAATACTTAAATAAACTTTGGTAGTAACAGTCTGTCCCTCTGGAATAAATTATGTGTGAATAACTCCTTTGCTGTCGTAGAAGCACACCTACATTGTCTTCACTTTGGACTTTTGAAAACGAATTTTTTTTTGCCCTTTGGTGATGATGATGACTTCCACTGAGCACTTTGGCGTTTAGTTGTGGAATCATAGCGGAAAATCCATGTTTCATTCTCTGAATCGACCAGATTTAAGAAATGTTTATTTCTGCGACATGTTTTGATGATGTCTTTTGCGCACTCAACGTGCTGATGTTTTTGGTCATCAGACATCGCATGTGGTACAAACCGGCAAGCAACTTTTTTCTTGCCCAAATCTTCCACTAACATTTTACGAATGATCTCTCAGTTAACATAAAATTCATCTGCCATCATTCTCACAGTCAAACAACGATATTCTTGTATCAGTTCTCTGACTTTTGCAATGAGTTCCTCATTACGAACAGAAATTGAGCCTCCATATCTAGTTGCATATGCAATCGTTTCCACGCCACTTTTAAATCGTGAATACCACCTGAATATCTGTGCACGAGATAAACAATTATCCCCATAAACTTGTCGCATCAATTCAACTGTCTCAATGGCACTTTTTCCTAGATTTAAACAGAATTTAGTGTTAGCTTTTTGCTCCATGCTGATTACGTGATTTTAATGCCAAAGTTGGTAAATGAAGAACTTCAGACACCGTTGGCGACTATGAACTGGGGGAGAGGAATGACAGAGGTTATAAATTAATTGAATGAGCAAGAATACATAGCATGGTTGTAGGAAACACCTGGTTTAAACAACATCCTCGAAGACTGGCAACGTGGTGCAGCCCAGACAAAAAGACTTTTAACCAGATAGACTACATATTAATCAACAAACGATTCCGCAATGCATTACTGACAACAAAAACCATGCCAGGAGCTGACTGCAATAGTGACCATGATCCACTCTGTGGAAAAGTTAGAATAAAGCTAAAGAAAGCAGGAAGAAAAGTGAGAACCATCAAACTGAATACAGAACTTTGCAAAAATGACCAAGAGCTGCGAGAACAATACAAAGTTATTATAACACATAGATACAATGCAATAGCAAAGATAAATAGTATAGATGAACAATGGGAAATGTTAAGAGATTATATCCACCAAACTATTAAGGAGATAATACCACCAAAAACAGAAGCCTCTAAAAATAAATGGGTGACAGACGACATCTTAGGACTGATGGACAAGAGGAGGAGGAGTAAAAATAACGAGGAAAAATATAGCAAGATAAATAAAGAAATAAGACGCAAATGCAGAGAAGCAAAAGAAGTGTGGTTAAATGAACAGTGCAGACAGATAGAGGACTCTCATAATAAAGACAGCAAAAACATGCACAAACGAACTAATGAACTCACAGGCAGGAAAACAAAATATACCACAGGATGCATGAAATCGAAAGAAGGTAAAATGTTAATGGGAAAAGAAGGCATTGTGGACAGGTGGACAGAGTATATTGGTGAGCTATATGGAGGAGAAAGACCAGAATTAACACCAGATACTGAAAACTGTGATGGACCACCAATACTTGAAGATGAAATCATAGATGCCATCAAACACATGAAGAAAGGAAAAGCGACTGGGCCTGATAATATAACAGTAGAAGAAATAGAGGCACTAGAGGAGACAGGAATAAAAATAAAAACCAAGTTACTGAATGACATTTACAACAGTGGTTATATTCCCAGTGACCTGATTAAATCCACGTTTATAGCACTACCAAAGAAACCAGGTGCAAAAGAATGTGACGACCACCGGACTATCAGCCTCTCATGTCACATAACGAAGCTACTTCTGAGAATAATTATGAGAAGAACAAGGAAAAAGATAAAAATGGAAATAGCAGATGAACAGTTTGGATTTGTTGAAGGAAAGGGAACACACAATGCCATTTATGCTTTACGAACACTAACAGAAAGAGCTTAAGAAGTACAGAAAGATCTCTACTTATGCTTCATTTATTACACCAAGGCATTTGACAAGGTGAAACATAATGAAATTATTAAAATGCTTGAAGACATCAATATAGACGGCAAAGACCTGAGGATTGTAAAACATCTATACTGGCAGCAAGAAGCAGTAGCTCGAGTTGAAAATAGAATTGGTAAATATCAACCGATAAAACAAGGGGTGCGACAAGGATGTGTACTATCTCCGGACCTTTTTTCTTTGAATAGCGAGAATATTCTAAGAACAATCATCACAGAACCAGGCATAAAAATTGAAGGATACAATATTAACAACCTTCGGTATGCTGACGACACAGTACTGATAGCTGAGAACCAACAAGACCTGCAAAATCTCTTGGATAAAGTCGCCGAAGAAAGTGAACAGAAAGGCCTTACTTTGAACATCAAAAAGACAGAGACTATGGTTATATCTAAGAAACAGAATCCACCAACATGCAGTATTAAATTAAACGGAACTATTCTAAAGCAGGTGCAGAAATTCAAATACCTTAGAGCAGTAATAACTTCAGATAGGAAATGCAGAACAGAAATTAGGAATAGAATAGGCCAAGCAAAGACTGCATTTCAGAGAATGAGAAACATATTAGCTAACACATCTTTATCAATGAATGTTAGAAAACGAGTACTAAAATGCTATATTGAACCTATCTTGTTACATGGAAATGAATCATGGACAATAGGCAAGTCTGCACAAAAATCATTGTAAGCAGCAGAAATGTGGTTTATTAGAAGAATATTGCGAATCCCCTGGACAGCAAAAATAACTAATGAAGAATGTATGAGAAGAGCTGGAGAGACGAAAAATCTTGTCAAAAAGATAGAGAGACAATGCACTTTCATAGGACATGCAATGAGAAGAGGGGACATTGAAAATATTATAACAACAGGAAAAATAGAAGGAAGAAGATCAAGAGGAAGACCAAGAGAAATGATACTGGACAGTCTGACGGGATGGTGTGAAAGGAGATCACCAACTGAACTGATGGCCTGTATGAAGGATCGGGTGCTCTGGAGAAGCATAATAGCCAACGCCAGTCGGCACGGCACCTGATGATGATGATGATTACGTGATAATGCACCTCTAACTAGGTCAACAAAATGGCGCCTTGTTTGTCGTCTGCTTATCGGGCGGCAATAAAATTTTGCCAGATCATAGATGAAGGCTGCCTATTTGGATTCCATGCTTTGCTTCATGGATGGTATTTTTGTCTTGGCCATAATAAAATCAGTCATCAGTCTCATTACTTAACTGTCGGACCTTGTTTGTGTGTGTGTATATATATATATATATATATATATATATATAAGAGGAGAATGAGGAATAGATAAAAGGAGCAATGTAAGTGGACAATAAACGGAAAATGAGAAATAGACAAAGAAGAACAATATACGAGCAATATACAATTTCGTATGTGGAAAATAAGCACAGTATGAAACAGACAAAGAACGATATGGGTGAAAGATTAATGACTGGTACAGAGTAGCTATCATGGGAAACAAACAGGTAAAAAAATACGACCCTGGGTAGATAATTAGAGAGTTGCACATATCTTTTCTATTTCACAGCAGGCAAGTCTGCGATAATCTTCTTGCGAAACACAAACGTGCCATTTGTTCTAAGACCTGGATATTTTCGCGACGAATTAATAATATTTGCGAGTCAGCGGGGGGCTTTCCGGCGATACAAATTTACAAATCGTGGGGAATCGCAAAGAATAACATCAGTTCAGTTTCAGTCGTGTTTATAAACTCAAGCCTTCCTGCTGCTAATGTATGCAGATGGCGTCTGTAACTAAGCAACATCCCGCCCGTGCGCCGTTTATAATTCCCACATTCGCACAATAATCGTAGGACTATTTACACACACCGATTTGCAGCCGTAATTCATTGCAAAGTGGCTCACTAGCCGAGGCCATTTTTGAACGGCTTTGAAATGTAATCAGCTTTTGCCTTTGTTCGAGTACGTTGTTTGTTTGTCGCATAAATTATGTGATCTTCTGTGATTCATAAAATGAGTGCCGGGTGTAATGTGGGGGGGGGGGGGGGGGAAAGAGCAGTAATTGGGTTATGATTTTCAGACTTTGTATGGATGTTCCTACATTTGAGGGGAAAAAAAAATCTTCCAAATATCATCAGACCTGGTGCTTTATTCATGTACGCAGTAAAGATCACGTATTCATGACAGATGTCCGTCATGATAGTTCTCTTGTTTAGTTGACCACGACAAGGGTGAGCGATGTCCTGCCAGCGACCTCCATCTTCCAGCAAGGGTATATAAAATTTAATTGTGTTCAGTATTTTTTTCAAGTGATTGCCATAGCTTTTTCCGAGCTTGTTATTGTCTGTGTTCCTCGGTATGGTCCTTGTTGTCAGTTGTATCTCTTGTCTTGTCTTCTGCTATCTCCCTGAAACTGCGGGCTGGTGTTATTTGCAGCCGATGTTGTGAAGATGTTGGTCTACGTCATAGTATCGGCGTGGGGAGCGGGTTATGGCAGCTATTTTTTTCAGTCCCGGAGTACAGCTAAAAAAGCAGGGGGTGTGCAGTGGTTCTTTAGCAGACTCCACCACTATGGCGATCCCTGCCCCGTTAGCCAGGCTATATATATATATATATATATATATATATATCTTCTTTTTCTTTGTCTTCGTTCATCTCTCGTTACACTTCAACGATCTTGCTATGCACCGGAGCCTACGCCTGTAATCTTAAGAGTAAGTCTTATGGAAGTTCAGAGAAGTCTTACGTAGGATGGAAGTTCAGATAAGTCTTACTTAGGATGGAAGTTCAGATAAGTCTTACTTAGGATGGAAGTTCAGATAAGTCTTATGTAGAATGGAAGTCAGATAAGTCTTACTTAGGATGGAAGTTCAGATAAGCCTTACGTAGGATGGAAGTTCAGATAAGTGTAAGTTTCATGTAAGACTGAGTTTCAGATAGATCGTATCTCGTATGGAGGTTTAGAACATTAGGGAGCATTCATCTGTCGCATGCAAATACATTTTGTTTTCGATCACGTCACTTGTTGGCCGTAGTCGGACTGTTAACAGTCTAGTTTGTCTTTCAAGTGGGTGTGATTGTTGTCACAGTGCTCTGCGGCCTTCCTCGTCTCAAATCATGGAACTGCAGTGCTCGAACTGACATCGAAGCGACATCTCTCACAGAAAGTAATGGGAGTTTGCCACTCCTCCATAGCTACGCTTCCATACACCAGGATTCTCCATAGAGCTGGTCGAGTATAGCATTACACCTAGCGGCGATCCTCCACCAGAACAGGAGATCGGGGTACGTAATGAAGAGCCCTGATTCAGTGCAGATAACCCTATGGGGCTTTCATATTTAAGTCATGCACAGTGAAGGTTGAAATATCTTCCCTGCCTGTGTTGCTCTCCCCCCCCCCCCCACTCCTTATAATTACTTCATTCGAGATATTGATTGCTTATTTTTCCGTCTACAGAATTTCCATCATTCCCACGAGAAGCCACGTTTTTGTGTCTCCTTCCCCTCCCCTTTTTTTCACTCACACACCCAACCCCGCCTTCTCTTCTCGGTGGCTGGGCGCGCTGTTAATGACTGCTCTGTTCGGGAAGTTCTTCAATATATGCCCGCGAATCTTGTACAAATAAAACATTATTAGATCCCGATAAGTACAGCCGCTGAACTCACATAAATTATCATACAATTATAATAATATTAACAGAAAAGGTAAAACCCGCCGGTGCCATGATAAAGCTTATTGTGGAATACGGTTTTAAGCCCGTTATTTTCAAGAGCTCCGGCACATGAAAGTGTGATGTGGTCGGTATCACATCTGGCCGCATTTATCTCCGTAGATTTCTCTGGTACCCATTTTTTAATGAGGCTGGGTGGATCCCAGGGACTTTTTATTTCTTTCTTTTTTTGGTGTGGTGGTACTGGAATATAATCCTCACTACTGAGACTTGAACCAGATACCACCGGATTAGTTGATCGAGCGTCTAACCACTCAGCCAGCCAGGCCGAAAATAATAATGATAATTTATTTTTACTGTTATTTAATTACTTATAGTTAATGAATTCGTGGCAGTTTACTTAATGTCTGACCGTAAAATTCGAGTGATCGCGTTAACCGGTACGTACCGGTAAATTACCTATTAAAAAAAGAGTAAAATCGAAAGTTTTGGAAGTCGACAGTTACCATAACCGATTTATATTATCAAAAACCTCAGGAAAAAGCAATCACCGAAAATAGATTGGAGGACAATCAGTAGGATGATGATACTCAGCTTTCGTGGAAGAGAATCAGCCAGTTTTGACTTTGATTCGGCATGTAAGCATTTTGTAATGATTAAATCTCGTTGAAAATATGATAAGGAAAAAAGTAATTGCACACGAACATATACTTTCCGTTAACGTCTGTACCCAGGACCTGGGCACATGTCTGGGAAGCAAAGAATAGGACCACTGTATCATACCACGCATGATCGTAAAAGGTGACTGAGGAGGGTTCGGCATAGGGCCAGCAACCCTATCCGGTAAAAAAAAAAATCCGTCAGACTGCTACCGAAACAGAAACAAGGGAAAAAAAAACAAATTGCAGGTGGAAGGAGAAATGTACTAACTGTTTACGAAGAATTAGAAGAATATTTTGGCCAAACACCATAAGAAATAACAGCTTGCTGGCGGAAATGCAGATGAAGTCACTGACTGCACTTATTGAGGAAAGACGTTGGCGATGATTGGGACATGTTTCTCCGGATGACTGACGACTCATTAGCAAAAATAGCACTAAGATTGACGCCACAGGGGAATAGAAGTAAGGGTAGACCAAAAAAGACATGGAGAAGAACAACAGAGAAGATGTTGAGCAATATAGGGCTCACTTGGGCAAGAGCGGAAAAAAGGCAAAGGACATGTGTTTCTGGAAAACCCTTGCGAAAGCCCAATGTACCTTGGGCACTTAGGGTTCAGAAAGAGAGAGAGAGAGAGAGAGAGAGAGAGAGAGAGATGTATGTAAAATATGTTTACCTTTACATTAGAAGAAAGTCTAAAGTACCGAATGTTGTACTGAGAAAAACCGGTATTTCAGAAAATACTTCATTCACAGTGAAAGACAGATGTAGCAGCTGTAGCGGTTTCAAAAACTCCTAGCGTGATCACTGAATAAATAATTAGCTAACGTAGCTTGTCATAGTGCTTATGTTACGAGTTTTTCCTGTGGCAACATTTATTATTAAAATTAAAGCCCCTTTTGACTCCCCCTCCCCTTTTCTCTTTTTTTCCCTTTTTTCTTGAAAATAATCCCCTTTGCACACACACACAAAATTATAATGATAACATCAAATTACTAGCGAAGTGTGGATGTTTGGTCGAATCGGTCTTCTTTATCATCACCTCAATTGCTCAGATGCCCTCGTTCTCATCCTGAACTCCTTGATCGATAAAAATCTGATTGGCCGTTTGATTTTCACCCACGAGTAGAAGGGTTTTCTCCCCTTTTTTGCCTGTCCAATCAGGCAGCCCACCAACCTAAAATTCTTTATTCGACAGATAATAGTATTTCCGATTACTTTTGCATTTGTTGCTTACACACTTTTTAAAAGATCTTGAAAAAAAAAATCTAAGTTTCATTGAAGTTGCATAGTCTTCGAGAAAGATAAGAAAGAAAACAAATGTGTACAGTTACAGATTTTGTGTAACGATTATGAAATAGGAGTCACGACTGAACGAAGGAAGAAACGGAAAAAAACTTCAAACTACGACAAGAAATTTGGAAATTTAAATGTTCATTACACGCTGCTATGAGAAAATGTTTGTTATTCTGGAAGATTTTCTGATTTCAAGTGGGGACAACAGAGCCATATCTGCACACTTGGAACGGCGACGGTGTAGTTAATGCGAAGAGTGGGCTTGCTTAGGTTTGTGTGATAGTTAAAAAAAAAAAAGATTATTTCTAGAAAATGTATATGATTAGAAACAAATAGTGAAGGATACGTTACAATGAGGAGAGCTCATTTTTAATACTGAAAATGATTGATGTGATCAGTGTGGGTGTGTGTACATTTGCATGTGTATGCAAGGGAGAATGAGAGAAAGAAACACATAAACTCACACGTACATAGAGGAGGAGGAGGAGGAGAGAGAGAGAAAGCAATTATTTTAAAGGGTGAAGAATTGTGCACCTAGGCATGTCTAACATTCCGTGAGTGAGTGAGTGAGTGAGTGAGTGAGTGAGTGAGTGAGTGAGTGAGTGAGTGAGTGAGTGAGTGAGTGAGTGAGTGGTGAGTGAGTGAGTGAGTGAGTGAGTGAGTGAGTGAGGAGTGAGTGAGTGAGTGAGTGTGAGTGAGGTGAGTGAGTGAGTGAGTGAGTGAGTGAGTGAGTGAGTGAGTGAGGAGTGAGTGAGTGAGTGAGTGAGTGAGTGAGTGAGTGGAGTGAGTGAGTGAGTGAGTGAGTGAGTGAGTGAGTGAGTGAGTGAGTGAGTGAGTGAGTGAGTGAGTGAGTGAGTGAGTGAGTGAGTGAGTGAGTGAGTGAGTGAGTGAGTGAGTGAGTGAGTGAGTGAGTGAGTGAGTGAGTGAGTGGTGAGTGAGTGAGTGAGTGAGTGAGTGAGTGAGTGAGTGAGTGAGTGAGTGAGTGAGTGAGTGAGTGAGTGAGTGAGTGAGTGAGTGAGTGAGTGAGTGAGTGAGTGAGTGAGTGGTGAGTGAGTGAGTGAGTGAGTGAGTGAGTGAGTGAGTGAGTGAGTGAGTGAGTGAGTGAGTGAGTGAGTGAGTGAGTGATGAGTGAGTGAGTGAGTGAGTGAGTGAGTGAGTGAGTGAGTGAGTGAGTGAGTGAGTGAGTGAGTGAGTGAGTGAGTGAGTGAGTGAGTGAGTGAGTGAGTGAGTGAGTGAGTGAGTGAGTGAGTGAGTGAGTGAGTGAGTGAGTGAGTGAGTGAGTGAGTGAGTGAGTGAGAGTGAGTGAGTTTTAAATATGATATCAAATCACTATTTAAGACTATTAAGAATATTGTAAAACAACTAACCGTACACATTGTTTCTGAACGTTCATTTTCTCGGGTCTTTTGCCGACATGTTATGTATTACTAATGTTGACTCGTAACATCTGGTCCAGGTGTGCTTCCTCCACGTAATTCAGAGATAAAGTAAAAGTGGCCTTGTCATGTTTTCTCCACGTAAGGCAACGGGACGGTAAAGGCGGCCTTATTCTGCCATAAAGGGACCTAGGAGATACAGGTCGTATGTCACTCAGCCATTTACATGTCACTAGAGGAACTTTTCCTCCCTAACAGCTCTCCCGTAGGCCTCTCGGTCGTAACCAAGATGCCCTGCTGCTTATGCATCCATTTGCAGACTATCAGCGATGTCTTGCATACGATATGACGAAATAAAATATGAAAGTAATATTTTTCTTGACCAGTCGTAACCAGGAAGTTGTGGTCACAGGTGCCCATTTTTACATCTGGATGGCCAGGATCAAACACTTTGAGAATGTTCTTTGTTCGGTGTCGTTACTGTTTTGTACTCTATTGTTACAGTATGTTATAACTCTCGCTTCTACTACGTAACACAAGCCCAGCTTTGATCGTAATATTTTTTATGAAGTTTATTTCCCTCTTGTTCAATGTGTACTCATGCTTCTAAAATCAGTCCACGCTGAGCTGTCGTAGCAGGGAGTTATAATAAACAGTCAGACGAAATATATACTGTAATTATAAATGTACGCCTCCTTACCTCTGTCAGTTTACGGGACATCCTTTGGCAAGGTGGAATACCCGTATAGCCTCCCCCCCCCCCCGCCAAAATCAGGGTGACGTGAAGCCATGGGAGCAGGTGGTGGATGGAATGTGAGAGCAAAAGACAGATAATGTTGATTATGGTCACCATTCTATGATGGTAGGCAGATGATCTCAATGTAGGGACAATGGCTACGATCACTAACTAGTACAGTCACTGTCCGGAAGGAAAGCAATGGTAAACTACCTTCTGGTAATAAACCCAAACAGCAATATGGAAGGTCAGATAGGAAAAAGATCTGGTGGCGAGTCCCCCAGGCCAGATAGATCTAATTTTAACACTGGGGAAGAGTGTGAGACAGAGGTCAGTACTAGTAATTGTGATGACGGACAAAATCCTGACAGTGTTACCAAGGAAAACCCCTGCATCAAACTAAAAAGAAAAATAAGAGTAGGAACATGGAATATAAGAAGTATGTATGAGGGGAAAGTATCAAATAATAAATGACGAGATGAAAAGAACGGGGATACACATTTTGGGAATCTGGGAACATCGATGGTAAGGATCAGGACACTCCAAGAGCGAGAATGATATCTTTATATAATCTGGTGAAGAATTAGGAGGAAAGAATGTAGTGGCTTTTTACTTTGACAAATCAACATCAAAAGCACTACTAGGTTATAATCCAGTAAGTGATAGAATCCTCACAATCAGACCTGAGGGCATTTCTAGAAATGTAACAATCATCCAGATATATGCACTTACATTAGCAGCAGAAGAAGAGGAAGTAGAAGACTTTTATAATACACTGCAAACGATGATAGATCAGCTACGGAAAATGATACTGTATTAATAATGGGGGGGGGGGGGGGGGTTAATGCAAAGACTGGCACAGAAAGAACAGAAGAAGAAGGATATGTTGTGGGGAAATTTAGCATAGGACATAGAAATGAGGCAGGTGACAATCTAATGGCGTTTTGCATGTAAAATGAGCTAATGATCGCTAACCCACCTTTTAAACAGCATCCAAGAAAACTTTACACATGAACATCACCTGATGGGTAAACCAAGAATCAAATAGATTATATTTTAGTGCAAAGAAGGTAGAGGCCATGTATAACATCAGCAAACATTTTACCAGGTGCTGCTTGTGACACGGACAGCAGACATGAAGATAAAGATTAAAAAAGACAGTTACGGGATCAAGACCACTCCGTTTTGATCCTATAAAAATATCAGAACAATACAGTATAGAAGTGAAGAACCGTTTCGAAATCCTGATGGCTGTACAGGAGGAGATGACACCATTTGAACTGGCTACGTAGACCAGAGATATCTTAATAACAACAGCTAAAGACTTGGTTCCAGTAAAGAAAACACAAAAGAATGGATGGATTACAGCAGGCACAATAGAACTGCACTCGTCTAGCAACCAAATGGTCGAGGGTTCGAATCCCCAGCTGAGCGGGATTTTTTTTCCGACCAATACGGCCCTGAGGTCGACCCAGCCTCGTAAAATGGGTACCAGAGAAAATCTGGGAAGTAAAGGCAGCGAGGAAAGGAACTGGTCACCCTACCTCATACGCTGATGACCCAGCATAATGAGGTCTCTAACGCTTCACCCCCTACGGCATTTGAAATGCTATGGGACTATCTTTACTTTACTTTTACAATAGAACTGATAAAACAACGTAGAGAAATGAAGACGCAATGGAAAGCGACAAACAACAACAAATAAGAATATAAATCTTTAACAAAAAGTACGAACGAAGACACATAAGAAAAGACAAAAAACAATACATACAAGATTGTTGTGAAAGAATAGAAGAACATCAGAAGTGTGGAAGAGATAGTGAAATGTTTAAAGAAATGAAGACATTGACGAGAAATGTCACACCTAAGCTAAATGTAATTTGTGACAAGATGGGGAATACCTTGACAGAGATAGAGGAAATTCTAGAAAGACGGAAGGAATATTGCTGAGGAATGTATGAAACAACCGACTGTGAAAGTAGAAATCGACAGTGTGAATTATTATTGGAGGAGAAAGAACCCGAACCGACAATAGAAGACGTTTTATTGGCAATAAAGAATCTGAAACATGGTAAATCACTAGGATGTGATGAGATAACAGCTGAACTTATTAAAGCAGGAGGAAAGGAATGTGCAACAATATATCATGCACTATGTAAAAAGATATGGCATTCAGGTATTTGGCCGAAAGAACTGAAAAAACTGTATTCATACCACTGCCAAAAAAAAAGGGTAACCTGAAATTATGCACAAACTACAGAACTGTTGCCCTGATTAGTCATGCCAGTAAAATTCTGTTAAAAATCATAATGGGTAGACTTCGTAAGAAAATAGAAGTCAAAAAGGTCCAAGCTGGTTTCAGGCAAGGAAGAGGATCAAGAGATCATATACTCAATATAAGATTAATAATAGAGAAATACAGAGAGTTTAACGTGATTCTATACTTATCTTTTATAAAAGGCATTTAATTGTGTACAACACCAGAAACTTTTAGGAAATAATGGAAAAAATGGGATTTCCAACATATTTGATACAATTGTAATCACTGCTGTATCTAGACCAACAGGCAGCATTAAGAAGTAAATGGTGAAACAACAAGTTGGTTTGACATAAAACAAGGGGTCCGTCAGGGGTGCATATTGTTGCCTTACTTATTTAACTTATATACTAAAAATATAATGAGGAACATTAGAGAAGATGTAGATAAAGAATATTACGATGCCATAGCAATTGGAGGTTATAAAATATCAGAGATTAGATATGCTGATGACACAGTATTATTGTCGACAACACAAAAAGGAATGGAAAAACTAGTTATGTCAGTCTGTAAGAACAGTGAAGAGCAAAACCTCTATCTTAATGCGAAAAAAACTAAATTGATGACAACTGATAAAACAAACAAGGCAGCTGAAATATGTATCAATGAGGAAAAATTGGAAGAAGTGGAGAGTTTTGATTATCTTGGATCACTACTAACTAATAATGGAAATACAATGAGGGAAATGAGGACGTCTATCGCTCTTCAGAAAGTAAAGCAACTAAAGAATATGTGGAGAGGAACAGACAGAACTATAAAAATAAGATTTTTAAGGGCATGCATCTTTCCCATCGCAACATATGCCTGTGAGACCTGGACGCTTAACAAAACAGCTGAGAAACACATAAATGCCTTTGAATGTAAATGCTACAGAAGAGTTCTTCAAATATCATGGACACAAAAAAGAACAAATATATCCACACTACAAGAACTTAATATTGAAGAAGGTTGGCCAGTAAAGAGGATTAAACAAAGAAAACTTAAATACTTTTGACATATTAAACGTCATGATAATCATAGAGAAGACCATCGTGGAGAGGTACATAATGGGAAAAAGAAAGAGAGAAAGAACAAGGCGAAGATGGCTGCAAGAAATCGTTGACGATCTGCAAATGGATGTACCAGCAGCAGGCCATCTTGCTTACAACCTAGAGGCATACAGGAGAGCTGTTAAGGAGGCAAAGTGCCGCAGGGAACATGCATGTGAATGAATTAATTATAAATGGAGTTTAGTTCTGAAAATATTTATGGAGACGAAGTAAACTGAAAGTGAAACTCACTTATCGTAACTCTTAAGTCACAGTTACTTGCGACGAAACTCTTTACCACAGACCTTTGATCACAGTTATAGAAGACGAAACTCTTTACCACAGACCTTTGATCACAGTTATAGAAGGTGAAACTCTTTACTACAGACCTTTGATCACAGTTATAGAAGGCGAAACTCTTACTACAGACCTTTGATCACAGTTATAGAAGGCGAAACTCTTTACTACAGACCTTTGATCACAGTTATAGAAGGCGAAATTCTTTACCACAGACCTTTGATCACAGTTATAGAAGGCGAAACTCTTACTACAGACCTTTGATCATAGTTATAGAAGGCGAAACTCTTTACTACAGACCTTTGATCACAGTTATAGAAGGCGAAACTCCATACTACAGACCTCTGGTCACGGTTATGGAATGCGAAACTCCTTACTACAGACCTTTGATCAAAATTATAGAAGGCGAAACTCCATACTACAGACCTCTAATCACGATTATGGAATGCGAAACTCCTTACTACAGACCTTTGATCAAAATTATAGAAGGCGAAGCTCCATACTACAGACCTCTGATCACGATTATGGAAGGCGAAACTCCTTACTACAGACCTTTGATCAAAATTATAGAAGGCGAAACTCCTTACTACAGACCTTTGATCACGATTATGGAAGGCGAAATTAATAACCAACAGACCTTTAATCACAGTTATGGGAGGCAAAACTCTATACTACTGCGCATTAAACACAATTATGGCAGGCAAAACACAACGCTTTAATCACGCCTACATGCTCTGCGTACATGTGTACATAACTGTACAGTTAATCATTATGTCAGATAACATACTAGAAGTTCCCAGACTGGATAGACGTGCTGGAAATTTATCTTCTGCCAAAATGCCTACGACTTTACGGGATATGGCCAAGTATTCTTTCCGACTGAGATTTTTAAGAAACCAGTAGTCATTTGGCGGTGAGTTTCTTCTTTTTGTGACAGTTTTTGGTGTCAAAATCAGAGTACAGACAGGGAATCAAATATACTTTGCCTTGCAACACCTGCTAAAATCCAAAATTCTATCCCAAAATACTAAAATAGCAATCTATAAAACTATAATAAGATCAGCTGTCATGTATGGATCAGAAACGTGGAGTACAACAAATAAAGATGAACAACAATTGCAGATCTTTGAGAACAAGATCCTAAGTAGACTCTTTGGGCCGATAAAGGATACCAACAGTGGAGAATGGAAAGTTAGAAAGAATACTGAACTGAACAGCTTATTTAAATCCCAACAAATTATAAATGTCTTGAAAATGAACAGACTACGCTGGCTGGGGCATATGGAAAGAGTGGAAGAGAACAGACAAACGAAAATTATGTATGCACAAGAGATGAAGGAAACAAGACCCAGAGGTAGACCAAGACAGAGATGGGAAGACAACATAGAAGAGGATATAAAAGAAATTGGTGTCACCAACTGGAGAGAGAAGATTTGGAATAGAGAGGAATGGAGGCGAACTTTATCTGCAGCAATGAGCGTTAATGGCTTAAAAATTTGAAGAAGAAGAAGAAGAAGAAGAAGAAGGTTTTGAGTATTCACAAATATCTTGTCAATATATGTATTTTGTCCCGTCGTTTGCGTCATTTGTCATCCTGTCCATTTCTTCTACTTCTGTAGTGATTTCTGTAACTTCTTTTCTCGATAAGTTTCAACAGGGCTTTGAACAATTTTCTTTATTTTTATAGTTTTTGCTACAGTGCTATACAAAAAGTATGATTTTCTGTTACAGTTATATTAGAACATAGCCTCCTCCTTCCATTGGACCAGGATTAGAAACTTAACATTTGTCTGCAGTACCTGAACTGCTGGTGATAATGGGTGGGTCAGGGGAGGGGGTTACATAAAGAAGTTTTCGCTGCAGGAAGTGGGACCATGAGTAGAAGAAAGGCTGAGAAACCTTGGTCTAGAGAACGGCCCCTGTTGCAGATCTGCTGAAAACCTAATGTCATTTCTCTTATGCAATGACTGACTGTGTATAGAAATAGGAAGTAATAAGATGACTGTCTTCTAACTATGACATATTCAGCAAGGAAAACGATCTACAAAGAGCTGACAGAGTGAGGCTTCATGAAAACCACCGAATTTACAACTTTTTGATGCAGTGCAAATATACCAGTGATCGCGATAGGATTTTGTGAAACCGGTACAGTTGTATCTGCCTTTCACTATACACGAGGTACTCTCTGAAATACCGGTTTCCTCAATACAATATTAAGCACTTTATACTTTTTTAACGTAAAATTATACACTTTGCAGACATCAGCGGAAAGTAAATGTTCGTGTTAGATTTTCAGTGAGATGAGATACTCTTTCCGTGCCTTTGGTCACTTTTATGACGCTTCCGGTTCCCAATGCTTACCAATGATCAACCAGTGTAACATTTAGATTCTACATATTTCGTCTGCGATTCCGGCGACACTTTTCAAAATGGCGAAAGAGTGCCTAGTTACGAGCGATGCCGAGCGAGAAAAAGGAAGAGAAAGACCGAAATTGTTCAATTTTTTCTTGCTTGATGATGTAGATAGGGGTATGGACATGGCCTGTGACCATCCCACTGCTCTTGATTGTATCACAAGTAAATCTAGACATATTAGACGACGGGAGAAGTAGTTAGAAGGTTATTTCAGACATTAATTTAGCGAGAATGCAACATAGAATCAGAATATGAGATTGACAAGTAGATCTACACATCTCAGATGGTAAGTAGTGCATATCTAGACCTAGCCGATGGTGAGCTGGGCACAATCAGTGTCTAAAAACATCACATTACTTCTTTTTTCCTAAAAAAACTCTGCATTTATGAAATTTTCATTCATTTAGTTATACTTTGAAACATAATAAGTTTACGGAAGTATATGTAAATACTGTTTTCCATTCCATTTTATAACTATACCCCCTAACATATCAAAACCCGCGCTTTTACTCTGGCACTCCACTACACGTCCATGTTTCTTCCTCCGGCACGGAAAGAGACTTCATAAAATGCTCACATGCTTAAAGAAAATTTAGAACTGGTTGATTCTCTGTTAGTCGATTTCGGTGGTTGCTTTTTAGTCGTTTTTTTTTTTTTTGGGGGGGGGGGGGGGAAGAAGGAGTGATACTATAAACCGATTACGGTAACTGATGATCTCCAACAGTTTCAATTTCGTCTCTTTGTTTTTAAATCGGTAATTTACCGGTAATTGTCCTTTAACGCGATTACTGTTTGTAGGCGTATACATGTGGATCGAAAGGAAACAGAAGGAGGCATGTGGGAAAATGGCGCCCATTTGAAATACAGAGTAGCCAGCAGCTTTTAGTACTGTTCCGTATAGGCTTAAGGGGCGTGTCTTAATGTTCAGGGGCGGAGCTTAAGTGTTCCCCTCCAAGTGCATATTTGTTCATTGTCGCCTCTCTACAAAATACTTTTATAATTTTCAGGGCAATCTTCTGATATTTGTCATTTGAAACGAACCACACATTTCTTCCTTCATTCCCCTCAAAAGTAAGCCCAGAGTGCACTGCTTGCATTACAAATGTATGAATATGGCATAACACGTGTATTTTGGAATGACACTGATATCGGAAAATGGATACTGACATAGGGGGACAAAATGTATAGTGACAGAGGAATAATGTATACTGATTAACTAGATCTTCAGTCTAGACGTTGGAAGAATTCATGACACTCTGGCTACAAAACAATTGCAAAGAAATGCCGGAATGTTAAGAGTTTCATCATGCATGTATGTGTTTATGTACTGCCCAAGGCTAAATATGACGTGTCAGCTATCTTTTTCCTGCTTCTGTATGTTTATATGTAGCTGTATATCATAAACATAAATATCACATGGAAGTAATGAGACGTCATTCTCTAGTGCTCAACCACTCGTGAGACGTAGGGAAATCCCGAGCCATGCATTCCAGATAACAAGGAAGCCTCAGCCAGCATTGCAAGCTGCTCATCTTAGCCTGAAAGACGCAAATTTCACCTTTCGAGGTGCCGCCGTGCGGCATGCAGGAAACGCATCAGAGTACATCACTACCTGCAGGTATATTACAACGACTCAACCAACAAAGAGCAAGTTCAACAAGCAAGTCCTTAAACGACTGCAAGACTTATCGTGTGCCAAATAACGCGTCTCTCGAACGTCGCTTATAAAACTCGGTACATGTTACAGCGGTTGAAGTCATCCAGATACATACTGCATGTGGACACTGATAGCTGAGCTCGCAGTGCTTATTTCGTTTTTGTCAGAAAGCATATTTACTGCGTGAATTTTTTTTCCTGATGTCTCGGTTTGAAATTATGATCTTTCGTTTTCCCCTCTACATGATGTTACGTTAATATCTATTTCCTCTTAATACGCTGACAGTATTGTAATGCGCTTTCGTCTGCCGATATTTTTCATCTTTCATGCAATTAGCCTCCTCCTCCTCCTTCTTCTTCTTCTTCTTCTTCATCATCATCATCACCATCCTCTTCTTCTTCTTTTGCCCTCAAAAGTGCAATGGTTGCAGGTACGCGCCTTTTGGGCCAACACACCCGACTTCGGCTCGACGAATTTTTGGGACTGGACTTGGTTCGTCTTCCCACTGTGATCCCTATTCAACTGGCCAGACTACTGTCTGTTTCCGTGGGCACCACTGTGAGGTTAAATAGGGTCTTGGCCCGCTGTGGTTCGCCAACTCTGGCACAAGCAATCAGCTGTGCATCGCTGACCGCTGTCTAATTCAGCTTTAGTAGAGCGTCTTCGTCTGGTTTGTTCTGGTTACCCTGAAGACAGCGATGGTGGTTATCCTGGCTTGCTTGGGTTGCCCTGGAGACAGTGAATGTGGTTAGCCTGGCTTTCTCCGGTTGCCCTGAAGACACTGAAGGTAGTTAGCCTGGCTTGCTCCGGTTGCCCTGAAGACAGTGAAGATGGTTAGCCTGGCTTGCTCTGAAGACAGCGACGTAGGATGATCTAGCGATAACTCATTTTCCAGCCTCTGCTTGACTATACTTAGGTCCTCCTCCTCATCAAGGAGCTGAGTTGGAAGCGGACTACCACGTTCAGTTTTCCGTTTCCTCTTCCGGTACTCTCTTTGTTTTTTGTCACTTAGTGTGTGTGTGTGAGTGTGTGTGGGGGGGGGAAGACAGATGCCCCTTCCCTTTCTCACCCTTATTAGGTGGAAACCTGTGAGGAACGTATAGTGTCTTTTTGAGGGGCACAGTTTACGTCCAGTACTTATACGCATCGGTTCATGAAATCTGTATGTACATTCATCCTATGCTGTCTTCCAATCGAAGGTTAGCTAAAACAGCTTTCCAAATTGCTGTTCCTTGTTTTCACAGTGCACCTTGGTCAAGCTGTATCTAATCCTCTTATTGATTTTGTCCACCTACCTATATAATTGTCGTCCTTTTCCTTTTTTTCCCCCTCCATTCAGGTTTTCCTTCAAGCAGGTTTCTGTGGGGTGGGTGGGGTGGGGAAGGGGGTATCCTTTCGGGACATTGCTCATGAGCCCGAAGGGTTTTCCTGTTTCAAGGATGGGGCTTGACAGCTTCGGTGGGCCCATAGTGGATGAAGACAAACTTATAAAACTTCTCTGGGAGACCGTGCTCTCAAGTATGGCTTTCTTTACTGTGTTGTGCTTCTTGATATCACTGAAATATTTTAGCTATCTCCTTTTTATATTTTAAAAAATTATTTCTCTCTTCATTCTCAATTGGTTTTGTTCTTCTTTATTCTTCTATTTATTTCCTGGCTTCACCTATATAAAGACTGGCCTCACCCAGTACCACACGTCGGTGGCTCACACGGAGCTACACTGATGAACCGGCGAGATAAAGGAACACAGAATCAGATAACCCAGACAAAGATCTCAGATTGTGGGCTTCCCTCAGACTCTGAGAGTTGCGACCTGTACATCACAATTACCTTATGTTTGTTTGCCTGCCACGAGGATATTTGTATAAATGTTCATCGCAGTCGATGATAAGACAAACTGTTTTTACGTTCTACAGAGGGAGGTGGGGGTGTGGGAGGGTTGTCTACCATTTGTTTTTCTAATCCTCAGTTTGCGTTTTTTTTTTTGTTTTGGGGAGGGGAAAGGGTGTCTCTTTCATATCTAGTGTTTTGTGTCATGAAACTTCACAGATACAACCTCCTTTCACGCGCCACCCAGGAGAGCGTGGCGTTATAAGTGGAAATATTTTGTTTCGCTTTATTTTGGGTGAATGTTGCGTCATATCATGTCGACCCAGTCTCTTTCTACACTCTGTATACAGAAAACAAAAACAGGCATAAGAGACCTCATAATTAGAATATTTAGGTCATATCAAGAAGCCAGAGGAGCCCCCTCCCCGAAAGAAATTTTTTTGTAAGCCGTACAAAACCTTCTATCCCCTCGGACCAATGAACCGACTGGACCCCTCCTCTCTCTCTCTCTCTCTCTCTCTCTCTCTTTTTCTCTTTCTCTCTTACTCTCTTATAGAGCTTGTGCATAAAATCACACTTGATAGAAAAATTAAAGCAAAAAAAAACAAAAAAGAGGACCACAACGATATAGACTGATGGACAACATAAAGAAACTGAGTGGATTCAGTTTAACGCTGTGAAAAGAAGCACAAAGCAAGATAGAGGGCCACTGCGATCCAATTTTTGTCGCGGAGTACTGGCTTAGTATGATGATGATGATGATGATGATTTCCACACTAAAGTCTATGAACTGTTTGATGAAGTTTGCGATAACTGGAGGAAAACCGAGGTCGCGTTATTTCGAAAGCAAACAAGTAAACGACGGCTTTAGACCAGAACAGTAATACATTCTGCGTAGATGTGACATACAGCAGTAGTTACCAATTAACAAAAGTCCACAGACCCCCCGGCCACGGACTCCCATACTTGGGGAAAGTTTCATATCTGTATGGTAGCTGTGTGCTTTAAATTCAAATGTTTTTTTAAACAAACAAACAAACAAACAAAAAATGTAGGTAACTGAAGCGGCGAAAGTCACCCTCCTGCTATACTGGCCTAGTCTGCACGTTAGCGAGCAAGTTGTCGAAACTTCACCCAGGTTCCAGTAACATCAAACGGTCAGCTTCTTTTTAGTATCCTCCATTTGCCTGACTGTAGGATGCCGTAGCAATATTAGTTTGTCACCGAGACAGAAAAACGTTCTTTTCCGGTTTTAGGAACCGGATCTTTCGAGTACCTGTTTAGTAAGTACTCATGGATCCGATTCCTCGAGTTATTGCCCTTGGTAAATGTAAACGCTGAAACAAAGATAGGAACAGATTTATTAACGAGCACCCAGTTGTAACTAATGTAACGTTTCGGTTTACACCTCAATCGTACAAAAACATACAGGACAAAGAAAGAGGAAGTGAAGAGAAAATATGAATGCATGCAACATATAAGAATGGGGGAGGGGAGAAGGGAATCGAAAAAAAGGGAGCACTTAGCTGTGACTTGCAAGAAGCTGTTTCCGAGAGTGCATGCGGTGGATTATCGTGAATGTTTACATGAAGACTTGACGTGAGATAGGCTGACAGTAATGAGAGGGTGAGGAAGCAGAAAGGAGAGGGAGATGGAG
The DNA here is from genome assembly GCA_009760885.1 of Achatina immaculata. Classification (NCBI taxonomy): domain Eukaryota; kingdom Metazoa; phylum Mollusca; class Gastropoda; order Stylommatophora; family Achatinidae; genus Lissachatina; species Lissachatina immaculata. The sequence continues at coordinate 40,067,456 of CM019721.1, forward strand.
ATAGAGAACCAAGAGAAGCGTGGGAGGAATAGATGAATGTGGTTGGGTAGTGTGTAGAGTGTAATCTAGGTGTGGCTGGATAGTGTGTAGAATGTAATCTAGGTGTAATTGGATAGTGTGTAGAATGTAATCTAGGTGTAATTGGGTAGTGTGTAGAGCGTAATCTAGGTGTAGTGGGTAGTGTGTAGAGCGTAATCTAGGTATGGCTGGATAGTGTGTATAGTGTAATCTAGGTGTGGCTGGGTAGTGTGTAGGGTGTAATCTAGGTGTAGTTGGGTAGTGTGTAGAGCGTAATCTAGGTGTAGTTGTGCAGTGTGTAGAGTGTAACCTAGGACAGTGAGCTTTCTGGAATATAAGTTGCAGATGAGAAAAGGGTAGAACTTGGTAGAGAAGGAATTTGACTGAGCAGAAAGGGAATGTTAAGTATAGCTAAATTTCGAACTAACTCGCTAGCTAGCTCGTTAAAACTAGTAAAGTTGTACCTACTTTTGTTTTTAAACAGTTTTTAAATTTTATTATCACAGCTTGACTGCAGTGGTTTTGTGTATATATTTACTCTTTTATGCATTTATACGTCAAAATTTTTCTTGTGTAGGTAAATGTGTGTGATGATTTGCAAACAAGACAAATGGCAATTTCCCCATGCTTTTCCGTGTCTTTTCCAAAGAGCTGATATTAGATCTTTGAGCTGTTATTTACTCCTAACATTCACAGTAAAACACACCGAACCGCAGGGAATGAAGTAAATCTAGAAACAGTGACTCCAGGAACAACAACAACAATAAATTACAGGCTTTTAAAAACAATAATTTTATGAAGGGATACTAATATGCTCATCAGCGTTAACAAATAAAATCAGCACTGTACAAAAACACAGGAATGCGACCGGACATTGTAGTGTACTCCACAGAAAAACAGGAATTGATAATGATCGAGCTTACGGTCCCGTATGAAACTAGAATAGAGGAACAGCATTTATTCAAATTGGAGAAGTACAGTGATCTGGTCAAGCAACTTAGGCAGGGGGCAGGAATCAGGGCAAAAGTGATAGCTGTAGAAGTGGGAGCAAGAGGATTCGTACTTCCTCTGATGTTGTTGTTGTGCTCTCTACAGTAGATCCTGCATATGGCCACTGTGGTTCGTCAGTTAACACTGAATGAATAAAGGCCTCAATGTTGTATTGTAAAAGGAAGCTGAGTTCAAAAGTGGGTGGGTGGGGAACAAGCTGTAGGGTGACTCAGCTAGATGACTGTTGTTATGCCAGGACTTCCCAAACTCCCCTGCTACATGGAACCGATTTGGATTCTGTTTTATAAATCGGTTTCAAGTAGGTACTACTCGGTATCTGGAATCGGGTTGTATTTGGTATTGATTCTGTAGGAACTGAGTACCCGCTTTTACCGGAAGAATCGGTTTCTAATTCGGTTCCTGCTCAGGGCTAGTTGTTTCCTCCACACAGGATTCGCCGACATGTCGGTTGTTAATCATTTCACAGTATAAAAAAAGGACCTTGAATTTTTGTTACGGACCCCCAGGGCAGGTTCCACGGACCCATGGGGGTCCACGGACTGGGAATCGCTGACATACAGAATATTTAGGTATGTGTATTAAAAAGACGGGCAGATAGACAGACGGATTATAATAACACAGAAAGATACAAACAAGTAAGCATGCACATACATAAACACGTTTTCTTCATGTGATATTTGTCATGTCGAAAACATGGCCTTTATTTAGGACAGAAATCTGCACCCGCTACACTCGGGCTGCCTTACCTACTACTCTCGGGCTGCATCACCTACTACCCTCAGGCTGCCTTACCTACTACCCTTGGGCTGCATCACCTACTACCCTCAGGCTGTATTACCTACTACCCTTGGGCTGCCTTACATACTACCTTGGGGCTGCCTTGGGGCTGCATTACATACTACCATAGGGCTCCCTTACATACTACCTTGGGGCTGCATTGCCTACTACTGTAGGGCTGCCTTACATAATACCTTTGGGGCTGCATTGCCTACTACCGTAGGGCTGCCTTCCTACTACCTTGGGGCTGCATTGCCTACTACCGTAGGGCTGTCTTACATACAACCTTGGGGCTGCATTGCCTGCTACCGTAGGGCTGCCTTACATAATACCTTTGGGGCTGCATTGCCTGCTACCGTAGGGCTGCCTTACATACTACCTTGGGGCTGCATTGCCTACTCCCTCGGGCTGCCTTACTTACCACCCTCGGGTCGCATTACCTACTACCATCGGGCTGCATTACCTTCTACCCTCGGACTGCATTACCTTCTACCCTCGGGCTGCATTACCTTCTACCCTCGGACTGCCTTAACTACTACCCTCGGGCTGCCTTAACTACTACCCTCGGGCTGCCTTAACTACTACCCTCGGGCTGCCTTAACTACTACCCTCGGGCTGCCTTAACTACTACTCTCAGGCCGCATTACCTGCCACTCTCAGGCTGCATCACGCTGGTTAATTATGGGGTCATTACTACATTGTGTTACTAGTACATAAGTCAACTATTATTCATAGTTTTGTAATATTTTATTATTATTAATTTCACTTATTAGCTAGTAACATGAATGTGGTCCGCTGGTCATCCACATAGGTGACATGCGACCCTTTACAGAAAACATTATAGTTTTTTATTTTAAGTACATCTTGCATCCTACATCCTTCCCATGCTAAACATCACATGGGGCTCACATGGTAGTTCGTCATGTTTTCCTGTTTTCGTCGAGTTTTTCAACCTCATCAAGGGGTTTTATGCCTACTAATTGGCCTCTCTTTAACAATGTCCTCTTTAGAGTTTCACGTGGTCGACCTATTTTTCTTCGGCCTATTGTGTTCCACTTGATAGCTTGTTTTGGGATTCTCTGACTGTTTCTTCTCAGCATATGACCGACACATGTCTATTTTCTTTTTCTGATCACCCATGAAACAGGTTGTTGTTCGCTCATCTGTCTATCTCTGTGTTGTTTTTTTTAAATTCGTTCCACTTTATACTGTGTTTTTCCTTAGGGATTTGTTTTCAAACGAATCTAATTTCTTGTCTATAGTTGTTTTCCAGCTTTCGTATGCATAAATGAAGGTGCGATATTTGAATTGAATAATCTTAGCCTGTTTTTTTTTTTTGCTTTTAACTTTAGAGTGCCATATCTTCTCAAGACTGTTGAAGGTCAATGCTGCTTTTGCAATTGCTAATTCTAACTTCCTTTCTGGTGTCACCATCCTGGTCTATGTAACTGCCGAGGTATGCAGATTGGTTTACTTCTTCAGCAGCTGTTCCTTCTACGTATATTTTATCTTCTTGATTAATGGGAAGCTTAATTATTTTTGTTTTTTCTTGTTAATTTCAAATCCAATTTTGCTAGCTAACGAAGTATATATATATATATATATATATATATATATATATATATATATATATAGAGAGAGAGAGAGAGAGAGTAAAACGAAATATATAACTATACACAAAGCCACTGCAATAAAGCTGTGATAGCAATATATTAGACTATTAAGAAAGTTTGACTATCGACGCAGTGTAAATTAAAATAATTTTGTTTAAGCAATGGTTATGTCCCTTATGCCTTTCTTGCTTTTGATAGGAAGGTTGCCGACCCCTGAACTAGGAGATGTATGAGACAAAATCAGTGGGCTGACTGAAACAATATCAAGGGGCTGACTGAGACAATATCAAGGGGCTAACTGAAATAATATCAAGGGGCTGACTGAGACAATATCAAGGGGCCGACTGAGACAATATCAAGGGGATGACTGAGACAATATCAAGGAGCTGACTGAAGCAATATCAAGGGGCTGACTGAGACAATATCAAGGGGCTGACTGAAACAATATCAAGGAGCTGACTGAAGCAATATCAAGGGGCTGACTGAGACAATATCAAGGGGCTGACTGAAACAATATCAAGGGGCCGACTGAGACAATATCAAGGGGCTGACTGAGACAGTATCAAGGGGCTGACTGAGACAATGAGAACAGACTTAGTGGAAGAAGGGTTAAGAGAATTTGGAATAAAACAACAGGAGAGAAGGGAAGAGAGAGAGAGAAATACAGATAGAGAGAAACAGTCAGAGAAACAGAGAAACAGAGGGACAGAGAGGGATGGAGAGGGATAAAGAAAAAAGAGAGATACGAACTGACTGACCTAAACACAGCTGATAAATCAACAAGCAGACATAAAGATGAAAGGATGGACAGACAGAAAGACAGGCAGGTTAACAGGCAGATAGATAGATAGATAGATAGATAGATAGATAGATAGATAGATAGATAGATAGATAGATAGATAGATAGATAGATAGATAGATAGATAGATAGATAGGTGGGTGGGTGGGTGGGTGGATGGATGGATGGATGGATGGATGGATAGATAGATAGATAGATAGATAGATAGATAGATAGATAGATAGATAGATAGATAGATAGATAGATAGATAGATAGATAGATAGATAGATAGATAGATAGATAGATAGATTTCAAACAGACTGTTTAGATTAGAGCACGATAAACGTGTCTAAATTACCTTGACAAGCCAAATCAGATATGGGAAACAGTCGTTGTTGGAAGCAGGTACGTTTATGTCACCTAGCACTGGCAACAATGCTCAACAAAATGTGCCCGTTTAACTCTCTCGGCACCAAGCAAACGTAGATCCTTGCAAGATTATCTCTCAGACAAAGCAGTTAAAGAAGAGAAAACAGTTAACGCAAACATCAATCATGGCTGCTCCAGATTAGTGGTTTACTTTACTCTCGCGTGCGGGGATGTACAATTATTATTTAATCAAGCACGCCGGTGTGTATAACTATTTTCTACAAGCAGGCAGCGGAATCTGTATATGTATAAATGGACGTGGGTGTGTGTACATATGAATGTATCTTCCGGCATAACTCTGGAACGCCTGGAGCAATTTCAACCAAACTTGGTACACATATGACTTACAATCTGGAAAAAGATACTGCGGGGGGAGGGGGTGGTAAGACACCCATAGCACCCTTGGGGGGGGGGGGCTGTGGGTTGGGGTGACATGTAAAAATAATCGGAAACGGTCGATATTAGTGTCGAATCCATAGTTTTCGGGCTCGCTGAGATGAATAGTGACAGTCCCGATGTCGTTTAAGTCCAAGTTCACCCCCCACATCGGCATGGGGATGGGTGGGCTAGGGCTGGGATGGGATGGGGTAGGGGGTGACATGTAAAAATAATCTAAAACGACCGATTTTAGTGTTGACTCCATAGTTGTCGGGGTCGCTGAGATGAATAGTGACAGTCCCGATGTCGTTTAAGTCCAAGTTCATTGCCCATCGGCATGGGGGTGAGAGAGGGTGAAAATTGGGGTGGGATCTCCAATTATTTTACTACGGAACCTCGACCCGCCAAAACTTTGCAATGGCACAAGGCTGTGTGTAAAGAGGACGCTGGGCAATGTAGTTGAAGCGACTATCTTAACAGGACAGGGAGAATGTGAAGTAGTTTTTATCCCACGGATACCACTCATTCCGACGGATCTCCCTTTTAACTTTAAGAGATTGCACTTTCCAGTGAGACTTGCGTTCTCGATCACGATCAACAAGTCACAGGGGCATTCTACACATTATAGAGTATAGTCTTGTACAAATTCATTATAGTGTTAATTTAACTCAAAACTTGATTATATACGGCATTTTTAGTTTCGCATCCAGGAGAAGGAATAAATAATTTCTTGGGTGAACCCACCCTTGGAACAAGCAACATAAGGTTGTCCATGGGAGAAACATGGCGATCTAAAATCCACTCCAGAGTATTAATAATGAATAAATTCCGGAGCAACTTCGAATAACCGGCTTCTTTATACTTACGCTCTGAATCATGTCTGTAATAACTTGCAGATATTGTAAAGAAAGATTGTTGGCTATGGAGTGTTTGATTGCTTGCCCTCTCTGAAACTTGCAAAATTTAGCTCCTTTTGTGGTCGAAGCCGTGACTGGCATCGATCTGGATGAGGAGTTCGTAATGGTGATTCTTCTTCTTCTTCTTTTTCTCTTTTTTTTCTCCTCCTCATTCTTCTTTCTTTCTTTCTTTCTTTCATCATCTTCTTCTTCTTCTTCCGCGTTCACTTTCGTATGCTCAGCTTTATAAACAGGGAATCGGGTTGCTTCCATGAATCCTGCTGTCATCAGGAGGTCTCCGTAGGAACACCAGAGTGCTTTTCCTGGACCCATTGCCTGCGCTCCGAGGTCTCTCTATATAGTGAAGGTCTGTAGTATGTGTTGGGGAGTCTGGGGGCCATTTTTCGCACGTGCGTTGGGCTGTTGGCGCAGCCTTTATCTTTTGTAGATATGTACTGAGTCTGCAGTGTCCGGTTGGTAACCTGCAGATTCTGGTTTGGTTTCTTGTTCATTTAGTCTTTGTATTTCTTCTGTAGTATTGTGTAGAGCCTGGTGTTCTTCTGTAGTATTGTGTAGAGCCTGGTGTTCTTCTGTAGTATTGTGTAGAGCCTGGTGTTCTTCTGTAGTATTGTGTAGAGCCTGGTGTTCTTCTGTAGTATTGTGTAGAGCCTGGTGTTCTGCTGCAGTATTGTGTAGAGCTTGGTGTTCTTCTGTAGTATTGTGTAGAGCCTGGTGTTCTTCTGTAGTATTGCTGAGAGCCTGGTGTTCTGCTGCAGTATTGTGTAGAGCCTGGTGTTCTTCTGTAGTATTGTGTAGAGCCTGGTGTTCTTCTGTAGTATTGTGTAGAGCCTGGTGTTCTGCTGTAGTATTGCTGAGAGCCTGGTGTTCTTCCGTAGTATTTTGGAGAGCCTGGTGTTCTTTTGTAGTATTGTGTAGACCCTGGTGTTCTTCTGTAGTATTGTGTAGAGCCTAGTGTTCTTCCGTAGTATTGTGTAGAGCCTAGTGTTCTTCCGTAGTATTGTGTAGAGCCTGGTGTTCAGCTGTAGTATTGTGGAGAGCCTGGTGTTCTGCTGTAATATTGTGTAGAGCCTGGTGTTCTGCTGTAATATTGTGGAGAGCCTGGTGTTCTGCTGTAATATTGTGGAGAGCCTAGGATTCTGCTTTAATATTGTGGAGAGCCTGGTGTTCCTGTTGCGGTGTGGTGCGAGTAGTTAAGCAACATATTTGACTCAACATCCAAGCATTTGTAAAATAGCAACAAGAAGAGAAAGAAACAAGAAAATAATTGTTTAGGCAGCACAGACGCACACATTTTACAAAGATAGAATCTGACAGTTTGACTGACAGAATACTTCTTCAAAACCTGCAGATCTCAGACTATAGAACGAACATCCCCTCTCCCCCCCCCCCCCCCCGATTTGACACGATCTGTCATGCGAATGATGAAGACACCCCGACAACATGCCATGTTCAGATGCTATCGATGATCAACCGACACAGGCTACCAGTGTTTCCCGGGACAAAAATCAACGTATGATGTAAACAAGGAACATAAGATTCTTTCAAAGACCACGGGACAAGATTCTAACTTCTGTAAGGACTAACTCAACATAAGATTCTTTCAAAGACCACGGGACAAGATTCTAACTTCTGTAAGGACTAACTCAACATAAGATTCTTTCAAAGATCACTGGACAAGATTCTAGCTTCTGTAAGGACTAACTCAACATAAGATTCTTTCAAAGACCACGGGACAAGATTCTAACTTCTGTAAGGACTAACTCAACATAAGATTCTTTCAAAGATCACTGGACAAAATTCTAGCTTCTGTAAGGACTAACTCAACATAAGATTCTTTCAAAGACCACTGGACAAGATTCTAACTTCTGTAAGGACTAACTCAACATAAGATTCTTTCAAAGACCACTGGACAAGATTCTAGCTTCTGTAAGGACTAACTCAACATAAGATTCTTTCAAAGACCACGGGACAAGATTCTAACTTCTGTAAGGACTAACTCAACATAAGATTCTTTCAAAGATCACTGGACAAAATTCTAGCTTCTGTAAGGACTAACTCAACATAAGATTCTTTCAAAGACCACTGGACAAGATTCTAACTTCTGTAAGGACTAACTCAACATAAGATTCTTTCAAAGACCACTGGACAAGATTCTAGCTTCTGTAAGGACTAACTCAACATAAGATTCTTTCAAAGACCACTGGACAAGATTCTAACTTCTGTAAGGACTAACTCAACATAAGATTCTTTCAAAGACCACTGGACAAGATTCTAACTTCTGTAAGGACTAACTCAACATAAGATTCTTTCAAAGACCACTGGACAAGATTCTAACTTCTGTAAGGACTAACTCAACATAAGATTCTTTCAAAGACCACGGGACAAGATTCTAACTTCTGTAAGGACTAACTCAACATAAGATTCTTTCAAAGATCACTGGACAAGATTCTAACTTCTGTAAGGACTAAGATAACGTGTGCCCTCTAATTCTGAAAGGTTTTGGATCACACAGAGTGGCTTCCTAGGGTTTTAACTATTTCTTTTTTCGTGTGTCAAAGATGTCTTTCAAAAATAGCATCTGAGTCTTGTGTCAAAGTTTTCTGACACATATTCATCTCAATTTTGAAAAAAAAAACCCTCATTCAGATGTTGGTATGAAAAGATCTAATTCGTGTCAATTATCAGTTATTTTGTGATTAATTAAATTATCTTTTATGAATGTCACACAGCAATAAGAATATAAGGATATTGAGGAGGTGTATCAACATTGAGCAACATATATAAATGATGCTGTAAAAATAGTTGCACACAGCAAGTTTCCATTTTACAAAAAAAAAAAAAACGAAAATTACGGGGAAAAATAAGGGATAGAACATCTGTGGAAGAATGGTGATGATTTTTCTTTGACATTGAACTTCAGAATTTACTTATCACAACCACCTCTCTCTCTCTCTCTCTCTCTCTCTCTCTCTCTCTCTCTCTTCACCTTATACATTCAAACACACGCACGCATACACAAACACATCAGAGAGATCTTCTTGTCTTTCATATTTCAGAGCCATATAAATTTTAAATATTTCAGACCCATATAAATCTTTCATATTTCAAAGCCATATAAATCTTTCATATTTCAGAGCCATATATGTCTATTTAAAATAGTTTCTATAGCCTTCATTATAAAAGTGATCCTATAAAGCTCTGTTGCATTCTAGTGTCTGCTTGGTATGCTGTACTATAACTGCATTTGATGTATTTCTAATGTCTGCTGCGACTGTCTGTACTATTACTGCATTTGATTTATTTCCAGTGTCCGTTTTGTGTAGCAATCTAACGTTAAAGGACTTGACTTCACCTTCATTCAACTTTGTCTTGTATTACTTGCTCTTTGCTCAAGCTAGTTTTTCTCTCAATTTCTAGCAGTCTTCGTTATTTGAGTTCGCTTCTTCAACCACTTGGTGATTGGGTGAAATTTTAAACAAAACTACACGCCAGTTTAACTGCAGTAAAAGTTTTTAACGTATTCCGTTGGCTTCTGTTTCTTTATTTCTTTAGGATCTCTGTCAGATAATTCTTACTTTACTTTTGACGTTACAGGCAGTCCCAGATTACGAACGTCCGTATTACGTACTGTCTCTTATTACGTCCAAGTTACGTACTGTCTCTTATTACGAACGAAACATGTAAAACTTATTATATTAAAACTTCCTGTTATACGCAATGGTTCGTAAAGCAAATGGACTTTACTTTGCGACGAGGATAAAAAAACATTGCACATCTACAGAAGCTCGTCCGTTTTAAGAATGTTTTAATGCATAGAAAAGTACACTACATGCTGTACTATGCACGAAGGCAAACATTTGACCAACTGGCATTAGATACAAACCATGCTTAACTGTTCCGACCTACTTGCAAATTCGACTTACGAGCAGAACTAGAAACGGGGTATGTCCACAACCCGAGGACTGTCTGTATTAGCAGTTGCATATTTTTAATTCTTAGTACAATGTCTTCACATCTGTTAAGTGGTAACTGCCTCGTTTGGGCAACAAATAGGTCAGAATCAGGCAGAACATGGGAACATGTACTGGACAGTGGTAAAAATGCCTGCTGAAAGTTTGGTATGAGTCGAAATGACAGAAAATATTTTAGAAAAAAAAAATTGTGTTACGTCTTTATACATCCGCATACTGCATGTAGAGACTGCCATTACTTCTCTATGTTACAAGTGTGGAAATAAATGAAAGATAATTCATCCATCTCCATTTCCCCCGGTACGTAAGTACTTATCAGTCTCATCAGGGAGTAGATTACACAGATGGCGCAATAAAAGATTAACTAGGTTAGAAGTATTTTTGGCGGCAAAATGTAGACCATTTCAGCTTGTTTTTATCTACACAGGAGTTTGTTTGGTGCCAAAGCAAACAGTGCACTTGTTACAATACACACAAACATAGACTTTAGTTTGGTTTGGCCACACTTAACACACAAATATGTGATGCTTCAAAAGTGCACAAACACCCTTGTTATAGCGAGCACGCGAAAATACTACTGCAACCATGGAATAAACTCAAGGATAGGAACTGCGAACTAATGTTCTTTGCGGCCGATGCAGTGAAGATGTTGAAGCACAGAACTGTGCTTGCTTGGGGGCGGGTTATGGTGGCTGTTTTTTTCGGTCTCTGACTGGACTCCACCACCATGGGGGCTGTAACAATCCCTGTACAGTTAGCCAGGCTAGGTCTGTTACTAGGGGTACCAACGGAGAAATGGGATAGCGGTCTTGGTCAGGTATCCTGACGGTAGCATGTCTGCCATGGGTCGCTAATCCTGACGAGAGCATGTCTGGTATGGGTCCCCAACTCTGACGAAAGCATGTCTTGTATGAGTCGCCAATCCTGACGAGAGCATGTCTGGTATGGGTCGCCAATCCTGACGGTAGCATGTCAGGCTATGGGTCACTGATAGCAAATCAGACAGCGTCTTCTCTCCTGGGTAGGAAGTACAAGAAACTGATACTGGCCTTCACGAGACTGAAGGATGCCGGTTACGTGGATCTGCATTGAAATCCACTGCAAGCACAACAAAATGTGTTATTTCAGTCTGCAGTTTTGAGAAACGATCATAGCTGTAATATACAACACTCAGATAACGTTGAAGACTAAGATTATTATGCATGTTCTAAGGAGACAGCATATTCCATAATGGGCCAGTTACTTATCCCAGAGTAAGTGAATTATAGGTTCAATGAATACACCAGGGTGGGTAAATTATTGGTCCTGTGCAGACATTTCATCAAACAAGTTCACGTATGTCCAAGTACATACAGCGTTCAATGTAGATGGTGTAGGGAAAATGATGAATTCAGTGCATACAATCAAGAGAATATGAAGTTAAATGGAGATTTTAAGGTGAATAATGTATGAGATAAAAATGTTTTAAAATTTTAAAATGTATTACGGTGCCATTTAAAAATTTTAAAACATTTTTATCTCATACATCATTTATCTTAAAATCGCCATTTAACTTCATATTCTCTTGTACTACGCCCACTCGATTTACTTATCTGGTGGTACCGGGTTCAGTCCCAGCTGTGGGTTTTTTTTTCTGGTACACACCGACAAAAGGCCCCGGGGTTCACCCAGCCTCTAAAAATGGGTACCAGAGAAATCTGGGAAGGTAAAGCGGCCAGGCGTGATACTGACCACATCACACTTCCATATGCCGAAGGTCACGGAAAATACGGGCTTAACACCGTATTGCCCAACATGCTTTAATGCATGGAAACGGGAATTTTACCTTTTACCTTTAATACTTTTACCTTTTGTCTTTAATACGACGCCAGTCCTGCGAAGGAGTACCGCACCACAACAACTCACAAGACCTCTGGGAGACATGACTCAGAGGGGCTACCCCCCCCCCCCTTAGAGTGTCAGGAGTTTAATAGGGCCGAACCACTTGTCTGAGGGGGGGGGGGGGTACTTCCTCTGATGATCTGAAGGAGTTGTGTTGTTGTTCCGCTCTCTACAGTAGAGAGTTTCCTGCATACATCACTGGGCATATTCCACGAAGCAACGGTATGAACTTAAAAGAAATAAACAATTTTTTTTTCTAATGAAACAAAGAGTCTTTCGTACAGCAAAGTAAGAGAACAGTTTTGTAGGATTAGACCTCTAAAATATCGTAGACAAAGCGTGAGACGTGAGTCAGTTGGTACGTTGTTCTCTCGTGGCTAGACGGCTGCTCGTCTTAACAGAGTCCGTGTTCGAATCCCAGGTAATTCTCTTGTCATTTTTCTTTCTCTCGCATCTCATTAAAGTGCTTTGTCTACGATTTTTCGAGGTCTAATCCTTTAATGAAATGAAAGCGACGGAGGGTTGAGGCAGATGTCACGACCTGCAGTCACAGAAGCTGAGCCGATATTGATTCGATCATGTCCGTTTCCAACATGTACTAGATCCTTATCCGCCGCCCATAGTTCATGAAAAAAAAATCCTTATCTTTTCAGTTAACGCTGAATCCTCAACACTTTCATCTGTTACTGAGTATTTATATCTGCCGCTTCACCGCTGATATCGTTACAGCCAGTTATCCAAATCTACACAATAGATTCTCACCATCATTTCCACGTCCCTTCATGCCCCCAGTAGGTTCTCTTCCCGTGCGGGAGGAAGAAACACGGACGTGTCGTTGCGTGCGGGAGTAAAACGCGGGTCTTGACTGTAAGGGGGTCTAGTTGTAAAATGGAATGGAAAACAGTGTTTCCATGTACTTCCGTATACGTAATATGTGTCAAAGTATAGCTAAATGAATGAACATTTCATAAATGCAGAGTTTTTTTTAGGAAAAAAGAAGTAATGTGATGTTTTTAGACACTGAATGTGGCCAGCTCACCATCGGCTAGGTCTAGATTCGCGCTTCTTACCCCTATTTACCATCTAAGATGTGTAGATCTACTTATCGATCTCGTATTGTCACTCCATATGGCTTTTTCGCTGAATGAATGTCTGAAATAACCTCCTAACTACTCCTAACTACTTCTCCAGTCGTCTAAATATGTCTAAATCTACTTATAAAACATTCAAGAGCAGCGGGGTGGCCATAGGCTATGTCCATACCCCTATCTACATCGTCAAAAATTGAAAAATTTCCATGCTTCGCGTCCTTGTTCTCGCTCGGCATCGCTCGTAACTAGGCACGCATTCTCCATTTTGAAAGTGTCACCGGAATCGCGGACGAAATCTGGACAATATAAATGTTACACCGCCTGTTTTAATGGAACAATGATTGCCGAATTTTCGACCATACGGTAGCTTGGGACCACCGGAAGTGTCGAAAATTCGACCATACGCACGGAAAGAGTAAAGCAGTCTCTACCGTGGTATAGGAGCCGTAGTCAGACTGCTCCACTTACCTGTATTCTCCTCTCCTTCAGCATATCATTCACTCTGCATATCCTTAAATCACAGATAGCCTGAAGGGAGTCATATCTGTCATAGTTTTCTCACATACTAGAAAGACCATTCTGTAGCGAACTCACTACCAAAAATAGGAATAAGATGGATACCACAGGGGAACAGAAGTAAGGGTACCCCAAAAGAGACAAGGAGAAGAACAACAAAGAAGATGTTGAGCAATATAGGGCTCACCTGGGTAAGAGGAGAAAAAAGACAAAGACAGGCATTTGTGGAAAAACCCTGCGGAAGACCCATGTGCCCTGGGTACTTAATATTCAGAGAGAGAGAGAGAGAGAGAGAGAGAGAGAGAGGCCATGCATGTCTTAGAAGTAAAAAAGGTGAAGGTAAAGGTAATCCTCTCCTGCCTTAGAGCCATATAGGGATATGGTGTTAGTGCCCATATTTTCCTTGACCTGCCAGCACACTAGAGGGTGATATGGTCAGTATCACGCCTGGCTGCCTTTCCTTCCCCATCTCAAGAAGAAGTCGGGTACCCATTTCTACAGCTGGGTGACTGGGGTGCCTGCGGCCGGATTCGAATCCCTGACCTTCGCCACAAGAGACCATTGCACTAACCACTTCGACACTCAGATACCTGTGTAGTAGAATGGATATCTCTGTGGTAAACTTTGTTCTTTGTTCACATCGTCGTTTCCAGCTTAATACTACAGCAGAACACCAGGCTTTCCACAATATTACAGCAGAACATCAGGCTCTCCACAGTATTACAACAGAACACCAGGCTCTCCACAATATTACAGCAGAACACCAGGCTCTCCACAATATTGCAACAGAACACCAGGCTCTCCACAATATTACAGAAGAACACCAGGTTCTCCACAATACTACAGCAGAACACCAGGCTCTCCACAATACTACAGCAGAACACCAGGCTCTCCACAATACTACAGCAGAACACCAGGCTGTCCACAATACTACAGCAGAACACCAGGCTCTCCACAATACTACAAAAGAACACCAGGCTCTCCACAATATAACAGCAGAACACCAAATAGTAAACTGTACTACACAGAAACTTGCAGTCAATCAACTTCACCAACATATAACATTCCACGAGAAACTAAAGCAAAGCTACTGTTTTCACAAAACACTGAATACCACAATTATTAATGGGCAGAATAATAGATCATATTATGAGGGTGGAAACGTAGCCCATCAGGCAGGAAAGACAAAAACAGCGACAATTCCCGGCGTAAAATATTCAACGCCATATGGGAAGAAACCTTACAACTTACTTATAACAAAGGAGACATCATCATCATCAGGTGCCGTGCCGACTGACGTTGGCTATTATGCTTCTCCAGAGTACACGATCCTTCATGCAGGCCATTAGCTCAGTTGGTGATCACCTCTCACACCATTCCGTCAAACTGTCCAGTATCATTTCTCTTTGTCTTCCTCTTGATCTTCTTCCTTCTATTTTTCCTGTTGTTATATTTTCAATGTCCCCTCTTCTCATTGCATGTCCTATGAAAGTACATTGTCTCTCTCTTATCTTTTTTACAAGATTTTTTTTGTCTCTCCAGCTCTTCTCATACATTCTTCATTAGTTATTTTTGCTGTCCAGGGGATTCGCAACATTCTTCTAATTAACCACATTTCTGCTGCTTCCAATTATTTTTGTGCAGACTTGCCTATTGTCTATGATTCACTTCCATATAACAAGATAGGTTCAATATAGCATTTTAGTACTCGTTTTCTAACATTCATTGATAAGGATGTGTTGGCTAATATGTTTCTCATTCTCTGAAATGCAGTCTTTGCTTGGCCTATTCTGTTCCTACTTTCTGTTCTGCATTTCCTACCTGAAGTTATTACTGCTCCAAGGTATTTGAATTTCTGCACCTGCTTTAGAATAGTTCCGTTTAATTTTATAATGCATGCTGGTGGATTCTGTTTGTTAGATAAAACCATAGTCTCTCTTTTTGATGTTCATAGTAAGGCCTTTCTGTTCACTTTCTTTGGCGACTTTATCCAAGAGATTTTGCAGGTGTTGTTGGTTCTCAGCTATCAGTACTGTGTCGTCAGCATACCGAAGGTTGTTAATATTGTATCCTCCAATTTTTATGCCTGGTTCTGTGATGATCATTCTTAGAATATTCTCGCTGTACAGAGAAAAAAGGTCTGGAGATAGTACACATCCATGTCGCACCCCTAATTTTATAGGTTGATATTTTCCAGTTATATTTTCAACTCGAATTGCTGCTTCTTGCTGCCAGTATAGATGTTTTACAATCCTCAGGTCTTTTACGTCTATATTGATGTCTTCAAGCATTTTAATAATTTCATTATGTTCCACCTTGTCAAATGCCGTGGTGTAATCAATGAAGCATAAGTAGAGATCTTTCTGTACTTCTAAAGCTCTTTCTGTTAGTGTTCGTAAAGCATAAATGACATTGTGTGTTCCCTTTCCTTCAGCAAATCCAAACTGTTCATCTGCTATTTCCATTTTTATCTTTTTCCTTGTTCTTCTCATAATAATTCTCAGAAGGAGACATACTTACAAAAATTCCAACAGAAAAATCTCCTGTGACAACAAAACACTTCAGTTGTATCAAACTAACCACTTCATCTTAACCAAACAAAAACAAAACAAACAAAAAGCTAGCCTAAACTGCCTCTACCAAAAACTATTCTACCGAAAACTCTATCCAAAAAAGTAATACTCCTCTAACCAAACAAGCAAGGCTCTCTCTTAAGCTAATATTGAGTGGTATTATACCATAACTTTACACACTCAGTTTGCATGCCGCACGCATATCTTAGGACCCTTGCCAACGCTCTTAGCTAAGTTACCTTTCAAACAATGGTATTCACTCTATTAATTGTTTCCTGAGTACCACTTCTGCTTTTATCCCATCTATTTGGAGAATACTGTCACAGTTTCTCCAGGTTACATCCCACCTACCTCCTGGCCTAGATCCAGACTTCCCAGAGCAGCGTACACGAAAAGTACAAATGACTTGGAAAAAATGCTTACAGGTACGGTCCGTGACGCCAGATTAGTACAATTGTCTCTCATCATTGTCTCTCATCATTGTCTCTCATCATTGTCTCTCATCATTGTCTCTCATCATTGTCTCTGATCATTGTCTCTCATCATTGTCTCTCATCATTGTCTCTCATCATTGTCTCTCATCATTGTCTCTCATCATTGTCTCTGATCATTGTCTCTGATCATTGTCTCTGATCATTGTCTCTCATCATTGTCTCTCATCATTGTCTCTGATCATTGTCTCTGATCATTGTCTCTGATCATTGTCTCTCATCATTGTCTCTCATCATTGTCTCTCATCATGGCTTTGGACACAGCAGGCGTCAAGATTCTCATTGTCATCTTGGAGAAGACGCGCATCTTGACAGAAATACCTCCACACCACAGAATTAGTCCCCATATCCAGTTGCGACACTTGATCTTTCCCTCGCTCTCGTTTTATTTTGTTGTTGTTGAAATTCCTTGCAGTTAGCACTCACTTTCACACGTTTCAGATGCTTTTTTAAAAAATGCTTTCAATTTAACGCGACACTGCTGTAGCCTTTCTTCGTGCTCGTAAATCAAACTAACACTCATTTTTTTTTTATATCGCTGATGTTCATGGTTTTTTGTTGTTGTTGGTTATTTGCTGAATATGATCATTATCACGGACATCTATCGTCATTCAGAAAGGAAAACATGTAAAGAATCTGTGGAGAGGAACAGACAGAACTACAAAAATAAGATTTTTAAAGGCATTCATCTTTCCATCGCAACATATGCCTATGAGACCTGGACACTTAACAAAACAGCTGAGAAACACATAAATGCTTTTGAATGTAAATGCTACAAAAGAGTTCTTCAAATATCATGGACACAAAAAAGAACAAATATATCTATACTACAAGAACTTAATATTAAAGAAGGTTGGCTAGTAAAGAGGATTAAAGAGAGAAAACTTAAATATTTTGGACACATTAAACGTCATGATTATTTAGCGAAGACCGTCTCGGAAGGGTACATAATGGGAAAAAGAAAGAGAGGAAGACCAAGGCGAAGATGGCTGCAAGACATCGTTGATAATGTGCAAATGAATGCATCACCAATAGGGCATCTTGCTCACAACCAAGAGGCCTACAGAAGAGCTATTAGGGATGCAAAATTCCACAAGGGACGTGCAAATGACTGACTGACTTACTGAGATCATTATCTTTGAGCTGCAAACAAATCCAAAAATGTTTCGATATCCTCCTCAGTATGTCTCACGGTTTAAACCAGTGTTCTATGTTGAACTCTCTCTCTCTCTCTCACTCTCTCTCTCACTCTAAATATCTCTCTCTCTCTTTATCTTTCTCTGGCTACAGGCGTAGGATATCATGTCCTTCCATAACCCTCATTCCCTTTTGCATGTCAACAGTCTTGTCACTGAGCGTTTTCCGTGTCGGGATACCAAACCATCAAACATATTTTCTCTCTGCCTGTCTCTGTCTCTCCCTGTCTCTGTCTCTTCTACCTTCCATCTGCCCCTATATGTTGGTCTACAGTTTAGTTTTTTCTTTCCTTGTGACATTTAAATCTCTTTCGCGCCCGTTGAAACTTTCTATTCCCCCCCCCCCGCCCTCCATGAGGATGTTAACGTCATCTTTCAGGCTCAGTATCTGTCCACGTGACACTGTAAGTATATCTAGCCCAGGCGGCCAGTCTGAGCTTTTCTTTCCATGAACATTTGCATGCTGTTAAGATATTTTAGAAATTACTGAATGTATCGACACAAACCATGCCCTTCTTATGGAATTTCCTGGATGCTCTGCGCATTTTTGTTGAGCGGTTCTAAAGGCATAACGTATATAAAAGAATCGTCCTCTAAAGTATCACGCTTTTTTGTATCATACATGACGTCTAAAACACTTTCTACCAATTTTATAAACTATTTTTTTTTCTAACAGAACATCAGTTGAATTCACAATGAAAATCATTTTATTTTGCATGAGTTCTGATATTTTCCCAGAACTGTTTCTCTGCGGCTCCTCACCGATGGCCTTTAAGCGCAGCTGTGGTGTCGGATTGGGAGTGCATTATGAAGACATGCGGCGTAAAAATGAAGTGCAGCAGCGATGGCATGGTCACTGGGGTCCTACTAACGAGATCTGGCTAAGACCCTGTTACATTTTTTCTTGGGACTCCTTCGTAACAGGCCGATGAGCTCCTTCGGCTTGGCTAACAGGGACGGGTTCCGATGACTCCATGGGCATGAAGCTGCCGAGAAGCTCATCTCGAGAAGCTCCGCTCCCCAGCTAACGTGATGTCTATCACTCATCTTCGGCTCAAGCACTGAGAGTTCGCAGTTCAGTAGAGATCAGAGCAAAGACATGTACATGACTAAAACACATATTTTGGAGGTCTGCTGTTTGTCAGTGTTGCTTTCATTTTTTTAAAAATCAATTTCCAACTGTATGGTTTTCAAGTCAGAATCTTTTACCCAGCGCGGTACCACAAAACTGGAAAAATTATTCTGTCGAATATTATTACTTTTACTTTATTTCGTTGTACATCATTCTTTTCTAGTGTTGCTTTTTTTTGCAAGGGTACCCGCTGGTGCTCGGGTAGGCTAGATGAAGCTAAAAGTTGCTCCCATGTAAGAAATATCATTAACTGAAAATATTAATTATACGTTGTAATGTGTCTTATATACATTAACGAATATTTAAATGATAAACTAATAAATAGTCACATCTCATTCAAGGTGAAAAAAAATTTTCACTTCCCACTGACAATAATGAACGAACAAATTTAATATAAGGAAACCACATGCAATTCGCAATATTGCAGCAAATTACAACTGAAGAAAAAGAAGACATATACAACGATTTATTGACTCAAAACGGTATTCAAACTTTGTACCAGACAGTGTGTTCTCTTACTTGATTCAAACTTTGTACCAGACAGTGTGTTCTCTTACTTGATTCAAACTTTGTACCAGACAGTGTGTTCTCTTACTTGATTCAAACTTTGTACCAGACAGTGTGTTCTCTTACTTGATTCAAACTTTGTACCAGACAGTGTGTTCTCTTACTTGATTCAAACTTTGTACCAGACAGTGTGTTCTCTTACTTGATTCAAACTTTGTACCAGACAGTGTGTTCTCTTACTTGATTCAAACTTTGTACCAGACAATGTGTTCTCTTGCTTGATTCAAACTTTGTACCAGACAGTGTGCTCTCTTGCTTGATTCAAACTTTGTACCAGACAATGTATTCTCTTGCTCGATTCAAACTTTGTGCCAGACAATGTATTCTCTTACTTGATTCAAACTCTGTACCAGCCAATGTGTTCTCTTAATTGATTCAAACATACATTGTTCACACTGCAGAGATCGGTTAGCTGCATGAACCAATTTGTTCCATAAAAATGCACATAAGATAAAAAAGAATCGTCCACAAAAGCATCCTGACTTTGTACATTTAATGCAAAAATACTTGAATGGTGCCTATTTGGGAATCCGGCATCCCCGTGCAGATTAGAGCGAATCAGCTGGCAAAGGCTAACGGTAACAAAATGACGTGACTCACACGTTACCAGGAACTGTGACTAGATATACTTTTAAAAGCCGATTCAAGTTTAACTAAAGTCCGCTACATGTAAACAATGATTTCATGGGCTCACCTTTTGTGGAATCTCATTAAAGCGTGTTTATTTATATAATTATTATTCACATGCATTGTCGATATTCATTTCATAGTATAGACCACGATCTATGCAACGTTGTGGTTTCCTTTAGCTTTCTGGTGCTTTCGACTCTCTCTCTCTCTCTCTCTCTATCTCTCTCTCTTGCCTGTGTCCTCTACGAAAAGTACAGTTTAAAAAACAAAACCACCAAAACATACAACATACAGGAGAAAGACAATTACTTTGTTTTCTTTTCCTCTGTTTTTCCTGTCATTTATTTTCCTCCGATGTTGTTTTATCCCCTTCTTATGCTTTTCCTGTTGGTATTTTTACATTTGCTGTTTCCCACCCTTCATTATTTATCGATTTGCTGGCGTTATTTTCTTTGTGTTCTTTGACAAGGGAGCTTTCGATTCATGTTTATGTATAATACATTCAAATGAATCCACGAGGCATCTACCGGCTTACTTTGGCCTGTTGCCATTGCTCTGCTATCTGTGCATGCTTGTTTTGTTCCGTTTATGTCGCCAAATTCTTCATGTTTTCGGTGTTATGTTCGATGCGGAATAAAAGAATTAATTTTTTTCCCCTTTCTTTTGGATTTCATTCCAGTTCATGCCAGGTTGAAAGAAATACATATACATCCTTTGTCTGTGAAGGGGGTAACTGAAGTTGTTGACATTTTAAAGACAATTTTGCTTATGAAAATGAGGGCAAAGCAAAAATTCAGCTACTTGACTTTCCTGCCCTCGCCTACTTACTCTGTTTAAGTTTGTCCAGAGACAACGAGGAAACTGAAATATTTTAAATATTAACATCTTAAGCTGTCATACTATCATCATCTCATGTGCTCTGCTCGGTGGCATGGTCGGTCATCTCTCTCTCTCTCTCTCTGAACCTTAAGTGCCCAGGGCACATGGGGCTTCCGCAAGGGTTTTCCACAAATGCCTGTCCTTCGCCTTTTTTCTGCTCTTGCCCAGGTGAGCCCTCTATTGCTCAACATCCTTTCTGTTGTTCTTCTCTATGTCTCTTTTGGTCTACCCTTACTCCTGTTCCCCTGTGGTGTCCATCTTAGTGCTATTTTTGGTAGTGAGTTGTCAGTCATTCGGAGCACATGTCCCAACCATCGCCAGCGTCTTTCCTCAATAATTGTTGTCAGTGGCTTCATCTGCATTTCTGCCAATAAGATGTTATTTCTTATAGTGTTTGGCCAAAATATTTTTCTAATTCTTCGTAAACATTTAGTCTGGAAAGAATTCAACTTGTTTTCTATGGTTTTGGTGATTTTCCAGCATTCACTTCCATAGAGTAGTACACTTAGAACATTACTCTTAAATATCCTGATTTTCATTTTTTTATGACCTGGACGGTCATACTCCTTCAGCAATTCCGGTCCTTGACATTTCTGAGTAACTCTCTCGGTGGTTTCTTTCCATGTCACAGTGTCACGACTTCTACCGTCTGTTCCATCGCTCGTCCTCTGTCTCTCCTGCCTGAAGTTTTGCCAATTTTCATGATGTTTTCCCGTTTCTTTCTTCACATCAGATGCCTCAAGAATGATGATTACCTTTATCTTATCTGTATTATTATTATATTACGTTTTTTCACTAGCTTGTCATAAAAGGGGATAGCGACTGCAGTAAAACTGGTTCTAGTAATAAAGGTAAATAGAAGTTATGGTATAGTTTTATACGGCGGCAGATGGAGTGAGAAAAAAACAAACAGAGTAAGATGAGAATGATTAAATGAGAAACATACAACATCCGATATTTAGGCGTGAGCCTTTCTCAAGGATTACATACACAAACATAACACAACAATAACTAAAAGAAAATGAACATGAAAAACTTAGCTTTGTGGCATCCTCCTAGAAAGAAAACACTCCTAACGGCGAGGAAAGTTTTCCACAAAGGAAAGCGGACACAACCAATCGATATCAGAGGCGGGGAAATGGAGAGATCCGGGGGGGGGGAGAGGGTGGGGGGAGGCGTAAGGACGAGACCAGGAGGGGTAATAAACACCTGAAGGCCGCAAGAAAAGCAGGTGGTGGTGGGGATGGAGAGGGAAGCTGGGAGATAATGTGAAACTAAAGAATCAAGAACTGCTCATTAGTTATCTTGGCTGCCCACTTGTATCCTCAACATTCTTTTCGTGAACCACATCTCTCTTGCTTCCAATGATTTACTCATTTGTCTGCCAACAGTCCATGATTCATATCAGTATAGCAAAATAAGCTCAGTAAAGCACTGTAATACTTTCTTTCTCACGTTCAGTGGCAATGACTTATTGCACAAGATGGTTTTCAGTTTTCAGTTTCTGAAGTGCTGCTTTTACCTGGCATATTCTGCTTTTAATTTTATCATACACGCATAGCTAATGTGAAATATGAATGCCATATAAGCATTATAAATGTGAAATTAAATGTCATGCAAATATTAGCACTGTGAAAGTGGCATAACATACAGATATACTTAATGGAAAATGACTATCTTATACGAAAATGAAAAAATGTAATAATATAAAATATAAATATTGCACATACGCAAGAGGGGGACAATGTTGGTAAAGATAGAACTAACATGAGAGACAGCCCAAAAGATGAAGATGAACCGACGGAAATGATGATTTCTTTGTGCCAATGTGTTTTGGTCAATGACGGGACAAGAGAGAGAGAGAGAGAGAGAGAGAGAAAATCTATTTTGGAATCAATATTAAAGACACATTATCATCATTCTCATCATTTAAAACTATCATGACCGTCATCCCGTGCTCATCCCCACAGTCAAAACTGGCTGAAATACAACTACAACAGTTTTTGTTTTCCAGGTTAAAATGGCAGACAAAGGATGTATTTTCTGGTGCCCGCAGAGCAGAGTTAGGCGAAGGTGCGCGTTTGTGTTTTAAAATAAAATAAAATAAAAAAAGAAAGGTAGGACGAAAATGGGTTGGGGGCGGGGATTTAGCAATAAGGGATAATATTAACAATGAAATTGTGACAAAACAACAAAGACATCCAAAACTTTACGTTGTTTTTTTTCTTCTGAATCACTTCGGAACTGCTATTACAACAATTGCTACTATTACTGCTGCTACAGCGACTACTATTACAACTGCTACTGCTACTACTATTACTACTACTACTACTACCTACTATTATTATTATTATTATTATCATCTTCTATTCCTAATTCTTCCCCCTTCCCCTGTTTTCCTTCTTTTCTTTTCTCTTTCTATCTTTTTTTTTTAACAACTGCACCATACACCTTCATCTAACTCAGTTCAACACAAATCAGTTTTACCGCAGACGTCCTCATTTCTGTACACACTGCTGCAGACAGGCTTATGGTTTATGGTATAGGTCATCATCATTGTACTCCAGACACGTCCATAGGTGCTCAGGCACCCCCCCCCCCCCACCTCTTCAACATGTCATGTGGCTGATAGGCTTGTTCTGTGTTGGTTGACCAGTTGCCTCGCAGGTCCAGTATGCCTCTCGTTCCTGCCCGTGACGATATGTATTCCCAGCTCTTTCAGTCTGACAAGCGATGTAGATTCACTGCCCTCGAAGTCCTCCATTCTCTGTTTATCTCTGTGACCGCGTTAACAATATCCAGTGGTTGTCCATCTGCGATGATGGCAGAGTCAGGCAGCCTATCAGCTCTCTCATTTTCCTGGATGCCCACGTGTCCAGAGACATAGATGAAGGTGACTCTGCAGACCGGTGTTGGCCATCCAACTTAATGTTGTCTTGTTCTTGGTTTCTCTCTCTCTCTTTCTCTCTTGTTAGTATCATGCTTTCCCCCTGCATTATTAATTTCAACATACTTTAGACTTTTCAAAAACTTCAGAAATACTCCATTTGTATAGCTCTCTAGTGTGTTCGATATACCTTCATTAATAGCTAACATCTAGCGTCGTGGTTAGAGCACTTGTCTAGCAATCGAATGGTCGAGGGTTCGAATCCCCAGCTGAGAGGGATTTTTTTTCCAACCAAGACAGCCTCGAGGTCGACCCAGCCTCGTAAAATGGGTACCAGAGAAAATCTTGGAAGGAAAGGCAGCAGGAAAGGAACTGGCCCACCCTACCTCATACACTGATGTCCCAGCATAATGAGGTCTCTAACGCTTCATCCCGTACGGCATTTGCTATGGGACTACCTTTTTTAAAAATAGGTAACAGGTACGTTGACCTGTGAATCTCAGAACCGACGTTCTTCCCTTGTTTCGGTAAAGTGTAGGAATTACAGGGGCAACCGAATGAATTTCTTTATATATATACACATATAAACCTGTCTAAACTACTGTTGTGATATTTTAAGTGATAACTTTCTGTCTGCGTGATATATCACCAAACATCCGGAATAGCTGTCTTTGAGTAGAAATTTTTTTTTAACCTGCCGACATTGTTCCCTGTTACACTTGCCTATTTCTGAATTCCTCGCGTTCACCATAGATTCATCTCAGACTTTTCTAGGTTTCCAGAGTAAGATAACGTCTTTCTGGAATTCACAAGATGAGTGCAGGCTGAGGTACTCTAGGTAATGTTGACATTTGTGTCTGAGCCATGCTCATAAACAGAAGGCAGTTAGCAAGTGCCTTTAAAAATTACAGTCGATTACATGGCCTGTTTTTGACTCGTATTCGAATAGAACTTGAGCTTGTCTTCAGTATTCTATAGAGCTGAGCTGTTTAAGTTTGAATACACGTTAAGTCTAACTTTCGATACTACTTAGGTAGACTTCTTCTTCATTCGAATTACTAGTAAGACTTGGCATATTTGATACTGAGAATTTATACTGGTATCAGTATCGCACTCAACTTTTTGGGTTTGCGATCTCATCAAGTTCCCACTAGTTATATACGGAGCTGGTAAGGACGTACCGAATATTTGATTCGAACAAGTGTTCGGTCGAATAAATAAAACATTTGCACTTTCATTTTCCGTTAATACCCTGTCAAATGTACTATAAAATTTAAAAAATAAATAACCAGTTGAGTATTGTTATTAAGAATTATATAAGAGATATGAAATAAACCAATATGGTTTCGAACTGCACTGTCTCTGTTCGGATTTGCATTCATCTGATTTTTTTAATGGTGTCGCGTATATCTAACTGTTAATGCAAACTACTAAAGCTGTGCCAAACGCTTTCATATTCTCTTAGCTAATGCACAAACATTATGAAGTAGATATTAAAAACATTGTTAAATAATAATCGATATTAAGATTTATTTTTACAATTTTGAAACATTGTTTTGCAATCAGGTGAATTCTTCCTGTACAGTAGAAGCTTGCTCAAAGTTTAAGTCCTCCTGTTGTATGGTGTACTTTCTATTTATCTTTTTTTTACGTTTATTTACTATATATTTTCACTGATCTTTGTAAGATGCGCAGTCGCGCGAACGCGCTGCCAAGATGGATGCTTGCAGAAAGAAAATAACAAAAATCTCTGCGTAATTGCAGACAAGGCCATCTGTTGTTTTAAGATTGTGAAGTTTCTTTTGTGAATATTGAACATGCGTTTATAATAGGGAACATCTCTGTACTCTGATTACGATTAGCTTGTGCTTGAAAAATAACACAAGCTATGGTGAAAATGTTCAGTTTGTTAATACTTCTGTACAGATTTGTTATTATAACAATGACGATGATGATGATGATGATGATGATGAGGAGGAGGAGGAGGAAAGATAACAAACTTCACACGAAGGCGATGAAGAAAATACGTATGTGAGTCTATGTCTTATCCTCCAATTTTTTTATTCAGACTGCATCTGTCTTATCCTCCAATTTTTTTATTCAGACTGCATCTGTCTTATCCTCCAATTTTTTATTCAGACTGCATCTGTCTTATCCTCCAATTTTTTTATTCAGACTGCATCTGTCTCATCCTCCATTTTTTTTAAAATTCAGACCACATTCACGTCTTAATTCTATAATTTTTCTCCAGTCCTCTCAGTACAAAGCTCACACGACGACCTCTTGGACGAGACTGTCCCTGACCCGGAGTTCCTCCCAGGAGCTGTCAACGTCACGGTTCGCGAAGGAGATGCTGCTCTTCTGCCCTGCTCCGTTCTACACCTTGGCACGAAGCAGGTATGTATATTTGCTTATTAAACGCCTTTGCTTTTCAGCTTGCCAGGAAAAAAAGAGAGTTCAGTACGACAGGGGAGTAGAAGAGATTTCGGCGTTTAATTAAATACGTGCCCTGCTGGTAAACGCTGTGAATCATCCCTCTTCACACTGGCTTTTTCTAGTGCTTTCAATCAGTCAGTAAGTCAGTCAGTCAATCTTTTTCTTCTTCTTCTGTGTGCGCTCTTTAAAAAAAAGGACGTTGATTACACGTGGTTGCCATTATTTTTAATTATGCGCCTTTCAAGAGCTGGCACTTCCGATTTCTGCTTGTTTTTAATCCGTTTAATTGCTTTCTGTTTCCTGTGCAACCTGATATTTTGTTTTTGTTCATTTGTTTATTTTAAACGCTGATGACTCTGCTCTAAACTTCAGTCTGATATGGCCAAAGTACCCTGGATTCTGTTCTCTTCATCTGTCTGTTTGTTAACTATTAAAGAGTCCCTACTTTTTATTTTGAATAGTTTTAACATTTTGTTATCACAGCTTTACTTCAGTGGTTTTCGAGTATATTTATATATTTATTCTTATATATACTTACACCCGAAATCTGTTTGTGTGTTTTCCTTGTGATTTTAAGCAGCGTTGGCTATTCTGAAAGTTCTCGCAGAACTTCTTTATTTGTTTTCATGGATGCCCATGGTACATCTTGCACCCTCTCCGTACTATATCTCTGTTGCTTCAAATTTCTGTTTCACCTGTTTATTGTCGAAATGACACAAGCAATATAGCTCTTTAGCACTCTCTCTCTCTCTTATACACACACACATTTAAGAAAATTATATTATTGAGATCTAGAAATCTCATGCATATAATTGACTGAATGGTTATATGTCATAATTATGTATTTTCCTGTTCTGTGTAAGGGGGGAAATTCTGACTGAAACTTGTCACAGTATTTAATCATTACTTTAAACAGACTTTCTTCCAGTATTTATTAACTAGCTATGAAATCGCCTGTAATATGAACGCCTCTAGTCTTTCTATATACTTCAACTTGCAACTTTAGCTTTGCATGTATAGTGTATGGCAAGGCAGTTGTATTATTTTATGTGTTAATATCAAATATAAAATGTTTTAGGCTTCACAGTTTAATTCTTTCTTGTTCTACACGCTAAAGAAAGATTCACTAGACAGGCTGGTTTGGCTTTCCAGTCCTGTGCCGAAGTTTTCTACTACCTGTTTTACTTAAGCCATACTTTCTTTATTAATTTAGATTTGAGGTAACTGTTTATGTTTTTAAACTCTTGCATCTTACATCCTTCTCGTGACATCAGGCGTCACACAGGGCTCGCAGTGTGTCTCGCTATAAGTCTCTGTCCATGGCGAGCTTTGTCCCATCAAGAGATTTGATGCCAAACATCTTAGCCTCTCTTACTGGTGTTCTCTTTAGGGTGTCTCGAGGTGGACATCTCTTTCTTTTTTTCCAGATTTTCCCCATTATTTGATGGCTTGCTTTGTGATTATCTGACTGTTTCTTAATGCTATATGGTCCACATATATCCACTTTCTTTCCTTGATCACTGTTGAGACATTTCTGCACGCTCATTTCTCTTGTATATTTTAAAATACATTTCTTAAAATTTCACGTAGAAGGCGAATTTCCCGGAGTTAAAGAAATGACAGTAATAAACACCATTGAACTGGCTACCACGACAATCTGCATCTGCAGCAACAAATGTACAGATAATGGATTGGGCAGATACGGGTATCATTAACATTCTCAACGAGACTTTGCAGGCTCAAGATCCTCACACTTCATTCATTCATTCATTTGCATGTCCCTTGCGGAACTTTGCCTCCCTAGCAGCACTCCTGTAGGCCTCTCAGTTGTGAGTAAGATAGCCTGCTGCTGCTGCATCCATTTGCAGATCGTCAACGATGTCTTGCAGCCATCTTCGTTTTGGTCTTCCTCTTTTTTCTTTTTCCCATTATATATCCTTCCAATACGGTCTTCTCTAAATTATCATGACATTTAATGTGTCCCAAATATTTCACACTAACTGTGATATAATACGTACACTTAGCATGAAAGGGCTATGAGTAAGTTGTGCTTGCGCCTGATGCACATGTCTTCACTTGCAAAGGCACACAAAGAATTGTAAATAAACGTAGAGCGGTCGTCGATTTAGTCTCTGTACACTGAAGGGGGGGGGGGGAGAGGTTCGGAGCGCTGAGGTCTTGAGTTTAGAGATGATGATCCTACGCTGATAAACTAACTACGCTGATAAACTAACTACGCTGACAAACTAACTACGCTGATAAACTAACTACGCTGATAAACTAACTGGCTGCTGGTCTTGTCAAGAA
The DNA here is from genome assembly GCA_009760885.1 of Achatina immaculata. NCBI lineage: Eukaryota > Metazoa > Mollusca > Gastropoda > Stylommatophora > Achatinidae > Lissachatina > Lissachatina immaculata. The sequence goes on from CM019721.1 coordinate 40,095,935, forward strand.
ATTTGTCGCTATACAAGAAGTGAGCTTTGTTAAAGTGGGTGGTTTAGGAAACTTGAAGTACCCTACATACAACAGTAACTTTGTGCAACATCGTAAAATTAAACGTACATTCCCATAATCTGGGAGTGTAGTTTCAAAACTATAATCCCTAGATCCACGGGAGTCCATTAAGTGTCAAGTGTAGTTGCGCGAAGCGAGTCTAGATTACATAATATGCTAGAATTATGTGAAGACTTTTTTTTCTCCAAAACAACACTGGAAGGGTTGAAAGGTGCGGCACATCTATGCAAGTCTGTGTAGTAATATCCAGGCAACATCTATACAAGTCTGTGTAGTAATATCCAGGCAACATCTAAATAAAATGAAAAGTATAAAGTTCGGCATAAAGCATAGCTGGATTTAACTGACGTAGTGCGCAGAAACTGAACACGTGTGAAAAAAAAAACATGACGTCAGGGATGAAGCAGACAAACGGTCAATTTTAACAATGGCTTCTTCGCACACACAACATCGAGCATTCACCGTTGAAACTTATTTTAAAAGCGGAGAATCGTCTATTACTGTACAACGAAAGTTTCGTCGCCATTTTGAGTTGCATCCCCGTGATAATGTTCCCGATCGGAGGACAAAACAATTTTGGGGTGGGTCGAAAAATGTACGGAAACCGCTAATTGCCTTAATAAGAAGTCTACTGGTCGTCCAAGAACTCAACAGACACCTGAACGAATTCAAGAAGTCCACAACGCATTGCTGAGAAGCCCTCGGCGATCAGCTGTTAGGAACGCTTTAGCACCTGGCATCCTCTTACTGTTAATAGTGATCTTTTATGTGCAGATGGTAACTGAATACTTCATTCCGGACTTGGCCAATAGAAATAAGAGACTAATATGGTTTCAACAAGATGGAGCAACTGCTCACACAGCCCGTCAATACATGGCCATGCTGCGACAAGCTTTTCCCAATCGTCTTATTTCCAGATTTGGTAATATTCATTGGCCGGCAAGGTGACCGGATTTATCGGCGGCAGACTTCTTTTAGTAGGGGTATCTCAAGAACACGGTGTATGGTAGTCGACCACAGTCAGTTGCAGACCTAAAAGATCGAATCCCACACTGCATTCAAAATATCCCTTTGAACATGGTAAATGGTGTTACGCAGGAATTTTCCAGACGCTTGGGTGAATGTATCAAATGTAATGGCGGTCATCTAACCGGCGTAATTTTCAACACCTAAATATGATTGGTGAGACCTGGACACAACAAAACAGACGAGAAACACATAAATGCCTTTGAAAGTAAATGCTACAGAAGAGTTCTTCAAATATCATGGACATAGAAAGGAACAAATATATTCATACTACAAGAACTTAATATTGAAGAAGGCTGGCTAGTAAAGAGGATTAAACAGAGAAAACTTAAATATTTTGGGCATATTAAACGTCATGATAATCTAGAGAAGCCCGTCTTGGAAAAGTACATAATGGGAAAAAAGAAAGAGAGGAAGATCAGAGCAAAGATGGCTGCAAGACATCGTTGATGATCTGCAGATGGATACATCAGCAGCGGGCCATCTTGCTCACAACCGAGAGGCCTACAGGAGTACTGTTAGGGAGGCAAAGTTCCGCAAGGGACATGCAAATGAATGAAATGAATGAATGAAATATGATTGTCAGTAATAATAAAAATACCCACTTTTCTGAGTTTCATGTCACTTTTTTTTTACCAAAAACATGTATAGCGCTTATTTATTTTCCATTTTTAAAATCCAGTTATGCTTTATGCCAGACCCTGTAACACATTGCTAGCCCAATTCAAGCTTTTACATTATAGAGTAACTTCCTTCCAATTTCTTTCTACCAAAGTTTCTTACGAAAATTTATTCTGGCATAATATGAAGAGTAATTTAGGAGTCCGTTATTTGCATGTCCCTTGAGAAACTTTGCCTCCCTAACAGTTCTCCTGTAGGCCTCTCGGTTGTAGGCGAGATGCCCTGCTGCTGATGCGTCCATTTGCAGATCATCAACGATGTCTTGCACCCTGTATTTAGTTGCGGGAAAGTAGGTTGACAAGGACGAATTATCATTGACCCCTACATCTATAGTCAGCTAAATATGTGCTATACTCAACATTGCTCTAAGGTGTTGAAATATGGAGTTTAAATAAGAAAACAGACAAGAAAAATGAGGCCCACGAAATATGAATATACTGGAGAATGCGATGCATTCCGCATACCACAAAACAAATGTATTTATATTAATATTTCATACTAATGATATACCTTACATAAGAAAAAGGCAATAGAAATGTTAGACCCTGACAGCAGACATTGTACTGAAATTAAGACCATTCTTCGGAAAGCTGAAAGGGAAGACGACATAAATTGGTGAAAAACATCAAGAGGTGTAGAGAAATCAGCCTGCCCACTTTGCTGTACTGTGAGATCAAAAGATGGAACAAGTTGGTGGCACAAGGCAACCAGTCTGATAGCGTTTGTTTGCTCTTCTTTCAAGACTGCCACATTAACATCACTTGTTTGCACAACCAAAGGCAATAGCTGTGGCATCTTTTGTTGGCACCAGACAAGACAACCATGCAGATAGCGTCTATTCGCTCTACTAAAGGCAGAAACTCTAATATCGTTTGTTGCACTGCACAAGGCAGACACTCCGACAGACTTTTGTTCGCTCTACCGACGGCAGAAATTCTAATATCGTTTGTTTCAGTTACACGAGGCACATACTCTGATGGCGCTTTGTCTGCACTACAGGGACAGACTACTAGCGTTTTTTTTTTATCTCCTGAATTCTTGAAGAAAAAAAAGGCTGCTGTTATATGTTAACAATGCTTTCAGCAAATACCTGCAGTTGGGCGAGGGACGATGGCTCGTTTCCTCACATTTTTTTTGCTGTTCACGTTTTGTGTCTCACGTTTTGTGTCTCACGTTTCTATCTACAGGTTTAGGATAACACTAAATTTAGTCCTCATTGCTGACAGTATCTGAAGATGTTCTGGGAGCTTGGAAGTTTGGGTTTTTTTTTATATACGTGTCTTCAGATATCAGATTCAGATGTGGATTCCAGAAACATGTTAAGGAATTTGCTCTTGATAAACTCTAATGTATAAACAGTACAGCCTCTACGAGCAAAGCTTATTTTGTGTGTCTAATCAGTGTTTACTGAGCCAGGTTTCTACGTGACATTATTGGGGGGAAGGGGATTTTAAAATGGTGGATGCAGTGCATTCCGATCAAGACCGTATGGTGAATACAGTTTGGTCCTATTATGTGGTGAATAGTTTAAAATAATGCAAATATTATCAAAATATTGAAAGGATAATCACATTTCTTAAATTACAATAAAACTGAATGGCAACATACATAACTTAGAATTAAACAAAAATTAATGACGAAATCGTTCAAAGTTGACTGAGATCCGCTCTCAGCTGGCTTCATTTTAACAAAATCACGGAATTAAATCTAGGCCAGACATAGAACTCTTCTGTTTTCTTCCTGGATGAAAGTATTGTCGTATGTTGGCGGTACATTTCTTCACATCTTTATGTCTCACAGTTATATTGTGCTACCACAATGGCCATCTTTGCCCTGATTTTCTTTGTTAATGATAACCTTAACTCTTTCAGCCCTGAAATAATGTCCGTGCTCTGTCAGACGCCGTAAGACAGATGGTAGTAACTATATCACGTCTACGACACAAAGAGCGGCAAATAAACAAGTGATTCGGCCACTTAATGAGAATAGCGCACGCACACAACCAGCCGTGACACCCTTCGACCGATGAAGTACAGGACACAGATCACAAGGAAGACCCAGAAAGATAAGGATAGATGGTATCAGAGAGACACTCGCTAATTATGGCATGACCGATATCGAGGCCACTCATTCAGCCCCAAAACGCCAATTCCATCTCCACTCGACACATCACGGTACAGGAGGAAGGATACAGTAACTACGGTAAAGCTCTGTCAGAATACATTTTGATGGGAAATTTTGGTTTAAAGTAAGCTGGAAAGAAGTTCCTCAGTAACAGTAAAATATGGGTTGGGTTAGAAATGTGTTCAGATTTTGCCTAATTATTATTCTGACCATTAACTGGCGTGGGTGTGTGAGATCTATCAACCCTGCCAGTGCTGTATTTGGCGTGAGAGACTTAAGAAACCCTGCTTCATTTGAAGGCTGGTGTCCGCCTGATTTGCGCTACACGTATTTCGTCTTCAAATTCTTTATGATGCTCTTATCTATGATTTATTTTCATGAAAGTTGTGTTCGGCGAGAAGAATCCCATTTGCATGTTGGCAGAATGTAAGAATGTATCTCTGAGCTGTCAAGAAGTACCGGGGCTTGTCTTCACTCTCGCTACGCTCACCAGCCCAATTCTTTAGACAATGTAATAAAATTTTTAATGTTCTAGCTTTTTTTTTAATTACAGGAACTGATAACTAGTAAGTCGTCTGATATAAGTTCTCTCAAACATCACGGCTCTTTCCTCCTTCACAATCATTTTAGAACATCATGGTTTTCTTCCTTCACAACTTTTTTTTTTAAAACATCACGGTTTTCTTCCTTCACAGTCATTTTTAAACATCACGGCTTTCTTACTTCACAATCATTTTTAAACATCACGGCTTTCTTACTTCACAATCATTTTTAAACATCACGGCTTTCTTACTTCACAATCATTTTTAAACATCGCGGCTTTGCTCTTTTCCAAATCATAAACATTTCCAATAAAATTGGTTTTAAAATGGTTTGTCTCGAGTAACTAAAAGGTACACCATACATTATTGGCATTTTTTATGTATAACACGTCCTGTTGCTTCTTGAGTACCGAGATATACATTCTTCTTACACATCGCAGCAGCCATCAGTCGATGATATGAGGGCTATGTTACGTGTCATTGACTTGATGCGATCAACCATCATCAACCTTCTAATATCATTGACTTGACCATTTTATGCATCAAAGACATGTAGCGTTCATAACATATCGTAGTTAAATGAAAACACCAACACCACATATTCTTCATACTTTCCATCACAGTAAAAGTAATAACGCCCCCATACATAACTGTCATCAAGGCTGTCAGTCAGTAGTGCCACTGCTTCAGCTCAATAGTAAGAATCGAATGGAACGGTGCAGTGCACTGAAACTGATACACTGCATTTAAAGTACATGGACCTGTAACGATGTCATTTAATAAAATTAAGTCAGACCTCAGTGTTTGTAACGGCTTATACTGGACATCAGACTCATTACTGTCATCACATGCATTATTCTCAATATCATCTCCACCAGCTTTCCTCCATGTATGAAAAAAAAACCGCGCTGAGGAACGTTTTCAAGTCTGTAGACACAACAGAGGTCTTTGGTTCCAGTTTACAGCCTCGTTTGTCTTTAACTTCAGAATTGTCTACCTGTATCCTGTTTTAATGAGATTTCCGGCTTGCATTGCTTACACCCCTTAGAAATCATTCTGCTAAACCTCAGACATGAATAAGCCATTCTGTGTCAGTGGTTTCCAAACCTGGAATCATGGGGGGAACCACTGTAGAAAAGCCAAATTATGTTGATTAATTAGAACAGGATTTCTTATGGCGAAAAAGCGCTCTCGAGTTCCGTGCGTGGGGAGACAGGCTTTTGCTCCCTTCCCGGACGGCGAGAGTTAAGGTGTTTCGATGCAGAAGCAAGTGGTTTGTCCGTCGAGCGAAGCATGTAAACGGCTAGCCAGCCAGGTTCGTGATAACGATGTAGTACGGTTTTGTCGACCGATGGTCTCGAAATTGGCCCATCTCTCGCAAAGAGTATCGGGTCTGCAGTATGTAACCTGTGTTGTTTGTGGGTGGCCAGGCTTTCTTCTCCGCTCGTTAGAGCAGAGAGAGCCGCCCCCGCCGATTAAAGGAATTGAAACGCCGCCGGGGTCCGTTGTTGGCGAGATCTTCAGCTGCTGTGCGTGGAGCGGTGCTCCTCCCGGCCAATGAAGAAATTTGCAAATGAGGTTGCCGCGCAGCATCACTGCGGAAAAGCTGGTAGAAAGGATAAAGCGAAGCAAACAGTCAAATCACGGCACCTCTGGTCTGGAGGTCGGCCACGTCCTGAGTGCAGTCATGTCAGGTGGAATGCATGAACCGGCTTGTCTCACTGCTGGCGAGATTCTTCAAATGCCGTGCGTGGAGTGAAGCTCCTCTCGGTTAAGGAAGTAAATGCGGAAAAGAAATAAAGGTTGCTGTGCGGAGCCGATGGGAAAAGGTGGTGGAAAGTGAAGTTTATGTCCAGTAGTATCGCTACGAGAGCTATACCACGGCACCTCTGCTCTAGAGGCCGCCCACGTCCGAAATACACCTACACTGGTGAAATATGCCTAAACCGGCACACACCAGGGGTGGAACTTGATGGCTAGACATGTCATGCCACCTCCGTTCTAGAGGTCGGTAACGCCTGATAAACACCCATACTGGTGAATTTTGCCTAAACCGGCTCATACCAGGGGTGAATCTTGAAGGCTATACATGTCACAGTACCTCTGTTCTAGAGGTCGGTCCCGTCCCAAACACGCCCATACTGGGATAATGCCTAAACCGGCTCAACCCAGGGGTAGAAGTCACTAGTGGCGAGGATTCGTCCTCCTGGACAAAAGCTCCATCCTGGTCACAACTAGAAAGGGTAGCGGCCATGACCACAAAATGCTGAAGTCGGAGACACTGGACCAGGGAAGTCTAGATAGGCAACCACCTCTCACCCGGTGGGGATGTTTGCGTATCCTAATCACGCTGAGGTTTTCCGGTGAGAAAGTCCAACCCTGGACTGGATGGGCAACCACCTCTCACCCGGCGGTGATACACGGGTATCTCAAAACACGTCGAGGTTTTCCGGTGAGAAAGTCCAATTCTGGCCTGGGTGGGCTACCGCCTCTCACCCAGCGGGGATGCACTGATATCCTAAACACGTCGAGGTCTTCCGGTGAGAAAGTCCAACCCTAGACTAAACTGGTGCAATGAAAACCACGGTGTCACGCAATCCCGCTTCCGAGACCCACCAAGAATACAGGCTAAAGCACTGTGATACTCTGAACCCCTTGTGGTCCTTTCGTGGATCTCGTGTGGTCTATGTTGGACCACACAGGGGACCACGGGACCTAACGAGGACCACAGGCGTGAATTCAGTAGGTTCACAGTGCGGTTTTTGGTGGTAGAAGTGAACGAAGAAGAAGAAGAAGAAGTACAGGATAGAAGTTTTTAATGTACTATACGTTGTTGGGAATTTTTGGAGATCTTGGTGAAGAATTAGCTTTAGTGGGTCTAGGATCTGAAAAAGCTGGGAAACACATATACACACACATAAACTCTCTCTCTCTTTCACACACACACACACACATACTCGTATGAATATAGTTTATTCGTGTCTGAGGTTATAAGTGTATACACAGGTTGACATTGGTATATATCGCACACATAGGCATAAGTCACGATAAGTCACGATAAGTCACGTCTCCATTGCTTGTCTGTTATTGTTTATGGCAGTGCTTTGTTCTGACGTATCTGAATCTGTTCGGCGCATTTGTCATGTCGAGAAAAAAAATAAACTGAATCAACGAATTTGCATCAGATTTTTTTTTGTCAAAAAACTTGGCGACACGCGTGCAAAGACTCACGCTTAAAGTTACAGGTAGTCTATGGAGAGGATTGTGTGAGTCGTACACAAGTTTACGAGCGGTAGAAACGTTTTAAAGATGGCCTCGAAAGTGCTGAGAGTGATGAACGATTTGGGAGGCCAGCAAGCAGCAAAACTGAAGAAAATATTTGCTGTCCACGCATCTGTGCTGTGAAATAACCGCGAGTTATCTGAAGACTTACATATTAGTTCAAATCAGTCAATTCTAACGGACGATCTAGGCATGAGACGTGTCTCAGCTAAATTTGTGCCAAAACTCCTCTCAGCTGACCAGAAACAGGCCCGGGTTCCGACTCCTCGTGACCTGCTTGAATGAGTCGAGAACGACGAAAACTTTAAAAAAAAAAAATCATAACTGGTGATGAATCATGGTTTAGGGGTGTGACCCCGAAACTAAGGCCCAGTCTTCTCAGTGGAAGACTCCGACGTCTCCCTGATTCCCCCCCCCCTTTTCCAATAAAAAAAAAGCCCGACAGAGCCGCAGAAATTTTAAGAAAATGCCAGGGGTTCGATTACAGTGAAATTCTGAATTATGAATATGCTCTACCAGGACAGAAAATCAACAAGGGACACTACCGTGAAGTTTTGCGGAGTTTGTGGGACTCAGTTCGTCGCAAAACGCCGACATTGCTTGAGAGTGGGGCAACTTCACCATGACAACGCGCCTGTCCATGCGTTGCAACTTGTGCAGCAGCTTCTTGCTAAGCACAGCGTTCCACATGTCCAGCAACCACCATCTTCACCTGATATCGCTCCCTGTGACTTCCCTCTCTCTCTCTCTCTCTCTCTCTGCCCCCCCCCCAAAAAAAAAAACACACTTGAAAGGGAAATGATTTCAAGATATTGAAGAGATGCAAAAGAATGCGACGAGGCAGCTGAACTCCATATCACAAGATGACTTTTAAAAAATGCTTCCAGAAAGGCCTTACTTTGAACATCAAAGAGACAGAGACTATGGTTATATCTAAGAAACAGAATCCACCAGCATGCAGTATAAATTTAAACGGAACTATTCTAAAGCAGGTGCAGAAATTCAAATACCTTGGAGCAGTAATAACTTCAGATGAGAACTGCAGAACAGAAATTAGGAACAGAATAGGCCAAGCAAAGACTGCATTTCAGAGAATGAGAAACATATTATCCAACACATCCTTATCAATGAATGTTAGAAAACGAGTCCTAAAATGCTATATTGAACATATCTTGTTATATGGAAGTGAATCATGGACAATAGGCAGGTCTGCACAAAAATCATTGAAAGCAGCAGAAATGTGGTTTATTAGAAGAATGTTGCGAATCCCCTGGACAGCAAAAATAACTAATGAAGAATGTATGAGAAGAGCTGGAGAGACGAAAAATCTTGTCAAAAAGATAGAGAGACAATGCACTTTCATAGGACATGCAATGAGAAGAGGGGACATTGAAAATATTATAACACCAGGAAAAACAGAAGGAAGAAGATCAAGAGGAAGAGCAAGAGAAATGATACTGGACAGTCTGACGGGATGGTGTGAGAGGAGATCACCAACTGAGCTGATGGCCTGCATGAAGGATCGCGTACTCTGGAGAAGCATAATAGCCAACGCCAGTCGGCACGGCACATGATGATGATGATGATGATGATGATGATGATTCCAGAAGTGGAAACAGGGCTAGAGTAAGTGTATTGCTATAGAATTAGACTTTTTCGAAATTGATTAAATTACAGATCGCTAACTCATATAATAGTGTTTTTAAATCAGTCGGATACTTCTTGATCACACCTCGTAAATGGTACACCCCCCTCGGCTCTCCCCACACGCCTCTCCCCACACACTCCTTCCGCCCTTGAAGATAGAAAGAATATTTTAATAATGCAAAATCTTTACCTTATAGAAAGCAGATTGATTGTCTTTAGTGCGAACATCGTAGGAGGTATTAAGCATTGCGCTTGTTTTCTGCTCATAAATTTGACTTTGATTATAAAAGTAATGATAAATTAGTCCCCTTAAAGTGAAAACGTTCAAGGGGTAGATCGATACCATTTTCTTGGTTGAATGAATTTCCACTTCAAAACAGGACATTCTAATCAAATTGAAATGATTGATGTGGACTTTTGATTTCGGTGTCATAGCTGAGGAGTATTGATGCATGATTTTATAGGACTTCTCCGTGAAGAGCAATTACCCCCAGTTACCCCATACTGTTTCTGGAATTTGTGTTTGATGCCGTGGTGAATAGCTAGGAAAAGATCGGGTGGAGAATAATTCCCAGCGATGATTTCTCTTTCCTCCCCAGAGTGAAAGAATTACGTTCCGCGCAAAGTAGATTGGAATACATGTTACATATGTTGAGACGCCACAATAGCCTGTTACAAGGAGCACGTCACGGAAAAAAGGAGGGGGGGGGATATAAAGTTGAGTCTTGACTTCTGTATCTCACTTATTTATCTAAGCTTACATATATGTTTTTTAATGCAGTGATATTTACGAAAGTGATAAGTTCTGTGGTAACAGAATAACACTCTTTACACTGTAGTATATTTCTAATATGCGAAATATTTAGTGACTCCACTAGTTCGAGTCACTAAACTATTCCTCTTTATGTGGAGGGGAGACGGATAGAGGTGTTTATAGTTCAGCTCCGCAGAAATATAGAAGAAAAAAAAGTAGGAAAAAGAGGACAAATGGCTAGAAGTAAAAATAAAACATGAGCACATACAAAGAAAACACTAAGACACCCAATATTTCGGCCGAAAAGCGTTTTCTACGAGTTTTTTGTTTGTTTGTTGGTATCAGCATAGTACCAAGTTTTACCGCAGTCATCATACCATTTATCTTTTCCCGCTCTCATAAATACGGCTTTGTTAATCCTTTAACTCACGCTTGATTAAGATCACTGCTGACAGTGTAGTACTAACAACCTTAGAGAAAAGTAACTCTGAAGGAAATTTCAAATTTTGTTTTTAAAAACCCGAAGAAAATATTCCTTAGCTCTATTTGAAGTGGGTTGTGAAACTTTTATGTTGATTATCCCCACGCAATGCTAGATCCAACTTGCAGAAACTGAAATCAATCTACACCAGTCTTCAATTATTTACACTTACTAATCTCATGTTTCATGTCTGGGCACAGGAGCCTTTCACACTAAAGCAAACAGAAGCAAACACTGGCCAAGATTAAGATATTTCAACAGAAAGTAGACGAAGATCTGTGACGGTGATGATGGTTCACAGCCAACAAGATATGGACTCATGTAGAACTTGAGGCCATTGATGGTAGAATCTGAGGCTAAAGTTTGTGAAAGCTGTCTTTAAATAACGCCCTCGTCGCCAGCATCGTGATCGATATTCAGAAACCAGAAAAAGAGTCACAATCATATTAGAGCAAAGTTGAAGACGTGTGCCGAAGACAAAACTGTGCAGACAACCTCAAGAAAAGAAACCATGTAGTTTATCTCATTACGCGCTGAGAAGCCGTGAGATACCGCGTAGTGTAGATTCATACTGAACTACGATGTTTGCCGCTAACCTTTCATGTAATGTTGATGCTCATGATTATCTTCCAGAGTTTACTTTCCCCCGGTCTACAAGAAATAATCCTGGCATGAGTTTATTTAGCAGCCATGGGGGATCAGAGACGCACAGTCTTGGTCTATCGTGGGAGTTAGGCACGTGTTACAACACAGAAGAAGACAAAGGTCTTCTTTGCTAAAGAAATATTAGGAGAAAAGTCAAACAGCTTAGCATAGAGTCGTTGTGTATACATTTGATCTGCCGCAAAGGTTCAGTGTTTGCCTATGTTTTATCACGCACCATTATTTGTGAGCTAAATATCGAGATTGTTATACACAATAACATAACTCACCCATGTCTGTTGCTGATGGCGTTCTGTTGCTACCGGTAGAGACAAGCTGTCAGGATACAAAAAACCTGCCGTTTTCTTAACTGCGGGTGTCGAACGTTGCACTGAGGAAACATAATCGAACTGTGATAGCAATTTGATCGAATACACCAGCTAGAGAACAGTAGCAAACAGAAGCGTAACGTGAGAGCTGTGGTATTCCATCGTTTTCTTTAGTTGTGGCTGTCAAGAGAAGCCAACAATTGCTTCTATTGTGCAGTCTGTAGCCGCATATATTTATCTGTGGAACAAACATTTCATGTTTAACAAGTGACAGTACAGCAAACTATACTCGAATACAATAAATGTAAGCTTCGATCTTCTGTGTTTATATTCTAAACTGTTTGCTTGATGAAGACCGAAGTTTGAAATATTATTACTTTTATTCAGGTGTCAGTCGTGTTCAACATGAAATCGTCTTTTGCAATGGTTCCAAAACTTTTCTCATGTTGCAGTCTTCTTCTTCTTCAATCTCCCTTGAACTACGAGCCAGTGTTTTTTTTTTTGCAGCCGATGCAGTGAAAATGTTGAAGCACATCCTCGTGTTGGCTTGGGAGCAGGTTATGGCAGCTATTTTTGCAGTCCTCTGTGGAGCTAAACATAAAACCAGAGAATGTGCAGTACTTCCTGCTTCGTTAATCAATTTAGTCCTGTTACTAGGGGTACCAATGGAGAGGTAGAAAGAAGCTTTGGCCAGCTATGGTTCTCCAACCCTGACGCTAGCATGTCAGCTATGGTTCTCCAACCCTGACGCTAGCATGTCAGCTATGGTTCTCCAACCCTGACGCTAGCATGCCAGCTATGGTTCTCCAACCCTGACGCTAGCATGCCAGCTATGATTCTCCAACCCTGACGCTAGCATGTCAGCTATGGTTCTCCAACCCTGACGCTAGCATGTCAGCTATGGTTCTCCAACCCTGACGCTAGCATGTCAGCTATGGTTCTCCAACCCTGACGCTAGCATGTCAGCTATGGTTCTCCAACCCTGACGCTAGCATGTCAGCTATGGTTCTCCAACCCTGACGCTAGCATGTCAGCTATGGTTCTCCAACGCTGACGCTAGCATGTCAGCTATGGCTTGCTGAATATCAAAATAGGCATCCTCTTTGTTCTTCTATCTCTCTCATACACACACACACACACTCACTCTCTCCCCTCTCCCCATGTTGCAGTAAGAACAGTAATAACATTTTGTCAAAGAATCAGTTTTAAAAACACGTAGATCATTTTGCTGAGTGCTTTTTCATTGACTGATTATACTAAATCTTCACTGACATGACAGGAGAGAGGAAAGAAAAAACAAAAACAAAAAAGAGAAAGCTGGAAATGGATTGGTCATGTGCTGCATTGAGACCCCAACAACATCGCTAAAACAGCCATGCCACGGACACCCGAGGGAAAAAGAAAGAGAGGACGACAAAAGGTTACCTGGTGGAGATCTGTAGAAGCAGAAATAAGTCGCATGCAGCATTGTTGGAGCACAACATAAAGGCTGGCTGCAGACCGTGAGAGGTGGAGAGAGGATTTCGTAGCTGCACTGCAAGACGTCACAGGGTGTACTGGGCGGTGATTGCTTAGTCGGCCACGGGTCAAGGACATGGATGGATGGATGGATGGATGGATGGATGGATGGATGGATGGATGGATGGATGGATGGATGGATGGATGGATGGATGGATGGATGGATGGATGGACGGGACAAGACGGGACATAGAAACAATTCAAATCTGTGTTGTAAACTGCACTTCTTTAGCGCTTACGTCTTGTCTTCACTGTTGGTGTCTTCTTTTTCTGCTCAGCTGACGACACACATTTCTACAAATAGGAAACAACGAGGCTTTCGCATGGTTAAGTAGCAGAACACAGTATTGTATGATTAGACCTCGAGAAAAAATCACAGACAAAGCGTTTTCAGACGTGAGAGAACGAAAAATGACAAGAGAATTACCTGAGACTTGAACCACGGACTCCGGTTGAACGAACAGCCATCAAGCCACGAAACAGCATCGCTTAGAATCAACTTAGCTAAAGGGGTGCGAGATAGCTAAGTTGGTAAATGCGCTGTTCTCTCGTGGCTAGACGGTTGTTTGTCCTACCGGAGTCTGTGGTTCAAGTCTCTTGTCATTTTTCTTTCTCACAGGTCTAAAAGTGCTTTTTCAATGATTTTTTTTTCGAGGTCTAAATATACAATACTATTATTGTTCTATTACTTTACACAAATAACTCAGCGACTGTACGCCGAGTCACTCTTCGTACCGTACATTCTTTCTCTATTTCTTCCCAATCCTAGATTTTATACAACTTCCCAAGCATGCAATACAAATATCTTTTTACTTTATCGGGAACTTATTTATTGACATATATATTTTTATGTATACTTATATTTCAAACAAATCAGAACGATAAAAGGATATGTGGAATGGGCTAGGCTTGGTCCTTCGAAATTCGTCCTTTTCTGAGGGTCAAGGGTTGGCCTATTTCGCAGTTGTCTCGGGGAGGGGGGGGCGCTACCTAGTCGTATGATGTATTGGTCAGTTGGTGTAATGTGTTGAGCAAGGACAGTCTTTGTTTAGAGAGGCTTGTGGCGGCAGCACGTATTCTAGGGGAGCCATGTCGTGGTACGTCTGAGGCGTCTGATGAGGTTATTAAATATATATTTGTGATGTTGGATACAAGGATTGTCTAGCTATGAACCCAGGTGCTGTTCCAAGCTCATCTTGGTAACGTTCTTATACGCAAGTTTTAGTTTTTTTTTATGTCGGATACAGAGTTGTGTAAGTATGTACCATGAGAAGTGTTCAGTGCTGAGTGTTTAATAATGTGTTTAGTGCGTTAAGACGTTGAAATGTATAACTTTTTTCATCATTGTAACTTTTCATTATCATGCTTCATGAATTCACAAGTTTTACTTTTGATTTATAGTCACTGGAATGTGATTTCTCTGTATTACGTGTGGCCCACGTGGATGTGCTGCTCAGTGGTTGCGCGTGGTTGTGCTTCTCAGTGCTTGCATGTGGTTGTGCTGCACTTGATTTATAATGTGCATCTTTCATTATCATCATTGAGTCACCACGGTTTAATTAATGTGTCATCGAACCATTTCATATTTGCGCTCTATGTTCTATATGTTGGGCGCATGCAAAGTCCCTGCGTAAATATATGATGTTTGTGAATTGGCAAGTTAGCTCCTTTGTGGTATTAAGGGAGTGTAGCTAGTTCTAAATTAATGATGAAGATGTATTATAAGAGTTAAATGAAGACGAGAGATTAGTAGAGATATGGAATAGTTGAGGCCGTCACTTGGAGTGACGCTTTTGGTTGTTTCATGCTGATATGTCAGGGCGTGCTCATACTTCTCCTGCCTGGTGTTTAATTGCTGTGGACAGACCTGTTGTGTGTGTTTATATGTTATCTGGTGTAAACGTGTGTGGTGTCTGGTGTTGTCAATAAACCAACCCTTTATTTTTCCTGGATCAAATTTATGCGTACTGAGTGCTTGTTGATTGTTGGAGGAGCTATAGAATGACTGAGATTATAAGTTCATTTTCCAGCTACAAAGATTATTTCGGGGAGCTTATATAGACACCAGCTGACAGAGGAAAAGAACCTGGGTAGGATCGCCAGGAGGGACTTGGTAATTGTGTGTGTGTTCCAGGCACAGGTGTACTTCATTGGGCACCATCTCATTACATCAGCCTAGCTATTTAAGCCATGAGCACCAGAGAGAAGCTCCATTTAACGGCCATTGACGGCCATTTAACGGTCATTGACGGTCATTTAACGATCATTGACGGCCATTTAACGGCCACTGACGGCCACTTGACGGCGTAAAGAATTACTAAAGTTAATAGATGAAGAAGTGAGATTGGAGGAGTGAGAAGCGAATTGAGGGAGAGAAGTGATAATTGGAGAAGTTAAAGAGGAGATAAAGTAAATATGAATTAATAAGGAGAAGTAAGAAGTGATAAGAAATAATCACAACTCATCTAAATCAAACCCAAATCAAAACATAATTAAACATAAATATATTTTACACATCTTCCAATATTTTTCTAAGAGACGCTTCCTCTTGTGATGATGCATTTGTCCATGTATTTTGTTGAATATGCACTAGATATCTTTATGTATTAGCAGAAGATATCTGAATATCATAAATCATGCCCACAAATTACGTACAGTTCTAAAGCATGAGTATATGTTGTCACCAGTCTTTGTTTATGACATAAGAATGGGATGTTTATATATTGTCAATAGTCTCTGTTTATGAAATAAGAGTGATATATTTGTACTTGTCACTAACATTTGTTTATAACGTAAGAGTTGCATGCTTGCACATTGTCAGTAGTCTCTTATTTTCTTCAATTTTTTTTAATGAAAACATGGAATGATGTAAGGTATTCTTCTTCTAGCATGTTCTAAAACGTCCTTTGTAAATGGAGGTTTGTATATTTGTTTGTAAGATCTTTCCTCAGAACAGGACATGTCAAACTTCTCTAATACCACGAAATATCAATGTTTTTCTTAAATCAGGACATGACAAGCGTTTCTTGTATCAGGACATGTCAAACTTTTCTCATATCAGGACATGTCAAACTTTTCTCAAACCAGGACGTGTCAAACTTTTCTCATATGTTTTTAATTTGTAGAAAATGTCTTCGTAACCTTCTTCTTAGCTTTCCAAGCTATTAACCCTCATTGATGCAGATAAAGTTCGCCTCCATTCCTCTCTATTCCTAATCTAAGAATTCTCTGAAAGGTCCCTTAAGACATTCTGGTGCAGTCATCGGAGCATGAACGGCATCACATGATAAAGAGGATCCCAGACTTTCAGAGGACAGACCTGGCGTGGCAGGAATCTGATGAGAGCAACGGAAGGGTCCTCCTTGCACGCTATATAGAGCAGACCGACAACAACGAAATAAGCTGCATGACTTAGAGTTAAGATGAAAATCTCAGAGCTGTGTGTTGGAAGAGGAACATACCATCACAACTGAGATTATTCGCACAATCAAAAGATCATGCAACACAGTCTCAGGCCCTGACGGCATCCGATATAGTGATATAGACAATCTGTCGGACAAGAGCTTGGAAGTCCTTGCCAGAGATTTCAACGTTATCATCCAGAGAGGCCAGATCAAAGAGGAATGGCTAAACAACTACCTGCTATCGCTGCCGAAGCCAAAGCCAAAAAAAGAACCATTCCCAGATCAGAGGCTACGGAATCATCGCGATGCAGAGCATTTTTGGCAAGCTACTGGAGACTATTGTTCCATGTAAACTTGTCAATGACTCGGAACTCCGTCGCATGGTCCCACACACACCTGAAGGGTATAGTGTTAACAAAGAGACATGGCTCAATACTGCAGTCTTTGCTCAAGACGTCTTCGAAAGATTTCCTCCCTGAGAAGAGACGTATGCTGCTGCAATAGACTTAGAAGATGCATGCAAAGGAGTACCATTCAAGTACCTAATGCCCATTCTTCTGCTCACCAGATGGATAGCTGCAGCCGTGACCCAGAGAAATGTGGTTCTCACATGTGCCAGTTGGTCTTCAGAACCAGGAATAATATAACCAGGTTTGCCAGAGACTTCTCCGTTGTCGCCGGTCCTTTTCAATGTGTACACGGTGACGGTTTCAGAACAACTCTTTGGGAGGGAGGGACCCTATCATTTGCTGATGATATTCTGGTGTATCGACAGGGAAGAGATAGACAGGAGGCTGCCAACGCAATGCAGAGCGAACTTGATCGTAGTTCCCCCTGGTGTGACGTTTCTAATGCAGTTGTCAAGCGTACAGAAGCATCAATGGCATTGCTCTCACTGCAGTTGTCAAGTGTACAAAAGCATCAATGGCATTGCTCTCACTGCAGTTGTCAAGCTACAAAAGCGTCAGTGGCATTGCTCTCACTGCAGTTGTCAAGCATACGAAAGCATCAATGGCATTGGTCTCACTGAACAGCCATACTGATAACACTGATATGCCTGTTGTGAGACTGGGTGGCAAAGATATGACCAGAACCAACTTGGTGACATACTTTGGAGTGAAGTTTGATTGCAGTCTGTGTTTCAAAGATCATGTTAACCACGTGATAACAAAAGCTCGCAAAGGTCTATCGACAGTGAAGGTCATGGCGCCTGCCAAAATTCAGCAGAGGCTACTAATACTTCTGTACCAAGGCTGGTCCTCACACTCAATGAGCACGACCTAGCCATCCTCACCGTCAGCCCTGCTCAGATCGAAAAACTCGAAAAGGTACAAAATGAACCAATGCGAATTATCTTGGGGTGTACGAGAGACACTTCTTGTGTAACGATGAGATACCTCTTTATCTCCCAACCATGAATTCCAAGATCATGATCTAGAAGGTGTGTGCTTACCTCAAGGTAAGTGAGACAAAAAGCACCCATTGCACTAAGAACTCCTCAAAGAAAATGGTGCCAGGCTAAAAAGGGGCAAGTCATGATTAGGTCGTGTATAAGATGCTATCAAGCAGGTCTGTGAACGTAACAACAACAGCCATGGCGAGGAATGGGTACCTCTGCCTCCAGTGTTTCTCTTGCTTTGTCAGGTTTAACAAGAGAACCAGGGAGCAGAATCCACTTGCTGTGGATGCTGAGGTCAACGCTCTCGTCAGTGAAAACTCCAATGGGGCAAATGCTGTGATTTACACAGATGCTGTGATTTACACAGATGGATCTGTTGTACGACATCAAAAGAGTGCATGGGCATTTACGGCACTCTCAGCAGGCAGAAAAATCCAGGAAACCAGAGGTGACTTGGCCATGACCACAAGCAACATAACAATGGAGGCGATGGCAGTAACAAAAGCATTCGTATAGCTGGAGTCACAAGACTACACCCGTGTCTGCATTCTAAGCGATTCAGTGAGTCTGCTCCGGAAGACTGAAGCAGGTTCTGTACGCAGGCAGTGGTTTGAGCTATTGCAGAGATCAAGGATTCGCAGAATCACCTTTTTCTAGGTCCCTGGGCATATGAAGCGTCCAGGGAAAGAGCTTACAGGGTGGCTGACTCTGCCGTCATTGATGCTGGACAACCACTGGATGGTTAAGAAAATTCTTTATCGTCATCTGCCGATAATCCAACTCAACTCCGACACTCGCGACATTTTCTCTGATCCACCCCTATTGGCATATAAACGTCAGCCAAACTTTAAGGACATCCTCGTCCACAGCCACTTGAAGCAGAGCCTTACATATGTTGGCACCAGAAAATGTAACCGCCCCCGCTGCGTTACCTGCCCGGTAGTCTAGGAAACGAAAACAATCACCTTTCCCAAAACTATCCTCACTCTTCATGAGGGATTCACATGTGAGTCCCGTAATGTGATACATGTCATCGTTTGCAAAAGATGCGGGATAACATATATTGGTGAAACTGGCCTCAGATTAGGGGACTGCATGCAAAAAAATCTGTACGACATCGCCCAGCATGCTTCGAAATCAGTCCCAAATCATTTCAATGGCCCCAACCACAGAGGCAAATCTGATTTTCTGGTAACAGCCATCAAACAATGTCACACACAAGCCGCCTGGCGCTTGAGAACCGCTGCATTCAAAATTATGGGACGCTGGAGCCACATGGGTTAAACTCGCTGTTTAGCTACACTTAACATTCTCTTCAATCATTATAGTACCTCTCCACTAAGTCCACCCCTTCTTACTTTTCAAACTTCCTCACAGCATCACTCTGCAACCCCTCTTCCCCAATCATCTGTTTCAACTTCTCCTAGCTAGGTCAATATTGTATCACTCCCCTCCCCGGTTCCCTATTCACCACCCCCAGTTACAACCCACCGACCACATATCACAGGTCTCTATTTAAACAGTCCCCACGTTCTACTAAATCCATTCCTGACACACACCGCCGGACAAGTCACACCTTACAATTTACAGCTAAGTACTCTTTTTTTTTAAAATTTTTAAAATAGTATTCATGTGAATCTATATTTTATCTCCTCTCTCTATTTCTTCGTCCTGTATATTTGTGTATGATTAAGGCTCACGCCGAAACGTCACAACTTTGTAATCGTTAAGTAATAAAGCTGTTCCTACTTTTTCCTATTTTATACATTCTGGTATCACAGCTTTACTGCAGTGCTTCGTGTATAGTTATATACTTATACACTAAATATTGCGAACCACTGGATAAAGCCGGTATTATCAATGCGCTTAGAGAGATACGCAGAGTGGAGGATTTGGAGAGAAGCGAAAAATCTACATCGCTGCTTAGACCGAGAGCTGGTAGTACAGACTGGCACGGCCTGGAATGAAAAGTATATGGGGATAGTGAGAAGACGTGTAAACCAACACAGAACTGACACTATCAGCCATAGGACGCTAATGGATAAATTAAAAGGGGGAGGGATCTGAGCAGCTCTGGTAATGTCCGGAGTTCAATGATGATGGTCCAAACCATAAACCATTCTGAATATGCTAACTGTATAGCACTGTGCTAAATTACTTTACTATGCAAAAGCTTCGCTATTTCTCATTTGAAGAATTATTTCAGAAGAGTGTTGTCTCCTTATCTGGCTAGCCATGATCACAGTCATGGCTCTTTTGACTTTTTACAATATATCCATGACTCCTGCGGCTTCTAATAGTCACATTCATCACCCCACTTACTCCCAACAGTTATATCCGTGATTCCAATGACTTCCAACATTTATATCCATGACTCTTCTGACTTCTTTATTTTCAACAATTATGCCCATGACTTACTTGACTTCCATCTCTCACATCCATGACATGTATGGCTTACATCAGTCATGTTCATGACTCTTCTGGCTTCCAACATCATATTCATAGCTCATTTGGCGTGTAATAGTCACATCTATGACTCTTCTTACTCTCAACGGTCTTGTCCATGATTCCTACGGTTTCTGGCGTTCATACCTATGACCCCTTTTATTGTTAACATCATATCCCTAATTCCTCTGACTTCCAAAATGTGTGTCCATGACTCCTCTGATTTCTATCGTTCATATTCATGACTCGTTGACTTTCAGTAGTCAGTCTATGAGTCCACTGACTCCCATGTCATATTCATGAATCCTGCGACTTTCAATTGCTATACTATATGAAGTAGAATCTGTGGTTGTGCTGCTTAACTGTACCAAATATGCCCGCGTGGCGTCTCATGTAAGGCCGTGCGACGCATGTCTGCTGAAATTAGTCTGAATTACGACCTGGTGTTGCTATACACTGTACCGGAATCCAGACACATTCCAGCAACTCCACAAGCCCTTACTTTGAAAAACCACTTTGCAGTAACCCAAATAAACCTTGCCTTATCACACGACAAGACGTTATACTGAACGACAAGAATGAAAGTGATGATGGAGACAGACAAAATGATAATTGCCGGCAGGTTGCCCTGCCATATGGCAAATCCAACAGTCATTCAAAACTAGCATACCAACAAAGAAGCCCCCATGAGACGGTTATGTAGAATCACAACCACGATTACCGATACATTTCATGGACACCTACCACAACACGTCTACGCTGGTGCACACCAGAAGATGAAGACTGAACTCAGGCGAGCCAAAATCACGATGTACGAGACTTCCCAGGTCCCGTGACACTTTCCAGAAGCATCTGGATACTTGACACAGGAAATACATTCATTCATTCATTTGCATGTCCCCTGCGGAACTTTGCCTCCCTAACAGCTCTCCTGTAGGCCTCTCGGTTGTGAGCAAGATGGCCTGCTGCGGATGCATCCATTTGCAGGTCATCAACGATGTCTTGCAGCCATCTTCGCCTTGGTCTTCCTCTCTTTCTTTTTCCCATTGTGTACCCTTCCAAGGCGGTCTTCTCTAGATTATCATGACGTTTAATGTGTCCAAAATATTTAAGTTTTCTTTGTTTAATCCTCTTTACTAGCCAACCTTCTTCAACATTAAGTTCTTGTAGTATAGACATATTTGTTCTTTTTTGTGTCCACGATATTTGAAGAACTCTTCTGTAGCATTTACATTCAAGGCATTTGTGCGTTTCTCAGCTGTTTTGTTAAGTCCAGGTCTCACAGGCATATACAGGAAATACAGAAAGGTAAAAACAACCCAAGGGCGTTAAACGCTCAAAGTGGTTTACAGTTATCTCCCGTATCACGTGTATGTGAGTCCACTGACTTCCAACAGTCATATCCATGACCTCTCTGAATTCCAAAAGTTTTATCTATGACTTTGATTTCCAGATATCTTGTTCATGATTTCATAGTTGTTACTTGCTTTGATATCATTGTTAGATTATATTTTCTTTGTTGCCTTATTTTTCTAAACTACATTCCACTTCACGAAACCCTCCTATGACTTTCAAAAGAATATGGACTGAACTAAGCAGCCAGTCATATGTTCAAAGTGAGCCTCAGTCAAATCAGCTTTGTTGGTTTTATTTTCCTACACTCCACTCCGCTTCAAGAAGCAGTTCTGTGACTTTCAAAGAACATAGAGTGAATCTACAAGATCAATCATCATCATCATCATGTGCCGTGCCGACTGGCGTTGGCTATTATGCTTCTCCAGAGTACCCGATCCTTCATGCAGGCCATCAGTTCAGTTGGTGATCTCCTCTCACACCATCCTGTCAGACTGTCCAGTATCATTTCTCTTGGTCTTCCCCTTGATCTTCTTCCTTCTATTTTTCCTGTTGTTATAATATTTTCAATGCCCCCTCAATGCTCAAGAGCAAATCAATACTAAATAGACTACAGGGAAAATCCGCGTATTTTGGTTTTTATAAAAAGGAAGGGGAAGTAAAGGAAAGAATATTCTCTTGTATCTTATTCTTCCACGTTCAGTTTCGTATGCTCAGCGTTTTAAAAATGGAGTCGGGTTGCCTCCATGAATCCTGCTTTCAGCAGGAGGTTTTCGTAGTAACTTCAGAGTTTTTCCTCCATGCTTCCCTATTGGGACCATACCTTGGGTCTGTGGTTTCTATTTATGGTGCAGATTTGTAGTATGCGTTCAGGAGATTCTGTTGTGCAAAAAACTATATCAGGTTCTAAACAAGGGAGCAGCAAAAAGATATCATTTTGAGAAAAATAAATAAAACTAGATGTAAAATCAAAAGAAAAGAAACAGGTTTTGTTCCCTGGAGATGTACGCTATGACGTGATCTGGCTATTAAAATCTCGTTATGTACCGATGAATTCAATCGTCACTGCGTTTTGCTCATGGTAAAACCATCATTCCTTGTACATGCTGGATGAAAAGTTTTTTTTTTGTTTTGTAAAACTCATAGTGCGTACCAGAGCCGGGTTTATGAGTGATCGGAAGAGCCTCGGAGTGCAGGCATTAAAAAGCTGTTAGTAATTCGATCTGTTATGAAGATGGGTAGATCTTCACTTTAAAATTAAAAAAAAAATTATCTGTTCAAAACATTTATCTGACATCTGATTTTTGCATCCAGACTGAAAAATCACCTAGTTCACCCAGTATATTATCGGGGACAAGATGTTGTCAGTGCCGGATTTAGGCGTAAGCTAAACAAATTCAGGTTACGGCTCACACACCTTCTAGTGTAACTTTTTTTTTAAAGTTGGGGGTGGGGGGGCATCAAGCATTATATAGCTATGGCCTCGCAAAATCTAAATCCGGTTCCGTATTCAGTTTCCGTTTTCTAAGTATTAAGAGTATACTTTTTTTTCAAGCAGTCGAGAAGATATGAGCTTATCTGCGAACTTCCAGGGGAAAACACACACACACATACACACACTGTCACCGAGAATTCCTATTCCTATGCGGGAAAATATATATATATATTATCTTTGCAAGAATATTATCTTAACTAAACTTTCAGCCTTCGTTTATTATATTTCCTAATTGTTTTGGGTAAATAGTTAAATTCTAATTAATTAGTTAAGTTTCTTTCTATTTTTTTCAAAAGGTAGTTTGGCGTCGTATTGAAGAAGACAAATTCCTGACTATTGGCACAATGACTTGGTCAGCAGATAACAACGTGTCATTGGATCATTCCAGGTTCGTAGGACGTTTGTTCTATATGTGCTGAAGCCTTACTTACGTTCTATTGGTTTGTCTCAGCTGATCGCTGATACAATGATTGGCTGAAATCTCCGTTTGTTTGATTGGCTTGTTTGAACGTATTGCTAATTAAGCGATTGTTTGTTTAATTTTACTGTTTTTGGGATAGGCTTGCAAATGGGCGAAGAGTAGAGAAGAAATAATGTTTGTGCTGAAAGATAATAATGACGTAAAAAAAAAATGAGTGAAAGATTTCCGAAACTATATAAAAAGATTTAGATGAAACGGAAAGCTGCAAGAATTAATCAAAGCTAACAGCTGACACTGAGACACGCGTAACTTTTTAAATTATTATCAATAGAAATTGTTATAAATAGAAACGTAACGCAATAATAGTGCAATATGTTGTGTGATAAATAGAAAACCGGGTCAGGTGACCAACTGGAACCTTATCATCCAGCACGTGAGGCCAGAGGATGCCGGCGTGTACGAGTGTCAGGTGACGTCACGTGACGGCCATGTCCGACATGTTCATCTCAACGTTGTGGGTGAGTACATATTGATGCTATTAATCTTGCTCCCAGATTTTGGCCCCATTTTCTCGGATTATTTCTCATTAATCAAGATTGTGTTCTTTGCTCTGTTAATTATCAGTCACGTGTCCGCGTTCACAGAGAGCATAACCCTTTTTTTTAATGAAGGAAACAAAGTACAACCGAATGGGTGATGTAGAAAAATTATTAGAACCAGCAAAATGTATTATTATAACTAATTAATTTTACATAATACATTGGAATGCTGCTATTTCATTTAGAAAACTGTTATTATGGAGACAAAGCACTAACAATTTTAAGATAATGAAAGAAATCACATATTGGAGAACTAGACAGAATGTCCCAAATTCTACTAACACACGATGGAAGAACAGCACACAAAAAAATACTTACATACGCCACAGTTATCCCCCTTTTAGATTTTTACATACACGCACAAAAAACCCACGGACATTTTATACCTTGAAGTATTATAGCTGCAAGACATCGTTGATAATCTGCAAACGGACGCATCAGCTGCAGGGCATCTTGCTTACAACCGAGAGGCCTACAGGAGAGCCATTAGAGAGGGAAAATTTCTACAAGGGGACATACAAATGACTGAATTATTCTGAAGGGCTGTAAGGAAAATGGCTGTGATAAATGATATGGTAAATCACGGTCATATTCTGAATTACATTTCTGATTCTTGTCTGGAAGATGAAACGTGGTCGTGATCTTTTTCTCTTCTGAAAGTTCCTAGAGAAACTGCTGAGAGCAAACAGGGCTTCTGTAAACGGCATTTATTGATTTCACAAAAGGACACCAACTTGACCAGCGTGGGAGAGGCTTTCCAAAATTCTTTCATAAATAGGAAGAGAATAAGTTTCCGAAGTGTATAAAGTGTAGCTTGGTCATTTAAGTGGAATGGAAAATGGACGAAGGCAAATTATGCAACTGATGTCCTGCGTGTAAATGTGTCATAAGTCATTAAGTAGTGAAAAAAGAGCTGGGAAGGTGATTAAAGGGGAGAAAAATATTCAGACATGGCATGGAGGAAAAAAATTGGATGTTCCTTCAAGATCTCAATATCTCTTGGGTAAAATCCGAAGATCTCGCCATTTTACGTCTGGTAGACACATTTAAACTACGCTAAGCAAGCAATCAGATTTTCAGAGCGAGTCTCAGTCAAATCAACGACTCCCTCCAGAGAATTGGTAAAACTTCCATTTTAAAATTCATATCACAAAAATAATTCATCACTATGTGGTAAACTTCAGGAAGAAAGTATTAGCCAATGCCGCCTCGGCTATACCTAGCTTTATCGTGGTATTATTTTATGGAGACCTGTCAATACATTTCACTGTTACATAATCATCCATCGTCTCAGGTAGACTTACAGCTTTCTTAAAGCAGCTTTTCCTAGTCTTCGACCAGAGTGAAGCGAGATAAACATAGGGCTGGCTTCTACCCGAAAGTCTGTTTATCTATAACGTACAGAAGTTGCCATGCGTGTTGCCTTGCGGGGAGCATTTTCTCTAGCACAAGTAGATTGCCTGAAGCAAGGGAACAGCAGTTCAAACAACAGTGGAACTCCTCCGCTGTAGAAAAGTTACATTTAAAATATACCGGAGATAAAAAATACACCGGCTGGACACGAATTCTGATATTCCGTTTTCCGAGATGTTGTTCAACGGTAGAGCTCTTTGTCAAAACAGCGAGAGCAAATGACCAGAGAAACCGCAAAGAATTGCTCTGTTGATGACCGTCCCAACTACCTATATAAATCACGATAAATGAACTCTGTGTGAAGTACCGGTGTTATATCTGACTGCCTGTGAAAACACCAGACAGTCCCAGATGTATGCCATGCAAACTTTCAGGCTCCCCTGAAAGTCTGGAAATAGTGGAAGAGTCAGTTTGGGTGGGGGGTGTCAGATTCCCGGCATAAATCGTAAGAAATGTGAAAATCCACTGTAGGTTCTTCTGGCAAATGTTTGCCCTACGTCTACATGCTCAGTAAAACTTTGGTGAAAACGTTCTAACAGAGGATCGGAACTTGCTTGGAAGGAATCGTCAGACTTGTAGACTTTTTGTTTCCGTAAGGCAGGTTAATCTTCTTTCTTTCGCTCGCTCACAAACTTAATGAACAGTACACGCACACACAATAATAATAATAATAATAAGTGATTCAGTTTCCTCAGTGTAATGCCTGAAAGTTACTAAACTATATTTAAAGACATGGATACTTGTTCTCTTATATTGGCTTGATGTTCCTTCTTTACTCTTTATTTTTTTTCTTTTTATTCGTGTGAACACGATCATTCCTTTCCCCAATAAATCTCTCTCTTTCTCTCTTCCTCCCTCTATCTCCCTCTCTTTCTCCATCTCTCTCTCTTTTTCTCTCTTCCCATTTCTCTCTCCCTTGCGTTCCTTTCTCCTTCCTCTCTTTCTCCCTTTCTCCTATCTCTTCCTCTTCTCCTCCTTTTACTCTCTCTCTTTCTCTTCTCGTAATTTGCTATCCCTCTCTCTCCTCCTCTCGTTCTGTTTCTCCCTCCGTCTCTCTTTCCCTTTCTCTCTTCCCATCCCCTCTTTTTTCTCTTTCCTCCCACCCTCTTTCTCTCATTCTCCTTCCCTATATATTTCCCTATATATTCTCTCCTTTTTCTCTCTCCCCCCCCCCCCCCCGACTCTCTTTCGTTTCTTGTCTCTCTTTACAACCCCCTCCCCCCCCCCCCCCCCCAAATCCTCCTGTCTGTCTCTAACATTTCATATTTTTAAAATAGTTGTAATTGTTCCAGACGAGTTCAAACAAATTTCCAGCACTTGTCGCCGAAAATTACAATCATAATTTATGTGTTTCTGTTACGTTTTAACAAATACTTTCTTTTCTCTTACAGGGCCTCCAATCACAAAACCAGGTATCTGTATGCTCTACACATTTCTCTAACTTTTTTAAACAGTAATTTTAACTAAAAAAAATGCTTTGTGCACAAAATATTGGCTTGCCTTCCTGCGCTTCATGGCTCATTACGAAAATTTCAAAGCACCGCTCTATCTATCTATCTATCTATCTATCTATCTATCTATCTATCTATCTATCTATCTATCTATCTATCTATCTATCTATCAGTCTGTCTGTCTGTCTGTCTATCTATCTATCTATGTCTGTCTGTCTGTCTATCTATCTATATGTCTGTCTGTCTGTTGGATTATAATTTACAATAAACGTTTTGCTGTTTGCATCAATAATTATAATCTATCATTTCCTCTGTGGCATTTCTTGTGTGACCTATTTGTCAACGATTGCAAAAGTCCCACCAAAAATTACCGCTGTCTTAGAGTAAACTGTGCAAACTGAAATAGATAATCTAATTAAATGAAGCAACAACAATGGCTCGCAGATAAGCGTAGACAAAAGAAAGTCCACGCTCATTGCCGGACTCGTCATAAAAGAGATGTGTGCTGAAAGTTCAGTAAAATGTTTGGAAATATAAACTTTTAGATATCGCCATGTAACTTGTAACTCTAGCGGACAGTCATGGGGCAGAAAGGTTACGGATTATTCACAATGATGCGTTTTATTGACCAAATTGAAAGAAAGACATACCACATATCACAAATACAGACACCTAGAATTCTGCTAAAAACAATGTTGGAATATTTGCTCATTATTAAGAACACAACAAAAAAAAAAAAGATTTAATACAAGTAGACTTCAAAAACTAGTGGTACTTATAGTTATTGACAAATATCCATCACAGACTATAGACAGCTCAGAATTATTTTACGTCTACAAATAGATTCATATTCAATAAAGCCAAGTTAGCTCATATAATTATGTTGCACAATGTTCCTATAATGTGGTCAGTGTTTACTCCTGTGCATAGCCAACATTTTAATAATTGTCTGCTGTGAAAACCAAGACTTGACTTGTACATAAAAAGCTTGACTTACTCTCACCGTTGGAATACCTTTCCGTATTACTTTTTAAACTCTGAATAATATCTGCTCTTTTGGCTTCATACTGTTTTCAGTAACCATCTGAATTCGACTGTATGCCCCTTTAAGAGAAATACCTTCTTCACAGACTTAGACTCGTCTAACATTCAGTATTTGACGCAAAACAGATACAGTAAATTCTTTTTATAATCATATTAACTTTACAGTTCTCTGTGTATAATGAATAGGAATGTGTAAATAAATACATGGAATGCATATTTGAATGTATAAATAAGAGAAAGAACGTAAAATCTGTCATTTATAAAATGGTACTCATGATTCTTATGCATTTCATGTAGTTATACTGAACTAAATGTTTGCATTGGAACTGAAATTTGGGAGATAAAGTTTATAATGTCAGACGGTCCAATATGCCAAGTTCTGAGAGCGATTTTGAAAATAAAGTTCATTATTTTCTTTTCATTATGCCCATCTGTCTAAACCTGCGTCGACGACTGTTCAGTTCTCGTAGCCTGTCTAACACGGACATTAGCCAGTATCTTAACTTGGTCAGAATGTCCTCATAATTTTCCTGATGTTTGTACCTCTGTTTCTCACTATTGTTTCCTCTTTTCTTTCCCATTTAATCGCCTGCTGTTTCACAGAACAAGCAACAGATCTAATCTAATGCTACTGAGCTATATACTGTCACAGCTGAACAGCAGATACATGTTTGAAAGGGCTTTCCTAGTATTAATCATCATCTTGTGTCTTCCCCCCCCCCCATGAAAGATTAGCTACAACAGTCCTCCATCACCCAGTCAAACTCAATTCAATCCATTAAAAAAATTTTTTTAAGTTGTCAACATAGTCCTCCAGCACCAAGTCAAACTCCGTCCAATCTAGTTTTTTTTTTCTTTTTTTTTAAAGTTGTCCACATAATCCTCCAGCACACAATCAAACCCAATCCAGTCCAGTTTTTTAAAAGTTGTCCACATAGTCCTCCAGCACCCAGTCATACTCAATCCAATCCAAGTTGTCCACTAGTCTATATCGTTGTCGACCTCTCGCTCGTTTCTCTTTCTATGTTTCCATCTAGCATGGTTTTCATTAATGTATTATACATTTTGATATGACTGAAATATTTTTTTTCTGTTTGGTTCTAACGTTTTTCATGATCTCGCTTTTAAATTTCAGTTTATTTGATATTACCCTGTTTCTCTTTTCTGCCAGTAGAATGCACTTTTTTCTTCTGTATATCCAATTTTCAAAATCCTCGATTTTTCTTTTCCTTTGTCTTATTTAATGTCCTTACTTCTACACTATAGAGCATTTAATGACTTTCATCTTCATTTGTGCTATATGTTTCCACGATTAAAGGGAACTTTTTCTTTTCTTTTTTTGGTTGAATATACATTTGACCATTTCTATTGTTCTGTTAATTTCGCATATGTTCGCATTATTACACATAATAAATGCAGATTTGTATTTTACGTCCTTGGCACATGATTTATTTTGTGTGATCGTGAGGCGTTTTTTTCAGGTCACTGCGACCTAAAATATTTTTGTTAATTATTTATCCCAAAGCAAAGACAAGACAAGACAGAATACGAATACAGGGCGTAAGACAAGACAAGACAAGACACTAGATACGTTGCATGTTTCCGCCCATACTTGGAAGGTATAGAAGTAGCAAAGAGACATGGTTCAGTGATGTAGTCTTTGCTCAAGACGTTCTTGGAAGGATTTCCCACCCGAGAAGAGACATACGCAACCCCAGTAGATGTAGAAGATGCGTACAACAGA
Source organism: Achatina immaculata (assembly GCA_009760885.1). Lineage (NCBI taxonomy): Eukaryota > Metazoa > Mollusca > Gastropoda > Stylommatophora > Achatinidae > Lissachatina > Lissachatina immaculata. The sequence continues at coordinate 40,125,789 of CM019721.1, forward strand.
GTATCATTCAACTACCTAAAGCACATGCTGCTTAGACTGAAGGACATCCTATCATCAGATGAATAGCAGCAGCCCTGATCCAGAGAAAAGTGGTTTTCCTTTGTGGCAGTTGATCATCTGAGCCGATAACAGTATGTCGCAGGATCTGAGAAGTCTCATACAGCGTGATTTTGGTTCGAGTGAGTTCAGTCTTCATCTGAATGTGCACCAGGATAGATGTGTTGTGGTAGTTATCATTGACATGTGTCGTCGTTAATAGTGGTTGCAGAATTGTCTCGTGAGACTCTATTGTTGGTGTCTGCATTCTGAGTGATTCAATAAGTATGAATCTGAAGATCGAGGCAGTTTCTGTACACAGGCAGTGGCTTGAGTCATTGCAGAAATCAATGATTCACAATCACCTTCATCTATGTTTGTGGGCATGTGGGCTTCTGGGAAATGAGAGAGCTGATAGGGTGGCTGGTTCTGCATCATCGCAGATGAACAACCACTGGATATTGTTAACGTGTTCAGAGAGATAGGCAGAGTGGAGGACTTCGAGGGCAGTGAATCTACATCGCTACTCAGACTGAGAGAGCTGGGAATACATATCGTCACGGGCAGGAACGAGAGGCATAATGGACATGCGAGACAACTGGTCAACTAACACAGGACAAGCACTATCTACAGGACATTGATGATATGCTTGAGTTGGGGGGGGGAGGGGATCTGAACATCTGTAGACATATCTGGAGTGCAATGATGATGACCCAGACCATAAACCATACGACACTAGACGAAGACAAAGCACAAAACATATGCAAGGCATATTCATTCATTTATTCATTTGCATGTCCCTTGCGGAACTTTGCCTCCCAAACAGCACACCTGTAGGCCTCTCGATTGTGAGCAAGATGGCCTGCTGCTGCTGCATCCATTTGCAGTTCCATGATTGCTGTTTGGGTTTCTTGGTATGTTTCCAGAAGATAGTTTACCATTGCTTTCCTTCCGGGCAGTGACTGTACTAGTCAGTGATCATAGCAATATGCGAGGCATAAGACAAGATAAAAGGCGCAAGACAAAGACAAGGCACGAGACAGAGACAAAGATACAAGAGGAATACAACGCGTAAGACAAGACACAAGACAAAGACAAGGCCAGAGCATAAAATAAAAACAATACACAGATCATGGACAGTATTTAGTAACTATATGTTTAAATGACTTAATTCAAACAGACATTGGCTTAAAAGAAAAAATATCTGACGCTTGACCTTTCTAATTATTTTAAAATATATTTTCGCTTTATGACTTCACATTTATTTTAGGTCACAATAAAAGACACTATATAGATCATTATACAATTTGCATGAAGTCATAAAAATACACAATACAACGATTAAAAGCCCACGATGTGTTACGAAATCATCGCACATCTTCTCTTCTACCTTCCATCTTCCCTGTCGCCATTATGTGCTCTAGCCCTCCTCTGCTCCAAACATGCCCCCCCCCCCCACAAATTTGGATTATCGTTTTCTGATCATCTTTTATCATTTTCCTTGTTTCTTGTTCCTTTTTCATAACTTCCTCTTTCGATCTTCTCGCTGCCCACGGCACCTGCTGCATTCTTCTTAAAAACCACACTTCTGGAATAATCCTGTGTTGTCTTCTAACCGGTAAAGATTTTATTTCCATCGTATAGCTTGGTTTCTATACCATCCTTTGACAGTGGCGTTTCTTGATTTACTGTTTCGTTCTTCTTAAAACAAATGGTGAATAAAAGTGATTAATGTGGGGGAAAATATAAATCAGATAATATTAGTCTAGAAAGACAATGCATTATTAATACGAATATAAGAGGGATTTTTAAAAAGCAATTTCTTCTTTTTCTTCTTCGTTGAAATTCTTGATCCTGCAAAATCAGAAGTCCAGTCGCATGTATGAAGTCCCACAGTCTTTTCCAGGTCTTCCCATCAGCCTCAAGAGTTTCTGCCTTAGGTCAAAGCCTTGTGGCCATGCCTGGTTGTGTAGATGTGTAAAAGTTGGAGAACATGTTCCTAGAGTTTGTACTCCCCGCTTACACAGGCACTCATCTGTGTGTGGGGTCTTGAGCCGGCGGTGGTGGCACAGCAGCCTGCAGTGACCGCTTCTTAATCGAAATAGGACCTTTTGTTGCTTTTTTTTAAGGTGGTGGATCGGATCAGGTTCACTGTTTGGTCGTAGCGGTTTCGTCCAACCCCGATTCCAACTAACAGAGAAAACTATTTCTCTAAAAATCATTCAATATTTGCGTTTTATTTTTCCACCTTTTTTATTAAACGACACAGAACAACTTTAACTTACGATCTCCACTTTATAGGATAATTAATATGTCGTTGCCATTGTTTTATCGTTTGTTACAAGCATTTATGAAGTTCAGTGTCCAAGCTTGAAACCGCCCACACGGATCAGGCGCCGATGAAAGACAGTGCAATTTCAGAAAATGAAAGATGATTTGGTAACATCAATACGTGGAATTCCGCTTGAAGAAATATGACAATTCGAATGAAAAGGAGATAGAACTGGAGATAGTTGGTTAAATTTGAGCTATGAGTTATCCTTTGCTGTCTTTGGAATTAAGGAAACTGAAGACAAAGTATATTTCCATTGGCATTCCTGGGATTTTTCTAATTCTTTTTTTTTTGCATATACGCAGTTCTGTCTCTTAGTTAAACTGAATGTAAACTTTGAATGTAAATGCTACAGAATAGTTCTTCAAATATCATGGGCACAAAAAAAGAACAAATATATCCATACTACAAGATTGAAGAAGGCTGGCTAGTAAAGAGGATTAAAAAGAGAAAACATAAATACTTTGGGCACATTAAACGTCATGATAATCTAGAGAAAACCGTCTTGGAAGGGTACATGATGGGAAAAAGAACAAATATATCCATACTACAATATTGAAGAAGGCTGGCTAGTAAAGAAGATTAAAAAGAGAAAACATAAATACTTTGGGGACATTAAACGTCATGATAATCTAGAGAAAACCGTCTTGGAAGGGTACATGATGGGAAAAAGAAAGAGAGGAAGACCAAGGCGAAGATGGCTGCAAGACATCGTTGATGATCTGCAGATGGATGCATTAGCAGCAGGTCATCTTGCTTACAACCGAGAGGCCTACAGGAGTCCTGTTATGGAGGCAAAGTCCCGCAAGGAACATGCAAATAAATGAATGAAGTTAAACTGGACTTTTTTGCAGTTCCTGTAAGGAAACTGGAGCTTAGCTTCTTGGGTTGTTCCACTTCGATCAGTTTGTGTCCATTCTGATAAAACAGCCTTTGTTTCGTAGTATACTATTTGATAGTGCATTCTCTCTCTCACTTGTCTCTCTGTTTCTCTCTCTTGTCTCTCTCTCTCTCTTTTATCTCTCTTTTGTCTCTCTCGTCTCTCTCTTATCTCTCTCTTGTCTCTCTCTTTTCTTTCTTTTGTCTCTCTTTTGTCTCTTTCTCTTCCCTCTCTTTTCTCTCTCTTGTCTCTCTCTTTGTCTCTCTTGTCTCTCTCTTTTTGTCTCTCTCTTTTCTCTCTTGTCTCTCTCTTTCTCATCTCTCTCTTGTCTGTCTTTTCTCTCTCTCTTCTCTCTCTCTCTCGTCTCCCTCTTTTGTCTCTCTCTCTCTCTTGCCTCTCTCTCTCTTTTCTCTCTTTTTTGTCTCTCTCTCTTGTCTCTCTCTTTCTTTTCTCTCTCTTCTCTCTCTCTCGTCTCTCTCTTGTCTCTCTCTCTTTTTTCTCTCTCTCTTTTGTCTATTCTCTCTCCCTTGTTCCTTCTGTGCCCAAGGCTCATGGGGTTGCAGGTAACAAGAGATTTCCACTTTTGTTGGTACTTCGCTATCTTATTGACTGTCTCCCATGTCAATCCCTTGTTTACCAGCATTTTGATGGTGCACTGGAACCAAATTTATTGTCCTAAGCTTTACTACATTAAGATGAAATGTCCATTAGACTACAGGCCCCTCCTCCCACACATACAGAAGAGCGAAATCGTCGAAAGGCGGACATAACTTCTTTTCACCTGCATATGCACGTAAATACTTGACAGCATTCTTACATTATCATAAATTAACTGTTCGACAAATCCAGTCTTTTAAAAAGCGATAAGAAAATAAGATGAGTATACAGAGCACATATTGCCTACTTTAGAATAGCTTCCCCCTTAGCGAGTAGTATGTGATGTAAAGTAAAAGTAAAGGTAATCCTGTCATGCCTTAGAGGCACATAGGGATATGGTGTTAGTGCCCATATTTTCCTTGACCTGTCAGCACAATAGAGGGTGATATGGTCAGTATCATGCCTGGCTGCCTTTCCTTCCCCAACTCCAGAAGAAGTCGGGTACCCATTTCTACAGTTGGGTGACTGGGGTGCCGCCGACCGGATTCGAACCCCCCCCCCCCCACGACCTTCGCCATGAGAGACCAGTGCACTAACCACTTCGCCACTCAGTAAGTGACGAGCATATATATATTTTTTTTTTCGTTTCTGTGATAGAGATTTGAATGAAGCTCTTGATGAGGTATGTGTTGATTCTAAAGGTTGCTCAGAATCAGACGTTCCTGACGAAGGCTGCGATATAATTTTTCTTTAAAAGTAAGAAGGCAATGGAGTTTTATTTTATACTACCGTCACAATTCTTTCGGTTGTTTTTTTTTTTCAAAGCATGCATCAGTTCGGTAACTCCAGTGAACCGCTCTTAGTTGTAGCGTCATTCACAACTGTGAAACCTTTCAAAATGCCCGTAATATATTTTTGTCTAGGCCCACCTACTGCACCTCTGTCTAATGCGTTTGTATCCTTGTTGAACCTTCCTTTCTTTTGTTAGGTAATATCTGTTAAACGTTGCAAGTAAGCCTTGATCCATCTGTTGGCGGTGACGATAATACATCTGTGGGCGGGGAGAGGAACCATCTCCTAGCGCTGCTAATTAGAAAAGCAGGCTGACGCTACTGAAACTGAGTATGTCACGAGAAAAGAGCAAAACAAACACACCGAAGACAGGGGAACAAGGATATAAATGAAAACCACTGTACCGAGGGAAAGCTAATAAACGGGGTCTGCTTGCTATCGATAAGCGTCATATCAATGGGACGTTGACAAACGTAGCGCCGAGAAAGCGGGCTCCGTCTGTATGAAAGTATAACTGTCCTATGTTGAGAAATGGAGATCGCTGCTTCTTCCTATTTCTGCATTTGACAATGTAATCATCCCTCTTTCCTCCACTTTTTTTTCTGTAGTCTTGGTGCCTTTTTGTGCTCGTATGAATTTTATTCTCAATTCAGCAGAACCTATAGAAATTACTAAACCTACAACATAAAAGCCGAGAATGGTGAGGAGAGATACATGTTAAAAAAACAAGACCAAAATAATGGCGGTACACCAGTAAAGACTAAAATCCGCAGATGGATATGGTCGTAAACAACAAGAAACTTGAACAAATGACAAAACTACAGTTATTTAGAGCATATAGGCCACACCACCGACATAAACTTCTTCTTCTTCAGCTTTCCAAGCCTTTAAGACTCATTGCTGTAGATAAAGTTCGCCTCCATTCCTCTCTATTCCTAATCTTCTCTCTCCAGTTAGTGAAACCAATTTCTTTTATATCTTCTTCTGTGTTGTCTTTCCATCTCTGTCCTGGTCTACTCCTTGGTCTTGTTTCCCTCATCTCTTGTGCATACATCATTTTCGTTTGTCTGTTCTCTTCCATTCTTTCTACATGCCCCAGCCAGTGTAGTCTGTTCAGTTTCAAGACATTTGAAATGTGACCACAGATATAAGAATATGCTGAAAACCATACTAGCAGGAAAGTTTGAAGGAAAAAAGAGCTGAGCAGACAAATAAGCAGATAGGAAGACAGCATACGAGACGGACAGGATATGGCCTGTTTCAGTGCACTATCAAGGCGAGGAAGCGAGGGAACTGGAGGTTCATTACCAGCCAACCTTCATACCGATGATGACGACGACGAAGACGACGACGACGATGATGATGATGATGATGACGACGACGACGTCGATGATGATGATGATGACGACGACGATGGTGATGATGATGACGACGACGACGAAGGCGATGATGATGATGATGATGATGATGATGATGGTGATGATGATGACGACGATGATGATGATGATGACGACGACGACGGTGACGACGACGACGATGGTGATGATGATGATGATTTTATTATTACGACGAAATTCTGCCCTTCTTTCCACTTTCACACTCTTAACACACTGGACGTATATTTAACAGCATTTTAGCATAGGATCGCAGCTTTCCGATCTTCCATCCTCCTTCAACGAATCTATACTTTGTCTAAGCCAGTGAGAAAAGAATACTGGAACTTTTTCCATCACTCTTTCTCCACGACTCGTAACATTGATACATGCTCTGTGTATTTTATGTCTTAAGCTCTAGTTTTTTTTAAAGGACAAAAAATGGCAGTCATTTTTTTTTCACCTGGCTAATGATATTACTGAAGTCAGATCCCGCCTGCCTATCCGTTTGCCAGATTGGCTAATTATTTCCTGTTATTTGGGTGTATCAAAATATTGACTCGGCTCCTCCTGTGAAATGAATACTGGCTAATGCACTCACAAGATGGTAAGATTTCTTTTTCGTCAGGTGAAAACTTTCCTGTCTGTAATTGTGAACTACTGTAGGTATTGTTTGAACTTTAATTACTAGTCGTCGTGGAATCACTTTACCACATGGATTGCTGAATTTAAATTTCAGAGACTCTTCTCATCCAGACACCGTTGCTCTACGTTTATCTCTCGATATTCTCTCACTTTTACATATTCAGCTTTTTTTTAAAATCGTTTGTACTCAGTTTTCAATCCATGACGGTTCTCAGAAAGTTGCTATGGTGCTAAATGTGTTGCTTTTTATTAAATCTGTGTGACAAACTGGTTTTCAGTTTTGATGATAACGGTGAGAATAAATTATGCTGACAGTGGCAATAGATGACGATAGTGATGATAGATAATGATAGATTATGATAACGCTAATGACAGATGTGAAAATGGTGACGACAGATGATGACAGCGAAGATACATGGTGATAAAACTGACGATCTGTATTTCCCGCGGCGTTTGCATGCTGTAAGAGTTTGAAATGTTAGTCCATTCACTTTTCTAGGCCACTGCAACATTTAAGGTAGGGATGCTGGAACCTGTCCTCCCTGCCAGCATCTCCCTGCCAGCACTTTCCTCGCTGCCAGCAATTGTCCTCCCTGCCAACACTTTCCTCGCTGCCAGCAATTATCCTCCCTGCCAGCACTTTCCTCGCTGCCAGCAATTGTCCTCCCTGCCAACACTTTCCTCGCTGTCAGCAATTATCCTCCCTGCCAGCACCTTCCTCGCTGTCAGCAATTGTCCTTGCTGCCAGCAATTGTCCTCCCAGCCAGCACTTTCCTCGCTGCCAGCAATTATCCTTCCTGCCAGCACCTTCCTTGCTGCCAGCAATTGTCCTCCCTGCCAGCACCTCCCTTGCTGCCTTTGTTTTCGCAGAGAAACCCTGAGTACCATTTTTTTTTTAAGGCTGGGTTGACCCCGACACCGGTTGGTCTGAAAAAAAAATCGTGATAGCAAAGACATGATGATAATGATGATGATGATGATGATGGTGGTGGTGGTGGTGGTGGTGTGGCGATGATGATGATGATGATAGATGATTATGATGAAAATAATGATAGATGACGATGACGATAATGATAATAGAGTAAGGGAACAAAATAGGCAGAATTGGTATGAAAAGCTGACAGGCACTTCAGACTTAAAGGATATATATATATATATATATATATAAGCTGGTTTTCAGTTCTGATGATAATGGTGAGGATAGATGATGCTGACAATGACAGTAGATGACGATAGGACGATAGTGATGATAGATGATGATAACATTAATGACAGGTGATTATGATAGGGGCAAAGAATAAAGATGATGACGACAGATGATGACAGCGACGATAGATGATGATACTACTGACGATCTGTATTTCCTGCGGCGTTATATATATATATATATTGACTGGGTACACCTGCGACTTCCTGTAGGACGAGCAACTGCTTTGACATGAGAAGTCAGCCCACCAACCAACTCGGTGTCACAGTACACCCTTTAAAATAAACACGTGCTCGACTTACCTAGTCGTCAGTGCGTGCCAGATTCAGTAGCATCTGGAAGTAAAACGAAGCCACAGCAACCTAGAAATGAATGCGTCTCCGAATATCCTAAAGAACATTTGAAGGGGAAAAAACCCACAATGTGAATTTATATTACCTTGAAAAATAATGTGATTATTTATATAACAAGAACCTGCAAAAATTACATAGCACGAAACTTCTACCGCAAAGAGAAAAAAAAAGTTTTTTCAGATAAACATTTACAATGAAAATAAATAAAAACATTCACCCACAGAGCTGGGTAAGGATGGAATTCCAGTGAAATTCCAGAGTAAACAATAGGAATTTTCCTTTTTAACGTGTCATATTGTATGGAGTTTGATGATGTTTCTAAGGTTGCGAGTGCTGAGTTTGATGATGTTTCTAAAGTTGCTAGTCCTGAGTTTGAGAAACCTTTCGAACTTAACGAGTTTCAAGTTTAAATAAGCACACCGGGTATGTATCAGTGTCAGTACCTGTCAATTAGCTAGTGAACTTCAGATCTTTTTTCTCCTTCCGTTGTAGGGACGTGTATTTTCTTTTCTATTTTTTTCCCCTTACGTATTTATTCAGGTGCTCCAAGCCCTAGATCAAAGAATTTTAGTAGTACCAACTCAGAAATAGTTGTTAAGGTTCATAACTCGCCTTCTTTCGATAAACTTTGTGTAAAATTAGCTCTCTTTAAAAGAGCCCCGATGTGACTTTGAATAGTAATCAGTTTTTGAATGAAATTAAAAGTTATTTTTTTTAGTGTGAAATTGGCAGCACTGGAAAATCTAGCTGGCACATAGATGAGAGTGAGTGACAAAGTCTCACGTGTTTCTTGGCCAGATCATATCCTATGGTTCAACCGGAAACTGGGGGAGACAAGTAAATAAATATTTTCAAACAGCGATAAAAGTTCTAAACACTGGATGCAATGAGGGAATTTTTGCATGGCATTTTTTAAGTCAATAATTCAACATTTCAGCGAAAATAAACAGTAGCATAGGTGTCGCAGCTGTGTAACGACTTTTAGAAGATATTTTTGAAGCAGGCAAGGCGTAAGCTATTTACGGAATCTACTAAGCGTTCAGAATTTCAGCAGTTTTTGTCAAGCATAACGATACCACTGTATGATTATCATAATCAACTACAGCATCAGCAAATATTTATTGTATTGCAGTATTCGATTATCCTTGGTTTTGCACCTTCTGGTCTTCAGCTATTTGTGCGGTTTTTTTTTCCTCGTCAAATATTTCTTCTATTGCAAGATTCGATAATTCATTGGCTTGCTTCTTCAGTCTTTAGGTGTTTAAGTTTGCATCTTTCTTCTTTATATCGTGAATCGTGGAAGACTGAATTTTGGCTATGTAATCATTTTTTGTGTGTTTGTTTTGAGGTTAAAAACTCTGCCATATTCATGGTTGCCTTGCTACATGCTGAAGTGTTATTTCAGTCTAGCTACAATGCATGATTTACCGAAATCATTATGACTATAGAGCTCCTAGAAACTAGTATCTTGGATCTAGATCCACTCGGGTCTTCTTATAACCACAGTGGGCTACTCCCCATCCAGCACGACTCTTGTGTTCCCATATTATCAGAGCGTGGCCTGCACCGACAATAGATCGCAGGCCTGATGAAGTCTGACACCCACTGAAGGTGACCAGTTTTATCACCTTTTTCACAGCATTAATTGTTTAATTCATATTACACTAAATGTCGGGATCCTCATATGCCCTGAAAATGGGCAAGGATGTGCATTAATTGCTTAATTCATATTACACTAGATGTCAGGATCCTCATATGCCCTGAAAATAGGCAAGGATGTTCATGGGTCCCCAAAAAACTGATCAATTGGCAGAGAAAGGACCTCAGAAAGAGGTCCTTTCTCTGCCAATTGATCAGTTTTTTGTTAATCTCTCTTGGTCGAATTTTCAGTTAAGCTAAAACGACAACATAAACCGCTTTAGAGATTTTAAAAAACAGTTCTACGTGTGGCTTTCAACGCTGGCAAAAATCATCAGAGTTAGCCATAAAGCAGAGGTCCTTCTTCTTCTTCGTACGCATTTTCTGTCTATATATGCAATCCTGTCTCTTGGATAAATGTCACTGTTTTTCTTTTTTTTTTTGTAATTCATTTATGGAACCGTAGATCATATCTTCTTTGGTAGTTTCACTGGGCCAGTAATTGCTTCTCAGTGTCTCATAGTTGGTACAGTTTTGGAGGTTATGTTCCACAAATTGGGGCACCTGGGCACATGTACAACGATTAGTAGTACCAACCTTAAACTTTGTATACATATGACTTCGGAGTCGTCTGTGTCCTGTTCATTCATTCATTCATTTGCATGTCCCTTGCGGAACTTTGCCTCTCAAACAGCACTCCTGTAGGCCTCTCGGTTGTGAGCAAGATGGCCTGCTGTTGCTGCATCCATTTGCAGGTCGTCAACGATGTCTTGCAGCCATCTTCTTTTTGGTCTTCCTCTCTTTCTTTTTCCTGTTCAGAAACGGAAAATAGTGACTTGTTCCTTTCTGTTTAGTATGTGATGGTCATCATGTGGTGGTGTTTATGACTCCCTGTAGGTTTTTATCATGCTTTTCTTCTAATTCTAGGTGACTGGTATGTCTGGCTACTCCATTTCAGTGCCCTCTTTGGCCAGACGGTCAGCTTTCTCATTGCCTGGTATCCCACCGTGGGAGGGAATCCACTGCATAGCGATTATGTTGTTAGCCAATTTTTGACAAGCCATCTTTAACATCTTGTAGCGTGTTCCACCAAAGAGTTTCCAGTACCGTTCTTGTATCCGTGAGAATTACTATGGGGCATGTATCAATTCTGGAGTCTGATAGTTTTTCAACCGCGGCAATAACTGTCCTAACCTCTGCACCATAGTTGTTGCAGTATTTTCCAGTAGATATAGAAATCTTGTCAGTGGTGTTGTTTGGATATTCAATATGTGCTCCTGCCCCTCCATTCTTTACGGCACTGTGTTCCGATCTATCTGTATACACACGTATCCAGATGTCACATGGATATTTGTACACAAGTGTGGCTGTTGATCTTACAGGATTGCTTTGCATCTAACCATTCTGCACACCTTTCACTTCAGTTTGAATAGTTGTTTGTTTACAATTTGCTTCTTTTCATAGTGTTTGCTCTAGTACAGATGATAATGAAGCAAATATAATTTGAAGATCAGGTATCAGCTTACGCAGACGCTTGGCCTAGTGAATTTTAAGCCGTCTTAGTGCCAGGTTATTGAATATCTCCTTCAGGGGATGGCTTACAGAGCTGAGGAACTTCTCTCCCAAGGTTATGACCTTTGTGTCTCTACGTTCTTTTAGCTCTTGAAAAACACCAACTGTTTCCTGCATTTCTACTACTGGTGTGGACCTCAGTGCTTCTTTGATAATCCGTAGTGACTGACTTTGTACCTTGTCTAGATTATGCAGCGTAGTGTTTGATGCTGTGCTCCAAGCTGTTGAGCCATATTCTAAATGTGGTAGAATACTTTGCTGATATACATTCTTGAGGATTCTTCCACTAGCTCCCCGTGTGGTTCCATTCAATTTTCTTAATATGGCTAGCTTTCTTCTGACTTTTGCTTCCGCATTGCTGATGTCTTGCTTCCAGGTCAGTTTTGAGTCAAGAGTCACTCCTAAGTAAGTGGGTTGGTTGTCCATCCTTAAGGATATTTCATTTACAAAGATCTTACCTGTTTTCTGTTTAGATGAAAGAGTGAACATAGTGGTACATTATTTCTCTGTGTCGATACTTACACACCATTTGTTTGTCCATAATGTCAAGATGTCTGCTGCTGTTTGGAGTCTGTGTAGCAACTGTCGTGCATTCATCTGTACACCACATGACCAGATCATCTACATACATTGCTGCTTTGATGCTATAGGGAGGCTCTTTGACCAGGTCATTAAGGAATACCAGGAATAGTGTAGGTGAAAGGATTCCTCCTTGTGGTACGCCATGTCACAGCAGTACTTTCTGGCTTCTGTGTCCATCCATTACTACTCTAGCTCTTCTATTGTGTAAATAGGACTTTATCCAGTTGTACAGTCCTCCATTCACATTGCAGTTTCTTAGTTTCCACAGCAGACCTTTTTTCCATATGTTATCAAAGGCCTTCCTCAGGTCTATCCACGCTGCTAGTACAAGGTTTTGTCTTGGAATGCGTCCTCAGTCTCTTGAGAGAGATAGGTCACTTATCTTCTGTACTGTAGTACTGTCTAAATCCTGCCTGTTGTGGAATTAGAAGGTTTTCACTTTCTAGGTACCATTGTAGCCTCAGGTCAATGATGCGTTCCATCGTTTTGCAGACGCAGCTAGTGAGACTGATTGGCCTGTAGCTGGGGGCTGTATCTCTGTTTTTCCCTAACTTTAGCAGTGGTACCGTGCTTGCTTCCTTCCAGGTGTGAGATAACTTAATTCTGCCCCAACACATATTGAAAATATCCAAAAGCTTTGCCATTCCCAGGTTCTTGATCATTTCATTGGACACTCCATCTGGTCCTGGCGACTTCTTTGGTTTCAATTTACTGACTGTTAAGTCTAACTCGCTGCGTGTGACTGGTGCATCCATGACCTCCACTTTTCTGACTTGTTCCTCTTCTTTCTGTGGGTACGCTCTTCTTTCTCTGGATGAATATCAATGTTGCAGTCTTGTGCAAACATGCGAGCAAAGTGATCTGCTACCTGCTTACCTGTAATAGTTTTCCACACTCTGTTAGTGTAATGGGTGTCTGAGTGGCGAAGTGGTTAGTGCACTGGTCTCTCATGGCGAAGGTCGGGGATTCGAATCCGGCCGGCGGCACCCCAGTCACCCAGCTGTAGAAATGGGTACCCGACTTCTTCTGGAGTTTGAGAAGGAAAAGGCAGCCAGGCGTGATACTGATCATATCACCCTCTAGAGTGCTGACAGGTCAAGGAAAATATGGGCACTAACACCATATCCCTATGTGCCTCTAAGGCATGACAGGGTTACCTTTACTTTTTTTTTACTTAGTGTAATCTTTGTACCTCTTTCAGTGCTCTCACCTTTAACTGTTTGATTAGTTTCCACAGTTTCCTTCCATCCTTTTCAAAGTTTAGAGACTCTGTTTTCTCTCTCCTACTTTCCCGTCTGACTTGTAGCTTGGCTCTCTGAAATTTGGCCTTAGCATGTTGGTAACTGTTGTGATGTTCTTGTATGGTCTATTTTCTGCTTGCTTTAGAGCTGTTTCCACGTCATCGTGGAGTTTTCCCAGCTCACTACACCAGTATGGTTTATAGTCCCTACGAGCTCCTCTGGGAATGGTTTCATGGGCGGCCGAGGGATGCAAGCATTGAATTCCTTCACTATGCTGTTAACATCTTTACCTTCTGTGGACAGCTGTCCCACGAGGATACTTGTACGATGTCCGTACATTGTCCAGTGTGCTTTTTCATAGTTCCGTCTGGGCAGAGGGCTACTGGTGTTAATGAGTTTATTTTCTGTTGTTAGAAAGACTGGTTTATGGTCGCTACCTCCAAGTTATTTTCCAACTTTGCGTGTAATGGTCTGGAGAGTGGAACGCCAGATCTGGTGCTGAGGTTGTATGCCAAGCCCTTGAATAAAATGTTGGGGGATCATTTGGCTGGTTGATCAGGAGAAGTCTATGTGGTCATAGCCCCAGCTCTGGGATTGGCTGTTAAAATCTCCACAGACCATCAGTCTCTCTTTATGTGGGATTGTTTCCAAAGCAAGTGGGCGGTCATTAGGACAGTAATAGTTGAAGAGGTGGAAGGGAAGTCTGTATTACTGGATTTTAGATGGATCATCTGGTATTCGGAGCAGAGGTCCCCAATACTTTCTCAGGTCTGAGCCTTGAAGCCAATGATAACTCACCGCGCCCGATCTACGCACTCACTCGCCAGCTGGTATTAAAAACGTTGAATTCTAGTATTTTACGTAATCTAGACTTCTTAGCTGAACACTTCACTCCTCCCGTACGACCAGTCGCGAAATGCAGGGGCCCATGGCCACAGAACCGAAGCCCTAAGAAGCTAGGGCTTTTAAAGATCCATTTCGGCACTCCAGACTTGGGACCATTTAGATTAAAAGGAATAGAATATCCACTATAAAACTCTTATATACTGAAATCAGAGGAATTTTAATTATATGTTTTATTTACCGTTGTTATTGAACGTGAAGAAGTAATTAATCTTTTATGTTCATAAACTCACAAAGCTCACAGCTTGTTCTTAACTGTCATCTAAGGCTGCAGTGAGGGTGACATAATTTTTGACTTGTGTTATATCATGTAATTTTCGAATTGTGTTGTATCATGCAATTTTATACTTGTGTTGTATCACATAATTTTTTTAATAGTATTGTATCACATAATTTTCAACCTCTGCTGTATCATGTCCTCTCCTTTTCATTTCTCCCATCCAGCAACCAATCATGTCCTTTCTTCAAATGTATTCATTATTGCAAATCCGGGATTTGTTTTCTTCTTGATATCTTTTTTTTTCAAACGTTACTGCTGTTCATGATCTGTCTGACTTTTGAAAAATGAACGTACGACAGCATGGTTTATAATGGAATTAAAGCGAAGTGTGATGTGAAAGAGGTTTACAGATACACGAAAATACAATGTTGTTATTGTTAAAGCGGACATTTTTTTCCTTCTTGTCCAAGTAAGTACTATTCATTTAAATAGTGTTTTTCTTTAACAACAAAGAAAGAAATTTTGGGGAAAAACCCCCAAAATTGAAATAGATTCCCGGAGATTTTTGACTGAATAATTCATCTTTATATATGACTTATAATCAGTTGTCTTCACTTTACTGTAATCATATTTTTCATGCCCTTGCACTACATTCTTCAGATTATAGTAATTATAATTGGCTAGGGGAAAAAAATCCTCACCTGTTTTCATGTCCAACCAAAAAACAAAACAAAACTGAAGTATTCGCGCGATTTTCTTCAGAGTATTAAGTATAGTGATCGCCAGCATATAGTGCCACCAGTATCTGGAACCACATGGTTTGAACTCGCTATTCAGGTACACCTAATATTCTCCTCTTCAACAATGATAATCCCTCCTCACTAAGTTCCACTCCCTTCTCACTTGTTACACATAGCTCAGAACCTCTTCACTGCATCACATTACAACGCCTCTACCCCAATTATAATCACATATTTCACCTTCTGCCGGCTAGATTAACATTGTATCACTCTCTCTCTCTCTTTCTTTCTCTCTCTCTCTCTCTTTCTCTCTCTCTCTCCCTCCATGGTTTCCCCACCCACCACCCTCAGTTACGACCCACCTATCACACATCCCAAGTCTCCATTTAAATACTCTCTACACTCCACCATGCTCATTTCTGACACAGCAGTCGGACAAACCACAGTTTCTTACAAGTTACAGCTAAGTGGTCTATTCATTTTATTTGATTTTTTTTTAAATTCGCGTGAATTTATACTTTATCCCCTCTCTCTTATTTCTTCGTCCTGTATGTTTTTGTATGATTAAGGCTCACGCCGAAACATCACAACTGTATACTCGTTAGGTAATAAAGCTGTTCCTACCTTGTTTCCCCAGTTTATACATTTTGGTATCACTGCTTTACTGCAGTGGCTCCGTGTATAGTTATGTACTCATATACTAATTATTGAGCGCCAGTATATATGTGTTGTATGACTTTTAGAACTGAGATTAACAACATACAAACATACCTGATTAATGTTTCACTTGTGTGTGTGTGTGTGTGTGTGTGGATACCATTTTTTCACTTGATCATGCCATTCTCTGTTATGCCAATATCTATGTAACCCAGGGGCCCACTTGGACTTTCAGATTCAACCCTGCTGTCCAGAGACGGGTCCCCGGTGATTGGTGACAGCCTTCCTAACATGGCTGTCAGTGTATGTGGAGCTGCAGACGTTAATGGATGTTGTACGTAAAAACAGGGACAGTCCAGAAGACGATCCCCCGTTACTTTTAACTAGAAGCTCAAATAGGCAGCCATATTTAGTGCTACGAGAAGCATATCTCGAATAGCGAGTTATTCCGTTTTACGCCAGTGTTCGATTAGCGTTTGGTATAATTTGAGCCGAAAATTTAAAGTGTCAGCCGTTATCAGTTGGTTCCCAGGTACGTCTTCACTAATAACAATGAAATTTATAGGAATCCTTACCTTATACGATGTCATGATAAGATGCCGATCATTAGGCAAATACATGGAAATATTTTGCTTGGCGTAATCTGATGACTATACGATTAGAAGTCGGTCATATTTTTTAACTTTATATACTAACATCAAATAAACATAGAGATCGTTTTAATATATTTGTCCACCCTGTTTTATCTTCTGTTTGCTGTCAGCCGTGTTACACAGCTCTGTCTGACACTTCTTCTGAAAACTCCCTACTTTTCTTCAGAGAAGAGTTCTGTGGCAGAAACCCCTCACTGTAGTTGTCTCCCTGTAGTTATCTCAAACCCACTTGATTTGATTATTTTCCGTGCCCATAAACATTAGGGACCGTGTCTCTCCAGTTTTCACACTTTGTATTATCTGGGGTTTGTTTGTTTTTTTTGCTTGTTGTTTGTTTGCTTCAGTCAGTTTAGTTGCCTTCTTTTTCTGGTGCCGGCTGGTAAGACCATTCATATTTTTTTTTCTCTTGACCTCCCCCTCCTCTTTTCTTTGAGCATTCCAGCGGCTGTCATGTTTTAAAATTTATGACTTCTCGTGACATAAAGGCCTTGAAAATAGTTTTCAAATAAGATCAGAAATTGATAATAATAGCCACTTCCATCAGAAGCAGGTTTTCTTAATAAGCTCTACTCCAGTGAGGGGACGTTTTAATCCCTGATCTGTTGGTCTGGTTGTAATGTCACATCAGGCTTATATCAGGACCATTAAGTGGCAGTAAAACAATATCGTGACCAGCTTTGCTTCGCTGACCACAGCAGTGACCACATCCTTTTCCAGAAACATCAGGAAATGAGAAGGTCAGATCTCTAGCCTAACGATATACAACAATAGGAGCATTATCAAGACAGGAAATGAAAAGGTCATATCTGTAGCCTAACGATATACAATAATAGAAACGTTGTACAGGCAGGACATGACAAGGTCAGATCTTTAGCCTAACGATATACAACAATAGAAGCATTATCAAGACAGGAAATGACAAGGTCAGATCTGTAGTCGATATGATACACAACAATAGAAGCATTATCAAGACAACTAGGCAGGCGTCAGAGCTGCACAGTGGTTGGTGTGCTTGTCTTGTCACTCCTGGACAGGTCGGTGACTCAAATCCGGTCAGAGATGTCCAGTCTGTAGAAAAGGGTATCTGTCTCCTTTAGAATTTGCTAGCACGACAACATAGTCCTCTAGTGTGCTGACAAATCAACGAAGATGTGAGCTCTAACACCATGTCTCTAGGTGCTTTCTATAGCCCCACTGGTTGACGTTTTAAAGACAAGCAAGAGATCACAAGCACCACCACATTATGACTACCATGTATTAAAAAAACAGAAATGAAAAAAAAATCATCATTTTCCGCCTCAGAGCAGAACACAATCGACTGCTCTGACCAAATCCTCCAAAACTGCAACCGCCTGTCAAAACACTGAATCCCACTGATTTGTCCAGTGAAACCACCCAAGAAGGCAGCCTACACATTTCTGTCCATCGTTTTTGTCAAATTAAACGTTTGTTTTATTTGAAAACTAAACTATTCTTCAAAAAGTATCGCTCCCGTTGTTTATATTTTAAACGTTTCATACAACGTGCCCCATGCTGTTGGCTGCTGGGAAACTTCTAATTTTTGTTATAAGAGCGTTCGTCTTCTGGGCTGTCGCTGATGTTATATGATCTATAATGAATTTTTCTGAACAACAACATCATTATTTATCCTGCCACATTTTGTTCGTTTAAAAAAAACAACAAAGAACAGTGTAACTCTCCTGTGGCTTATTTAAATTAATGCAAAGCAACGCGTGAAAAGAAAAGCATAAAACATAAAGAATAAATAACAAACAGGATGTCTTAAAAAAATGGATGAAAACACAATTTAAAATATATGTCATATTCTGTCCTTCTTTTCTCGTTAATTTGTCCAGGTATACCGACTTTTCTTCGTGATTTTAATTGTTTCCGGCGCTTTCTAATTTATCTGAGAACTCCATTTTGTTTTTTTTTTTTGTTTTCGCCCCTTCATTAAGTCAACGTAATTTTTTTTTTTAAATTACCCTTTTATTTCCGCGGGACTGGCTAGCGTAGAGCACTCGTTTAGATATGGCCGAGGGTTCGAATTCCCAACTGAACGGGATTTTTTTTTTTTCTGGCCAATACGGCCCCGTGGTTTACACAGCCTCGGAAAATGGGTACCAGAGAAATCTGGGAAGGTAAAGCAGCCAGGTGTGATACTGACCACATCACGCTTTCATGTGTCGAAGGTCATGGAGAACACGGGCCTAACACCGTATTCCCCAATATGCCTTAATGGCATGGAAACGGAGAGTTTACCTTTTTACCTTTTATTTCCGACGTCATATAATTTTCTACCAGCCTCAGTGTTTCCCTGTTCGGCATACAGAAACTCTTACGGTGAAATAGAAGCAATTAAATAAACCAATAGTTCTTCCTTTTATTTTTTGAGTGACAGGTGTACAGGTTTTTTTAATTGGTGGGTGGGTGGAGAGGGGGCGCCGTGTGAGAAGTTCTCGCTTTAAATTTTTAAAATGAGAAAACCTTACTTCCACTTACATGTCAATTACAAGTTTTACCAAACATGTATAGTTCTTTTTGGGGAGCTCTGTTGGGATGATTTTAACGATAATATTAATTTTAACTAAAGTCAGTCTAGTTATGTTTACTGGGAAAATAATATTAGTTTTCTGGTCTATTTTGTTTTTTTTTTTTTTGTTAGTTTTTGGTTGTTTTTTTGTACTTGCAATATGATTTGTCGCATTGTATTTGTAACGTCACAGACTTTTCATTGTATCTTTGTTTATGGGGGACCCCCCCCCCCCCCCAAATTAAACTCCAAACTGTTTTTACGGTGTAAGATCTTTGCGTGAGAACGTTTTTTTTTTAAATAACAGAACTTTACTGTATTCATCTTATACATTGAAATAATTATTTTATATACTGAAGATCTACTGGCTAACAGAGTAGTTAGATGTTTATATGTATAGTTTCAATAATTCACCCCAGTATATGATAAGGAAAATAGCATGCGAAAAGAAAACCAAAGAGATTGAGAACGAATGCAAATTTTCTGCCACAAAGTCTTATTCAGACTACACACATAAAAAAAACACAAGGAGGATGTTTGAATTGACTGTATTATTGAAATATTTTACATTTAAATTCCATTTGCAGAAATCCCATGCTTGATTATATCTTTTTTTTTTTCATTTCAATCTACCTTTGTAAATGCCAACCATAAATTCTTCCAAATAAATTTGTTTGCAACTTGCTCATTTATAAATACAAAATTTTAGTTTATAGATTATCGCCTGTGCACATATAGGACCTGTTTTTTTGTCACTGCTTAGAGCTTACAAGAGAAGGCAATTAATGTCATATTTTCACAGCCCTGGAGACTCCATTATCAGACCCCCTCTTTCATTGTGGGTCCTTTTTTTCAAAGACAAAATGATTCTCGATATGTCCTCGAGCCGTACATATACGTTACAAATTTCAGCACTTACGGCACACTTCCCGCGAGATTTGTCAAAAGTCATTTTATTTATATGCGTGCCACATCGGCCTCTGTTATCGAAATAACTGATAAATATAGTGCCAAATAATAAATATTTTTTTTTAAAACCTACATTGTATTCTCAGTGATGTGTATGTATAGATGAATTAGCGAATGCGTGCTATTCTTTCTTTCGTTTTCGTGAATATCTGGCATTTTCATGTGACGGGCATGACTTTTTACAAATTCGTTCACCCATTGAAAGTATTCGTCACATTCTCTTATTATGTTTGCCTTTTTCATTTTCTTTAGTAAATTAATATACTAACACCATATCCCTATGTGCCTCTAAAGCATGAGAGGATTACCTTTTTTATGGCAATGAAGAACATGTCCTACTATTCCTATTATTTAATTATTTAAAAAAACATATAGTAAATATAACATAGTATATTTTATTTTTATTACGTGTTCACATTAGTATTGTGCAAACAGTGCATTTCAACGTGATGGCTTAATGTGTCCCGCCTTCTAGCCACCTGGGATGTGCCCGATATTCTAACCAGGTTGAATGTGTCCCGTATTCTAGCCAGTGTCCTTATTTTTGTATCCAGTACTTGTATTTTCTCTCGTTCAGCTGGATGTTGTTTTAAACGTGTAAACTGCATTCAGCAGAGTTAAGATCATAAAAGCACGTTATGTCCTGGCTGAGGATTGTTTAGAAAAAATGAGAGCACACAAACAGAAGCAACCATGAAAAATCTTTAACTAAAAATCTGAAGGTCTCTGCAACAATTACATGGTGTTTGTTCACGGGATTTTCTATAGGGGAAAAAGCGTTTCGCCAGGGACAAGAAGAAGAAGAAGGAAGAAGGAGAAAGGAAGGAAGAAGAAGAGGAAGAGTAAGAAGAAGGAAGAAGAAGAGGACATGTTTTAGTTAAATTAATAAATTATAAAAAATTATTTAGTCTGTCCTAATTTAACTAGACATGAGGTAACATTTACGCTTTTGTGTTTAAGTAATTTATTATTTATATGTTTTGTCACAATAGATATCTGTCTTGTCACAATAGATATATGTCTTGTCACAATAGATATCTGTTTTGTCACAAAAAATATCTGTCTTGTCACAATAGATATCTGTCTTGTCACAATATATATGTCTTGTCACAATAGATGTCTGTCCTGTCACAATAGATATCTGTCTTCTCACAATAGATATCTGACTTTTAAATATTTCCCTGTGCCTTTATTCACCCTCTTGATGTTTGCTTTTAATCACTTGGATATTTCTCAACACTGGAGTTTTTGACTGTATCAGACATAAAAAAACAATCCAGATATATTCCTGTTGCTATTATCTCACCATACTTTACATTACGAGGGGTTGCTGAAAAACTATCGACCTGACCCACGGCCCACAATCTGAGAGTGTAATAATGTCGTTGCAGCTGGGAAAGAGTGTTATTTTATAATGTAAAATGCTAATTTGTAGGCCTATTGTGCTAATTTTTTACTTTCTTTTGGGATCAGTGCCGGAACCATATCAATGAAAGGTGTGGAATTTTCAAATGTGGAACTCCGGGCGGCCGCGAAGTTCATGTTCCTGCAGTACAAAAAAGTAGAAGAAATCCACGAGTGTATGCAGAAAACTCTGTGTGCCCATCACACTCGTCTGTGAAGAAGTGATCTGTTAACTTTCAGTGTGTGATGATATCCAAACCGAAAATCCAGACAAAATCTGGAAGGGCCCACAACAATTCTGGTCAATTCCAGAAGTTGTTGATCATGTTCATGGCCTGATTTTGGCAGATGGACGACTTCCAGGCAAAACAATTGCTAGAGATGTCCAGAGATTTCATAATTCTTCAGCATTTGGGTCGGACACGTGGGTGCCGATATAATCGAATGTCGACGACAACAAACGAGATCGAATGGACACCTCCAAAGTTGATTTTGCACCATTTTAAGCGATCTAATGATAACTTTTTGGAATCACTCTTCACTGTCCGTGAAACATGCTTACACCAGCGTTTTCTCGAGACCAAACAATCTGTAAACTAAGCTGGCGCTAAATCTACGTTTTATGGATAGATTGGGAAGAAATAGATCAACCCAGCTGTTTTGGCATTCCTTTAGCCTGTACTACCGTACTGCGTGGCCAAGATCTCACGACCCACATGACCACCAACCCAGATTCTCCCCTCCAAGGAATACTGAAATGCCAGTTGGGTATCAGGTTAAACATATATCACAACGTTATAACGACATGCCATAGACATACCAAGTCATTCATTAAAATGCATTAACGTTTTATTTACTCAGCTACACAGATCAGTGGCAGTCGCAGAACATTACATTACATAGAACATACAGCACATAACATAAGATATGTGCAGGTATAATATCAATAATGCAATATTCATAACTAACGTAATAAATAATACACTAGCACGACCGTGGCTATTCTGGCGTCTCCCTCCTCCCTAATCACAATGCACATTATACAACTCCAAAATGTGCCAATACATTTATTCATCATGCGACTGCACTGCATGTAACTCTCCTCCTTCATACATGAAATTCACATGTGCTAATGCATTAACTCTCCTCCACAGCTTCATGAAATTCACACGTGCTAACGCACTAATACTCTTCAACAGCTTCATAAAGTTCACATGTGCTAACGCACTAATACTCCGCCACAGCATCATGAATTTCACACTTGCTAAGGCATTAAATCTCCTCATCAGCTTCACGGAAATAACAGCATGATGATATCACCCGTGCCATCTAAGAGAACATTAATCATCATGAATCACCAACACACACACACACACACATATATATATATATATATAACACAATATTCAGGGGCACTGGGTATAAGTATTTCCACAACACAGACGAGATCGAACTTGCCCCGCCATTTGCCCGCTGGCTATGCTCAGTCCGATCTTTCCGCACGCTTTTTTCTTTATAAAGGTCTTCGGCCCACGGATTACGTGAACGGTCATGCTCCGCCCACGACGTCCAACCAATGAGCTTTGAAATAGCCGTTCACAAATCCTTGAAATAACAGTACTCAGATTCTCTGCGTCTGAAGAAATTCACGACCCAAAAGTCATCAGAAAAACAACATCATCATCACCTTTCACTTCCTTGAGAGCATAGACCACGGATAAAGGCTCTCCAGTCATCCCTGTTCTTGGAATTATTCTCTGCTTCCTTGTCTCTGAGCACTGTCATAATTTCTCTTCTCCAAGTAAGTCTAGGTCTTCCTCGTTTTCTATTTCTTTGAGGATTCCATGCCAGTGCCTGTCTTGTTGTGGTGATGTCGGGTTTCTTCAGTGTGTGGCCAATCCACCTCCATTTCCTAGACATGATTTGTATATCATCATAATCATCATCAGGTGCAGTGCGACTGGCGTTGGCTATTATGCTTCTCCAGGGTACACGATCCTTCATGCAGACCATCAGCTCAATTGGTGATCTCCTCTCACATCATCCCGTCAGGCTGTCCAGTATCATTTCTCTCGGTCTTACTCTTGATCTTCTTCCCTCTATTTTGTTATAATATTTTCAATGCCCCCTCTTCTCATTGCATGCCCTATGAAAGTACATTGTCTCTCTCTTATTTTTTGACAAGATTTTTTATCTCTCAAGCTCTTCTCATATATTCTTCATTGGTTATTTTTGCTGTTTGGGGGATTCGCAACATTCTTCTAATAAACCACATTTCTGCTGCTTTTAATGATTTTTGTGCAGACCTGCCTATTGTCCATGATTCACTTCCATATAACAAGATATGTTCAATATAGTATTTTAGGACTCGTTTTCTAACATTCATTGATAATGAAGGATGTGTTGGATAATATGTTTCTCATTCTCTCAAATGCAGTCTTTGCTTGGCCTATTCTGTTCCTAATTTCTGCTCTGCATTTCCCATCTGAAGTTATTACTGCTCCAAAGTATTTTAATTTCGACACAAGCATTAGAATAGTTCCTTTTAATTTTATAATGCATGTTAGTGGATTCTGTTTCTTAGATATAACCGTAGTCTCTGTCTTTTTATGTTTAAAGTAAGGCATTTCTGTTCACTTCTTTTTGCGACTTTATCCAAGAGATTTCATAGGTCTTGTTGGTTCTCAGCTATCAGTACTGTGTTGTCAGCATACCGAAGGTTGTTAATATTGTATCCTTCACTTTTTATGCCAGGTTCTGAGATGATCGTTCTTAGAATATTCTCGCTGTACAGAGAAAAATGATCTGGAGATAGTACACATCCTTGTCGCACCCTTCATTTTATAGGTTGATATTTTCCATTTCTATTTTCAACTTGAATTGCTGCTTCTTGGTGCCAGTATATATGTTTTACAATCCTCAGGTCTTTGCCGTCTATATTGATGTCTTCAAGCATTTTAGTAATTTCATTATGTTTCACCTTGTTGAATGCCTTGGTGTAACAATGAAGCATAAGTAGAGATCTTTCTGTACTTCTAAAGCTCTTTTTATTAGTGTTCGTAAAGCATAAATGGCATTGTGTGTTCCCTTTTCTTCAACAAATCTAAACTGTTCATCTGTTATTTTCATTTTTATCTTTTTCCTTTTTCTTCTCATCATAATTCTCAGAAGTAGCTTCGTTATATGACATGAGAGGCTGATAGTCCGGTGGTCTTCACACTCCTTTAGACCTGGTTTCTTTGGTAGTGCTATAAACGTGGATTTAATCAGGTCACTGGGGATATAACCACTGTTGTAAACATCATTCAGTAACTTGGTTATTATTTTTTTCCTATCTCTTCTAGTGCCTCTATTTCTTCTATTGTTATATTATCAGGCCCAGTCGCTTTTCCTTTCTTCATGTGTTTGATGGCATCTATGATTTCATCTTCAAGTATTGGTGGTCCATCACAGTTTTCAGTATCTGGTGTTAATTCTTGTCTTTCTCCTCCATATAGCTAGCCGATGTACTCTGTCCACCTGTCCACAATGTCTTCTTTTCCCATTAACATTTTACCTTCTTTTGATTTCAGGCATCCTGTGGTATATTTTGTTTTCCTGCCTGTGAGTTCACTAATTCGTTTGTGCATGTTTTTGCTGTCTTTATTATGAGAGTCCTCTATTTGTCTGCACTGTTCATTTAACCACTCTTCCTTTGCTTCTCTACATTTGCATCTTATTTCTTTATTAATCTTGCTATATTTTTCGTGGTTATTTTTGACTCCTCCTCCTCTTGTCCATCAGTCCTAAGATGTCGTCTGTCACCCATTTATTTTTAGGGGCTTCTTTTTTCGATGGTATTATCTCCTTAACAGTTACCCAATGTTATCTCCTTAACATTGCCCACTGTTCATCTATACTATTTATCTTTGCTACTGCATTGTATCTATTTGTTATAAAAACTATGTATTGTTCTCGAAGTTCTTGGTCATTTTTAAGGAATTCTGTATTCAGTTTGATGTTTCTAACTTTTCTGGATGCTTTCTTTAGCTTTATTTTAATTTTTTCCACAGAGTGGGTCGTGGTCACTTTTGCAGTCAGCTCCTGACATGGTTTTTGTTGTCAGTAATGCACTGCGGAATCATTTGTTAATTAATATATAGTCTGTCTGGTTAGAAGTCTCTTTGTCTGGGCTGCACCACATTGCCAGTCTTCGGGGATGTTGTTAAAACCAGATGTTTCCTACAACCATGCTATGTATTCTTGCCCATTCAATTAATTTACTACCTCTGTCATTCCTCTCCCCCAGTCCATAGTCACCAACGATGTCTGAAGTTCTTCCTTTACCAACTTTGGCCTTAAAATCTCCCATGACTATAGTAACTTCACGTGACTTTGTGTGTTTGTGATTTGTGTGTGTGTGTATATATATATATATATATGAGATGGGATAAGTAAGATAATCTGATGGCTGATCATCTTCTGAATGGCTATACAATTAATACAAAATGTTGCTATAACTTATCATGCCGACTAAAGAATGAATTGAAAGGGAAAACGGCGAAGGAATCTGTTTTCCATTCTCGCAAGACAATGCTTTTCTCACAAAGGTTCACAAGACGCTGAATGTTTATGAAGAATTTGAGGTTTGACCGCATATGTGATCCATCATTCTCACAAGATTTTGTTCCATTTGATTATTTCCTATTTTCCAGTCGTAACAAGTTGTTTGCAAGGTAGGAAATTTTCGAATGATTTAGCGGTGACAGCAGCAAAAGAACAATGCTTCGGTTACCAGATGTCAGACTTTTATATATTTTTTGGAAAGGTTAAGAAAACTTGAAAACGATGTGTCAAGTGTGCTGAAGAGCAAGGTAAACATGTGGAATAACATGCAAGCTTCGTGGCTCTGGTTCATTCCCTTCTCGGTCGGGCCGATAACTTTCAACACTCCCCTCGTATGAGACTGGCTATTGAGGTTTTATCCCGTATCTATGAGTGCTTTAAAAACGAAACAAAACTAAACCACCAGTATTACGGAGTATTACAGTATTACGTGTTCTTGTCAGATCCTGCACAAAGACTACCTCTTCTACTCTAGTGAAAGAATTTTAGTTTGTTATTGACCTTTGTGAATTTTGGTCCATGTCCGTGATTTACTTTCTTCTCGTAGTTCTGTATTTTCTGTTTTGTTTATTGTGTTTTGTTCTTTCTTTGAATTCATATTAAGTGTTTCTTCTAGGCTTTCAAAAATGTGTGTTTCTCTACATGTATGCGCTTTGTATGTGGAGCTTTCATCAATAATTATTGACTGAAGCTATCGGTGTATTTATTATATGTAGGACTGCAATAAGATGTATACAGTGCATGTGTGCGTCGCATGTATAGCTTAAAAGTTCACTATAAACTATTAGCATTAGCATAGCATATATTTATAAAACATTTGAAGGTATTCTAATCTAAATGATCTTGATTATGTATATTATAACATAGTATAAACAAAGAGATGTACGTCATAACATAATACAAAGAAAGAGATAATACATTATAACATAATATAAACAAAGATATATACATTATGACATGTTATAAAGAAAGAGATATACATTATAACATAACATAAATAAAAAAAACATTAATCTATTTTGACTTTATTTAGCAATACTGACTATAAGAGAGTTATCGTTCTTGATCT
Organism: Achatina immaculata; assembly: GCA_009760885.1. Lineage (NCBI taxonomy): Eukaryota > Metazoa > Mollusca > Gastropoda > Stylommatophora > Achatinidae > Lissachatina > Lissachatina immaculata. Next base: position 40,152,790 of record CM019721.1, read on the forward strand.
AGATACAGTATTCGAATATTTTCACAATAATCGTATATTCCTATATAAATATTCGCTTTTGATAGCTTCTTCGTTCCTTAAACACTTAAAAACGCATGAATTGTTCGTAAGCATGTTTCTGTTTACTCAAGCTTGGAAAGTACATTCAGACATTCACGCTTGAACAATTTTCAGCTTGACTAAGGAAAATGAATTATTGATTAATATCGACATTTATTTTTTTTTGTCCCCAGTAATATCGATTACGGGTAAGAAGTATGTGGATTTAGGAGAGCGAATACACCTCGTCTGTAACGCCTCGGGTGGGCCTAGAATTCCCGACGAAATAGATTGGTTTAAAGCTGGAGACAAGATCGATTCTACGAAATACAGGTAACAGTTTCTGTGGCATTTTGAATCTGGTTACATGAGTAATCGTGAATGATGGAATCGAAGAAGACATCTAAAATAAGGTTCATATTTATTTTTGTAATCGTAATTATTTCAACAAAAAAGATATCCAGTTCTTATTATGAATGTCACCAAGGTGAGATGGTCTAATTTTGTGTCAAAAAATAGTATGATATACAAACCTCCGAGCACAGATCTGGCTCAAGGGAGTGGAGCTGAAATAAAAGCTGATGGGCTCCACTCAAGACTAGAGAAGACGGAATTCGTCAAGGCGACAGGGCTGCATCTTAACATGACCAACCTTCCTGGAAAGAAAGAAAGAAAGAAAGAAAGAAAGAAAGAAAGAATAAAGCAGGCAGACAGACAGATAGATAGATTCCAGCATTCATCAAACTTCACAGTACCTAATACAATAATTCCATATGAACCAAATATCTAAAATCTGAACCCCCCCCCCCCCACCCCCTTACTTCAAATGAATCTGTCAAATGCAGCTTCCATGTTTAGGCCTTAATCTCTCGACAATCTACAACAGAACTGGTCTCGCTTTTCTGTCTGTTTTCTCTGGTTAATGGAAAACTCAGTCCCACGGTAAATCTCGATTACATTCTGGGATAATGACAGTCTTCCGTTAATGGTGAGTCCAGTCTCATCGGGCGTCTACAATTTAATAATAGTGTTTTTGCATGTGAGGGCAAGAGATGAAAATGTGCCCGTGTGTGGAAAAGAGTGATGTTTTACAAATCAGAATTACATAGGTAATCAGTATTTTTACTTTTATGGCATTAATCAGGCAACAAACAGCAGTTAAAGTGAAAAAAAAAAAAACCACTGAAAGTTGTGATTTCTGTCATTAAGTCTTTGCATGTGTCTGGCACTCAATTTCCCACAGTTGATGACATCTCTTTGGAAATCAGGCCACTAATTTCTTTACTTCTTTTTTAAATTTTATTGTTAATTTGTTCCTGGATGTAAACCTTCCTGCATTTGTAATATAACTTCGTACACATTGTCTGCTTTGTTGCTTCTGTTCCTTTTTCTAACTTTCATTTTTCATATTTCTCGGTGGAAGCGCTATTTTATTTTTAATTCGTTTGTGTGGTTTCCATTAAAACGCCATCTTCAACTTCACTGTCTCTGTCTGTCTGAGTGCGCCTCTCTGTCTCTGTCTGTCTGAGTGCGCCTCTCTGTCTCTGTCTGTATGAGTGCGCCTCTCTGTCTCTGTCTGAGTGCCCCTATCTGTCTCTGTCTGTCTGAGTGTGCCTCTCTGTCTCTATCTGTATGAATGCGCCTCTCTGTCTCTATCTGTATGAGTGCGCCTCTCTGTCTGTCTGAGTGTGCCTCTCTGTCTCTATCTGTATGAGTGTGCCTCTCTGTCTCTATCTGTATGAGTGCGCCTCTCTGTCTCTATCTGTATGAGTGCGCCTCTCTGTCTCTATCTGTATGAGTGCGCCTCTCTGTCTCTATCTGTATGAGTGCGCCTCTCTGTCTCTATCTGTATGAGTGCGCCTCTCTGTCTCTCTCTTTATGAGTGCGCCTCTCTGTCTGTCTGAGTATGCCTCTCTGTCTCTATCTGTATGAGTGCGCCTCTCTGTCTCTATCTGTATGAGTGTGCCTCTCTGTCTCTCTCTTTATGAGTGCGCCTCTCTGTCTGTCTGAGTATGCCTCTCTGTCTCTGTCTGTATGAGTGCGTCTCTGTCTCTCTCTCTGTATGAAAGTGCCTCTCTGTCTCTGTCTATCTGAGTGTGCCTCTCCGTCTCTGTCTGTATGAGTGCGCCTCTGTCTGTCTGAGTGTGCCTCTCTGTCTGTTTGTCTGAGTGTGCCTCTTTGTCTCTGTCTGACTGAGTGTGCCTCTCTGTCTCTGTCTGTCTAAGAGTGCCTCTCTGTCTCTAGCTGAGTGTTTCTCTCTGTCACTATTTGAGTGTTTCTCTCTGTCTCTATCTGAGTGTTTCTCTCTGTCTCTATTTGAGTGCTTCTCTCTGTCTCTCTCTCTGAGTGTTTCTCTCTGTCTCTCTCTGAGTGTTTCTCTCTGTCTCTCTCTGAGTATTTCTCTCTGTCTCTATTTGAGTGTTTCTCTCTGTCTCTGTTTGAGTGTTTCTCTCTGTCTCTATCGGAGTGTGCTCTAGATCTCTCTGTCTGTCTGTGTCTATACACCAGACATGTAATGTTGGATAATTCTGTATCTATTCACCAGACATGTAATGTTGGATAATTTTGTGTCTATACACCAGGCATGTAATGTTGGATAATTTTGTGTCTATACACCAGGCATGTAATGTTGGATAATTCTGTGTCTATACACCAGGCATGTAATATTGGATAATTCTGTGTCTATACACCAGGCATGTAATGTTGGATAATTCTGTGTCTATACACAAGACATGTAATGTTGGATAATTCTGTGTCTATTCACCAGGCATGTAATGTTGGATAATTTTGTGTCTATACACCAGGCATGTAATGTTGGATAATTCTGTGTCTATACACCAGGCATGTAATATTGGATAATTCTGTGTCCATACACCAGGCATGTAATGTTGGATAATTCTGTGTCTATACACCAGACATGTAATGTTGGATAATTCTGTGTCTATTCACCAGGCATGTAATGTTGGATAATTTTGTGTCTATTCACCAGGCATGTGATGTTGGATAAATACCAGTCTATAATTGACCGCTCTTTCATCTCGGAGCTCATAATTGAGCACAGCTCCCTATCCGACACCGGTGACTACATATGCCGCAGCAGTCGTAACGACATAGCCAACTTGAAAGTCACTGTACTCCATGGTAACTTTCAATCTCTTTCTTCAAAGAAAGAAAGAAAGAAAGAAAGAAAGAAAAAAAGAAAAAAAGAAAGAAAGAAAGAAAGAAAGAACTAATTAATTAAAGCTGCTTTTATCACAACGGTTTGGTTGGACCAGTCGTATTAGCAAATTAATTGTGAATAATGGTGAATTGACTCTCTCTCTCTCTCTCTCTTTCTCTCTCTCGCTCTGAACTTTAAGTGCTCATGGCACATGGGGCTTCCGCAAGGGTTTTCTACAAACCTCTGTCCTTTGCCTTCCTTTCTGCTCACGCCCAAGTGACCCCTATATTCCTCAACACCCTCTCTCTTGTTCCTCTCCATGTCTCCTTTGAATGAAATGACCTGGTGAGTTAAAAAAAAAAATAAGCACATAAAAGATTTTTCTGAGAATGATTCCGCATGTTTTCAGATTTTTGAGAAAAGAAAAACATGTTTAACAGTATCTAACATACGATAAAAGCCGCCGTTTGAAACCTTCGGACGGTGTATATGTGTTTAAAAATCCAAACGCTTCCCGTATTTAAAGTGGTACAAAACAGAGAATGTTTCTATTAATTATGTAAATGTTTTCGCTTGTATTTCAGCGGAGTCGTCCAACACGAGAAGAGGTAAGGGTGTTTCTGTGCGATTAAAATCTGTTCACATCATTGAATCATTTTTCTTCTTTTTTTCATAGAAAATGTGCAGGGTAATTATACGGTGCCAAGCTATATCCTTTCAAGTATCTGCATTAGAAGGTAACATAACGTCTGTTCAAAAAGTATCCAAATTTGACCAGGAAAAATACAGTAACTCACCTGGAGGTCTGAAATCTTAATCCCCTTCCATGGGACTGCACATACTTCTCTCAGCGGTCCTGAAATTGTTGGAAGCACTTCATGATGGACTCTGAGAACAAAATACTCTGCTGTCGTGTTCCGCACAATGTCTTCTCGTGATTAAAATCGGGTCCTTTCAGCGACATTTTCAGTTTGGGGAACAGCCAAAAATCTAAAGGAGCCGTGTCGGGGAGAGCAAGGAGCCTGACGAACCAGAGGAATGCTGTGATTGGTCAGGAAACTCTGAATCAGATGCGAATAATGGGCTGGTGTGTTGTCATGATGGAGATGTCACGGTCTCTTCCCTCATAGGTTCGGTCTTTTCCTTCGCGCAGCACCACGAGGGCGACTGATGACCTCTAGGAAGTGCTCTTTGGTAATATTTTAGCCTTGTGCGTACTCGTGATGCACCAATACACAGGAGTCAAACGGTCAACATGATTTTTACGTTGCTTCGCACCTGTCTACTTTTTCTTTGATCTCGGGAATTATGAATGTCTCCACTATGTCGATTGCACCTTGGCTTCAGGGTCATACCCGCTTACCCACGACCCATCACCAGTGGTCACGGTGTTCAGGAAGTTGGTGTTGCCGTCTGCGCGACTTCCAGACGGAGTTGCTTCTGCTCCATCGCTAACAGCTTCGGCACGAATTTCGCAGACACTCTCCGCATGGCCAAATCATTCATCAGACTGGAGTGTACTGAACCCCACATCGTCCGTAAGTTCTGGTATGGGGACACGACGGTTCTGCATGACCAAAGTCCGCACTAGTTCAATGACCTCGTTATTTCGGCTTGTTGAGGCCCTACCGGATATAGCAGTATAGGCTAGGGGTTATAACCAGGATTGGTATTTAGGAAATAATTAATAGAGTGAGTACCCTTGTTTGAGAGGTAGGTTGGTTGAGACCATTGAGCGGGGGTCTTGGGAAAAGCGTGCAGCATGGAGAAAACTGAGTGGATAGGGATAGTATAAAAACCACTCACGATTTAGTAAAAAAGAAGAGCCTTACTTGTTTTGTGTAGCAAGAGAGCCTTACTTGATTGTTGTAGCAGGAGCCTTACTTGATTGTTGTAGCAGGAGCCTTACTTGTTTGTGTTGTAGGATGAACCTTACTAGTTTTGATGTGATGGAATCTCGTTTAGGAAGAGTTTCTTTTGTTAAGGGCAGGTTTTATGTAGTTGAGATGGAAGAATTAGGTTTTCTTGTGATGGCTGAGGTTTTTGGGTGGAACGTTGTAAGTATGGTGACCCCTATATTCCTCAACACCCTCTCTCTTGTTCCTCTCCATGTCTCCTTTGAATGAAATGACCTGGTGAGTTAAAAAAAAATAAGCACATAAAAGATTTTTCTGAGAATGATTCCGCATGTTTTCAGATTTTTGAGAAAAGAAAAACATGTTTAACAGTATCTAACATACGATAAAAGCCGCCGTTTGAAACCTTCGGACGGTGTATATGTGTTTAAAAATCCAAACGCTTCCCGTATTTAAAGTGGTACAAAACAGAGAATGTTTCTATTAATTATGTAAATGTTTTCGCTTGTATTTCAGCGGAGTCGTCCAACACGAGAAGAGGTAAGGGTGTTTCTGTGCGATTAAAATCTGTTCACATCATTGAATCATTTTTCTTCTTTTTTTTCATAGAAAATGTGCAGGGTAATTATACGGTGCCAAGCTATATCCTTTCAAGTATCTGCATTAGAAGGTAACATAACGTCTGTTCAAAAAGTATCCAAATTTGACCAGGAAAAATACAGTAACTCACCTGGAGGTCTGAAATCTTAATCCCCTTCCATGGGACTGCACATACTTCTCTCAGCGGTCCTGAAATTGTTGGAAGCACTTCATGATGGACTCTGAGAACAAAATACTCTGCTGTCGTGTTCCGCACAATGTCTTCTCGTGATTAAAATCGGGTCCTTTCAGCGACATTTTCAGTTTGGGGAACAGCCAAAAATCTAAAGGAGCCGTGTCGGGGAGAGCAAGGAGCCTGACGAACCAGAGGAATGCTGTGATTGGTCAGGAAACTCTGAATCAGATGCGAATAATGGGCTGGTGTTGTCATGATGGAGATGTCACGGTCTCTTCCCTCATAGGTTCGGTCTTTTCCTTCGCGCAGCACCACGAGGGCGACTGATGACCTCTAGGAAGTGCTCTTTGGTAATATTTTAGCCTTGTGCGTACTCGTGATGCACCAATACACAGGAGTCAAACGGTCAACATGATTTTTACGTTGCTTCGCACCTGTCTACTTTTTCTTTGATCTCGGGAATTATGAATGTCTCCACTATGTCGATTGCACCTTGGCTTCAGGGTCATACCCGCTTACCCACGACCCATCACCAGTGGTCACGGTGTTCAGGAAGTTGGTGTTGCCGTCTGCGCGACTTCCAGACGGAGTTGCTTCTGTTCCATCGCTAACAGCTTCGGCACGAATTTCGCAGACACTCTCCGCATGGCCAAATCATTCATCAGACTGGAGTGTACTGAACCCCACATCGTCCGTAAGTTCTGGTATGGGGACACGACGGTTCTGCATGACCAAAGTCCGCACTAGTTCAATGACCTCGTTATTTCGGCTTGTTGAGGCCCTACCGGATATAGCAGTATAGGCTAGGGGTTATAACCAGGATTGGTATTTAGGAAATAATTAATAGAGTGAGTACCCTTGTTTGAGAGGTAGGTTGGTTGAGACCATTGAGCGGGGGTCTTGGGAAAAGCGTGCAGCATGGAGAAAACTGAGTGGATAGGGATAGTATAAAAACCACTCACGATTTAGTAAAAAAGAAGAGCCTTACTTGTTTTGTGTAGCAAGAGAGCCTTACTTGATTGTTGTAGCAGGAGCCTTACTTGATTGTTGTAGCAGGAGCCTTACTTGTTTGTGTTGTAGGATGAACCTTACTAGTTTTGATGTGATGGAATCTCGTTTAGGAAGAGTTTCTTTTGTTAAGGGCAGGTTTTATGTAGTTGAGATGGAAGAATTAGGTTTTCTTGTGATGGCTGAGGTTTTTGGGTGGAACGTTGTAAGTATGGTTTTATGTGTATAGGACATTGTAAGGTTTCTGCCCATATGGCGTATTGTTCTCTCACGCCGGGCATTTGTTACTGTGAATTTTGTTCAGCCTGATGGCTACATTCCCATCATCATGATTTCACCCCTCATTTTGTCCATTTGTGTTGTCTGATGATAAACTACACAAATTGGCTTTGTTGGAATTCTCATTGTTGACCAGTTTGTTTTGGTTGGAAGACTGCCAAGTTATGTTTAATTTGTTGTATCTGTATTATTCTGTGGAGTTGGAAGCCTGCGTGTCTTGTTGTATTTTCTCAGTGAGTGTCATAGAACGTTAGGTGCTTTTAGAACACCAACAACAAGAAGAAATTTATAAGTTGAAACTGTACTCCACAAGAAGATTTAATTAAACCAGTAGTCATACCATTTCAGTGGTCCCCTTTGAACAGAGAAATAATCATTCTGTTACACGGAACATGGTCTTCTTTCCACCGATGAGAGGCCATCTTTGAACCGCTTGTACCACTTCCTAATTTGTGTGATGCTCGTGGAATCGTCGCTAGATGTCTGTTGAATCATCCGAATTGTTTCCAAATAGATATCAACAAGTTTTGTTTGTTTTGGTTTTTTTTTGTGTGCAAAATTTGATCCAATACTGTTGCTGAAGTCGTTCCCTCATTTCGTGGCAAATAAAAATCCGATGGACGCTCACTATACTCACTCACTCACAAGCTGATTGCCAGTGACTGACGTACGCTGCATAGAAAAAAAATGTCGCAAATGTGTATGAAGGTACTTGATTTGTTTCCGGTGAAAAATTAAGGTCGGATACTTTTTGAACAGACCTCGTAGTTTTAAAATGCTTGTATTTTTAACTTCGGTCTCATACATATGAAAGGCTTTAAAGTTTTCGCTATTTGCTTGTAACAGTACGTTTTTTTAACTACTCGAGGCATAGCTACAATTATCATACAGTTATTTACATATTAAAAAAATAATATAACCTTGGACTACACAGCTTTAGCCGATATTGTCAACGTATTTTGGTATATATATGAGACAGACAGACAGACAGACGGACAGACGGACGGACGGACGGACGGACAGACAGACAGACAGACAGACATGTTACTGTAATGTTTTTAGTATGAAATTAAATAACAATGAAAAAATATGTACTAATTTGTTCAATCTATGAATGTTAAACATTAAACTTTTTTCACTCTAGAACTAGTATTTGTAGTGATAATGATCTCAGTTGCAAGAATGATCTAGCTTTGTTTTCTTGGCCGCCTAGCTTCCTGTAGTTTGTGCATAAACTTATTGCAGATTTCCAGCATTCATTTACGTATATCGTCTGAAGTTCTTGTACTTCAGGCGCAGTCATAGATTTTAATAGTGCAGCATTAATCTTACCAAATAAAATTCTAGTGAAATAAAGCGCTAGCAGAGCTGACAATATATACCAGCTTTTGTGTTTATACATTTGTGTTTTTTTTTTTTATTTATCTGTCAAATACAGGCACACGACCGGGCTCAGATCACGACAGATTTCAAGCGTACGATAACGGTGGTCGGAGTCATAGGCAATGTCTATCGTTACTGCTTTCTGTTCTGACACTGTTATTGACTTTGCACGCCTCAACTTTTAGTCCATACCCACGACCTACAAGATAGAACGTGTTTCTAGACCTGTCTATGCGGATTCTTCAGTGGCATTGTTACTAAATACCTATTGTTAGTTACGAAAGTTGAAAGCTTTCTTTCTTTTTTTTTTAAAGTGTTAAAAAATAACTACCAAACATGAAGACATCCAAAAAGTTTTCAAGAAATTCATGTAGGCAAAAAAAAATGTTATTTAAATGTGTCAGCATACGCAGTTACCTGGTGTGGCAGGAAGGCTGTGTAAACTTCATGAGATTAGCTACAATTATCATCGCATTAATGAACGGCCTTCTTAAAGTGAGCAAAGATTTACATCCGACATTGTCAGCGCATACATCCACATGAAGATTTCCTGCCGGATTTCTCTATTTTTAATACGAGTTTTTATTCGGATCTCTCCTGTGACATTTGGGCCTGACATGATGTGTCTCACTGATTGATAACGTGGCTATCCCAGTGTTTGATTTAGGGAGCATCTCCTCTTCCTTTGTGCTTTAAAGCAAAATATGTGGAGAATCGGTGAACGATGAACATACAGCGTAGACTTATGTATTTAAAGTGATCTACGCCGTCTTTATTAGAATTTCGTGTCATATGCGGTTAAATGTGTAATATAAACACTGTCTACTTTGTAATTTATATGTGAGATTTTTTAAAATGTTGTTTATTGCTTTACAAATCAAATTGTGACCCGTCAGATAAAAATGGCTGTTAATGTTCATCTGTGCATTTTATATTTTATATCCGGACAATAAATTTAGATGTCTGAGGCTAGAACCATGAAGAAGAAGAAGAAGAAGAAAGTTCGTTAAAATATTCTGTACCTCATAATGAAAACTCGTTCTCAGCTGCTAGTTGCTGATGACAACTGTTTGAAATATTGTGTGACATCAACAAATCAGTTCCGTCGTTTGTTTTCTTTCTTATCGTTGATTCTTGTAGTTTATGTGTAAATTAAGAGTACTGGCATTCATTTATTTCAATATTTGTTTACATGATTTAAAATATGTTTACATTTATGCTATATTCTGGCTGTGAATACTTCTACTTGGCTGTATTGTATACACTTAGTCAACACTTGTACTTAACTGCATTAAGATCAGGCTGTGAATTACGTGCACTTCTTGTGCTACAAGTATGAAAAGACAATCCATCATTCATACTACTACCCTGCAGATATTTAACGTAAAAGTGAATTGTGTGTTCTGGTTGTAGATTTGCAGAAGTCTACATATTTACATTAGACGACTCAACTGTAATAGTAAGCTCTACATGTAGTTCTTCGAAACTGAACTAATACAATTATGGGCGTAGGTAGTAAACTTTTATACAGAGAGGCCCAACAGCGCTTTGTAGGGAAAAAAAAATGAAATGCATATTCATTGGAGGAAATGTTAATACAAATAAAGCAAATATAAATTTTATAACTAAAGATAAACGGGGAAAAGACATGATCTCATAGGAGACGCAAGTCTCATGGGAGAAGAAGAAGACGAGGACGCAGACAAGAAAAACAAGAAAATGAAGAATGTTACTTTCTGCTGGAGCCACAAAAACGAGAACTTCGGATTTTAATATTACTTCGGCCGAAAGGTTAACTACACGACAGAGCACTGTGTTTCGTTTATATTTTATGTACTTCTTTTTATGGACTTCCTGCTCTGGTGTCTTCTGGGGGAAAAGACTCCATAACAAACTCTCGCTGGAATATGACCCGGAAGGGCAGTCTGAGGGTCAACAGTAACTGAAATAAATCACGTGACCTGCATTGTAAATGTTAGCCCAATACTGAGGGTGGAGTGGCTAAATGCTTATATGGCACATTCTTATTGTTGTTTTTGCTGTTATTGTTGTTGACAACAAATTTTTAACAACAATGTTTACATTATCTGCACTTCTGAATGAACGTAGCAGCAAATAAGTAATTTTGTTGCACTGGACAAGCAGAGTACAATGTTGCATTATAAATCCGCGCACATTCAAAGGCCTACATAATACCCTTACTTTATATCATCATCTAGTACGTATCCACACATAGGGAAGACCTTATTTCACACCATCATCTAGTACGTATCTACACACAGTGAAGACCTTATTTCACACCATCATCTAGTACGTATCTACACACAGTGAAGACCTTATTTCACACCATCATCTAGTACGTATCTACACACAGTGAAGACCTTATTTCACACCATCATCTAGTACGTATCTACACACAGTGAAGACCTTATTTCACACCATCATCTAGTACGTATCTACACACAGTGAAGACCTTATTTCACACCATCATCTAGTACGTATCTACACACAGTGAAGACCTTATTTCACACCATCATCTAGTACGTATCTACACACAGTGAAGACCTTATTTCACACCATCATCTAGTACGTATCTACACACAGTGAAGACCTTATTTCACACCATCATCTAGTACGTAAATACACACGGTGAAGACCTTATATCACGTTGTTGTCCAGTGCGTATTATACACAATGAAGACCTTACCTCACCTTATCGTGTTTATACAAAAGAGACTTTACATCACATTGCTGTCTGTCTTGCGTTTAGTTGTTAAAAAAAGAAACTGAAATAACATCCTTTCTTTTCTCTCAATGTGGTTTTTAAATATGTAATGGGCTTTCCGTTTTTCATGTCTCTGATAGAAAAGGAAAGAATCCTAAAGTTCATTGTTACATTATGTCTGAACCTTATACTGTCCCGCTGTTTAGGAAATATAATGTTACAAAGCACTGTTTCAATGATGTTAACCTTAAACGCATACATCCATGTACTGTGTGTGCACATATGCATGGTGTGTGTATGTGTTTGTGGATGTTTACTGTAAAAATAATGATAAGAAGTTGTTTGGATTTTTATAATTATTTTTCATTATTTTACCTATATTTTACCAATGACTTTTTCCCGTTCCGTACACGCTTAGATTTAATTGAATCTGTAACAAGTTCTTACTTCTTACACGCTTGAATTGAAGTGAATCTATTTAAAAAAGGTTTCGTGATCGCTTCACAGATCCGTAACTGTCGGTTTCAGATTTCGTGTCATCTCTCTCCCCTGCATGGCTTAGGATTCTTCTAAATCTTCAGCCAGCCCTTACAGAGTTCAAGAAACTAAACTCGCTCTTCGGTGGTCAAGATTAATGAAAACTTGGTTGATTTTTCTTCTGCGTTCTAGGTTGCTGGTCACTTCAGATCCTGATCCCTGTCGACATGGCGAAGCCCGCAGTCCTCTACAGATCTTGATAGGAGCCCCAAAGCTTCTGCCCCAAGTTTGTGTCCTCTGGCCATGTCTCAGACCTCAGGTCTGCATGGTTTGGGCACTCTGGTAGGATATGTTCTGGAGTTTGGACTCCACTGCCACATGGACACTCGTCTGTGTGAGACATTTTGAGTCGATGGAGGTGGCTTAGTAGTCTGCAGTGGCCTGTCCTTGGGTGAAAGAGGATGGTATGCTGATGTCTTTATAGTTGGTGTATTGCATCTGGTTCATTGTTGCATTTCAGTTTCTTTTTCCATTCAGATCTGCACTGGTTACGGATTATGGTTTTTCGCCTCTTGGTAGTTTACTGGATGATTGGTTTGATCTTGATTGTTGCCAGCTTTGGATAGGCTGTCAGCTATTTTATTGCCAGCTATTCCACAGTCGGATGGTACCCATTGTAGGGCCACGAGTGTTGACAGTGTAAGGTACTTACGTTCTATTGTGATTCCTGTATGTTTGCCTGTGGGGTCTTTGTTGTTTTTAGAGATTCCAGAAGTGCCCTGCAGTCTGTGAAGAATGCTATTTTGTGTGGTGGGTGCTGGTTTTCTGTTTTAAGTGTTCTGAGGGCTTCAAGGAGGGCTGTTGTTTCAGCCCTGTAGTTGGAGGAAATCTTTCCCATCGCAAAGGCTCTTTTGGTTTGTCTCTCATCTGTGTATCTTATGTAAACGACCCCACCTCCATTTTTACTGCTTTTTCTGCAGACCCATATGTGTACACATGTACACAGCTGGGTTGTATTTGCTGTCAATTAGCTCCTGGATCTGCATCTTCATCTGAAGTGTTGTTAGGTAGTCATTTTTGTATATGCCTAGTACCTCTGTGAGGACTGTCATCTTTTCACAGTGACTGTGCTCCTCTTCAATTTGGAGTGGTTCATTTTCTTCATGAGAGGTGGGAAGGAGGTCTTTATAGTGTTGTTGCAGTTGTGTTGTCAGATGGGTGAAGCTGGTTCTTTTCAGTCTGGGTTTTTTTTTTTGTGTGTGGACTCCTGAATTCTTTTGTTCACGGCGTGGGTTGTCAGACATATTAAGCTTTGTTTGTGAATCATTAGTTTTTCTTTGCGTCTGACCTCAAGGGGTTGAATTTACGTGTATTTCTCCATCTCCGTGATAGGAGAGCTCTTCATTCCTCCTGTGATCAGCCGCAGGCCAGTGTTTTGCACTTTTGTTAGGTGAGCGGTGTTTGTGTTGGAGGCTGTGGGCCAGGCTGTCAAGCCATATTCGAGTGTTGGCCTTATGGAGCACATACGCTTTTTTTTTTTTGCTATGTTGCTATTGACTCCCCAGGTTGATTGAATCGCCTTCTTCTGCAGTAGCCAAAATATTTATTAATAGTTATTTGCCGTAAACCCTAGATCTCAAAACACAAAGATCAAATCAGATAGGAAATGAATCATAAATGAATTAGCGTAGTTACCTGCATCTAGCAGGCTAGTCTGCAGGTTCCACTGAGATAGAGAACAAAGTAATTCTGCATGTGAATAACTGAAGTGGGCGTTTTCTGAAGGACTTGGGGAGATAAGATAGTGTCTTGGTCAGCTCTTGTTTGTTGGCCCTTTAAAAGGTAAGTGTCCTCTGTGGCCATCATCTTAAATTCAGCTGAAACATTTGGATTACGAAGACGAAATAAGTTTCTGAATTTGTATCCAATATATGAGTGTCTAATGACTTCGTATTATTGTTTAACCTCGGAGTTGATATATCTATTGAACATTTCCTATTTGCTACATTTTACTTTTGTCCATATTCATACACTTCTTAATGTTCGGTAATGGCGGTAGATCGTAGTCGACCGTTTCATGCTTCCCAGGCGACATTTCGATTATATTTGATGTGGAGTTGGATTTATGCGCTGCTGGCTGGAAGTGCTATTGTGGCTCTTCGAGTATAGCGCGAACAGGAACCCACAAACATGTCATATGAGCAACAGTGTGCTCAGTGCTCTCAAGATGGAGATCGGTTCTGTGTGCCGAACTACTGAGCTTAGTGCTATGGCACCACTGTGAGCTGTGAGCTTCTCATAGATAGCATTGATGATTCTTCGTCATGTCTACCCAGCCAGTGGTGAACTGTGGTGGTCTTTGTGTGTTCTGGTTCGGCTTGGATCCTTAGCTGCAGAGTTCGTGCCGAGAGCGACGCTGTCTAGTTCCGTATTTGGACCGCTGTAGTTCCAGAGTTCATCAAGGTTATATGTGAAAGACCAATAATGGACATTCTGTGCGACATTCACTGGTACAGGCGGTGGAGCGAGTATGGGAGTATCTCATTCGCAATGATACCGAGAACCTAATACTGAATATTGAATTACTGTAATTGAAAAGAAGCATTCCCCTCTTTAATATATATATATATATATATATATATATATATACCTATATATATATGCAGACTCTGTATTGTTTCTTCGGGTACCTAAATAATTCGTTGAAAAAAGAGAGACAACCACTATTTTATATTTGACTTCTGGAACAACTATGTGGCGTCACAGACTACAGTTGGCGCATTTGAATTATGCAAGAGCTGCTTTCTAGCGGTACGATAATTGATTTTTTTTAAACGAATGCTGTCTCTGAAAATGACAGCAAAATAAACAATTCACTCATCCCATTAGCGACTTTCATTATTGTTATCACTAGCCTTGCCGGACAGCGTCGGCGATCTTGTGGGGCCCCTGGCGTTATCACTAGCCTTGCTGGACAGCGTCGACGATCTTGTGGGGCCCCTGGGGTTATCACTAGCCTTGCTGGACAGCGTCGACGATCTTGTGGGACTCCTGGCGTTTTCACTAGCCTTGCCGGACAGCGTCGGCGATCTTGTGGGGCCCGTGGCGTTTCCAATTAGTTCAGATATTTAATTTTTCAGTGCGGCGAGGTCAGTTCTCTCAGTCTTTCTCTCCTCCTTCTGTCATTGAATTTTCCAGTCTTTACAAGGTTCTCCACCTTCTGTCTTCTCATTACACGTCAAATAAAAAAAAATTGCATTGCCTATTTCTTGTCATTTTAACTAGTGTAAGGTGTTACGAAACTTACCTGAGGACCTTTTCGTTTGCTTTTTCTGTCTGTTCTCTGTATAGTTTTTTGGAGGGGGGGGGGGGGGGCCGCATTTAAAAAAAAATCCAAAACTGCATCTCTTTTGCTTCCAGTTTCTTTGTCACCTTTTTGTTAACTGTCCAGGTTTCACAACCATATACAGTACCAGTATTGGTTCTATGTAGCACGGTAATACTATTTTCCTCACTTGAAGGGACATGTGATTTGTTAGTATCTTCTTCGTGCCTGCTTTTGTATCTGCTTTTGCCTTTCCTATTCGCTGTTCGTGTTTCAGTGTAAATGAATTTATTTACTTGTGTCAGCGTCTTCCCTTTTGAAAGGGGATGTTGCACTTTGGCATGTTTATTCTTTTTGATATTACCACTGTTTCTGTCTTGTTGCTGTTTAGCTCTAAACCCCTGCCATTATCTTCTTCACTAGATTCTGCAAACAGCTTTCACTTTCTGCTATTAGAACGGTGTCACCCGCATATCTCAGTTTGTTAATATTTTGGCCTCCTGCTTTTATTCCATTAAAATTTAATGCCTGCCATTCTTTTCACTGTGTAATGAGAAGAGATCTGGTGACAGTACACAGCATTGTCTTACGCTTCGTTTCACTACAACTACAAAAAATTAGATTTTTAAAAAAAATCTTTAAAACTCAGTACTGACAGCAGTGGGAATAAGTGGTGAACATTAGCAATAAACCAGATCCAATTCTCTGGAGGCAGTGACCACCAGGGAGCTATCCCGTGTCGATATTGGTTAGTGTAGATTTTTGTTGTTGCTGTTGTTGTTTTTTTTTTTTATATCTATGGACTGACTGTGTCATTATTAAAACAGGAAAATGAGTGGCATAGCACAACATACACACTGTTTATAGATTTCAGAAAGCCTTCGACAGTGTCAACAGAGATGCTCTGTGGAAAAAATTTCAGATAGCATGGCCTCTCTCACAAGATAGTGAATGTTATCAAAGCCCAATATAAGGGTTTTCAATGCAAAGTGATCTACGGAGAACACACCTCCAACAGCTTTAGGGTACAAACAGGAGTAAAGCAAGGATGTGTGCTGCCACCAACATTTATTTATTTTAGCTATAGACTGGTTAATGAAGGAGGCAACATCAGCTAAACTGGATTACAATGGAAACTTGACACAATGCTGGAGATTTTGCTGACATTTGTCTGCTGTCAAGCAGGCATAAAAATAAGCAAGATAAAATTTTTAAAAAGCTCATTCAGAATCCTAACAATATAGGATTTAAGATCAATGTAGGAAAGACAAAGTTAATGAAGCAAAATGTAAACAACAGCAGTGTACTGAGAGTAGATAACAAGCTAGTGGAGGTCAACGAATTTGTATATCTTGATAGTAGAAGATGGAGACAGCATAGAAGACATCAACAGCCGACTTAATAAAGCAAACCAGGCTTTTTTTAGTGCTGCAGACTATATGGAAATCTAAAGAAAACCAAGCACGAAGATGAAAATCAGGATATTTAAGAGTAATGTTCTAAGTAATGTCCACCAACATGCAGTATAAATGTGTTTTATTAGAAGAATGTTGTGAATCCTCTGGACAGCAAAAATAACTAATGAAAAGTGTATGAGAAGAGCTGGAGAGAGAAAAAATCGTATAAAAAATAACAGAGAGACAATATACTTTCATAGGACATGCAATGAGAAGAGGAGGCGTTGAAAACATTATAAAACAGGAAAAATAGAAGGAAGAAGATCCAGAGGAAGACCAAGAGAAATGATACTGGACAGTCTGACGGGATGGTGTGAGAGGAGATCACCAACTAAGCTGATGGCCTGCATGAAGGATCGTGTACTCTGGAGAAGCATAATAGCCAGTCGGCACGGCACATGATGATAATGGTGATGATGAAGGTGGTGGTAGTGATGATGATGATGATGATGATTAAGAGGAGGAAGGAGAAGAAGAATTTCTAAGTTTCAATTTATGGAAGCGAATGCTGGAAAATCACAAAAATTATAGAAAATAAGCTGAATTTTTTTCCAGACTAAATGTTTGCGAAGAATTAGAAGAATATTTTGGCCAAACACCATAAGAAATAACATCTTGTTGGCAGAAATGCAGATAAAGCCACTGACAGCAATTATCGAGGAATGACGCTGGCGATCGTTGGGACATGTGATCCCGATGACTGACGACTCACTACCAAAAATAGCACTAAGATGGACACCACAGGGGAACAGAAGTAAGGATAGACCAAAAGAGACATGGAGAGGAACAACAGAGAGGATGTTGAGCAATAGGATGTTGGGCAAGAGCGGAAAAAAAAAAACAAAGGACAGGTCGTTTGTGGAAAATCCTTGCGGAAGCCCCATGTGCTCTTGACACTTAAGGTTGAGAGAGAGAGAGAGAGAGAGAGAGAGAGAGAGAGAGGGATAGAGAGAGAGAGAGAGATTTATGTTGAATCATAAACTAATACTCTCAAAAGAGTAGAGTAGAGAGAGCCCAGAACTGATATTTCACCAGTTTCGGCGTTCGCGTCAGATCTGAGACAAGGAGGGCATCTACTGGCAAAGTAAATCTTCAGATCTGGCATCCAGTGACTCGGCAAATCAAGATATATTTTCTTTTCCAAACAGATTTTTCTTTCGGCGGTTATTTGACCAGCTGGATTTTATTAATTTTTGACAAATAAAGTGCGAGTTTGTGGCTGGGGAGGGGGGGGGGGGGCTGTGAAGTGTTAGGAAGTTGGAGAGGAACATGCTTGTACGTGTATTATATTACACTTTATATTTTCACCTTCTATTCTTTAATTTTGTCCAACCCCCCCCCCTCACTTTTTTTCGCTCTCTCTCTCCCCCCCCCCCCCACTTCCCCTCAAATGACAGTCATATTTCCTCCTCGGTGAGATTATGTATCTTCTTTTATTGTTTATTTGTTTATTTTTCTTAAATAGCGCACGTTTCCCTATGTCGATGACTTCCTTAGTGGTTATACTAGTGCGCACCCGTTGTCAATGAAATTTTGGGTATACATTTTTTTTTCTAACACGCTTCTCTTTCTCACTTTTGCAACACTACATCACTGAATTTCAAACTTTTTTCTTGCTCAGCTGAATAAAGTGTTATTTCGATATAAACATCTAAAATCGAAAAAAAAAAAACCTCTTTTCCCGCCTTTAACTCTTTCATTCCTGAATTTAAAACTTATGTGCTCTGTCAGGAAGAAAAATGAGATATGGAAAAATACAGGTTGGATTAGAAATGCACTGTTTCATTTTATGTAGATGTTGTCTAAATATCACTCTGGGCATTGATTCGCGTAGATGTGCAGCATCTGTCAACACTGTAGTGTTGTTCTGGAGTGAAGGGGTTAATACATTATCGATACCAACAAGACAAAGTGAGGGTATGTCATAGTGTAGGATGTTTCTGTTCGTGTGATTAAAATTAACTCCTTCTTTTAAATCACGGTCATGACCTAGAGACACATAGAGGTATGGTGTTAGTGCCCATATATAGTGTGCTTGACCTGTCAGCACACTAGAGGGTGATATGGTCAGTATCACACCTGAACACCTTTCCTTCCCCACCTCTAGAAGAAGTCGGGTACCCATTTCTACATCTGGGTGACTGGGGCACCTCCGGCCGGATTCGTACCTCCAACCTTTGGCCATGAGAGACCTGTGCACTAACCTGCTCCCATGACAATTATGCTGTACCTTACCACCTCTACAGTATCGGCTGCAAAAGAACACCAACTCGTAGATACAGGGAGTTACAGCTTATAAGCAATTCTAGTCCAAGGTACAGCAGCTTATCAGCAATGCTAGACCCAGGTACAACAGCTTATCAGCAATTCTAGTCCTAGCAATTGTAATTGCGACGGCTAACCAGCACTTCTATTCATGGTTGCGGCAGCCTAGTAGCAGTGTTAAGTCTCACCTGCGACAACTGATAGCAGTTCTAGTCCTGAACACGACAGCTATTCAGCATTTCTAGCCCTGACTGCAACAGTTTATCAACAGTTTTAGGCCTGGCGCCGAAGGCTAAGCAGAAATTCTAGTTCTAGCAGTTCTAGCTACGACAATATTTTTTCTTTGATTTTGAGGACCGATTTCAAAGAAACTAAAACCATTAAACACAGTCGGAATCTTCCAGGAATCCCCTTGAACAGTTATCAAGAACCGTTCTGACTCAGAGCTCTTGTAAATTTTATTAACACAATAATTAGTGTATAAGTATATAACTGTACACGAAGCACTGCAGTAAAACTGTGATACTAGAATGTATAAAACAGGAAAAAGTAGGAGCAGCTTTATTACTTAACGATTACAAAGTTGTGACGTTTCGGCGTGAGCCTTAATCATACAAAAACATACAGGACGAAGAAGTAGAGAGGGGAGATAAAGTATGGATTCACATGAATGCTATTTAAAATAATTTTTTTTAAAATAAATTTAAAAAAATAAAATAAAATAAAATAAAATAAGAGTGTGTGATCAATATTGATCACACACTCTCTCTCCCTTGCCCTGTTCACCCATCCACCACCCGCAGTTACAACCCACCGACCACATGTCACAGGTCTATTTAAAGTCTCCACGTTCTACTAAATCCATTCCTGACACACACCGCCGGACAAGCCACACCTTACAATTTACAGCTAAGTACTCTTTAGAAAAAATTTATTTTATTTTATTTTATTTATTTATTTATTATTATTTTTATTTTATTTTTTTATTTTTTTTAAAATTATTTTAAATAGCATTCATGTGAATCCATACTTTATCTCCTCTCTCTACTTCTTCGTCCTGTATGTTTTTGTATGATTAAGGCTCACGCCGAAACGTCACAACTTTGTAATCGTTAAATAATAAAGCTGCTCCTACTTTTTCCTGTTTTATACATTCTTGTAAATTTTATGTACATTCTTGTACATGTTCGATTCCAGTTTTTACTCTTGTTAGGGTATGTGTTGTAGCTGGGCACGAACTGAATTAGGAACCGGTTCTTTCTGTTCATACCGTAAAAGCGGGTAACAGGTTCCCACAAACCGATTCCTGATTAGGAGTAGTACGAACTTAGAGCAGCTTTAGAAAACAAAAACCAAAATAGTTCCAAAACTGTTTGCTGAAGGGTAACAGTGTAGCTGGATTGGCATCTGATGACTGGAGACGTTGTTTGAAAGTCGTGGCATCAAAACAGTATCGTCGCCGCCCCGTGTCATTCCGCAGCTGCCATTTTCTCACATTCCCGTTCCTTGTACAATAAACAGTAGAGAATTTTTTCTTTCATTCACACGAATACTTATATATATATATATATATATAGTGGCGATTGATAAATAATGTCCCCAACCAATCAAATCGCTAATAATTGAAAACAAAAGAAGTTTGGTTGCCTGTTAGGTAGCCATTACTGTGTAGTGTAAACGGGGCAAGTTTCATTGCAATGTTCTTAAGCAATAATGTCAGCTAATCTTCTTCTTCTTCCTCTTCGTTCGCTTCTACCGCCAAAACCGCACTGTGATCCTACTGAATTTACGCCTGTGGTCCTCGTTAGGTCCCGTGGTCTCCTGTGTGGTCCCCGAGATCCACGTGAGGACCACAAGGGGTTCAGAGTATCGCAGGGCTTTAGCCTGTATTCTTGGTGGGTCTCAGAAGCGGGATTGCGTGACACTGTGGTTTTCATTGCACCAGTTTAGTCTAGGGTTGGACTTTCTCACCGGAAGACCTCGACGTGTTTAGGATATCAGTGCATCCCCGCTAGGTGAGAGGCGGTAGCCCACCCAGGCCAGAGTTGGACCTTCTCACCGGAAAACCTCGACGTGTTTTGAGATACCCGTGTATCACTGCCGGGTGAGAGGTGGTTGCCCATCCAGTTCAGAGTTGGACTTTCTCACCGGAAAACCTCAGCGTGATTAGGATACGCAAACATCCCCGCCGGGTGAGAGGTGGTTGCCTATCTAGACTGCCCTGGTCCAGTGTCTCCGACTTCAGCATTTTGCGGTCGTGGCCGCTACCCTTCCTAGTTGCGACCAGGATGGAGCTTTTGTCCAGGAGGACGAATCCTCGCCACTAGTGACTTCCACCCCTGGGTTGAGCCGGTTTATGCATATTATCCCAGTATGGGCGTGTTTGGGACGTGACCGACCTCTAGAGCAGAGTTACTGTGACATGCGTAGCCTTCAAGACTCACCCCTGGTGTGAGCCGTATCGGTCGACAAAACCATACTACATCGTTAGCACGAACCTGGCTGGCTAGCCGTTTACATGCTTCGCTCGACGGACAAACCACTTGCTTCTGCATCGAAACACCTTAACTCTCGCCGTCCGGGAAGGGAGCGAAAGCCTGTCTCCCCACGCACGGAACTCGAGAGCGCTTTTTCGCCAAAAGAATGTCAGCTAATAATGAGCTACGTCTAAATTATGTATAAAGCATCAATCAGTAACAGAGTTTTTGACACTAAAAGGTTGCGGTCTGGTTGCAATTCATAAGCATATGAAAGCAATTTATGGTGATGGTTGCATGGATGTGAAAAACGTGGGTCCTACATCCCAAAAGCTGTAGTAAAGGTGAGAAGAGTGCCTTTGATGAACAAAAACCAGGGGGACCCATTTCAGTTACTCGTGCAGGAAACTGCGACAAGCCTGAAATTCACATTTGTTCCACACCCTCCCTACAGCCCAGATTTGGCACCTTCCAACTTTTGGCTTGTCCCTAACTTGAAGAAGATGTTGTGAGGTCATCAGTTTTCATTTGATGCCAAATGGATCAGACACCAACCAGAAACTTTCTTCATAAACGGAATGAAACAATAGATATCATGGTTGGAAAAATGTTTAGCTGTAAATGGATATTATGTTGAAATATTACGGTGTGTAATAGAGATGTATATGCTTCATTTTGATATAAATGTTGTCTTTTTATATTGTCTGAAACTTATTTTACACCATTCGCTCCTCGTAAGTATACACAAGGCTTTCTTTTCATTCAGTGTCAATTGTTGAACTATTTTAACCACAGCAGCCATATATATCTGTACTGTACTGCGCAGTTATTAAACGAGCTAATTTTATTTGTTAGCTTTGACGAACACATTAGTGTCCCTTCATAAAACTGTCGTTGTTATAAGCCTGTAATTTTGCTTTCTTGTATTACTGTTTCTGCATTTACTTCATTCACTGCGGTTCGATGCTTTGCTGTGCTTTTTTTTTACTTCTAAATAATGGCCCAGAGATGTAACTGCAGTTCTGTGAGGAGGCATGTAGAAAAACATAAGAAAATGTATGCAAATCATCACTCACGTTTACCAAGACAATATCCTGGGGATTCGGTTCCATGAGTACTTGCTAAACGGGTGCCTACAAGATTCTTTTATCTTACATCTTTCCCGTACTGTTAAACATCACATAGGGTTCGCGTAGTTGTTTGCCAAGTTTTCCTGTTTTCGGCGAGTTTTTCAACTTCATCAAGGGGTGTTATGCCTACTAAACTGGCTTCTCTTAACAATGTCCTCTTTAGAGTTGCACGTGGTCGACCTCTTTTTCTTCGGTCTGTTGTGCTCCACTTGACAGATTGTTTTGCTGTTCTCTGATTGTTTCTTCTCATCACATGGCCTACATATGTCCATCTCCTTTTTCTGATCACCCATGAGACTGGTTGTTGTTTGCTCATTCCACTTTATACCAAGTATTTTCCTGAGGCATTTGTTTTCAAAAGAGTCTAATTTCTTGTGTATTTCGTTAGTTGATTTCCAGCTTTCGCATGAATAAATGAAGGTGGATAATTACATTTGAACTGAATAATCTTAACTTAAAAAAAAAACAAAAACAAAAAACCGAAGTAATGTCCAGCTCTATTTCATGCCGTATTTCATTCTTCGAAAGGAAAGTATTAATCATTCAAAATTAACGCGGGAACATTCAGAATTAAACTCTTTAAAAAAAAAAAGCAATAAAGAATGCAACTGCTGGCAGGAAGTGCATTAATCAGTATCGCAATACAGGTCTTTCCGGTACAACTAATTTGTTCGCACCAAGTTTAGTACCAGGTATTCCTATCGTAATGAATAACTTCGCCTGGGCCTGACATTTTATTGCGATATGTCAGGCATTATCTGATACATGTCCTGCAGAAAGTAATAATAAAAAAGGCTCTCGCGCGTTCTTATTGCCACGTACTTTGTCTCCTCCCCCCCCCCTCCTCCCCTGGTTTTTATACATTTATTTACACATGCATTTTGTAGACTTATTGGACGTGATCTGATCAAAACAAACGTTAAGGGGAATGAACTCAAGAACAGAATCGTCGAGCCAAGTTTCACCTTCCTCGGCAACTTTTCAAAATATTAACGCACGGTACACACCGGACTAAATGTATACACAGTTTCATCTACATCATACTGGAGTTTGTTCATCCAACAATGTCACGCAGATGACACAAGCCGCCTGGTGCTTGAGAACCGCTGCATTCAAAATTATGGGACGTTAGAGCTACATGGGTTAAGCTCGCTGTTTAGCTACACTTAACATTCTCTTCAATCATTATAGTACCTCTCTACTAAGTCCACCCCTTCTTACTTTTCAACCTTCCTCACAGCATCACTCTGCAACCCCTCTTCCCAAATCATCTGTTTCAACTTATCCCAGCTAGATCAATATTGTATCACTCTCTCTCCCTTCCCCGGTTCCCCATCCACCACCCCCAGTTACAACCCACCGACCACATGTCACAGGTCTCTATTTAAACAGTCTCCACGTTCTGCTAAATCCATTCCTGACACACACCGCCGGACAAGTCACACCTTACAATTTACAGCTAAGTACTCTTTTTAAAAAAACATATTTTTAAATAGTATTTATGTGAATCTATACTTTATCTCCTCTCTCTATTTCTTCGTCCAGTATGTTTTTGTTGATTAAGGCTCACGCAGAAACGTCACAACTTTGCAATCGTTAAGTAATAAAGCTGCTCCTACTTTTTATGCATGCCGGAGTTTGTTATGCAATAATTGGTGTATAAGTATACAACTATACACTAAACACTGCAGTAAAGCTGTGATACTAGAATGTATAAAATCGGAAAAAAGTAGGAGCAGCTTTATTACTTAACGATTACAAAGTTGTGACGTTTCGGCGTGAGCCTTAATCATACAAAAACACACAGGACGAAGAAATAGGGAGAGGAGATAAAGTATAGATTTACATGAATACTGTTTAAAAAAAATTAAATTTAAAAAAAATGTTTTTAAAGGAGTACTTAGCTGTAAATTGCACGGTGTGGCTTGTCTGGCGGTGTGTGTCAGGAATGGATCTGGTAGGACGTGGAAATTGTTTAAATAGAGACCTGTGACATGTGGTCGGTGGGTTGTAACTGGGGGTGGTGGATGGGGAACCGGGGAGGGGAGAGAGAGTGACGCACTACTGGCCTAGCTAGGAGAATTGAAACAGGTGATTGGGGAAGAGGTGTTGCAGAGAAGAGGGGTTGCAGAGAAAATAGCGGGGTTGCAGAGTGATGATGTGAGGAAGTTTGAAAAGTAAGAAGGGGTGGATTTAGTGGAGAGGTACTATAATGATTGAAGAAGATGATGTTACGTGTAACTAAACAGCGAGTTTAACCCATGTGGTTCCAGTCCCATAATTTGAATGCAGCGGTTCTCAAGTGCCAGGCGGCTTGTGTCATCTGCGTGACATTGTTTAATGGCTGTTACCAGAAAATCAGATTTGCTTCTGTGGTTGGGGCCATGAAATGATTTGGGACTGGTTTCGAAGCATGCTGGGTGATGTCGTACAGATGTTTTTGCATGCGGTCCCCTAATCTGAGGCCAGTCTCACCGATATATGTTATCCTGCATCTTTTGCACACGATGACATATATCACATTTCGGGATTCGTATGTGAATCCCTCATGAAGAGTGAGGATAGTTTTGGGAAAGGTGATTGTTTTCGTTTCCCAAACTACAGGGCAGGTAACGCATGGGGGGGGGGGGGTTACATTTTCTGGTGCCAACATACGTAAGGCTCTGCTTCAAGTGGCTGTGGACGAGGATGTCCTTAAGGTTTGGCTCACGTTTGTATGCCAATAGGGGTGCTTCAGAGAAAATGTTACGAGTGTCGGAGTCGAGTTGGATTATCGGCAGATGACGATAAAGGATTTTCTTAACCATCTGACCGTGCGGGTGGAAAGGCGGTACTAACTTAACTCTGTCAGATGGAGTAACAGGTTTTTTCCTGAATACTTCTTTGCGGTTTGTTATGAAGCTCAGAATTACCGTTCGCCGATAGAGTTATCGTCCAATCTTGTATAAACACAGGGGGAATAAAGAATACTGCAGTGGCTTTCATTATCATCCTTCACTATCATATCACAACAATCCAGAAAAAGAATAACCAAAATAATATATTTGTTGACAGAGCCCCAAATTCTGTCCAAGAACTGCCGCCTACTTTATCGTGTACTAACGTTTGTGAAACGAAATGCAAAAATTTAATCATTGCGTATGAAGGGTAGTCGTAGCGAATAATGAGACCTGTTTCAAATGCAGAAAATTGAGGAAAGGGAATCAGAAACAGAATCGTAGTGTCTTTTGGGTGGTCTTTCTACCCAGGTTAAGTTTAATCAACAACCCTCACCACACACGTGGTAAAATTATCTAGCGAGCCCATGCGGGCACAAAAAAAAAAAAAAAAGAAAAAAACTTTTAGGTGTATTGAAATATATATATATATATCCTGATTAAAGAGCCCTTTGGTTAAACAAAAGCGTCGTTATTTTTTAACTAAACGAGATGGCCGAGGCCTGCCCTGCACA
Organism: Achatina immaculata; assembly: GCA_009760885.1. Taxonomy (NCBI): domain Eukaryota; kingdom Metazoa; phylum Mollusca; class Gastropoda; order Stylommatophora; family Achatinidae; genus Lissachatina; species Lissachatina immaculata. The sequence continues at coordinate 40,178,597 of CM019721.1, forward strand.
TTGAATGTCGGGGATAAGTTCCACATCTCGTTACGGGTGGACCCGGTTTGCACCGGGTCACGGCCTGTTGTTTTCGTCGTCTTAAAAAAAAAAGACAATATATAAGTGAAAAATAATATTTTATATACTTACCTGGCACGGAAGGTACCATGATCAACAGGGCGGTCCTTCCGTCCAGGCTAAGAACATTTTAATCCAAAACCCCCTCACCAACGCGAGGTGGTTCACTTTTCCAGCAGCGCCCTTGCGGGAGCGTAGTGAAATAGAACAGTCAACATGAGGAGGTCCAAGACAAGATGTGGGCTAACGTTAAGAAATGAACATAAAGACTGGCAGTTTAAGTGACGACAAGGGTCAGATAAATGGATTGCAGCCATCGTTCTCAGTATACACGTGGAATGTATGCGCGGATACTTGCAGGGTCTCAGAAAGAAATTTTGTTAGCTGGTGGCCTCCCCACCCCACTCTCATTTCATTATCTAAGGACCCCATTAAAACAGGCAAAACTCTCGGGGCCTCGGAGCGACGTACTGGCCGGTTAGGCCCCTCTGTCATGGTGCCTGTATATAGGATGTAGAGGTGACTATACTCTGGAATCAATATGGAATAGTCTGGTACAAAATAATCTGGTCAGACTTTTGACGGCTGAGCATACAGAATAGTCTGGTCAGGCCCTCTTTGCTTCTGTGTCTTATCTCAAATAAATCACTCTGATTTCTGTGTCTTATCTCAAATAAATCACTCTGATTTCTATGTCTTATCTCAAATAACTCACTCTGATTTCTGTGTCTTATCTCAAATAAATCACTCTGATTTCTGTGTCTTATCTCAAATAAATCACTCTGATTTCTGTGTCTTATCTCAAATAACTCACTCTGATTTCTGTGTCTTATCTCAAATAAATCACTCTGATTTCTACGCCTTTTCTCAAGCAGATTAGGAAGACCTTCCACCTCACTTTATCAGACACTTCACATGAGAGCATCACACCACTGGTCTCACTTTATCAGGCACTTCAGATAAGAGCATCACATCACCGGTCTCACTCATAAGGCACTTCAGATGAGAGCATCATACCACTGGTCTCATTTTATCAGGCACTTCAGATGAGAGCATCACACCACTGGTCTCACTTTATCAGGCACTTCAGATGAGAGCATCACACCACCGGTCTCATTTTATCAGATGCATTAGGTGACAGCATCAAAGCACTGGTGTCATTTTATGAGACACTTCATATAAAGTCACTGGTCTCTAGATTGAATCTCAGCACATCACACCATTGGTCACTGTAACTCACTTTAGAGAACTTAATGGAGAGCATTACATCATTTAAGGGAAAGACAGCAGCCTAAACTTAAGACCTTCATCTTCTTATGTGATCATTTTAAAACACTGACTTGTACATTTTTGAAGTAATCTGTGGTCAACTGGAATTGGTGTACATCTCACAGCTTTCTTGTACTGACAAACATCATGAACTACTGCTTGAGGAGGATTTTAAACATTAAATGATTAGTAATCAGATGAGGTGTGGGAATGAGTAGGGCAAGAGCCTATGAACCAACAAATAATGTCTAGGAAATGGAGATGGACTGCCCATACAGTGAGGAAACCTGAAATCACCATAGCAAGACAGACACTAACATGGAATCATCAGGGAAACAGAAACTGAGGAAGACCTAGAAATACTTGGAGAAGGGAAATTATGACAGTGCTCAGAGACAAGGGATACATGTGGAAGGAAGCAGAGAGTAATCCCAAGAACAGGGATGACCAGAGAGCCTTTTATCCGTGGCCCATGCTCACAAGGGAGTGAAAGGCAATGATGATGATATCTGTTTTCTCTGTTCCTCATTACATTGCTTAGAACTCGTCCTTGACATTGTTGGTCTGATCACTGACCAGAACAAATGGTATGTTTTACCCCATAGCTGACCTGGTCTTCACTGAATGAAAGTTACATATTTGCCTGTGTTAGTATCAGTCACCTTCATCATCACTTAATGGCACACATATGGATTCTGGAATGAACTCTTTGATATGATGCCAAATTATACAGACTTCAGAAGACTTTCAAAGGGAATAGTGCTACCTCTTATGTCAAACTCAATATCAGTTGTAAAAGTAAATGACTCTAAGATGACCCACACATCAATTACCCCATTTGATTTCTACTGGTTTGATTTTATCCCATTTTCTATCAACACCAGTGCCCTGCTTGATGGCAGTGCCTCCCACTGCTGCCTATGTAGCATTCATCCCAGGGCAGCATTAATGCAGACAGGCCTGGGTCTCTGGAAGAAAAGAACTGATAGTGAGTAAATCAGCTTACAGCTGTAGTGGCATCACAGCTTACATTAACAAAAAGTCTCTCGTAATATTTATAAATAGAAAAGTGAAGATAGAAAGGCCTTTCCTGTAGTCACCCCTGAATATAAACAATATACAGTAGTCCTTACATATGAGAAAGAGGGACATGATAGTTAAGTTCTTCTTAATGTCTGTCTTCTGACGAGCTCAAAAACTATTTTGTGAAGGCACTAAATCTTTCGAGATATTATTTGACATTTCTCCTCTCTTTAGCCACGTAGCCTTTTATTCTTAGATGTAAGTGTCACTAAAAGCTAACTATATTCCATTCTCTCCAATTTTTTACTACATGAGTTAGCTGGTGTGGACACTACCCATGAGAGAACCACAATCTACCTCAAATATGTCTTTACATTGGCTTTGTGGTTGTTTTTGATACAAATGCAAATATATCTTGTGTTCAGTATTGTCAGAGCAAATAGTAATCTTAGGCTTTATATTCCTGGACAGTTTTATTATGCAACAAAAAAAAGGGGGGGGGGGGGTTATGTGGTTCACAAAATCAGACAAATGAAACTAATTCATATCATGTATAAGTTCCTATGCTAGTCTGACTAAAACTACATATTCTATTTAGTCTCTATGCTAGTCTGACTAAAACTACATATTCTATTTAGTCTCACTTTACAACTCTTACCAGTAACTCCAACCTGTTCTCCCACTTTCCATTTTTTTTAATGCATCTTCTCTCTCTTTTTTTAAATTCAGCAATTGATTTTATATTTTTTGTAGTTTATGAGCTTGGTTTTTATGTCAAAGGTTACATTAATTTTTTTTTTTTATCGAACTGTACTTGTAAGCTTACAAAGATATGAAAGTAACTTATTTTGACAGTATATGATCAACTTGAAGACAAGAACTAAGACAGGTCTGATTGACTAGAATCTCTGTATCATAACATTATTTTCTACTGTTGAACATTATTCAGAATACATTATAAGAATAAATGTGGTGTTTTTTTTTCAGTATTTGTATGTATTTCTGTGGTGCTGTTCTTTTTTTATGGCAATTGATCTGGCTGTGAGTTATATTAAACTGGACAAAATGTCAAGTTAATCCTTGTCCTTTTAGTTAACTCAGATCTGCTGCTAGTTTTTGCCCATCTCTGGTTTCATACTTTAAGTGAGCATGACTGGCTTAAAAACTCATCAAAAGGATAACAAGAAAATACTCCCACCCACATTTATTTAGTTTAATGAAATCTTTACCATGGATCAATGATGTCTGCCCCAAGAAAACTTGCTATTTTACTCTATCCTCATTAACACTATAAGAAATAGTACAGAGAATGACTCAGCAAAATGTGCTCATCTCACAATTCTCATGCTTTAAACTTCATCAGTCAATCAATTTGTTTTTGACACTTACATCTTTCCCATGCCGTTAAACGTCACATAGGGCTCCCATAGTTGTTTGCCAAGTTTTCCTGCTCTCTGCAAGTCTTTCAACCTCATCAAGGGATTTTATGCCAACTAAACTGGCTGTTTTTCACACTAATGTCAATCAATTTGTTTTTGACCCTCATATGAAAACATGTTATTGCCGGCTCAATTTCTTTTTCAGAGATTTTTTTTTCTCCTGTAAATAATTTTAAAATTTCCATCCAGCTACTCGCACAATAAAATTTCATTACTCTTAACCTGGCTTTTCAAAGAAATCTTTGGCAAAAAAAAAAAAAAAAATCACAAAAGATTTAGAGTCACTTCAGCATACAAATGACCTTGACTTTTTCCTATGATACAATACTGAGGAATTTAAAAAAAAAAAGAAAAAAATTATTTAAGTAAAGTTTGAGACTTCATAAAAAAGACCCAGATTTGATCTTGTATTTATCTACACCAAACCTTAATGTGCTGAACTTCATCCAGCAGAACCCCTTTGCTGAACTCAGCATAAAGTGAACCCAATACACAAGAAGAGAGGAGAAAAACAAAAATTAGGAACATCTAATAACACAAGTGAGATTTAATTACCATGTTACAAGCTTCACAAAGACAGGCAGTCAAATGTACCAGAACAATCACACCCCACCAACACATGCACTTTCATCTTTCACACTTTGGCAGACACAAATACAAGGGGAGGCAAGCACAAAAATTTGTTCCAGTATCTGAAGGAAAAATCTCGAAAGCTTAACTGCTGATGAACATTTTAGCAGACTGGAAACGAGGCTTGCATACAGTAAAGAGTACATGCATATATATACGATGGTTTTATTGGAGGGGGGGGATATCGGCACCTATGGACACGTCCAGAGGGCAATGATGATCCAAACCATGTATGCGTATGATTACTGGTACATATACTTTTGCCATAAGGGTGTAAGTGCTCATTTGGCAACATTTTAAACAGTCTCCTTCAAAGTAATCCCATCTACTGGCAATACACTTTCCAACATTTATTCCATTGTTGGAATGCTCGTTGGAATCCACTTTCTGTGATGGCATGCAGATTTCTTATCACTCTTTCCTGAATCTCCCCTACAGTTTGGAAACGACATTCTTTCAAAGTTGTTTTAAGTTTGTGAAACAGGAAAAAAGTCTGCTTGGGTTAAGCCCAGAGAATATGGTAGATAGAGCACAACAGACATCTGATGTAGTGTTAGGTAACAGCCTCCACATAAGAGAAAACGAGTGTTCTGCAAAAAACTGTAAGTAATGACCTTTTATTAAGAGATACAGACACTGTCAACAGTGACTGAAAGTGTAGCATGGCCTTGTAATGATTGTTGCTATCGTTATTAATGAATATGATTATGAAAATATACTGTAAAGAAAATAGTAACATTGAATAGCAACAGAGAAAAGTAGGTAGAAAAAGGAAGAGAAAGGTATAAAACTTCCATGACACTAGAACAAGAAGCAGACAAAAGTAAACAGTGGGAACAGTGAATAGAAAAAGACGAGGGTCAGTGACGCTGAGATATAGGTAATACACAGGCAGGACGCCAGAAAGTAGGATGGTCCGGTGACAACAAAACGGTGACTGGACGTTGACACATATGTTGGTCATGTGCTGAGAAGATACAATCAGAGAATCCCTAAACACGCTATCAAATGAAACACAACAGGCCGAAGAAAAATATGCAGACTACGTGAAACTCTAAAGAGGACACTGTTAAGATAAGCCAATTCAGTGGGCATAATATACCTTGATGATATTGAAAAACTCGAAGACAGGATATCCTGTCGAACTGCCATGTGGGCCCTATGTGACGTTTAATGGCACTGGAAGGATGTAAGATAAGATGTACGTGCAACTAAAAAGCAGGGGGTGTGCAATACTTTAGCAGACTCCACTGCCATAGGGAGTATGGCAATCCCTGCCCGTTAGCCAGGATAGGCCTACTGTGTATACCAAAGGAAATATGGGACACTGTCTTGGTCAGGTGTGAGTTGCTGACTCCCAAATTAGATAACATAACATACGGACTGCTCACTTAAAAAACAAATGAAGACAGAGGCAGTAATTAACAAAACTGAGAATATACGGACTGCTCACTAAAAAAAAAAACAAGATGAAGGCAGTATTAACGAAACAAAATTTAAAAAACATCAAAACAGGCCAAACAGAAAAATACTCATCGTTACTACAAGACTTTTGCCTAAACATATTAGTTATGCTGCACACAAAGACAAGGAGACAGAAGATTAAATAAAGATTTACAGTGATTATATGATCACCAATGTTTGCAGCAGTGCAAGTGATAAGGAACCAATGATGACTACAAACTAGTTTTCACACATTGACTACTGGATATACATCCACCCATCATTTTATCCCAAAAGCTTCAAATACCTGCTAAAGCTAATGACAAAGGTACTAAACATGTTTTACAGCAACAGTGAACAAAGTTACAAGCATTATGTTCTACAATCACAATCAACAAAACATATTCTACAATGACAATGAACAAAGTGACAAAACATTGTGTTCTACAACAAGTTTAATTATGATTTAAGTGTAGAAATGTTCAGCATTCTAGTCTCTCTGCAGCAGTTTCTGCCTCTGGAGTTTCTTCTTTGACACTCTCTTCTTCACTGGCTCCTCATCTCCGGCAGATGACTTAGGGACAGGAACTGCTGTTTCCTTCTCAGCCAAAACAACCTCAATGTGGCAAGGGCTGCTCATGTAGGCTGTCAAAAATAGTTGCAACTACTTGTACATTAACCAATATGAAGTTATTACATAAATTCTACTATAAACTTCTACAATGATAAGATCCATATGCTACACTGTTTTCTATGTAAAAACACTTTTTTTTTTGTTGCTATGGCTAGTTTTTCTGATAAAAAAATATGACTGCAAATGACTATGCTGTGCAGGAAAAATGGATATGCCACTTTCTCTACTGGCAGTCATGTGTACTGTATCAGGAGATATTCCATTTAATAAAGATTAGATGGCCGGTGCATTACCAATGCAAAAGTATGGTTTAATGTTGTTTATATTAATCTAGTTCATGGGTACATTCTGGCTTCCGTGAGCAATTTCATGTTTCCAAATTTTTTTTAATCTCACACGCAATGCTTCTCATAACTATTACTACAGAAGATAAGGCTGGGGAAAACTTACGGTTGATACGACCATGAGCTCTGTATGTTCTCCTCCTCATTTTTGGGGCAGCATTGACCTGGATGTGCTCAATAACCAAGTGTTCAGTGGACAATCCCTGAAATATCAGTACAGCAATTTTTTAAACATGTCATAACTGTTTCCGTCAAAACTGATGATTTTGTTTCCAATAAAAAAAATTTTTGACGGAAATTTTAAACTATATTCAATTTATCTCGTCTTCTTCTTCGTTCACTTCTACCACCAAAAACCGCACTGTGAACCTACTGAATTCACGCCTGTGGTCCTCGTTAGGTCCCGTGGTCCCCTGTGTGTTCCAAAATAGACCACACGAGATCCACGTAAGGACCACAAGGGGTTCAGAGTATCACAGTGCTCCAGCCTGCATTCTTGGTGGGTCCCGGAAGCGGGACTGCGTGACACCGTGGCTTTCATTGCACCAGCCCAGTCCAGGGTTGGACCCTCTCACCGGAAGACCTCGACGTGTTTAGGATATCAGTGCATCCCCGCTGGGTGAGAGGCAGTAGCCCACCCAGGCCAGAGTTGGACTTTCTCACCGGAAAACCTCGAAGTGTTTTGAGACACCCGTGTATCACCGCCGGTGAGAGGTGGTTGCCCATCCAGTCCAGGGTTGGACCCTCTCACCGGAAAACCTCAGCGTGACTAGGATACGCAAACATCCCCGCCGGATGTTTATCAGGCGTTACCGACCTCTAGAGCGGAGGCGGCATGACATGTCCAGCCATCGAGTTCCACCCCTGGTGTGTGCCAGTTTAGGCATATTTCACCAGTGTATGTGTATTTCGGACGTGGGCGGCCTCTAGAGCAGAGGTGCCGTGATACAGCTCTCGCAGCGATACTACTGGACATACCGGCTAAACTTCACTTTCCACCACCTTTTCCCATCGGCACAGCAACCTTCATTTCTTTTCCGCATTCACCTCCTTAACTGGGAGGAGCCTCACTCCACGCACAGCACCTGAAGAGTCTCGCCAGCAGTGTCTCAACCTCTGGGACAAGCCGGTTCATGCATTCCACCCGACATGACTGCACTCAGGACACGGCCGACCTCCAGACCAGTGGTGCAATGATTTGACTGTCTGCTCCGCTTTATCCCTTCTACCACCCCTTCCGCAGTGATGCTGCGCGGCAACCTCATTTGCAAATTTCTTCATTGGCCGGGAGGAGCACCGCTCCACGCACGACAGCTGAAGATCTCGCCAACAGTGGCAGATGAGCTACCAAACGTGCCACTCATCTACCCTAAGTAACTGGTTTTCAGGCGCCAGATATTTGCCCTCGCCCCTTCTGTCAGTTTAAACAGTTCTGCCACGGGAAGGCCAGGAGCTGGACTTGACTGCCAGAGGCTGTTTGTGGCGCGTTTGCAGTCCTTAGAACCTCAATTTATTTAATTTTGATTCTTTTGTCTCATTAACATTTTTTTTGCACCACGTCACATTCTGGTTGATACATGAAATTTATATGCTATAATTTTGATATATAAATCAACAATAAACTAGCATGAATAACCCTGATTAGAATATATAATAAAATCCTCCTCTGAAATTAACCACTTGTCTAAGCAATCTGAGTGCTAAATCTAGTTTTGTCACTTTATAAACAATCAAACTGACAGAAAGCAACCAAGTCATTAACAATGACATAAAAATAAGGAATGCTAAACTTTCTATTTCATGCTAGTCATGAATCTTTCTGCATTCTCTTTAAGAAAGAAAGTGTTCAAACCTTAAATTCAGCATTGCTCTCAGCATTCTTCAGAAGCTGAAGCAGGAACTCTGCACTCTTCCTTGGCCATCTGCCTTGGACTGCCTTCCACTGCTTAGCCTGTTATTTAGCAGAATAACAAACTATAAAGGCCATACCAAATAGATCTTTGAGAAATTAAAGTATCTGAATAAATATCTGTGAAACAGAGATACATAAATCACTGGCACCCTGTGACCTACCAATAGACTTAAGTCTCACCTCAGAAAAACCTTTAAATTGGTAACCCTGTGATCTATCTACAAAGTCTCACCACCAAAAAAAAACACCTATAAATTGGTAGACCTGTGATATATCTACAAAGTCTCACCACAAACAAAAACCTATAAATCAGTAGCCCTGTGATCTATCTAGTCTCACCACAAAAAAAAAGCAAACTGGTAACCCTGTGATCTATCTACAAAGTCTCACCACAAAAAAACCCATAAATTGGAAACTCTGTGATCTATCTTAAGTCTCACCACAAAAGAACCCTATAAATTGGTAACCCTGTGACCTACTTATTAATTCTCACCACAAAAAAACCCTCCTATAAATTGGTAATCTGTGACCTATCTCAGTTTCGCTACAGAAAAACCTGTAAATTGGTACACTGTGACCTACTTATTAATTCTCACCACAAACAAAAAAAAAAATTGGTAACCTGTGAACTATCTAAAGCTTTGTCACAGAAAAACCTATAAATTGGTACCCTGCGACCTATCTATGAAGTCTCACCACAGGAAAACCCTTAAATTGGTACCCTGTGACCTATCTACAAAGTCTCACCACAAGAAAACTACAAATCGGCACACTGTGACCTCTTAATGTTTCCAACTAAAAAAAAAAAATAACATAAAGAAAATGAGAGCATATCAGATCATTTGTCAGAAACAGAGAATAAAACTGATAATTGGACCAATGGCAGTACTCATATAATTCAGTCACTTTCTTTATTACACACAGCCTGTGAAGTGAAGTGTAAATCCAATATTTTGTCTGCAATCTTTGCATTTACTCAACGTCTTTTTGTACAGAATAACTAATTTTTCCTTTTTTCTATCAAGTCTTGGTGGGCTTTTCCCCAATCAACCTAGTTAATCTTCTCTTTGAGTGCTGCACACTTAACACTAGAAATAAAATAGTAAACTTTAGAAGTTGCTGTATTATTAGAATTAGTTTACATTTATCAAGCATCATCTCACATGCTCTATGATAAAATTTTATTTTAATTTCTTTCACTATAATCTCAGTTGTTAAAACAACCCAAAATGAAAGCAATCTAAATAAGTGAAATGACAGTTAACAAACTACAGAATTTTGTACCAGGTTCAAAAATCTGTAATTTAAATGTATTAACCAGTAATCTGTCCACAACATAAAAAAGGAATGGAAAAACTAATTATGTTAGTCCGTAAAATAGCGAAGAGCAAAACCTCTGTCTTAATGCAAAGAAAACTAAATTGATGACAACTGACAAAACAAACAAGGCAGATGAAATATGTATCAATGAGGAAAAACTGTAAGAGGTGGAGAGTTTTGAATATCTTGGATCGCTTCTAACTAATAATGGAGATACAATGAGGAGGACATCTATCGCTCTTTAGAAAGTAAAACAACTAAAGAATCTGTGGAGAGGAACAGACAGAACTACAAAAATAAGATTTTTAACTCCTCCTGTGCCACAGGAAGAAACGCAGATGTTCAGTTAGGTGCCAGAGTAAAAGCGCATGTCTTGATATTTTAGAGGGTATAGTTGTAAAATGGAACGGAAAACAGTATTTACATGTACTTCCATGTACTTATTATGTTTCAAAGTATAACTAAATGTATGAAAATTTCATAAATGCAGAGTTTTTTAGGGAAAAAGAACTAATGTGATGTTTTTAGACAATGATTATGCCCAGCTCACCATCAGCTAGGTCTAGATCTGCACTACTTACCATCTGAGATGTCTAGATCTACTTGTTGATCTCATGTTCTGATTCTATGTTGCATTCTCGCTAAATTAATGTCTGAAATAACATCCTAACTACTCCAGTCGTCTAAATATGTCTAGATCTACTTGGGATACATTCAAGAGCAGTGGGATGGTCACAGGCCATGTCCACACCCCTATATACATCATAAAAAACTGAAAATTTTCCATATTTCTCTTCTTTTTTTTTTCTCGCTCGGCAATGCTCGTATCTAAGGACTCTTTCACCATTTTGAAAAGTGTCACCGGAAACGTGGGCGAAATATGTTACACAGATTCTTTTACTGAAACAAACCACGATCGAAATTCCGACCGTTGGCACGCATTGGGGAAACTGGAAGAATCGAAAATTCGATCAATGGCACGAGGGTTGACTGATAAGTTCTCGGCATAAGGTACAATGGATTATTTGTGGACAACTTTTTGGGTTTATTTCTCAACAAAGTCTCCTTGTAAGTTTATGCACTTAGTCCAGCGATCCTGGAGCATACGGAATCCTTTGTAAAAGTCACCATCTTGTGCCAGTACAAAGTGGTCTACAGCATGAATGACGTTACCATCTGAAGGAAATTTGAGACCACTGAGCTCCATTTTGACCATTGGCACGCAATGGGGATACCAGAAGGATCGAAAAATCGACCGCTGGCACGGAACGAGTTATGGGCATGCATCTTTCACATCGCAACATATGCCTGTGAGACCTGGACACTTAACAAAACAGCTGAGAAAGACATAAATGCCTTTGAATGTAAATGCTACAGAAGAGTTCTTCAAATATGGGCACAAAAAAAAAACAAATATATCCATACTACAAGAACTTAATATTGAAAAAGAAGCTATTAAAGAAGATTAAACTGCCTTGTCAAAAATTGGCCTACAACATGGAGTCACTTTGCAATGGATTCCCTCCCACTGTGGGATACCAGGCAATGAGAAAGCTGACCGTCTGGCCAAAGAGGGCACTGAAATGGAGCAACCTGACATACCAATCACCTATAATCAGAAGTATGATAAAAACCTATAATCAGAAGAAAAGCATGATAAAAACCTACAGGAAACCACAAACACCACCACATGATGACTATCACATGCTAAACAGAAAGGAACAGGTCATCATATCTTCCGTCTCCGAACAGGACACAGCCGACTCCGAAGTCATATGTATACAAAGTTTAAGGTTGGTACTACTAATCTATGTACATGTGCCCAGGTTCCCCAAACTGTGGAACATATCCTCCAGAACTGCACCAACTATGAGACACTGAGAAATAATTACTGGCCCAATGAAACCACTAAAGAAGATAAGCTCTACGGTTCCATACTTGAATTACAAAAAGCAGTGAAATTTATCCAAGAGACAGGACTGCAGATATAGACAGACAATGCGAACAAAGAAGAAGATTAAACAAGGAAAGCTTAAATATTTTGGACACGTCATGATAGTCTAGAGAAGACCGTCTTGGAAGGGTACATAATGGAAAAGAGAAAGAGAGGAAGACCAAGGCGAAGATGGCTGCAAGACATTGTTGATGATCTGCAAATGGATGCATCAGCAGCAGGCCATCTTGCTCACAACCGAGAGGCCTACAGGAGCGATGTTAGGGAGGCAAAGTTCTGCAAGGGACATGCAAATGAATGAATCAGTAATCTCCAAACCTGAGCACATCTTCCAACACCACCATTGAATCTTCGGAATGGCACACATTCTTTGTGGCCAATCACATTCTTCAAGAAGCGGTTAGCTCTCTTCAGATGCATGTGCTTGATGGCCTGAGCAGTCTCACGAGTGTTCTGGTTAAAAGAAAAAAAAAAAATTGAAACCCATAGCACAATGCCCACTAAATTTATATCTAACAGGTACAAAATGTAAAGTAGCAGCTAAAATTGTAAAGAATGTCTTAATGCTGATTATCTTATCTAAAACTGCATCAACAAAGTTGTTTCACAGTACATGGGCACTAAAATATTTTTTATGCCTGCCAAAGACCTTTTGACAAAAACAGTTCCAAATGGGGAGGTGTCCCAAAAAAGACAACGGTTTCTAAAAAAAACCCCCCACTATTACCAACATGTCAATGTCTATTTCACTAGCCACAATGAATGAACAAAACAGTCTCGCTTGAAAGAACAGAGAAAACTAGATCTGGATCTCAAATGGTTTTTTTCCTCTTGAAAAGTTACTTTTGTCCCAGTGAACAGAAGTACTACGTGACCAGAAGCCAAAATAGAAGAGCAGGCCAATGAATGTTATCAGGGTTAACACAGAGATTACAGCAAGATCAAAACATTATGTCAAAGTGCAAAGAAATCAGAATGAAACTGGTCTTATCAAGCAAGATGTGATGTATGATGAGCAAAAACAAGACAGTATCAAAATGAAGTTCACAAAATAAGTAACATTATTTGCTGTCATAAAATAACACTAAAAATAAAAAAAAAAGTAATATGTACAAAGCAAATCTTACACTGCTGGCCAGAGTCAGAGCCATTTTACACTCCACAAAATATCACATTTCCCAGCAAATCTGAATGCCAGTCTATAACGTGGACATTTAATATTCTCATATCACTCAAATTCAGGTGCAATGTCAACAGGTTCAGTGTTGTCATTACCACCATAAACATCGCTTTCATGTGAAGAATCTAAATTGTCTGCTCCCCATATAATCAGAAACACTGGCCATATTATCCTGCAACAAGTCCTCAGTCTCTGAAATGAACAAATTTACTGCAACAAGCCATCATTCTCGTGTGTATCATGGCTATATTCAGCAAATTTACCGTTGAAATTTACTGTTCCAGCACACCGTCCAATGATATCTGATAACTAGGTCAATCAATGTTTATGATACAGCAAAAAAAAACTCAATGATAATGAATGTGTATCTGTGCATAACAGCCGAGTAAACTCTGGGGAATGAGGGACAAGCACACACAAGACAATGCAGGTTTATCACTAAATTTACTACAAAACCGAATCACTTTGCTCTGAAACTGAAACTTGGGGCACAGAAGCAAAAAAAAAACTAAGGATAAGAACTTCAGAAATGTATCAGTAACAAATAATAAAGCTGTTTGGGTAAACAAAAGATTAAATACATATGAGGGGCAACTGATAATCAATGTCTCGAACCAACCAAATTGCTAATAAAAATAAAAACAAAAGAAGTTTGCTCACCTTTAAGGTAGCCATTCACTGACAGCAATTATTGAGGAAAGACGCTGGCGATGGTTGGGACATGTGCTCCGAATGACTGACAACTCACTACCAAAAATAGCACTAAGATGGACACCACATGGGATCAGAAGCATGGGTACACCAAAAGAGACATGGAGAAGAACAACAGAAAGGATGTTGAGCAATAGAGGGCTCACCTGGGCAAGAGCAGAAAAAAAGGCAAAGGACAGCCTTTTGTAGAAAACCCTTGCAGAACCCCCATGTGCCCTGGGCACTTAAGGTTCAGAGAGAGAGAGAGAGAGAAGGTAGCCATTACTGTGTAGTGTAAACAGAACAAGTTTCATTGCAATGTTCGAAGCCGTTAAGCAATAGTGTCAGTTAATAATGAGCTACGTCCAAGTTATGTATGAAGCTGCAACCAGTAACAGAGTTTCTGGCACAAGAAGGTTACGCTATGATTGAAATTCATAACCATCTCTTTATTACAACTCACATTTGGAGCAGCTTTCCTCTGCTGCATAAGACTGATTACTGCTCCCTAATGATCTATCTATCCTGTGTGCTACCCATACTCCTTATATGTAATGGACTCTACTCAGAACTAGAGAGTGGGCTGACTAAAGAGACAGCATGTCTAAGAAGTGTCAAAGCAGAGGTGAAAGCACTGACATTACAGCACTGTGTCAAACTGGAAGACGGTTACAGCAGATATTTTTTTTTCTAGCCCCGGAGTGCAGCCAAAAAGCAGGTGTGCAATACTCCATTGGTAAACCTTGGTAATCCCTGCCCCATCAGCTAGGCTAGGCCTGCTACTGGGATTACCAATGGATAGGAAAGACAAGGTCTTGATCAGCTGTGGTTCACCAACCCTGACACTAGCATGTTAGCAGTGCTGCCAGCATGCAGTGATGATGAAAAGCATGCACCACATCTGGAGCACCATACAGATGCTGGCTGCAGACCATCAGAAATTGGACTTACTTCTCAGACGTAATGTCACCTGCCAAAAGTAACGCGCGGTGGTTCTATAGACAATCACCATCCTTTCTCAATTACTAAAATAATTTTCAGTCAAATATTTTTCACACAAGCACTTACCTTGAAGTGAACACGCAGATAAGACCCACAGGCCTTCGCCGCTGAAAAAAAAACATGACAGATTTATGCCACATGATTGTGCACTTCTGTATACAAAAATGCAGCCACTAAAGGCTGGAAAACAAAGTTTGGCCACACCACCCTACTCCACTGACTTCATGACAGTCAGAGCACTAACCAGACTAATCTAAGATGAGATGAGTGCTGACGGAGGTACTATGTCTGAAGGGGCACCGCAATAATGTATACCATGCAATATCACAATGACATGTCAAATTATAAAGCAAACAACAGTAGGATTTTGTGATATTATAAGAGAAAGTATTTGTTACTTTTACACTAACAAGATACAAATGATTATAACAGAACTAAAGGTACCAGAATATATTTGGTTACTTAAAAGTATTCAAGTCAATGTCTAAAAATATTCAAAGACTTAAATGTTGAAAAAGCTAAAACCATTACGCAGATATGCTACTTTAATTAATAATATTCACTGTTGGTGAGAATCTACTGCTTGTTACAAAGTACTGGCATTTTCTTCTAGTAACTTTCAATAATTTAAATCACAATGCAATCAACTTTTAATTTCTGGTACACATCAAATTAGGTAATTTTTAATATCTGGAAAGATGTAAAATGGAAATGAGCAAGTACTTACATTTTGTAGGATTCTCGGGCTCCTTTGCGTAGCGTGTCATCTTCTACCCTGTTAAATAATAATATAAAGGTTAAACTACCCATTACAACAGGAAGATTTCATGCCCTAAAAATGTCTACATGGTGTAGAACGTTAACGAATGTGTCTAGTTCACATCTTCATTGTTATTTTCTTATGAAGTGTGTGATTGTGAAAATTTCTACATAATAACAACTAATTGATAAAAAACGAAAAAACTGTAATTATATACAAAAATATGATGTATAATGTACGACTAAATGCGATTTCGATGACGATTAACTTTTCAGCTGTACCACTACCTTACTGTAAAACCGGAAAAGGAAGTTGAATTAATGCTTGCGGTGTGCCGTTTATGTAGTCGTACATTTATGTATTCGCACGTCAAGTGATCTCTACCGAAATTTAAAATTACATATATATATATATATATATATAACATAGATGTGAAACAAAAGAAAAGTGCCGATCATGTGGATGAAACAAACGAACGTGAAAGTAAAACTGATCCAAATGGATGACAAGTGAAAAACTGACGAACCGGTTCAGAGAATAACTTATAAATTATTTATGGTAGCAATAATGAAGCTACATTGTAATATAACCAAGCCCTGAGACTTTTTTAAAATGCTTCCTGTATTATTATTAAGTGTCATGCCGATATGGGTGAGCGATCAAACTTCTCTAATTTCCTCGGTTCTCATTACTAGTAGTTTCCTTTTTTTTTTTGTTGGTCTTTTAGTAAACAACTTGATAAATTTGTCTAGGCATTTCAGCCGATGGTCTTCCTTTTTTCTGTGACTGTCTTCTCGTAGTATGACGAAAACTGTGATCACCTTTTCTTTATATTTATTAGACTGTAAAGTTTCTCAGTTTCTCTTAGAGCTGGCCCCTCTGGACACATAATCATAAACATATGATTTTAGGCCAGCTGCACAGAACGCAGATCTCAAAGACTGACCAATACTGACCCTTTGAGAGATACAGTTTTATACAGACAAACTGATTTGTATACGACGTAAAAAAAAAAAAAACGTTTACAGTACTCACGCGTAGACTGATCAGGGGTGACATTCCGAGGCAGCGAATTTCAAATTTTTAACAAAGTCTGTAAAACAAAACATTTGTAATTGTGTGTGTGCTATATAGAAAGGTCGGTGGACGTATCTGCAGCTTAACATATATTTGATACTTGCTGTAGAATTCGTGAGGTATGAGTATGAGAATAACTATATGAAGTAACATAAAAGGGAATAACCATATGAAGTAACATAAAAGAACGATCAGACTTTTTTTGTGGTCCACTTTTTACCTTATCAGCAGCCCGTCATCTTTGCATTTCTCTCAGGATCACCATCGTTGTGTTTCGAACTCATCACTGATATCAGCACATCTGGTAGATCTTGTCCAAATGCAGCAAACATAGACCTTTATGAGGTTGTAGTATTTCCTATTACTGATTTTGTAACTGGATTATTAAGAGAGCTCAGCGTTAGGATAACAAGTCGGAAGTTTAAACTTCACCTCGAGTATGATGTTGTTAATGTTACTATATGTTCGAATAGAGCACTCTAGTGTGTTGTTTACTTTTTAAAAGATAAATAAACAAATTATTAAGAAATAGGTTGCTTGCTTCTTTTAGTGTTTCTTTAATTCTTACGTTTCATTTTTTTTAAACAATACATGACAGCACTAGTGTTCTTAATAATATTCGAAATGTATTGTAGCATTTTACCAAACAACACACTGTCCCTGATTTATATTGTAAAATGAGTATGTATTTTTATCTTGTGACGTTATTTGGAGGGAAGGAGGGCGTTTATGGCTTGTCCCGAACGCCCAAAAACATTATAGGTCATGTAAATGGTTTGTTTTCTTAAATTTTCGGCTGCTGTGAAATAAAGTTGGTCTTTGTCTTTCAGAGCGTCCCAGTACACAAGGCCTGTGATTCTTTTTAGAAAGACACATGGTGTTCAGTAGAGTTTATTTTTTGGTCTTGTAAAGCTTTGCACTGCACGTAATATGAACAACTTTCTTCACTGTATCAGATAAATGACCCCCGTTTAAGCTAGAATAGTTGTATACTTCTCCGCTCAATCTTCTATGTGCCGTGCCGAGTGGCGTAGGCGATCATTTCTCTCCACACTTCCCTGTCTTTTGTGTTGATTATGAGATCCGCTGGTGACTTTCTTCCTAGCCACACTGACAGCCCATCCGGTGAACTCTCTCTGTCTTCCTCTGTTTCTTCTTTCCTCAGTTTTTCCACTTGCCACAGTGTATTCCAATTTTCCTCTTCTCATGAAATGTCCTATAAATCTCGCTTGTCTGCTTTTGATCTTTGCTGTAATTTGCTTTTTAACTCCAGCCTCTCTTAAAACTTCTTTATTGGTTTTCTTGGCTGTCCACGGTACCTTCAACATTCTTCTTATAAACCACATTCCATGGCCTCCATTTCTCGCTGCACTCTCTTATTCATAAACCATGCTTCACACCCATAACACAGATTTGGCTCAATGTAACATTCTTAGAAGCTGCTATTTCGTCTTTCTCTCGCGTGCCTCTATGCACTGGGACAGAAACTCCGCTGTATAACAAATTCTGTCCATTAGAGAAGTTGTTTGATTTGTTTGATATAATGAAGTGAACAATCTCAACCGCATGCAGTCAGCAGGACACGTAACTAACCTGAAAACCTATGTCTAAATTATTCATCATTGTGTGGTCGATCCACATGTGGGTTAAGGGGCGTACAACCTTGACCAGGATGTACTCGTCCACACCCACGCATGATGTGTACTATATTAATACCGAGGAATGCGTACCGGGGAAGTAGTAGAACCAGATACCTATGGAGGACAAGTCAATCTCGTCTGTGTTGTAACACTTAGCCCAGCCGGCCAATATCTGTGATTCATGATGAATAATGTTCAATGATGTGTGTATTCATATATATTGTATGATGTGCAGAATAAGTATGTGTACTGATCATTGTGGAGAAGTATCTGGGTGATTGATTCTAATATCGTTTCTTGAAGGGCACGAGCGATGCCCCATATTCTGTTATATTCATGTGGATCTATTGTAGGCGATTCAAGATATATGTTGGGAGGAGGATCCCGACAACAACAGCTACATTAAGGGTGTGGTGGTAATGGAGCCATTGAAGTGAGGCTGAGAATAGTGCGTTTAGCACATGGTGAATATTCATGAAGTGAGGCAGAAAAATAGTGCGTTAGCACGTGATTATTCATGAAATGAGGAAGAGAGTCTATACAGGTCAGCCGTGAGATGAAGTGCACTGGCACATAGATCATTCATACTGTAGTTTCGCAGCATAGGCTGCCACATTCATAATTGCGTTAGCACACGGGGAGATTTATAATGTGATTGTGAAGGGGAGGGAAAGCCAGAATACCAAGGCAATTATAGCTGAGCCATTAGCTACATTAGTTAAGAGTATTGGATTGATTGACATTATACCTGCAATATGTTTTTATGACATGTGTTGATGATCTGTGTGAATATTTGTCCTGTGATCACCATTGATCCATGTTGTTGAGTAAATAAAACGTTTATGTATTTTTATATATGACGATAATGCCTATATCATGTTGTGGTAATGTTGTGATGGATGTTTAACCTGATGCATGACTGGCATATAGTATTCCTTGAAGGGGAGAATCCTGGGTTGGCTCATTGGGTTGGAATCTTGGCCACGCAGTACGGTAGTACATGCCAAGAGAGCACCTTAACAGCTGTAATTAACCAAATTCTTAAACATTATCTATAATAAATGTAGATTACACAGACAAAGTCTACAATTGTCACAACAGTCTCGTGAAAGATCCTCCATATTATGACTTATGAAGCTCCTAATGAATATGGTATGGGACCTGCTAGCGTAGTGATTAGAGCGCTCGTCTAGCAACCGAATGGTCGAGGGTTCGATTCCAAAGCTGAGTAGGATTCCCCCCCCCCCAACCAAAACGGCCCCAAGGTCGACCCAGCCTCGTAAAATGGGTACCAGAGAAAATCTGGGAAGGAAAGCCAGTATAATGAGGGATAATGCGGTAGCATAATGATGGCTCTAACGCTTCATTCCTTATGGCATTTGCTATGGGACTACCTTACCTTTAATGAATATAGTGTTAACACTTATATTTTTCATGTCGACACCGTTAAAGGATGACGTGGTCAGCATCATATTTTGCTGTCTTTCCTTTCCAGAAAGAAACAAGTATCCATGTCTACAGCTTGATGACTGGCGTGCCTCCGATCTTCGGCATGAAAGTTGAGTTCTCTAATAATTGCGTTACTCGGGCGCCTTGTAGCAACGTGTTTGAACCTAAGTAATACAATCTGTACGACAGAATGCCCAGAGCTCCACCTAAGTTAAGGTAAATAGCATTGAAAAGTTTTCATCATTTGGCAGGAAAGTTAGAATGAATGAGCTGGGAAGTAAATTTGGCAATTAATATCTATGTACCGCGAAGCGAACACGGGCATATTTCACTTTTGGTCGTTTTGTTCTTTCGTTGCGCTTTTCATTTATAACCTTCTTCTTCTTCTTCGTTCGCTTCTACCACCAAAACCGCACTGTGATCCTACTGAATTTACGCCTGTGGTCCTCGTTAGGTCCCGTGGTCTCCTGTGTGGTCCCCGAAAGGAGATCCACGTGAGGACCACATGGGGTTCAGAGTATCACAGGGCTTTAGCCTGTATTCTTGGTGGGTCTCAGAAGCGGGATTGCGTGACACCGTGGTTTTCATTGCACCAGTTTAGTCTAGGGTTGGATCATTTATAACCAAGTTTCAAACTTTCGTCACTGCTCGCCTCTTTTACCATCTTTTCATCCCTGCCACGATCGAAAGCCTTTTTTTTTAAACAGACGTAGTTTGATGTGCATTTTTAAAAAAATGTCTGCACTGAATTTTTTATATTTGTGCTTATATATACTGGTCAGCGGGGTAGGTATCCCATGTCAAAGAAGAAGTAAGACGCCTCTTTATCTCCGTCAGTCTACGGGGCACCCTTTGGCAAGGTGGAGTACCCGTATAGCCCCCCGTGAAGCCATGGGAGTAGATGGTGGATAGAATGGGAGAGCAGCCGACATATAATGTTGGTTATGGTCACCATTCTATGATGGTATGCAGATGATCTCAATGTAAAGACAATGGCTACGATCACTGGCTAGTTCAGTCACTGCCCGGAAAGAAAGCAATGGTAAACTACCTTCCGGAAATATACCAAGAAACCCAAACAGCAACATGGAAGGTCAGATAGGAAAAAGATCTGGTGGCCAATCCCCCAGGCCAGATAGATCTAATTTTTGCACTGGGGAAGAGTGTGAGACAGAGGTCGGTACTCGTAATTGTGATGACGGACAAAATCCTGGCTGTGTTACTAAGGAAAACCCCTGCATCAAACTAAAAAGAAAAATAAGAGTAGGAACATGGAATGTGAGAAGTATGTATGAGGAAAAATATCAAATAATAAGTGACGAGATGAAATTCACATTTAGGGAATCTGCGAACATCGATGGAAAGGATCAGGACACTTCAAGAGCGAGAATGATAATATCTTTATATA
Organism: Achatina immaculata; assembly: GCA_009760885.1. NCBI lineage: Eukaryota > Metazoa > Mollusca > Gastropoda > Stylommatophora > Achatinidae > Lissachatina > Lissachatina immaculata. The sequence goes on from CM019721.1 coordinate 40,199,831, forward strand.
CTCTAGTGGAGAATTAGGAGGAAAGAATGGAATGGCTTTTTACTTGGACAAATCAACACCAAAAGCATTACTAGGTTAAAATCCAGTAAGTGATAGAATCCTCACTATCAGACTTAAGGGCACTCCTAGAAATGTAACAATTACCCAGATATATACACATACATCAGCAGCAGAAGAACGAATGATCTTTATTTTTAAAGGGTAAAGAATTGGGCACGCAGGCCCTTCTTACATTCTTGTCTTCATCACTCCATCTTTCATTCTTCACATACACTCGATTTAATACAAATATACAAATTAAATTACGGGAAAAAACATATCAGAATAGTGTAAATTTAACTATTACATTCAAAGTAAAAGAGAAGAAGTAATTAAAGAAGAGGAAGTAAAAGACATTTATAGCACACTGCAAACGACGATAGACCAGGTAGAGACAAATGATATTGTATTAATAATGGGGGAATTTTAATGCAAAAATTGGTACAGTAAGAGCAGAAGACGAAGGATATATTGTGGGGAAATTTAGGATAGGACACAGAAATGAGCCAGGTGACAATCTAATGGCGTTGGTGTTTTGCATGGAAAATGAGCTAATGATCGCTAACACACTTTTTTAAAAAACACCCAATAAGACTTAACACATGGACATCACCTGACGGGAAAACGAAGAATCAAATAGATTATATTTTAGTGCAAAGAAGGTGAAGATCAAGTATAGCATCAGCAAAAACTTTACCAGGTGCTGATTGTGACACAGACCATGAATTATTAATAGCAGACATGAAGATAAATATAAAAAAAAGACATTTACGGGATCAAGACCACCCCGCTTTGATCTTTCAAAAATACCAGAACAATACGGTGTAGAAGTGAAGAATCGTTTCCAAATCCTGATGGCTGTACAGGGGGAGATGACACCGGATGAACTGGCTACACAGGCCAGAGATATCTTAATAACAACAGCTAAAGACGTGGTTCCAGCAAAGAAAACACAAAAGAATGGATGAATTACAGCAGGCACACTAGAACTGATAAAACAACGTAAAGAAATGAAGACGCATTGGAAAGTGGCAAACAACAACAAAGAGGAATATAAATCTTTAACAAAAGAAGTACGAAGAAACATAAGAAAAGACAGACAGACAGACACACACACAAAACAATAGATACAAGATTATTGTGAAAGAGTAGAAGGACATCAGAAGTGTGGAAGAGATAGTGAAATGTCTAAAGAAACGAAGACATTTACGAGAAATATCACAGCTAAGCTAAATGTAATTTGTGACGAGATTGGGAAGACTTTAATAGAGACAGAGGAAATGTTTGTAACGGGTAACCCACGTACCATCGACATTTGATAGGGCAGACATTTGAAAGTTGCGTGGCCGCCACAGAAGGCCATGCAATCAGCACAACGTTATCCAGAGTCACCAGTTGGGACGCCGCGCCCCGCGAAGGGCAACGACGATTGGTTTTGAACTAACAAAAGCGCTCTTTCCACCAGGCTCGGAGCTTGGTAAGCATGTATTAGCTCTAGAATTCCCACAGTTATCGAAGTAGGATCGTGTCATCTAAGAAACCTCGACTGATTTAATGAGCCATTCGCGGTTTCATCGTGAGACAGTGTGAACTTAGACATGCATGGTTTAATCTTTGAGACAAGCATATGACTACTTGGCAGGATCTACCAGATAGCTTCCTTCACCGAACCTTGTCGGATATCTGCCGACAGACCGAAGCGGGGCAAGGGAGACAGCGCTCTGCTCAGAGCTGATCCCTTTCGACCCCGGCGGCATTTCATTTCCTTTAACCGGCGGCTCTCTCTGCTCTAACGAACGAGAAGAAAGCCCGTCCACCCACAACCGACGCACATTACATACTGTAGACCCGATACTCTTTGCGAGAGATGGGCCAATTTCGAGACCGTCAGTCGACAAAAATGTAGTACACCGTTAGCACGAACCTGGCTATATTCTTCGCTCGACGGACAAACCACTCGCTTTTGCATCGAAACACCTTAACACTCGCCGTCCGGGAAGGGAAAGAAAGCCTGTCTCCCCACGCACGGAACTCGAGAGCGCTTTTTCGCCAAAAAGAACGCTCGGCCTGTGCAACGCAGCAGCCCTCGCTGTGCAGCTCGGCCCGGCTCTGCGCGGCTGACATGCACTATGTAAAAAGATATGGCATTCAGGTATTTGGCCAAATTAGTGGAAAAGAACTATATTCATACCACTGCCAAAAAAGGTAACCTCAAATTATGCACAAACTACAGAACTGTTGCCCTGATTAGTCATGTCAGTAAAATTCTGTTAAAATCATAATGGGTAGACTTTGTAAGAAAACAGAAGAAGAAGTCAATATGGTCCAAGCTGGTTTCAGGCAAGGAAGAGGATCAAGAGATCATATATTCAGTATAAGATTAATAATAGAGAAATGCAGAGAATTTAATGTGAATCTATATTTATCCTTTATAGACTAATCAAAGTCATTTGATTGTGTACAACACAAGAAACTTTGGGAACTAATGGAAAAAAATGGGATTTCCAACACATTTGATACAATTAACATCACTACTGTATCTAGACCAACAAGCAGCAGTAAGAATAAATTGTGAAACAACAACTTGGTTTGACATAAAATAAGGGGTCCATCAGGGGTGCATATTGTCGCCTTACTTATTTAACTTGTATACTGAAAATATAATGAGGAATGTTAGAGAAGGCGTAGCCAAAGAATATTACGATGCCATAACAATTGGAGGTTATGAAATATCAGAGATTAGTTATGCTGATGACACAGTATTACTGTCCACAACACAAAAAGGAATGAAAAAACTAATTATGTCAGTCCGTAAGAACAGCGAAGAGCAAAACCTCTATCTTAATGTGAAGAAAATTAAATTGCTGACAACTGACAAAACAAATAAGGCAGCTGAAATATGTATCAATGAGGAAAAACTGGAAGAAATGGAGAGTTCTGAATATCTTGGATCACTACTAACTAACAATGGAGATACAATGAGGAAAATTAAAACGAGAAGAACTGTCGCTCTTCAGAAATTTAAACAACTAAAGAAACTGTGGAGAGGAACAGACAGAACTACAAAAAATAAGATTTTTAAGGGCATGCATCTTTCCCATCGCAACAAATTCCCGTGAGACCTGGACACTTAACAAAACAGCCGAGAAACACATAAATGCATTTGAATGTAAATGCTACAGAAGAGTTCTTCAAATATCATGGACACAAAAAAGAACAAATATATCCATACTACAAGAACTTACTGAAGAAGGCTGGCTAGTAAAGAGGATTAAACAAAGAAAATGTAATATTTTGGACACATTTTACGTCATGATAATCTAGAGAAGACTTTCTTGGAAGGGTACATAATAGAAAAAAGAAAGAGAGGAAGACCAAGGCGAAGATGGCTGCAAGACATCGTTGATGATAAGCAAATGGATTCATCAACAGCAGGCCATCTTGCTCACAACCGAGATGCATACAGGAGTGATGTTAGGGAGGCAAAGTTCTGCAAGGGACATGCAAATGAATGAATGAATGTGCTTATATATTATTTCTATGATATTAAAAGTTCGACCAGTAATGGAGATACAATGAGGGAAATTAAAAGGAGGAGATCTCTCTTCAGAAAGTAAAACAAATAAAGAATCTGTAGAGAGGACCAGACAGAACCACAAAAATAAGATTTTTAATTAAGGGCATGCATCTTTCCCATCGCAACATACGCCTGTCAGACCTGGACACTTAACAAAACAGCCGAGAAACACATAAATGCCTTTGAATGTAAATGCTACAGAAGAGTTCTCCAAATATCGTGGACACAAAAAAAGAACAAATATATCTATACTACAAGAACTTAATATTGAAGAAGGCTGGCTAGTAAAGAGGATTAAAGAGAGAAAACTTAAATATTTTGGATACATTAAACGTCATGATAATTTAGAGAAGACCGTATTGGAAGGATACATAATGGGAAAAAGAAAAAGAGGAAGACCAAAACGAAGATGGCTGCAAGACATCGTTGACGATCTTCAAGTGGATGCATCAGCAGCAACAGGCCATCTTGCTCACAATCGAGAGGCCTACAGGAGTGCTGCTTGGGAGGCAAAGTTCCGCAAGGTACATGCAAATGAATGAATGATATTAAAAGTATATTAGTTTTGTGGTTACTTACTGTATCGTAAACATTTTGTAATAATTTTGTGCTAAAGATGCAATTACAGAGTTCTTATACTTAGCATCTCACGATGTAAAATAAGTATAAAATGCTTATACTAGACTCGATAATACTTGTTTTTGTGCTTATATTTCGCGCTGTATATATCTGCTAAATCTAGTAACAAAGCTAAAGGAACACATAATGTTCTTACTTTGAAAGAAACGTTTGAGATAATAAAGCCATCTCTCTTGCTAAAATAGGGTGTAAGATAAGTTTACTCGAACTACGATTAGTACAGTAGTTAAGAATAAAGTGGAAGTGTTAGAAGAGTTTAAAAAAAACACTACGCCAGCGCTTAGTAACGTTATTAGAAAAGAGAACAGCCTAACCGTTAATATAGAAAAACTTTTAACTGTGTGGACCAGACGTAACATTCTCCTTAGTCGAAGTCCTAGCCAGACATAAATTCAAGCGTTATTTAATATAATAAATGCAGTTAGAGGAGTTCCGTAAATGAGCCTCAGTAAGTTTCTCCTTCAGACTTTCTCAGTCTATACCCCAACTAATTTTAAGAAAGATTATTTTAGTACATTTAAAACAATTTTTTTTTATTTCTGTTTATAGTTTTGCGGGAATTCGCAAGTGTTATATATTTAGTTAAAAACATTTCTGGATGCTACAATTCAGTTTCGAGATAAATAAAGGATATCCTTCTTATTTCTCCGCTGTTCTGGTCTTAACTAAATGACCAAGAGCGATTTATGTCTGTATCATGTTAAGAGTTGAAGAGCTGTAAAGAAACATAGAGCTGCTGTCCATTGAAGAATACATAGTATAAATGATGAGATCGGAGTACATGTAGAGTGTGGCAATAATATCCTATCTAACTGACGAGAATAACAGTGGCGATCATATCTAACAGAAAGCTTAAGATAAATACATTTTCCTTTCAGCATTTCAATGAACAGCCATATATAAACTGGTGTCAACGACAGTTTCTTAAGAATAGTTGTAGTGTCCTTTATTACGTTTGTTTGTTTTGCGCAGTATTGACAGCACCACTATCCCCTTACATTCCTAACTGTCTGCTCATATCCACATCATCATCATCATCATCATCATCATCATGATGTGTCGTGCCGACTGGCGTTGGCTATTATGCTTCTCCAGAGTACACGATCCTTCATGCAGGCCATCAGTTCAGATGGTGATCTCCTCTCACACCATCCCGTCAGACTGTCCAGTATCATTTCTCTTGGTCTTCCCCTTGATCTTCTTCCTTCTATTTTTCCTGTTGTTATAATATTTTCAATGCCCCCTCTTCTCATTGCATGTCCTATGAAAGTACATTCTCTCTCTCTTATCTTTTTGGCAAGGTTTTTGTCTCTTCATCTCTTCTCCTACATTCTTCATTAGTTAGTTTTGGTGTCCAGGGGATTCGCAACATTCTTCTAATAAAACACATTTCTGCTGCTTCCAATGATTTTTGTGCAGACTTGACTATTGTCCATGATCCATATCCATATAAAGATGTGAATAATATTTACTACATTAAAATAGCGAAATATTATATGTACGAATACTCATGAATATGTAGAAATCCACTTCCTCATATTATGGGAAATTGATTCACTCACGAAGCCATTGGTCAATGCATATTTCTTTCGTCGTAACTCTGTGTGCCCTTGCTAATAAAAATATGTAAACATTTTCAGTTTGCAACTACGTGTGATGTGTAAGCGAGCGTCTATGGTGTGAGACATTCACGTATTGCTAGAAGTTAACAAGCATGCCGAACGGAAAGAACAAGTTAAAGCTGACAATTTCCGTGTCGGAACCACAAACAGACGGAAGCGAGTGAGTTACGCTGCATTGTATTGTATTGATTGATGTCCCGGTACGGACCACAGTTATTTATGCACAAAGTTGTGTAAACCATATTTATACAGTGTAATCGCTGGTTGTTGCAGTCTCAGAACAACCACTCTGATCTTAAGGTGACGGCTTCGTGAAGATAAAATATTACAGAAAACATATATTACTAACTTTGTAGTAGTAGTGGTTGTAGTAGTAGTGGTTGTTGTTGTAGTAGTAGTAATAGACCGAGAGCAAATGTCAGGTTTTTTTTGAGAACTGTTTCAGAAAGTTTTCATTGCTTAGATTTTAAAAAAATGGATGTAGTTAGGTAAGTAGAAATGATTTGTATGCAGTGAGATATGATTCATTTATATGCCTTAAGACAGTCACACACATACATGCACACAATAAGGATATGTATGGTGGAGTATCATTTGCTGATGCTTTATTTCATTGCAGCTGCAAAACTTGCAGGCATGACGCCCTGATGCATAGGCATCATAATCTGTGGAAGGTTTTTGTAATTCCTGGAACAGAATAAATAAAAGGCACCTCAGCAATCACTGACTTGATGGAGAGTCCACTGAAACTGATAGTTTTGATTAGGTTGTAGTGTCACAATAGCCTGCTTTTCAGGACTGGCACTTGGAGATAGTTTAACTAGCTATGATTTCAAGTTTCTGTTTGACAATATTATCTGACAAACATTGTGATTGTTCTAAACATATGAGGTGGTGTGACATTGGAATATATGAATTGCAGTGAAGGAAAGTCATCAGTTAATTAGAGTAACACGATCTTCTCCCCTGACAGTAATCAGTGTTACTTTTTCTTCTTCAAAGTTCTCAGATGACAAGTTGGATATCTTTAGAAGGATGTTTTCTTCTTCAAAGTTCTCAGATGACAAGTTGGATATCTTTAGAAGAATGCAGTCTACCTTAGACTGTTATTGCCATAGTTTGGTCTGGATTGGTATTGCTGATGGCCACTTGTGCTGTCTTTACCTCTTATATGAAAGGCAGTCTTGCAGCAGAAGCTGGGATGTCATTTTTCCTGTGCTACAGATGCACTCATCAGTTATACCTATTTTCAGCATGTAGTACATATGATATCTCAGTCTGTTGTGGAATGTGCGGAGTGAAGATCTTAACTTGTTCTGCTCTGTCCAGGCAGTGGTTTGATTCTGGCCAGAGAGCCTGTGACAGTCAAGCTGTAATTTTTTTTGGCACTTGGGCACTCCTGGGATAGGAAAGGAAAGTCAGTCAGGGGTGATGCTGACCTTATCACCTTCTCATATGCTGATCTCCCAGGGCACATGGGGCTTCCGCAAGGGTTTTCCACAAAAGACTGTCCTTTGCCTTTTTTTTCTGCTCTTGCCCAGGTGAGCCCTCTGTTGTCAACATCCTCTCTGTTGTTCTTCTCCATGTCTCTTTTGGTGTACCCTTACTTCTTTTCCCCTGTGGTGTCCATCTTAGTGCTATTTTTGGTAGTGAGTTGTCAGTCATTCGGAGCACATGTTCCAACCATCGCCAGCATCTTTCCTCAATAATTGCTGTCAGTGGCTTCATCTGCATTTCTGCCAACAAGATGTTATTTCTTATGGTGTTTGGCCAAAATATTTTTCTAATTCTTCGTAAACATTGAGTCTGGAAAGAATTCAACTTGTTTTCTATGGTTTTGGTGATTTTCCAGCATTCATTTCCATAGAGTAGTACAATTAGAACATTACTCTTAAACATCCTGACTTTCGTATTCATGCTGAAATAATCATATGCTGATAGGTCAGGGAAAATACAGAATCTGAGACCATCTGCTGTATATCACCATAGAATGTAACAGAACTGCTTTGCCAACAAATTCAAATGCACACACATAGTAATATAGAAATTTTAGTTGTGTATTTGGGTGATCACAGCATGGTTGGAGCAGAAATGAACAAGAAGGAAAGAATGGTTTTACAGTCAGTTAAACAAGGTAAAGAGTAATTAAAAGACACAGTGAAGGTGAGAAGGGAGGAAGACCGTAGGTGTAGATTATGGTGTAGCTTGATCTCTTTTTTTTTCTCCAGTCATTCAGTGGTTCCAGTTTCTGATTAGTTGGGCTTTTAAAGTAATGACATAGAGCAGTTGTAACTCTCTTCTCAAAGTCAAGGGAGTGTATTATGGACTTGCTTCTAGTGCATTTTTGAAGGATGCTCTTGAAGGATGACCGGCTAGCGTGGTGGTTAGAGCACTCATCTAGCACCCAAATGATCAAGGATTTTAATCCCCAGCTGTGCGGGATGTTGTTTTTTTTTCTGACCAATATGGCCCCGGGGTTCACTCAGCCTCGGAAAATGGGTACCAGAGAAATCAGGGAAGGTAAAGCGGCCAGGTGTGATACTGACCACATCAGACTTTCATGTGCTGAAGGTCATGGAAAATACGGGCCTAACACTGTATTCCCCAATATGCCTTAATGGCATGGAAACTGGAATTGTACCTTTTTACCAAAGACATGTTAGAACACGTGTCTCAAAAATCAAAGTATGCTAACCTGCAAGATGAGGCACGCCATCTATATCATAAACATTAATACAGTTCATTAAGGGAAAACATGTTAAAAAAAAATGCCATGGGCATGGGGGACATAAAGGAGTGTGGAATGAGGAATAAAGTGAGTAATCATTTTAATTTAGTGAGTGGGAATGCAAGACTGGCAGTAGATAAATACACAAGAATAGTTGTGTTGCAATCATTTTACATATTCATGTGATGGTGCAAGGACTGTGTGCTACCTTTATCTCATTATGCTAGCATGGCCTGTGCAGAAGTTATGAAAAGGGAAAGACCAAGAGGTAGACAGTGGTGGCAAGCAAACCTGGAAGAAGATATAAGCACTCTTGGAATTGACAGTTGGCAAGAAAAGGTCAAGAACGGAGAGGAACGGAGATGTGCTTTGAATGCAGCAGTGAGCCTCAGTGGCTCAGAAAGCTACTGAATTCAGCACCTGCTGAAGGAAGAAGATTATGCCTGGATAAAGTGTTGTGTTTTTTTGGTTTTTTTTTCTGTTCCATTTTTTACTTAAAAACAGCTGCGATAGTGGTATTTGAATTATTATTATATTTTTAAAAAATGTATTTTCTTACTTATCAACAGTCGCCAGAATGGTGTTCAGGCAAACCTGGAGGCCCTGCAACAGAAGCTGCAGGAGTTGGACATTGATGACCAGCAGAGGGAGAGGCTGGAGGAGTTTCTAACTCAGAAACAGAAGATTGGTGAATTACTGGAAGAAGATTTTGAAAAACTTGGAGAGTTGGGTGCTGGAAATGGAGGTGTTGTTACAAAGGTCCTACACCACCCATCTGGGCTTATTATGGCACGAAAGGTGAATAAGATGTCACTATAACTTTTACAAGATTAGTCTTTCATTTGCTAACAGACAAGAAGAAACTATTAAGCTCCACCTGCTTGACTGCAGCTCATTGAAAGATCTTCAGAAGAAACTGATACCGCCAAAACTCCTCAGTCACTGACATTCTGTAGGAGACGTAGAACAGCTGAAGAGGACTTGTATGTTTCATTATCTGGCACAAGGGAAAAAAAGAGTGAAAACTTGTAATCCTGGGGATTGGAAAAGTCAAAGTTCATTTGCTAAATTTGATATTTTTATATAAAGTTGAAACATTTTATATTTTTGTTTATAGTTTAAACACTTGATATTAGTAGGTGCCAGATTTGTTTTTTTCTCACTCTCAATCATGCACTTTAACTCCCTTTGAAGCTTAGATGAATTATTACAATATCTGTTCAGTAATAATTAGCCGGTGTATTCATAATTTTTTTTCAGGAATATTTTTTAATTAGCCTCTTAAGCGACTTTAAAGAAATAAAATAGAAAACTTAAGTTTAAACACACAAATTAACGTTTTTCTGAGATCAACTTTCCAAATGTAATGGTTATGTAATGTTGTACCTTCTGTTTCTCTTTGCAGCTCATTCACCTTGAAATAAAGCCAATGGTTCGAAATCAGATTATTCGTGAGCTGAAGGTGCTACATGAATGCAACTCCCCATATATTGTTGGATATTATGGTGCTTTCTATAGCGATGGAGAAATTAGTATTTGTATGGAGTACATGGTAAGTATTTTAATGTGACTTGAAAGGAGAATATAGTTAGTTTCAGAGTCCAGCTTGTATGATGTATATGTTAAATGTTGTAATGTGACATGTATAGAGTATGTTGTGTTATAATGTAGCTTGTATGGAGTATATAAGTATTAGATTCAGATTGGAACATGCAGTTCTATTGTAGTATCTCCCAGGAACTACATACAAGATATCTTACATTAAGATGATGTTGGAATACAAGCATTGTATCCAGCTGGGCATAGACTGTGGTAGCTAGTAAGACCTGAAGTGGGCTAAGCTTCTCAGCAAACTCCACTACTTTACTAGGAGTATGGTTCTAAGGACTGTTATTGCTGGAGGTGGGGTGGAGAATTCGCTCTCCGCTCCAACGGCGTGCATCTTAAATACCTTCTGGCAGTCAAGTCCAGCTCCTGGCCTTCTCGTGGCAGAACTGTTTAAACTGACAGGAGAAGGGGCGAAGGCGAATATCTGGCGCCTGAAAACCAGACGCTTAGGGTAGATGAGAGGCACGTTTGGTAGCTCATCTACCGCTGCTGGCGAGATTCTTCATTTGTTGTGCGTGGAGCGGTGCTCCTCCCGGCCAATGAAGAAAGGTGCAAATGCACGCGGCACCACTGTGGAAAAAGTGGTAGAAAGGATAAAGCGAAGCAAACAGTCAAATCACGGCACCTCTGGTCTTGAGGTCGGCCACGTCCTAAGTGCACTCATATCAGTGATATGCCTGAACCGGCATAACACTGAGGTTAAGACACTGCTGACGAGACTTTTTGGATGCCGCGCATGGAGTGAAGCTCCTCTCGGTCAAGGAAGAAACTGCGGAAAAGAAGTAAGGGTTGCTGAGTGGCGCCGATGTGAAAAGGTGAAGGAAAGGATAAAGTGAAGTTTAATCGGTATATCCAGTGGTATCGCTGCAAGAGCTACACATACCACGGCGCCTCTGCCACGTCCGCATTACACCTACACTGGTGAAATATGCCTAAACCGGCATACACCATGGGTGAAACTTGATGGCTAGGCATGTCACGCCACCTCCGCTCCAGAGGTCGGTCACACCCGATATACACCCATACTGGTGAAATATACCTAAACCGGCTCACACCAGGGGTGAAACTTGAAGGCTACGCATGTCATGGTACCTCTGCTCTATAGGTCAGTCATGTCCCAAACATGCCCATACTGGGATAATATGCCTAAACCGGCTCAACCCAGGGGTGGAAGTCACTAGTGGCGAGGATTCGTCCTCCTGGACAGAAGCTCCATCCTGGTCACAACTAGGAAGGGTAGCGGCCATGACCACAAAATGCTGAAGTCGGAGACACTGGAGCAGGGCAGTCTAGATAAGCAACCACCTCTCACCCGGGGGGATGTTTGCATATCCTAATCATGCTGAGGTTTTCCAGTGAGAAACTCCAACACTATCCTGAGTTGGGCTACCACCTCTCACCCAGCGGGGATATACTGATATCCAAAGTGCGCAGAGGTCTTCCGGTGAGAAAGTCCAAATCTAGACTAAACTGGTGCAACGAAAACCACAGTGTCACGCAATCCCGCTTCTGAGACCCACCAAGAATAACAGCCTCAAGCCCTGCAATATTCTGAACTTCTTGTGGTCCTCTCGGTTATCTCGTGTGGTCCTTTTGGGAGATCACGGGACTTAACAAGGACCACATGCGTAAATTCAGTAGGATCACAGGGCGTTCTTGGTGGTAGAAGCGAACGAAGAAGAAGAAGAAGACTAGGAGTACCAGTGGGGAGGTGGGATAGAGTATAGATGAGCTCTAGGCCAGTTTTGGTTCATTGGTCCAGGCACTCAGGCACAGTTATCTTTGTTCTGACATGCATAAAGCAAAAGTCTCAGAATGTGACTTATTTGATGGATGTAGTGGAAGAATGTAACTTAATCCATCATCATCATTTCATGGAATTTCCCCACAGAAGGTTGGCTGCAGTGAATCTCCACTCTGCTCTGTTTCTTGTCTTCATATATCACTTGGCCAAGCCAGTCTCTGTCCATCTCTTGATGTTGTCCACCCATCTGTATCACTGTCAGCTTCTTGTTCGTTTCCCTTCAGTGTTGCTCTCAAGAAGGGTCTTCAGTTTGTTACCTCTTGACATGCCCAAAGTATCTTAGCTGTCTTGTTTTTATGATTATTTCTCTTTTCACTTCCAGTTGGTTTAGCACGTTATTGTTTGTTTTCATTTCTGTCAGTGGAATACACCCTTATTCCTCTATATATTCACATTTTAAGTGCTTCAATTTTCTTTTCAAGGTCCAGGCTTTTACTTAATCCATACATAGTCATATAAATTTGTGTGATTTGTTTTTTGCTGTTGTTTGTTTTGTGTTTTGGTGGCTGTATTCTAGAATTAAATTACTCGAGTGTCCTGTATTCTTATATTAACTTACCTGAATTTATGAATAATGAATTGTTATTATCATTTACCACTGATGATACATTTGATAAAACAAGAGATAGCTACATTTTTACCCATTTTTCTGTTTGACTGTCTAGTACTATCTAGAATATCTCCGTCAGACAAATACAAAACATTATATATATTTGTTAAAAGAAAAGGGCAAGAGATGGTGAATTTAATAAAACTAAGTGCAAAAATATAACAGTTCAGGTACACAATAATTGGTGTATAAGTATACAACTATACACTAAGCACTGCAGTAAAGCTGTGATACCAGAATGTATAAAATCGGAAAAAAGTAGGAGCAGCTTTATTACTTAACGATTACAAAGTTGTGACGTTTCGGCGTGAGCCTTAATCATACAAAAACATACAGGACGAAGAAATAGAGAGAGGAGATAAAGTATAGATTCACATGAATACTGTTTAAAAAAAAAAAAATTATTTTTAAAGGAGTACTTAGCTGTAAATTGCAAGGTGTGGCTTGTCCGGCGGTGTGTGTCAGGAATGGATCTGGTAGGACGTGGAAATTGTTTGAATAGAGACCTGTGACATGTGGTCGGTGGGTTGTAACTGGGGGTGGTGGATGGGGAACCGGGGAGGGGAGAGAGAGTGACGCACTACTGGCCTAGCTAGGACGCCCCAGTGTATCAGCGTGTTCATGCCCCACTGAGCACATTTCTGATTTTTTAGATAGCATTTTCCAGCCTCTTGTACACAGACTACCCTCCTTTTTGAAAGACACCAACCACGTATTAACAACTTTTGATACAATCACACTCTCTCAACACCACACCTATCACATCTTTCTCCTTGATGTCTGCTCCCTATACACATCCCCCATGAGGATGGACTCTTAGCACTCCGCCATTTTCTCGACAAAGACCCTCACCCCACAACTAACACTGACACCATAATCAGACTTACAGAGCTAGTACTAAACCAAAATTCTTTCGAATTCAACGGCGAATACTTCAAGCAAATCAGTGGTGCTGCTATGGGAACGAAAATGGGTCCCAGTTATGCATGTCTGTTTATGGGCTTTCTGGAAGTCAAATTATGGGAAACCTACACTAGCAGATTTCCAGAATTCTATAAAAGGTACATCAATGATGGCATTGGAATTACAAGTATGCCACATGAAGACCTTAAAAAATTTATTGAATTCGCCAATACACTCAATAACAACATAAAATTCACTTATGAAATCTCTGACAAGTCTGTTAATTTTTTAGACATTAAAATTTCTATTGGCACAAACAGGCTTGTCACCTCTGTATTTTACAAGCCCACCGATAGCCACACCTATTTGCTTTACACCTCTTCCCATCCTGAGGCCTGTAAGAACTCCATCCTATATTCCCAACTCCTCCGTCTTCGCCGCATATGTCAGGATAATTTGGACTTTATAGATCAGTCCAACAAGTTATTAGAATTTTTCCGTCATCGCCACCACCCAGAAAGGGTCCTTCGTAAAGCCTTCAAAAGTATCCAACTAGTGAGCCGCAAAGAAGTATTCAGGAAAAAGCCTGTTACTCCATCTGACAGAGTTAAATTAATACTGCCTTTCCACCTGCACGGTCAGATGGTTAAGAAAATTCTTTATCGTCATCTGCCGATAATCCAACTCGACTCCGACACTCGTGACATTTTCTCTGATCCACCCCTATTGGCATACAAACGTGAGCCAAACCTTAAGGACATCCTTGTCCACAGCCACTTGAAGCAGAGCCTTACATATGTTGGCACCAGAAAATGTAACCGCCCCCGCTGCGTTACTGCCCTGTAGTTTGGGAAACGAAAACAATCACCTTTCCCAAAACTATCCTCACTCTTCATGAGGGATTCACATGCGAGTCCCAAAATGTGATATATGTCATCGTTTGCAAAAGATCCAGGATAACATATATCAGTGAGACTGGCCATGGATTAAACTCACTGTTTAGTTACACGTAACATCATCTTAGTCAGTCATTATAGTACCTCTCCACTACATCCACCCCTTCTTACTTTTCAAACTTCCTCACAGCATCACTCTGCAACCCCGCTATTTTCTCTGCAACCCCTCTTCTCTGCAACCCCTCTTCCCCAATCACCTGTTTCAATTTCTCCTAGCTAGGCCAGTAGTGCATCACTCTCTCTCCCCTCCCCGGTTCCCCATCCACCACCCCCAGTTACAACCCACCGACCACATGTCACAGGTCTCTATTTAAACAATTTCCACATCCTACTAGATCCATTCCTGACACACACCGCCGGACAAGCCACACCTTGCAATTTACAGCTAAGTACTCCTTTAAAAATAATTTTTTTTTTTTTTTAAACAGTATTCATGTGAATCTATACTTTATCTCTTCTCTCTGTTTCTTCATCCTGTATGTTTTTGTATGATTAAGGCTCACGCCGAAACGTCACAACTTTGTAATCGTTAAGTAATAAAGCTGCTCCTACTTTTGTCCGATTTTATACAACAGTTCAGGTAATGTTTTCAGAGGCATCAGTTAACAGTGACACGAACAGATATACAGCATAAGGGAGTGAACTTGTATGTGTTCTGTGTGGAGGCTTGACTTTCATATGTTATAAGTGCTGTAATGTAACCACATCTGTACTATTTTGTGAATAGGAAAATACACATACTCTGCAATGAGGCGAGAATGTGTAAAGCTTGTAGCTAAAAGGCTGTTTACTTTCAAGATTATTTTTTTTTACAGTAAAATTGTCATTTTGATGCATCCGAATTTTATTTGGACAGCTCTGTGTGAAGAAATTCCTCTTTATATAAAAGTATATGTTTGTCTGACCGTTCAGATCTGAAACTTTACTAAAAGTAGTGAGTAAAGGTAATCCTGTCATGCCTTAGAGGCACATAGGGATATGGTGTTAGTGCCCAAATTTTCCTTGACCTGTCAGCACACTAGAGGGTGATATCATGCCTGGCTGCCTTTTCCTTCCCCAACTCCAGAAGAAGTCGGGTACCCATTTCTACAGCTGGGTGACTGGGGTGCCGCCGGCCGGATTCGAACCCCTGACCTTCGCCATGAGAGACCAGTGCACTAACCACTTCGCCACTCAGACACTCGAAACTTTACTAAACATCTGAGAAACAAGAGAATCACGGTGAAGAAGGGAGGATGACACTGGTGCCAATATCCTGCCGGGTAATTACGATAATGATATAGAGTAGGCGAAAAAAAAGACCTGTATGTTCCATTATCCAGCACAAGAGAAAATGAGTGAAAAGTCATAAACCCAAGGTTAAGGGAAGTCAAAAGTCAGGTGTTGTCATTGGATGCAGGCAAATGTCCTTTTCATTGCAAAGTGTTCCAGCGACTTTTTCGACTTCTCAGACTGGATGTAAGAAATGAACTATGACTCCACTTCTGCAGGGAGCACATAAGTAAATACCCTGTTTAGCCAAGCTGTAGCAGCAACAAGAGCAAGTTATCAAGAACACTTGAAGGAGATTGCACAGTTTTGACCATTTTTAGTTCACCTTTCATCACAACATGATGTATTAAACCAGCATTCTGCTGGGCCTGAGTGCTGACATGCCAACATGGGACCAACTAAACCAGTATGAAGTCCAAAGAGGAATATTATTTGCTGCAACAACCCACTATACTATCACTAGGACGATTTAGTGATACAACTTCTTAACTTGACTTATTTCTATACTTAACTGGTTTCTTTACTTCACTGGTTTCTGTACTTGACTGGTTTTATGATAGTCTCAGAGAAACTAAACACAACCCAGGCATTCAACTCCACCTAAATGACAGTAATGTAACAGAACTTCGCAGTCTCCCAGCATAACAAAACTTATCAGTAGTGAAAGTTTCAACAAAGTCAGTGGTGTAGTTTTATATTCAGACAACACAAGTTTATTGATGGGTAAAATGAGGGATTAAATTATGAGGATGAAAACGTAGCCCATCAGGCTGGTAAAGAAGAATACAATGACAGTTTACAATGACAATTTCTGGCGTGAGAAAACTCTACGCCATGTGGGAGAAAACCTTACAATGTATTTGTATGCAAAAAAGGCATACTCTCAACGTTCCAACCGAAAAAGACCCTTTTACGACAACTACAGCTATCTCAAAAACTAATCCTATATCTACATCTTCACTCAAACTTCCTCTGCAAAAAACTGCTACTACTGAAAACATAACGAGACTCACTCACAGACATATCGTAAGGCTTTATCTGCATCGAAACAAGTAAGGCTTCTTCTTTTCTCTAACCCAATCTTGTGTGGTATTTTATACCATAACTGTACCCCAGCTATCCTGAGATCCCCTTTTTCCTGCGCTGCTTATCCCAAGGATAAGAGAATACTATCATAGCCATTTGATCTTCCTTTTTCATATCCCTGATATGATAGGAAGATGTTTTTACATGTTGATATTTTTATTTCAGGCTTAATGGGTTTTGTTTTTTTTTTAAAGTTATTTTCTTTTTCATTTTTTTTCAGGATGGTGGGTTATGTTTGTTTGTTTTTTTTTCTTTTTTTCTTGTCTCATAAGATTGGGCATTAGGTTTATGTTTATTTTTTATTTTTCATTTCTTTCAGGATTTTGGTTCATTAGATTTATATTTTGGATTTTTATTTTTCATTTTTCATTTCTGTCATGATGGTTTTTTGTTTTTGTTTTTTTTTTTTAATTAAAAAAATTCTTTCATGATGGTGGTTCATTAGATTTAAGGTGTTTTGCTTTGTTTTTTTTTTTTAATTAAAAAAATTCTTTCATGATGATGGTTCATTAGGTTTAAGGTGTTTTGCTTTTTTTTTTTTTTTTATTCCTTTCAGGATGGTGGTTCATTAGATTTAATCCTGAGGAAAGCTGGGAGAATCCCAGAACCAATACTAGGAATTATTAATATTGCTGTGAGTATTGTAATACACTAATTTTGCAGTGCCTTTATGTTACAGGTTTATTGTCTTTCTTTTGCTGTTATCATTAGCATCATCATTTATTATCAGTTATACTAATTGCCACCATCAAGACCTTCATCACTGGACACATAATATTAACAAAGAAAAAAAGACATTTTGGATGTCTCTTTTTAAATCGCAACCGGTCTTATTATTTTGGAGCATTTCTTGAAAGGTTAGCACTGTGAGATTGTAAATTCCAGGCCATGGCTTGTTTTTATCATCTGTCCGGTTTCAAGCATAGCACATGACTAGTTCATCTCCATCTCATTGATAAATCTTTGTCCAGACTTGAAGAGTAATACTTACCATTCTAAAAATCTTAAGAGATGTCCCACTACATTAACCTACTGTATAAACTTCTATGCCACCAGTAAGCTGCAACACTGTCTGATGAGGCAATCAGAGACCCATAGCTGATATGCTAGCATCAGAGTTAGCGAACCATAGCTGATCAAGACCCTATCCCACTTCTCTGTTGGTACTCATAGTAACAGGCCCAGCCTGGCTAACGGGGCAGGGATCGCCATAGTCCCTATGGTTGTGGAACCTGCTAAAGAAGCATTGCACACCCCCTGCTTTTTAGCTGTACTCTGGGACTGAAAAAATAGCTGTCATAACCCACTCCCAAGCCGATACTATGCTGTGCCTCAACACCTCTACAGCATCGGCTGCAAAGAACAACAGCTAGCATTTACAGGGAGGTAGTACAAGTACAAGCCAGCAGTAAGCTCGGTGTCCAGACATTGACCAGCTGTTATGTTGTTGATTCTGGCACATCTTGAATCTGCTGAGAGAACTTATTTTCTGGTACATTCTTGACATAAACCATGAAGTCCTGGGCGGAACATATTTATACTTGAAACAAGTGGTCTGAGCAGCTCAGACATTAAATTTTTGAGTGGAAGATCTTAGGGACAGGCCCTCCTACTTATAGCAGTGTATTCTGTCACAAATCATGTTTTTATTGGCACTCTAGGTTTTGAGATCAGATGCTTAATCTCTGCAAGCAGAATTTCTACTACCAACACACAACACATCATATATATGGCTGTCAGTATGTTAAGGCAAAAAAAATGGAGTTATATTTAAGTCAGTACTTAAGCTTATAGGAAGTGAGATGTAAATTTATCCTTGCTGTGACATAAAGGCCACCCAGAGGTGTGGTGCTTGAAATGGAAATTTGTCCTTGTAGCATAAAGGCACCTAGGAGAAATGGTGCTAGTGCTCATACTTGTCCTTGTAGCATAAAGGCACCTAGGAGAATTGGTGCTAGTGCTCATACTTGTCCTTGTAGCATAAAGGCACCTAGGAGAATTGGTGCTAGTGCTCATACGGTATTTTGCCTTGATCAGTTTGGGTCCTAGAGGCCTTTACTTCCCAATCTTCGAAACAAGCCAGGTACCCCTTTCTTCAGCTGGCCAACAACTAGGGAGCCTTATGTCGAACTTGAACCACTCACTTTGCAGTGAAAGACCAATACACTAATCATATCATTACTGAAACACCCTTGAGCTTATTGTGGACAAATTTGAAATTATTCAAACAGTTCTACAAATTTTCAGGTACTCAAAGGGCTATCATATCTAAGAGAAAAACATCAGATTATTCACAGAGGTATGTTTTTATTCATGAAATTCTACTTTCAGTTTTTGCTTTCCTTTTTTTTTTTTCTTGTTTAATATTGTAATTGAAACTGAGCAAAGTGGCTCACATTGAACATCGAGAAGTAAAAACCGTGGTTTTCTCCAGCAAGATACTTCTGCTATGTAAAAGTAAATGGAACAACCTAATAAATTACTTTAGCTAAGTCACACATCACAAAAATCAAGAACATAATGTGCTTATATTACTTTTTGTGAAAAACATTCTTAAACAGCTCTATTAACAGATAAAAAAAAGTACAGAAATGCTACATTGAACCTAAATAGTATATCAAAATCAGTCATAGAAAAAAAAAAAAGCAGATACAGAAATTACTGATGACATTTTAAATATGTTTTATCAGAAGATTATTTGAGTTTTGTCGATGGCTAAAATGCAGAGAAAAGTACCAGATAAATATATGTTGTTTTTTTTTTTTTTGCAAGTGGTGAAAGTCATCTTGCAGAAAATCATTTAGAAGACTTACATGAATAAAGAATAATTCAAAATAGGTTTTCAGGTTAATCACATGGGTTGTTTTACTAATGGCAGTTTTGATGTCAGTGAGTGATGCAGTTATTAGTTCTTCAGATATACCCCCTTGATATTAAACCTGAGGACACAAAGGTCGTATATCAGCCAGATCCCTAATTTCAGATGTTGAAAGTGTTGGATAGGCAAGCATCCAGCAGTACTCTGAAATCAAATAATTTATCCTACATCATCCTGATTCTACATACTGGGTACAGCAGGCTAAAATACCATTTGTACAACAAATTCGAGATAGGATCAACTGACAGACATGGATGTGACACCAATAAGATAACAGCAGGCCACATGCTGCAGGAGTGAGCAACAAATAAGTCTAATATGACCAGCGACCATACCAGTGGAACAAACTATATGGGGATATCCACGTCCTCCAGATGATCATTGGCTACTTCAAAAGTATATAAGTCAACGTCTGAAACTGTTTGAAGAAAAAGAGAGATTACTGAGCAGAGACCAAAGCCAGACACCACACCCCCCCACCCTGATTTCAGATGTTCAAAGTGTTGGATAGATCTGTGAACAGAAGCATTTTGAAATCGGATAATTATCCTATTTCATACTTCAAATTCTTGAATGGAGACCAAGATCTTCAAAGCCAGTGGTTCCCAAATTGGGCTGCAATCCAGGGGGTGATGAGGAAAAAAAAGTGAGCACTAGGGAGGCATTAGAACCAGCTGAGGGAAAACCATTTATGAGGGGTGGTGCTAAAGATGTGGCATGGGAGGCAAGGGGATAGCAGCTGAGAAAATTGTGGGAATCATAATTCTAAAGTGTGTTTAACCCATTTTCTGATAGGGCAAAAATGACTTTATCAGGACCAGAGAAAAAGAGTTTACCAAAACCTTGTTCCAAAAACACTGCATAATGCTCATGACAAGAGATTGATGCACTGCTTTAGCCACTGTAAACCATTCACCATCAGACGCAGACTTGTGCTTCATTACAGCCATCTCCCGCCATTTTGCTTCATAATAATCATGACATCAGATATAGAGAACACAAATTCTTAGTTCCAAGGGAGATAATTGAGTAAGAAACAGAAGAAAGTAATAGAAGCTTGATTGGTTTTAACATAAGCTCACAGCTAATGCTTGCACTGCTCGTATTTGCGAAGTCAGTCAAGCTGAATCATATAGGGGTTTTCTGTAGACAGCGCAAATTAAGGCATTCAACTTTTGTGGGAATTTGCAGTTATTGGTTCTGTAGTGGTTTTTATGTAGTGCTTTTGTTTTGTAGAAAACAAATTATAAGATGTAAAATGTATTTGTAAATTTATCTTTTTGATCATGTAAAACCATCAGTCTTGTATATGTTTTTGTATAGATTTTCTAGTACATTTATTTTTCTCCTCATATGTAAAGCTGAGAGCTATTCTTACAAAATTGTAATTTCTTCAGATGCTGTTCTTGTAAACATTTTTTTTTTTTTTCATTTGTTCAGATGTAAAACCATCAAACATTCTTGTAAATTCAAGGGGGGAAATCAAATTATGTGATTTTGGTGTGAGTGGTCAGCTCATAGACTCAATGGCCAATTCTTTCGTTGGAACAAGATCGTACATGGCAGTAAGTTCTCAAATGTTCAGTTTCATGTTTCACTCACAACTTTTGAAAGCAACAAAGAAATATGAGGTGTGAGAGAGTTATTGTGTGACACAAACAGTCATTTCTGTCACAAGGCATGAAATTCCCTGACATAAAGAGTGAAACTTTCTGTATGTTGTGGTAGAAAGTAAAGGTAGCTCTGTAATGTGATAGATGCACTAGGGATAGGTGTTAGTGCCCATATTTTCCTTATCCTATTGGCACATGAGTAAGTACAGTAATGTGAGCAGCATCTCGTATGGCTGCCTATGCTTGAGAAGGAGAAAGGTACCTATTTCTAAAACTGGATGACTAAGGTGCTTCTAGCTAGGTCAGACCACTGACTTCTGTCATGAGAGACAAGTATACAAACCGCTTCACTATATAGGTGCCCTGAATGGAATTTGATGAATATTTGTTTACAGAATTTATACACTGCATATGTGGCAATAACTTTAGTATGGAATACATAATGGAACTGATAAATACAAATTTACACTGGAGGAAATCTAAACCTGGAGTCTTATTTATAAGAGAAGTGCTTATTCCATTTCTAGAAGCAGCTGGGTGCACATTTCTACATCTGTGTGACTGGAGCACCTCTAGTCAGATTTGAGGTACTAGCCTTGCCTTGAGTGTCAGTGCATTAATACTGTGCCACTCAGGCACCCCTTTTATAACTAGATTCACTTATACTGAAGCTAAGGTGAGTCTGTAAGAGGGATGATAGTTGTTAAGTGTCGGTGGTGTTCATGGAAATTAGATGTAGTGTTTATAAAGTATGCCCAATAAAGTAGATACTGCCATGTCCAGAATGGCAGTGAAGTTTGCAGAGAATCATGCTCCTTAGCCCAGTTGTGGAAATTTGAGCAAATCTATGTCCTAAGATCCTCACAGTTTTGACTTAACAAAAAAACAAAACTCAGGTTCGCAATTTCAATAGCTGGACATTCTATATATTTTCTGTGGTAAACTATGTGAGCTTGCAGCAGGATTCCAACAAGAGTTCTTGCTGGTTGGTCGGAGCAAATAACCATTGACTGCATTTTCAAGAATCTAAACCTTGCCGTAAAGAATCTTATTGAACATCTGTTTCTATAGGCAGTCCAGGTTGCAAAATTAAAAAAAAATTCTTAATAGAGACTTGAGAAATAAAACAAAAGTTTCTCTGCAGATCTGTGGAAAAAAAAACTAGTTTTCTTCATCTTTTCGTGCAGTTAAAGGGTGTACGTTATCATGGATTACAAAATAAAACATGATGAGATTTTGTCATTTTTCAGCCAGAAAGATTACAAGGCACTCATTATTCGGTACAGTCTGACATCTGGAGTCTAGGACTGTCCCTGGTGGAAATGTCAATTGGAAGATACCCAGTTCCACCACCAGAACCAAAAGACCTGGCAAGCATTTTTGGAGAGAATGCCCATGAGGAACATTTGGAGGCTGCACTGACTGGAAAACCACTCAAAGGTTAGTGTTCAGTTTTCTGTTTTTGGGATTCAGATGTCTTCATTTTCTCTTTTAGTCTGATTTGGTCATTTATGATAAACATGTTTAGCAATGCTATCAAGGTTAAACTTAATGTATCAGTTAATAGAAGGAATGGGAGAAAAAATATATGAAAAAAAAAACTGCACAGTATATAAGATTTGAAAATAATAAAGGGGGAGTTATAGAATCTATTTACTAGGAGACTGTTTCATAATTGTGATGTGTGCAATGCAGAATTGACTGGCTTTTTATGCTGTGAAAGATGTTGAAGAATTTAATGATTCTTGGTTGGAGATATACTGGGGGAGAAAAACAGAAGGAAAAAAAATCCTGCTTAATATTCTTTGCCAGATATAGTGTTAAAAAGAAAAAAAAAATGGAGAAAGTGCTTGCGAATCAGAGAAGTCAGAATCACATTTTCTTTCACCAATTTTATGCCATTTTTCATCATTCTTCTTCATTCTGTATAGTCTTCGGTGTTTCTAATCAAACAAGTTGCTTTTCATTTTTTGCAGATAGGATTTCAGCTAATCTCACTTTCTTTTTTCTTTCTTTTTTTTTTTCCCCTTGAGGTTTATGGTGGTTGTCAGTTTATCTGAAGTCTGCTCGTGGCTTCATCGAAGAATTTTGATTGCATTTTTTTTTTTTTTTATCTGAGTTTAACAATTCATGCTTCAACAGATCATATTTGCGTCAAAGAAATTATTAACAGAGTATATAAAAAAAGGAAATATACGTATTTTAGAGAAAGAAGTTATCACTGTATTTAGCAGAGTGAATTTGCATATTTTAATCAAGACATTTTGCATGTACACTTTTTTTAAGTTGCTGTGGTTTGAAAAGTACATAATAATTTACATGTTCTGATGGCTTCTGTATTATGCTGTTTCTCTTTTTTAACACAGAACACAGATTTGAGATAACAACTTATGATAAACTTTTGACAAAAAAAAAAAAAGAAGTTGCTTTTTTTTTTCTTGTTTCTGTTTCCAGAAGTTTAATATGAGTTTTTGCAAGTTAAAATAGAGAGGCCACATGTGTCTTTGTTAATATTTAATTTACTGGAAATTAAAGTTAGGTTTTTTTAAATTAAAATTTTTATATTTAAATGAATAAAATGGAAAGTCTTTTTTTTTTCCTTCAGTTTTATAGCTGAAATTAAATTCTCATTTTTTTCCCCTCATTTTAATCATTATGCTGATGAATAGGAAAGTCCTGATATTTATTGTTGACTGTTGTTAATGTTTGTGCAGTCAAGACAGAAGAAGGAATGAGCGAATGGTTTCAGATTGAAGCAGGCGTGAAACAAGAATGTATATTATCTCCCTTGCTTTTTGGAATTGCCATAGACTTTATAATGAAAAGATGCTGTACAGGTAAAACTGGCATTGATTAGTTACATGGGACTCAAATAGAAGATCTTGATTTTGCAGATGACAAAACTCAATTATCAGTGACAATGTGAAATTGATGCAGGAAAAAACAGATGCCCTGTCTTCCTTGGCTAGCAAAATAGGTCTTGAAATTAACAAAGACAGAACAAAAATAATGAAACTTCTCATTAATCAAGAAAGACAAATATACGTAGAAGGAAAAGTTGTTGATCAAGTAAACCAATTTGCATACCTTGGCACCAGGATGGTGACACCAGGAAGGAAGTTAGAATTGCAAAAGCAGCATTGTCCTTCAAAAATCTTGAGAACATATGGAATTCGAAATTTATAAGCACAAAAACCAAGTTAAGATTATTCAATTCCAATGTGATATCCAGCCTCATTTATTTTTTTGCATGTGAAAGCTGGAAATCAACTAAAGAATAGATAAGAAATTAGACTCTTTAGAAAACAAGTGCGTAAGGAAAATACTTGGTATACAGTGGAACGAATTCAAGAACAACGCAGAGATAAGACAGATGAGCAAACAACAACCTATCTCATGGGTGATCATAAAAAGAAGATGGACATATGTCGGTCATGTGATGAGAAGAAACAATCAGAGAATACCAGAACAAGCTATCAAGTGGAGCACAACAAGCTGAAGAAAAAGAGGTCAACTACGTGAAACTCTAAAAGATGATGTTAAGAGAAGCCAGTTTAGTGGGCATAACATCTCTTGATGAAGTTGAAAAGCTCGCTGAGAACAGGAAAACTTGGCAAACAACTATGTGAGTCCTGTATGACGTTTAACGGCATAGGTAGGATGTAAGGATGTAAGATTTAGGCCAGACATTTTAACTTATATTTATTGTGTTTGTGTTGTATATTTAGTTACTTTATTAATTTATTTTGTTAAAAATATAGTTTTTATATGTTACGTTATGTCACGTTACATGTTTTTTTTTCTGGTTTTATGTACACTTCTCTTTCTTTAACTGTCTTCTGTCCCTCATTCAAACTTTTTTTGTTTTCATTAAAACCACATTCTCTGAGTCACATTACAGCATGTCCTGGAGACATCGAAGTTTTCACTGGAGATGGGCCCCTGCCAATGGCCATATTTGAACTGCTAGAATATATAGTCAATGAGGTAATGCAATGGAAGCCCCAATGCATGAGTCTCAGTATTTCCACAGTTGTATGATGGATGACTTAGTTGTACATGTTTTTTTCTTGTGCATTTATTGTTTGAGCTGTCTGCAACCTCCTGGGCTGAAAGGAACATTTGAGCTTTTGATGTTAATTTGTAGCTTTTTTTGTTTGTTTTTTTTTTTCAGTATGAAAAACAGTAGTATTAATTCCCCCACCCATGATGATCCACAGTTTAGATCTGTTTTGGTTTTCCTGTAGTCCCTTGATTTGTAAGGCAGTACTGGTAGATTTCTTTGTTAATATCTTTTTTTTTTTGTTTTTGTAGATGTAATGTAACATGCTCCAATGATTAAAGATTTTCAAGACTGTGTCTAAATTGCACAAATCTGGTATGGGGAATGGTTCAGGGGAGTCATATATAAAAGTCAAGTGCCTCTTGTAAAAGAAGTTGTAGCTAACCAGAGTTGACTGAAGTGAGTTTAAAGTTGTTAAATTATAGCTTAACTTTCAGAAAGAGATGATCAAATTCAGTCACTCATGATTCTTCACTTTTTAAAAAATTTTGTTTTATTTAGAAAGTAGTCCACAGTTACATAAGTAAACCTTTTTGTTGCATTAGAGGAGCCTGTGTTAACAGTCTCATTTCTATAATGATAGTATACTTCTCAAAAAAAGTCAAGGGCTGCTTACCAAATCTCACTAAAAATTATAAAAATTATAAAAATACAAAAGTGAGAAATGAATCATATTTATCACGTTGTTCTTCAGTCATTTGGACATCAGACTGTGACAGTTTCATGAGGAATGATGAACTTGTATGGGAGTAATTGCTGGTTATTTGGACACAGCCTTCTTTCTGAAATTCAGATATGGTGGCAGCTGAAATAAAGAGCATTGATGCAAGCCAGGCAGTGTCGCCTCCTGATAAAAAAATCAGCCTCCTGATAGTGTGCTGGGGGAATCGCCTGACACTCCTGCTACAGGTTTTGAAACAATTGGTTCAGATCACCACCAGGTGGATGCTGATCATCTCAAAATATCCCAGAGAACAGGTGACAGTGCTCACCAGTCTGTCTTGGTGACAGGGTGCTGCTGGAGGAAGGTATTAGCAGCATGAGCTCTGTGGAGATGGGTGTTGTCATCTCGGAGCACAGCACCTTGCCTAGTAGCCTGAAGTGCTGGGAGTACAAGAGCCTGAACAATGTCATCAGGTATACATAATGCTTGTCAGGTTCCTGTCAACATGATGCTAGGGTGTTTTTGTAGTTCACTGAAAAGCCACCTCATACCATGATTGAGCCACCTCCATAGCAGTCAGTCATATCCCTAATTGTGGCATCTTGGAAGCACTGTGGGCCATCTCTGCACATGAATTCTGCCATCATTAAATGACATTGTGAACTTTGACTCATCTTTAAAGAGAACCATGGACCACTGCTGGTGGGTTCATGCCAGATGATGTTGAGACTAATCAAGACTTGGGTAAGGTGGGGGCGTTCTGCAGAACTTCTTGAGTGAAGATTTGCCTTATGATTGTTATTGTAAATTGTTTAGTCACTGATGTTGATGTTGCTTGTTGCTTGCAGATGTGCCCTGATTGCATTGGCAGTGGCTGTTCTGCCTCTAAGTACCATATAAGTCTTGTTGTACATTTTAACGTCTGTTATTCCTGAATGCCCAGACCTTCTGGCTCCTTCCACAGTTCTGGTATTGATAAAACGACTCATGGTCTTTGAATGACTGAGTGAATTACTGCAAGTTCTCTGGCATTCTCCCTCTTTGGCACACCTTTTTGGAACTGTAGGGGGTGAAGATGCTTTATCCGATGAGGCAATCATCAACCCATAGCTGATATGCCAGCATCAGGGTTAATGAACCATAGCTGACCAAGACCCTGTCCCACCTCTCCATGGTACCCCCAGTAACAGGCCTAGCCTGGCTAATGGGGCAGGGATCACTATAGTCTCCATGATGGTGGAGTCTGCTAAAAAAGCATTGCACACCCCCTTGCTTTTTTAGCTGTACTTCAGGACTGAAAAAGTAGCTGCCATATACTGATATGATGCTGTACCTCAACACCTGTACAGCATTGCTGCAAAGAACAACAGCTCGCAGTTACAGGGAGTTTGTACAAGTACAACTGGAACCATACCATGGCATGCCATCTGTCAGCATCACTAAGTTATCATCTCTGAGGCATTGTTAAGCAGTCCTGCCAGCATGACCATAATACCCTCGTACTTAAGAAAAAAGCGACTGAACAACACCGGAGGCATGTGCAGGACATTTTTGTCACTGCGGAAATATATCCATCATAGGATGAGTGGTGAAGTGGTTAGTGCACTGGTCTCTCATGGCGAAGGTCAGGGGTTCGAATCCAACTGGAGGCACCCCAGTCAGCCAGCTGTAGAAATGGGTACCCGACTTCTTGAGTTTGGGAAGGAAAGGCAGCCAGGCGTGATGCTGACCATATCACCCTCTAGTGTGCTGACAGGTCAAGGAAAATGTAGACACTAACACCATATCCCTATGTGCCTCTAAGGCATGACAGGATTACCTGTACCTGTAGGATGAAACATGCAAATCATTTACAGTTTTCTTGTGATTTTTAAAAAATTTGGAGTGCCCATAACAACATGATTTAAAATGCTACGGCTGAAGAATGTCACCTTCATGTAATTTATTAATGTACCTAACATTGGCAGTCGCTTGTCACTGGCAGTCATTTCAGTATTTGCAGCAATCATTTTTTTCACAGTTCACCTGAAAATGATTTGGCCCTTGAATTCTTTTGAGTAGTATATTTTACTGTTGGCAATACACTTGTAGGAAATAATAGATTTAACGGAACATGATAATCATATACAGATTTGTAGTAAAAATGAATCATTGTGGCACTGCTTGCCATTCCAGTGAAGTAGTAGAGTTGGCAGTAGTCATTCTTTCTGAAAGTCCACGAAAGATGGTCATTGTTTTACTGTTGGCATTACAATAAAGTTGACAGTAAGTATACCCACTATCATGTCAGTAAAATTTGTTAGAGTTTTTAATTTCTGTCATTCTAGTAAAGTTGGTAAATGTTATCATCATCATCTTGTGCGTTCTTCAGAATGAAGGTTGTTGATAATGACTCTCCAGTTTCCTTACTCCCTTGCCTAGATGGTTCTTTCAGCCATGCCATGTCCTGCCCATTCTTGTATGTTATCTTTCCATCTGCATCTCTGTCTACTTCTTGCTCTTTTTTTTTTTCCTTCCATCTTTCCTTCTACTGTGGTCTTTGGTATGTTGTTATGTCTTTTGATATGGCCAAAGTATTTTGTTTTCTTAACCTTTTATTTCTTTGAGAAGTTCACTTTGCACTTGGAGCTGTTCTAAACTTGTGCTTTTGTTCTTTTAATTCTCCGTGTTATATGACCTGATTTTCTGTAGAACCACATTTCTGCTGCATTACTCTTTCTCTGCAGCTTTTTGTTTAGAGTCTAAGTGTCTGTTCAGTACAGTAAAACAGAGTGGATACAGTATTTTAGAAATCTTGGTTTTGTTTTTATGGGGAAATTCCTGGATAACACCACTGTCTTCATGGTGTTGAATGTATGTTTTGCTATTCCTATTCTTTTCTTTACCTCTTTATCTCACATCTCCCATTTTCAGTTAGTCTGTTCCCTACATAGCAGTAGTTTGTCACTTGTTCTGGTTTCTCCTTGCTTATGGTTGTATCCATTTTGTCCATCTCTGGCTTCTGGTCTTTCCTGCTGAACACCATTACTTGGTCTTCTTGATATTGGTCTTGAGTCTCTGTTCTTTTGGTTGTGTTGTGTATCTTATCTATTAATTTCTGTAGATTCTGTGGATTCTTTGCTAGAAGGACTGCGTCATCTTCATACCTTAAGTTGTTATATTGGAAGTGTTATATTTTATATTAACTCCATACATTTTTTTCATTCTAACATTCTTAAAAATTGATCACAATTAGGCTGTCTACTATCTGAGTAAAGCCTTTCAAAGTTTAATGAGAAAGGAAAACAAACTATCATTTAAATGTACAGTATATAACAATTTCATAGTGTCTTTTGGAATGATAGTTTGAGATCAAGGGATCAAATGATTGCTTACTTGAAGCAGTCACACAGTTGCCAGGCTAGATTTTCAATTCTGTACCCCTCACCCCACAAAACCCAAACAGAAAAAAAACCCAAAAAACCGATGCAGCTTACTGTGATTCAAACTTGTATTTCCTGGGAGAGAATCTGGTATTCAAAGCACATGGCCACACTGCCTTCATCAAAGAATCATTTATACGATGTACATCTTTTAATCTGATCGTGGCTTTCTGTCATTTCAGTAAACTTGGTCACGGTTCATCTCAGTAATGTTAGACTAGTTATATTTTGTAACATTTCAGCAAATTGGTCATTAATTTTGTTTTCTGTCATTCCAATAAATTAGGTATTTATTCTTTCTGTATTCCTAAAGAAGTAGGCCATGGTTATGTTCCTTCATCATCATCATCGTCGTCGTCATCATCATCAGACAAAGGCTCTCCGGTTGTGATTTCTTGGAATTATTCTTTCTTTGCTTCCTTCCATGTGTGTCAGTTGTCTCTGAGCACTGTCATAATTTCTCTTCTCCAAGTAAATCTAGGTCTTCCTTGTTTTCTATTTCCATGAGGATTCCATGTCAGTGCCTGTCTTGCTATGCTGGTGTTGGCTTTCCTCAGAGTGTAGCTAGTCCACCTCCATTTCCTAGACATGATTTGTTGATCCATAGGTTCTTGTCCTGCCCTTTCCAAGACCTCCTCATTCCTGATCTTGTCCTGCCATTTAATGTTTAAAATCCTCCCCAAGCAGTAGTTCATGAATGTTTGTACCCTCTGTTGTATTGTCTTGGTCATAACCCATGTCTCTGAACCATACAGTAGGACAGTCTTTACTTATGTTCCTTAGCATTTATATTTTCTGTCATCCCAGTGTAGTTGTTCACTGTTTTATTATCTTGGTAGTTGTTCACTGTTTTATTCTTATCTCAGCAGTTTTTCACTGTATTATTCTTATCTTGGTAGTTTTTCTCTGTTTTATTCGTATCTCAGTAGTGTTCAGTTTTATTCTTATCTCAGTAGTGTTCAGTTTTATTCTTATCTCGGTAGTGTTCAGTTTTATTCTTATTTCAGTTGTGTTCAGTTTTATTCTTATCTCGGTAGTGTTCAGTTTTATTTTTATCTCGGTAGTGTTCAGTTTCATTCTTATCTCAGTAGTGTTCAGTTTTATTCTTATCTTGGTGAAAGTCATTTACATATAAATTTCTCATAAATTTCACAGAATAATTATACTACTTTTGCTTTAAAAAGTATTCATGATCATCTTTGTACTACTGCATACTACTTAGTTTTGTGAACTGGATTTCCAAATGAATTTGTAGTAATTTCGACACATATTGAACCATGGTGGGAAGAATCAACCACATGAAAAATAAATTTCCCTTTATTTAACAAAATTATAAGGATCATATATACTTCAGGAAGTCATATTCAGATATATTTAAAAAAAGTTTCGGATGTACCAGTTGTTTAGATTTGAATTCAAGAACCACAGTAATCACTATTTACTGACTACATGATAGGTAATTAATTCATTAAGGCATTTCTGCTACAGCTCAGTAGCATTGATTTTGCTATGAGATATTGGCAAGGCAGTAAGTATGCATGGCTATCAAAAGCCTGGTTTGTAAATGCAAACAGAGTGTGCTTAATAGCACTGCATTTTTTCACTGCATGAAATCAGAAGAGTGCGGCAGACAGTTCATCTTCTAATAAATAAACTGATAACTGATTTTACTGCATTGTTAGGTTTTTTTTCCTCTTTCTTTTTTTTTTGCAAGGAAGGTTGTGTGTGTTAAGTTCAAGGTCTTTACCCAGTTACTGCAGTAAAACTGGTTCAAATAATAAAAGTAGATAGAGGCGTGTGATGCAGCAGAGGGAGTGGGTAAGTGAGGAAAAAACAAATAGAAAACAAAAAAATGACATATGGCTAACAGAAAATGAAAAACTTATCTTAGTGGCATCCTCTTAAGTAGGAAAAACAAGAATGCGTGTCACATTGGTGAGGTATAGAGACCATTGGGGGCCACAAAGGATAGTAGATGAAGCCAATCGGAAATAGGAGGCGGGGAAAGGGAGAGAAACAGGTGGAGTGGGGGGTTGCTAGAGAAGCAGGTGTTTGGGGGGGGGGGAGGAAAGCAGAGAGATAATGAATGAAGAACTGAGGAGTGAGGGAAACAGGGAGATAATTAGATTGGCTTCATCTGCTATCCTTTGTGGCCCACCCGTGGTCTCTATACCTCGCCGAGGTGTGACACGCATTCTTGTGTTTCCTACTTAGGAGGATGCCACTAAGATAAGTTTTTCATTTTTTTTGTTAGCTATATGTTGTTTTTTGTTTGTGTATGTAATTCTTGAAAAAGGCTCATGCCGAAATATTGGATGTTGTATATTTTTCATTTATACCTTCTCATCTTACTCTCATACTTTCTGTTAGTTTTTTTCTCACTTACTCCCTCTGCCGCCTTGTAAAACTGCGCCATGCACCTCTGTCTACCTTTATTATTTACCCAGTTAATAGAAGATGAACTTTTGCTGACATTGCAGCTTTTACATGATGTCCCGAGAGCTTCCAGGAGATTGTGCTGCAGTTCGCTGACTGCAAAGATGGTTTCCATTTGCATTGTAAATATTTCACTTCAAGACAGTCATTTTTTAAAAAAATTGTAAATGTTTGCCACATTAAGATAGATGCCATAAGCTTTTGCATCTGCTGTTTGCATTGTGGGAGAAATTTTCTAGCACTTAGTTTTAAATAAACAAAATTGAATTTTAAGTCATTTATAAATAAATGAATGCTCCAAATCATATATGGATAGCACATAAAGAAAATATTGTAATTGTAGCAAATAATTGTAATTATTATGAAAATTTCAGTTCTCACCAGCTAAATGCTGTCATTAAAATGTTAATAATTCTCAGAAAAAGACACAGGTTATTAAAAGAAACAGATTTTACGGAAGTGAAAAGAAAAAAATTCCCAAATGGCAGCAGATGTTAATGGATTAACATTACAAAAGATTTTAAAATATTCTGTCACCTAATCTAAGAAGAAAAAAGAATCAAAATGGAATAGGTCAGATTTCTGCAGCTGATTATAGTTTTCAAATATTGCTTGTTTTAAAAAATTTAGAAATGAGAGAATTCCCTTGCACAGCTGTAACTAGCAGAGGCTTTGAGCGCAGTGGTCAGAAAGTTAATTAACTCAGTTTATATGGAAGACGAGTCCTTAAATTTTTTTCCTTTTTTGGAACTTTGGTGTGAGTTACAATGCCCGTGGGAGATCTTTGCTAGTAGTTACACAGTGGTTTTTTTTTTTTTTTGTTATTGTTTTGCCCCTGTCAGTATTATTTCAGCTATTCCCATTTCGTATACAAGATGTTATCGCTTAGTTACTTCATTTCCTTGATTCTGAAATTCATATTTTTTTTAGATATTTATAACAACACCACTTTCTGTTCATTGTGTTTGGTTCTATGTGTTTGTTATTATTGCCTACTTAAATGTTGATTTGAGAATCCTGTGGCTGCCTCCCTGTTGGAGACTTCCGGCTATCAGTGTGCGTGCATCTGTAACAGCTGGGTTGTCTTCTCTTGCTTTCTAGGCACCCACATTAACTATTTGGTTCCAGCGAAAGTCAATGCTGCTGAGGCACCACGAACTATGGCCATATTTGAGCTTTTAGATTACATTGTGAATGAGGTATGTGAACACAGGTATTTAGTGAACTTGGTTGGAGTGAACTTTTTCATAAATCTACTGCAACTTAACACGGCTGAAAAAAACAAAAAAACTTTAGAATAATGGCATTTAACACAGTAATCTTAAGTTTTCCTGTTTATTACTTTGTAATAGATAATTAAAAATTATACACAATACCTTGAGGATTCTGTTAAAGATTTATACATGGCAAAGCCATAATATTGTTAAGGATTATATGTAATAAATTCAGGTTATTGTTGAACAGTATACTCAGTAATTTCAGAAAACTGCTGACACAGTGACTTCAGAGTAATTTTATGGTCTGTGTACATAACGTCATAATATATTTTAGGGTCTACGCATAGTACAACTTCAGAAATATTAAAGTTTATTAAATGGTACTTAATAGACCAGTTAAAGCTTATTGATAACTTCATCATGTGTAAAACAATTCATCTTTTAATTTTTTTAAAAGAAGTTTTTAAAAATTTATAAATTGTTTAGTGTTAAAAGTCAACCATTGGAATTTGTACAGTGCATGGTTAATATAACATGATTAACAGAATAATTTTAACATTTGAAGAGAAGAAGTAATTAACCTTTTGAGTTAAGTAAGTCATGTATACACCATAGATAACAGTAAAGTAGTTGATGATAAGATATAAAATTGTGTGATTAAGCCTAGGAGAGAGTATCATGAGCTCTGTAAGGTACAGAAAATGTGTTTGCTGTGGATGCAGATATTTATTTACATACATCATAAGACGATAGGAATGTTTAAACTTTTGGAGACAAATAAAATGACTAACCATTCAAGAGAGGCAGAAAATATGTAAAAACCGATTAAAATGAAGTGATTTAATGGAAAGAGTCAAATAAGTTAGTCTTGTGAATAGTATTAAAACGTGTTTGTAATGAAAGTGATTGAAATATTTTTTTTAATGAAAGTAGTTAAAAAGTTCTGATGAGTCAATTAAGATAAAGTGGGTCTGAGAAAGTACTTGAGATAAGATAGTTTTATTGTAAAACTTTTGTGGCAAAATTGTGGTTTTCAGTTCCTTTTCTTTCTTTCTTTCTTTCTTTTTTTTTTTAATTTTGAATCCCCAGTGTTTTTTTCATCCACAATCTTGAGATGTTTTTTTAAAGCACCATGGCACAAAGCCTTTACTTCAAATCTCAGCTTTCCTGAGCAAAATTATTATTTTTTTTATGCCACTGTACTAATGAGGAAGTGAAATGTGAACTTTGGTATTCAAGCCATACATGAAGATTTTTTTTAAAGCTGCCATGTCTTACATTAAGCTTGACTTTAATAACTTTTGTAACTTAAGTAAAACTTTTAAAAAATCCTCACTGACTTATGTGAGACTTCCTGAAACTTCAGGTTTTTTTCTTTTTTCTTTTTTTTTTTAAACAAGATTTGACCTACTTCTTCAAGGCTGTCATGAAACCCTTTGAAATGTCTGTAACTTGCAGAGAGCTAAGATCTTTATGATCTGCATAAATTCACTTGAGTACCATGAGCCTCACAACATATGCTAAAAAACTATGGGGTTATTTTATCGTAAGTGAAGATTAACTACTGCATGCATCCATCCTAATAATAAAGATCAGGCTTGTAGAAGTATATGTATGGGAGAAACAGTTTAAAGACTTATATGAAAGCTGAGAGAAAAACATTGGAAGATGACAATAAGAAAAGGAAAAAGTCAGGTTGAGAAGTAAGATAAATAGTTCTAGGAGAAAGAAACAGAATGTAATATCTCTACAGTAGAGAGTTTCCTGCATAATATTGAAGTGGAAGAGGTCAAGAATATTTTTATATGAGAAAGATCATTTCTACTTCTCATGATCTTTTTTTCAGTGTCCCTGGAACTCTGAGCTGGTGTTCTTTGCAGCCAATGTGGTGAAGATGTTGAGACACAGCGTTGTGTCAGCTTTGGAGTGGGTTTGGGTGGCTATTGTTTTCAGTCTGTAGGTGAAGAGCAAGGGGGGGGGGGTGCTCAGTTCCTCTTTAGCATTAGCAGACTCCACTACTCTGGGGATCGGGGCGGTCCTGCCTCATTAACCTGGCTAGGCTTGTTACTGGGGATGCTAATGGAGGGGTGGGACAGGGTCTCGGTCAGCTACAGTTTGCAAACTCTGATGCTAGCACGTCAACAGTGAGTCACAGATTGCCAAATTGGATGGAGCCTTTGCTTGTTATAAATGAATACCAGGAATAAAGATGAGTGTACTTTTTTTTTTTTAAATGCACCCCACTCTCTATTCCTAGAGGGAATGCTAAATGATAAGTCAGGAATAGAGAGTAGCATACATTTTTTTAAAAATATATCTCTGGAGTGAGAGAATTGAAAATACTGCAGACATATAAGAAAGAAAAGAATACAGGGTAGTGCTGTATATGAGTCATTTTATAATGAATTCCCCATACACTGCAGACAAAGAATGTTCATTGAAATGCCTTAGCAGGTGCACTTACTATTGATATGCCATTTTACATGAATGACATGACCCAGACAAAGTAAGCTATGTCATAACACAGTTTAATTTCCTGTTGTCTTTGCACTGAAGTAATAATCAGCAACAGACTGTTCTCATTTTTCACTTTTTTTTTTTCTTTTCTTCTTTTTGCTTTGCATAATTCAGTTACTTTATGCAAACCTACTCTTTGCTACAATTGCCTTTTTTTCCCAAAATGGAAGAATTGTGTCCTATGTCTTTTATGATTAGAGTTACCTTTCTTTCAATCATACTTCTCATTTTTTGGCATGAGTAAATTATTAATGGTTTCTTTATATTTTTTTTTTCTTTCGCCCTTTGTCATCATGTTTCCATTTCCTGAAATATTACTTTTTGTTCATTCTTTATATTGTATTTGTTTTTGCATGTAATCTGT
This sequence comes from Achatina immaculata, assembly GCA_009760885.1. Classification (NCBI taxonomy): domain Eukaryota; kingdom Metazoa; phylum Mollusca; class Gastropoda; order Stylommatophora; family Achatinidae; genus Lissachatina; species Lissachatina immaculata. The sequence continues at coordinate 40,235,849 of CM019721.1, forward strand.
GCAGTTTTTTTTCCCCAACAAATCTGAACATTTAAACATAAAATATTTTAGCTGTGTTTAAATTTAAACTTGCACAGATCTTGCTCTCCTATCTCCTTAAAATGCCTGGACTGTTCTTATAAAGTGTATAAATTCTGCTATACTTTTTTAGTACAACTACATGCATCTTGCTTCTGTATTCATTTCACAAATATATTTAGTTATGCATATGTTGTATCTTCCTGATGGGAGAGAAGATGCTGTCTCATGAGGCATTCAGTGACCCATAGCTGATGTGCTAGTGAACCATAGCTGACCAAGACCCTGTCCTACCTCTCCATTGGTACCCCCAGTAACGGGCCACCATAACCCGCTCCTAGACTGATACGATGCTGTGCTCACAACACTAGCTCACAATTACAGGGAGATCTGTTAGAATTTGGAATCATTTCGCTCTGTATTTTGTTTTGATAGTAAGCATGGTCCAACTCTTGATGATGCCTTGCAACCTGTGATGTTTTTCTATGACCTCGACACTTCTCATCAAGATTGGTTTTCAGTATGTTCTTTAACATGTCCAACATACTGTGATTGTCTGGTTTTCATTTTTCAAAATGTTAAATGTCAGCGTCAAATGTTTCAGTACATCATTATTTGCCTTTTTTTCCCCCTCCTCTTATGAAATACTGCTCAGTATTTTACTGTTTCAGTATTTCCAAGGTCTTAGTTTTCTTCTTCCATTTTCCTATCTGAATCTGACAATTAGCAAAAAGAACAGTTTTAAAAATACAACTCTTACCTTGAATTCTTTCCTTAATTATCAGGAGCTGTGGATTTTTTCTCATCCTGTTGATGTTACATAAAATATATCAGATATATTCCCCTTCACATCACACTTTCATGTGTTGAAGGTCTTGGAAATATAGGCCTAACATCATATCCCCAAAATGCTTTAATGGGATGGAAACATTCCTTTTTGTGCTTCAGTTTTTGGAGCCAAGACATGTTAGTGTGAAAACCATCACTGACCAAGACCAGGTCCATTGTTTGCTTTGGCGCTGCCAGTATTAGATGCACTTTGGCTAACAGGATAGGGCCTGGCTTTGGTCTCCATGGTGATGTTTTCTGCCAAGAAGCTTGCTTGTTTCTGTTTCTGTCAGAATAAACAGATCAAGGCTAGTCAGGATCCTGTTATTTTTTTGTCAATATCTTATTTTTTTTAGCTGCAACGTGTTCTTTGGGCTAAAATTCAGTGTGTTCCAACATTGGTGGAGTCTGCTAAAAAAACTTACTGCATATTTCACCCAGGAAAGTGAAAAAAAAAATGTCATTGCAACATAACTATTCCATAAAAATGAGGGAAGTGTCAGTAACACATAGCCAGAGTAGTTTCCACCACCATCATCAGTATCACATTGTAGCTCTTTATTTTTTTTTCCACACAGATTATTATATTCTATTTTGATTCAAGTATATCCTTGAGTTCTCGTGTTAGCACAGTCGACACAAACAATCCCAGGCCGTTCTAAGTTTAAACTGTCTGGGCTTGCACATGAAAAATTATACAAAAACCATGAAACGCTCATGTTATATTGATTAAGGAGTTTAGACTGACTTCTACCTGGGGCGACAATTTGCATAATTGCACACTTGACGGGCTGCTTGGCATTTTCCTGAGCCATGAATGACTTGAGGCTGGGACAACTGAGAAATATTAAACCAATCGTTGAAGTTAAAACTAGAAAAAAAAAATGTTGTTGTAGGGGATTTATGCCTAAATTGTATTATTTGAAAATTATTTTTACAGCATTCACAGCATTGTCACATAAGCTACACAGACACATAGTGGCCTACAAACCATGGGAAAGAATTCCTCCTTTATGTCCTGTCCTATTTTCACCAACGTTACAGATATATCTGGTTGTTCACTGGTAGGGTGACCCTCGTTAGCTAAGTGGTTAGGCACTCGATTTGCTAATCCAGTGGTACCAAGTTCAGTCCCAGCAGTGGGATTTTTTTTCTGGTACGCACCAAAAAAGCCCCAGGGTTGACCCAGCCTCTAAAAATGGGTACCAGAGAAATCTGGGAAGGTAAAGCGGCCAGGCATGATACTGACCACATCACACTTTCATGTGCTGAAGGTCATGGAAAATACGGGCGTAACACCGTATTCCCCAATATGTCTTAATGGCATGGAAACGGGAATTTTGCCTTTTACCTTTACTAGGCACCACCATGGTTCACTATAAAGTGTTACTGGTGCCAGTGCTGAAGATCAGTATATCTGTAATTTAAAAATGTCTTTGTATTGCCCCACGTAGTGGCAGGCAACTCAGATGTCTTAAATCATGTGTTGTCTTTCTTGATTCAGGAGCTTGGATTATTTTGAGGAGAACTGGAGAAATGTTTTCATACTTACAAAACTCAAAGTCGTTCTCCCCTCACCACCACCCCCCCCCCCTTGGATTTTTTAACAACAAAATTAACATATACAGTTGCACAAAAGTTAAGGGTTATCCTTTTATTTTCAACACATTTTTTTATATCAACTAACATATTGATGATAATAATAATTTTGCCATCCTCAAACAGTCCTCTGTGCACATGAGAAAGTACTCGCTGATTATCATGGCGAATGTAAAAAAATCACTTGCAGTAATGTTATGTTAGCGTTTGATTCACGCAGTTAGCCAACCCCTGCAGGTAGGAAAAAAATCATTCCTATTCGTGATGCAAGTGCAGTAGGAACTCTTACAGAACAGATGTCACTTTTCATTCATTTTAAAATTGGTGGTAAAAGGACACTTTTGCCATTTGCAAAAACCATGCCCCAGAGAAGGAGTCTTAGCACTCTAGAACGGCTTCGGGCTGTTGTAGAGATTTAGAGCCACCGGAGAAGTAGAAGACTGAAACTGTTCAGGACGTCCATGTTCTGCAAGCTGGCAGGATGACATATTCCTTGTTGCCTGCCCTTCACCATCAGACAGTCATCAGCATATGAATACTGCAGACGTTAGCATCAGCAGGATGACAGTTTGCAGATGCATGCATCAGTTAGGACTTGCTTCACGAAGACCAGCAGTCAGAATCCCTCTCACTCCAGCTCACTACAGAGCCATTGTTTCCTGGTTTTGTGAGAACATCAGGTGGGCAAGACAGCAGTAGAGTCAAGTCCTCTTTACAGATGAGGCCTGCTTACCCATTCTGTCATTTAATGATGACAGGAATCGTGTTTGGAGAAGGAAAGGGAGTGTTTTACTGATGACACCGTCAGCCACGCCGAGCTGCACAGCGCATGCTGCTGTTGCACAGGTCGACTGTTCTTTTGGCGAAAAAGTGCTCTCAAGTTCAGTGCGTGGGGAGAAAGGTTTTAGCTCTCTTCCCTGCGAACAAAGAAGAAGAAGAAGAAGAAGCTCTCTTCCCAGATGGCGAGAGTTAAGGTGTTTTGATGCAGAAGCGAGTGGTTTGTCCATCGAGCGAAGCCTATAAATGGCTAACCAGCCAGGTTCGTTCTAACACGTCTGTGGTGTACTACGGTTTTGTTGACCAATGGTCTCGAAATTGGCCCATCTCTCGCAAAGAGTATCGGGTCTGCAGTATATAATGTGCGCTGGTTGTCGATGCCAGGCTTTCTTCTCGTTCGTTAGAGCAGAGAGAGTCGGCCACTGCCGCCCGTGGTTAAAGGAAATGAAATGCCACCAGGGTCGAAAGGGATCCGCTCTGAGCAGAGCGCTGTCTCCCTTGCCCCGCTTCAGTCTGTCAGCAGATATCCAACTAAAGTTTGGTGAAGAAAGCTATCTGGTTGATCCTGTCAGTAATCATATCCTTGTCTCAAAGATTAAGCCATGCATGTCTAAGTTCACACCGTCTCATGGTGAAACCGCGAATGGCTCATTAAATCAGTCGAGGTTCCTTAGATGACACAATCCTATTTGCCACAACTGTGGCAATTCTAGAGCTAATACATGCTTACCAAGCTCTGACCCTCATGGAAAGAATGCTTTTATTAGTTCAAAACCAATCGTCGTTGCCCTTCGTAGGGCGCAGCGTCCCAACTGGTGACTCTGGATAACTTTGTGCTGATTGCATGGCCTTCAGTGCCAGTGACGCATCTTTCAAATGTCTTTCCTATCAAATGTCAGTGGTACGTGACATGCCTACCGTGTTTGTAACGGGTAACGGGAAATCAGGGTTCGATTCGGAGAGGCCGTTGCTGGCGAGATTTTTCAGCTGCTGTACATGGAGTGGGGCTCCTCCTGGCCAGTGAAGAAAGGTATGAATGGGTTTGCCACACGGCGCCACTGTGGAAAAGGTGAAAGAAAGGATTAAGTGAAGTAATCAGTAGTCTCGAGGTCAGGACTGCTCATATCACGGCACCTCTGGTCTGGAGGTTGGCCATGTCCCATGTGCACTCATACTGGGCGATTTCCCTGAACCAGCTTAACCCAGGGGTTAAGACACTGCTGCGAGATTCTTCGAATGCCGTGCATGGAGTGAAACTCCACTCGGGGATGTCCCAGAAGTGTTAAATAGGAGCAAGATCAGTGGGCCACTCCATCCTGATGATTTCCTGGAATTTAATAAAGTTATTAACGATATGACCCTGATACAGTCAAGCATACTCATCCTGCAAGACTCCATGGCCTCCTGTGCAGGCTGAATAAGTTGCAATATCTCATCTTGGTACCTGAAGCCAGTCAGTATCCCATGGATGACATGAAGAGGAATCATGCCTTGTTAACAGAACCTCCTCTATAGCGATCCACTTCTTGAATTGTGTCATCAGTCTTCTTCTTCTTAGTTCACTTCTACCACCAAGACCACCACACCACACCCCCCCCCCCCCCCCCCCCCCCCGTTATCCTACTGAATTTACTCCCATGGTCCCCAAAAGGACCACATGAGATCCCTGAGAAGATTACAAGAGGTACAGAGTATCGCAGGGCTTGAACCTGTATTCTTGGTGGGTCTCAGAAGCGTGATTGCATGACACCATAGTTTTCCTTGCACCAGTTTAGTCTAGAGTTGGACTTTCTCACCAGAAAACCTCGACGTGTTTTGGATATGAGTATATCCCCACTGGTGAGAGGTGGTTGCCCATCTATCCTAGAGTTGGACTTTCTCACCGGAAAACCTCAGCATGTCTTGGGATACTTGTGTATCCTCGCCGGGTGAGAGGTGGTTGCCCAACTAGTCCAGCACTGGACTTTCTCACCAGAAAACCTGTGTGATTAGGATATGCATACATCCCCACCCGGTGAGAGGTGGTTGCCTATCTAGACTGCCCTGGTCCAGTGTCTCCGACGTCAGCATTTTGTGGTCATGGCCACTACCCTTCCTAGGTGTGACCAGGACGGAGCTTTTGTCCAGGAGGATGAATCCTCGCCACTAGTGACTTCCATCCCTGAGTTGAGCCGGTTTAGACATATTATCCCACTATGGGCGTGTTTAGGATGTGACCGACCTCTAGAGCGGAGGTACCGTGACTTGAGTAGCCATCAAGTTTCACCCCTGGTTTAAGCTGGTTTAGGCATATTTCATTATGGGTGTAGAACGGACGTGGCCGGCCTCTAGCGCAGAGGTGCCGTGGTATGAGTAGCTCTCGCAGTGAGACTACTGGACATACCGATTAAACTTCACTTTATCCTTTCCATCACCTTTTCACATTGGCACGCACGGCAACCCTGATTGCTTTTCCTCATTTTCTTCATTGGCTGGGAGGAGTTTCACTCCATGCGCGGCATCCGAAGAGTTTCGGCAGCAGCGTAAGTAATGTGATATTTTTAGACAATAATTATTTCTTGCTTACCATCGGCTAGGCATAGATCCACACTGCTTATTATCTGAGATGTCTAGATCGACTTGTCGATGTCATATTGTGATTTATATGTGCCATTCTTACAAAAATAATGTCTGAAATAACCTTCTAACAACTTCTTCTGTCTAATATGTCTAGATCTACGTGGGATACATTCAAGAACAGTGCTTTAGTCATAGGGGGACATGTTGGCATCCGAAGTCACACAAAAACGCTGAAAAATTTGGTTAAAAACATTGAATTTGACTCCATCTGACCCCCATTGTTAAGAAAAGAATGCTGGGTAAATGTGACATGTACACATAACATGCGATCTAAAAATTCAACCAGTTTTAAACTGAAACAAACCAGAGACCTATCCAAAGGTCCAAGGCAGGAGCATGGAAACCGGATGTGGGCTGTCACAAGGCCGATGGCAGGGAAAGAGTTAACGCAGTCACATAATTGACTTTCAAGGATCCACCCTCATTTATGCACACGGAAGCTGGAAAACAACTAAAGAAATAAATTAGACTTTTGAAAATGAGTGCCTAAGGAAGTACTTGGTATAAAGTGAAATGAATTCAGGAACAACGCAGAGATAAAGCAGATGAGTGAACAACAACCTGTCTCATGGGAGATTAGAAAAATATGTCAGTCACGTGATGAGAAAAAAGCAGAGAATCCCAAAACAAGCTATCAAGTGGAACACAACAGGCCAAAGAAAAAGAGGTCAGCCATGTGAAACTCTAAAGAGGACATTGTTAAGAGAGGCCAAATTAGTAGGCATAAAATCACTTGATGAGGTTAAAAAAGCTTGGCAAAAACAGGAAAACTTTACAAACAACCCTGTGTGACATTTAATGGCACAGGAAGGATATAAGATGTAAGAATAAGTCACTTGCAGCTGATTATCATTATTAATATTTTAAAGGTATAAATTCCCTTTGTATAGAAAATATTCTCAAGTTTTGAGTAAGCAAATTTGAATAAAGTTTTGTCAGATAAGTGACTCCTGCAAAATATTGTCTCGCACGTGGCAGTAAGATAGATAATGTAATCAGGAATGAAATGGGAGTCGGTTTAGAAGCCATGCAGCCAAAATAATTGAGAAGAGAAGAATCTGCTTCAGAAATTGTATTTCAACATGGAATTTACTGTTCACAGTCTTGAAAACCACAGGCAAGCAAAGATTAGAAATAATGAGGAACTTGTGGATTCTCTCTCATTTTACTGCATCATTGAGAAAGAGGAAAACTGGTCAGTTTTTTTTTTTTAAAAATTATTCAGTATTTTACGTCATGTTTTTAGCTTGTTAAACCATGTTTTATAGCTGATGCATTCCTTGTCACCTTCTGTTATTTTCTCAAAACAGCATCAGATTTGATTTTACAGTGCGGTAGCTTAATTATTAATTATTATATGAACATTTGAAATCCAGCAACTAAACTGACTTCCTCTGTCAAGATTCCACAACTTATAAGTTCTGGTGCTTTACTTCTCTAGAATCTTTCTGTAACAGAAAAGGGGTCAGTTGGTGGCAGGGCTCATGCTATTAGAAACTAACAAAGTTGTGAAAAAAAAGGAAAAAAAAAACATACATACATTTTTTTGGAGTATGAATGATATCAATAGAACTTTGCTGTACTGGACAACAGTACTCTCTAGCTGTATTGTTCAATGTGTTTAGGTGTTAGTCTTACGGAGCACAGTGTTTAGGTGTTAGTCTTACAGAGCACAGTGTTTAGGTGTTAGTCTTACAAAGCATGCAGAATATTTTATAAATGTTTTGGAAGTTACAGTGAGAAATATATAATTTAGGTAAGTTGCTACCATAATTTTTAGAAAAACTAATTTTCTAAAATTAACGAAAATTTTTCTGTTGGTGGTTGCCAGAAAGTTTTAGAACCAAATAGGTTAGACAATAGTCAAAAAATATGTACGTTTTGTGTATGCAGCACAAAATCCTGCACTTCTAGTTTTCCTTGTGTTGTGGTTGGTTACTGCATGCTGACTATGCTTTTTATTTGATGTTTATTTTTTTTTGTTTGTTTATTTGGTTTTTTTTTTTTTCTTCAAATTTTTTAGCTTTGTTGGTAATTTTGAGTTTAAAATGCTATCAGCACAGATGGCTTATTGCAGTCACAAGATAATGCATTTAACAAGTTGTTTTCAGAATGTTTCACTATGAATAATTCTTTAATTATAGGCTGAGGTTCAGTGTGTGTGACTCTGATATCATGAAAAGTGATGGTACATTGATTTTGTAGAACAGTTTGCAAGTGTTCTACAATACAAAAACATAATAAAACTGGAAAATATTTTGACGGGCAAACATGAAAGTTTTTATGATTATATTGATAACTGAAGTTTGCAAAGATGATTTATTGAATATCAGAGAACAAGATATATTTGTGATAGCTTAGATTTTGTTTATATTTGTTTTTGAGGATCAGTGTGTTTACAGCTGCGTAATATTTTCAGCATGTTTTAGAAGTAAAGTCATTCATATATATCATTGGTTAAAAAAAAAAAACTTTCAAAAAAACAATTCATACACATTTTAGGTCTAATATTGAATAGCGTAACAAAATTTCTCTCACAATACTTTATTTTATGTCTATAATATATTTAGCTGTTTATTAACATTCACTGGGAGTGTTCATTATAATATTCCAGAAAATTAGGATGAATGTGTAAAATAAGGCAGTTTTGTCACATCATCTTTTGCCTACCTTAGAAATATTTCAGAAAATGGGATATGCAATGTGATAAACTGCTAATGATTACAGCTTGTATGTAACTCAGTTTCTTACAGTACTTAAATCCTCTCACTGCTCCTCAGCCTCCACCAACCTTACCCAAGGGCAGATTCTCAGATGAGTTTGTGGACTTTGTTGATAGATGGTAAGCCTCTTTGTGGAACTGTGAGCTTATATGATTACTGATACTTTGTGAAGTTAAAAAATTGTACGATTAATGGTGGTGTATATTTATGCATGTATGTAGGGTTAGCTCTTCAGTATAGCCTACAGTCTAGTCGGATATGGTCTACTGTCATTTCTAATTTACATTATATGTTGGAGTGTTCTTATTTTAAATTTATTACATACCTTACTTTTTAGTCTTATATCCTGTTATGAGTCTTTTTTTTTTTTTTTTCTCTTGAATCTTTCCATTCGTTATCAGGTTTTACATTTATTACTAAGTCTTGAACATTGCTATTGTCTTTCATCTCAAATGTTTGCAACACTGATCAGACAACAATAAAGGTTACTATTTGTAGTTTTCATAATGTTATAAGCATTTTCTGTTACATAGAAAAAATACCCCCCCCCCCCCAAAAAAAAAAAAAAAACTTGTAAAAGATTATCACACAAGATTTTATGCAGTCTAGATGTAATGTTCACAGAAGTGATTCAAGTCTCATGCAATTTATTTAGTTGATTTCATTAAATGCCTGACCCTATTTTATTATTTATTTTTTTATATGAAAGAGAATAAGAAATTAGCTCATTTTGTTGATAAAGTAGTTGTGTTAGTTTTTTTATTTTTTTTGGGGGGGGGGAGGAAGATGATATTAGCTTTGGGATTCCTATCAGGATCTGGAGAGGACTGCGGGCTATGCCATATTGACAGGGATTAGGATTTGAAGTGACCAACAACCTCAAACTCAGAAGAAGAAGAATTTTATGTTTTTTTGGTTTTTTTTTTTGGGGGGGGGGGTGTATAATGTGTTTAGTTTCAGAACACTTTTTTTTTCTCATATTGTGTGTTATTTGTATGCCATCATTTTATTTTCATTCTCCTAGCCTGAAGAAAAATCCCTCTGACAGAGCAGACTTGCAGTCACTTATGGTAAGTCAAGAGTGGTAAGGGTAAGAGATTGCAGGTTGTGAATAATGTGTTTCGTGAGATTTCAGGGAGTCTTTTGCCTTGCTTGAGGCAAAAACTACAGTATTGGAAGCAGTTAATTATGGTGCCAGAAACATTTAAATTGCACTTTATGAGAGACATTGGTTCTACTAGTGAGGAGATTAGAATCTTCAGCTGAAGTATTGTAGATATAGACTGAAGCCTAGGTCCACAGTCTCATGAGTTACAAAAACAGGAAGACTATTTTATATATATGTGTGTGTGAATATATATATATATTGAGGGGAAGTCACTAAGTAACTCGCAAATTGAAATATTTTATCAGTGGCAGTTTTATAACTGTAGTATAAGGTAGTATTTAAATATATCCTTAGATAGTACCATCATCCAACTTTATAATAGTTGTATGTAGGAGGCGCTGGGAGTTACATGCGCAAAGCAGTAACAGAATGGCTACCCAACTGTTAGTGTGTACCAAAGAAGAACAGACAAGTGTAGTGCGATTTTTGTGGGCTAAAGGACATTCAGTTGAGGATATTTATAAGGAAATGATTACAGTTTATGCTGAAAAGTGTTTATCACGTAAAGCGGTCTATAAATGGCTAAAAGAATTTTCTCAGGGACACACCTAAAATGTTGACAAAGTCCGACTTGGCTGTCCTGTTCAGATTGCAACTGAAGCGACTGTGCAGCGTGTGAATGAGATTATCAGAGCTGATAGATGAGTAATGATAAACAGTGTAGCAAGTGCAATCGGATGTTCACATGGCGTAGCCTACAGAATAATGCATGAGCAATTGAATTTTCAGAAAGTTTGCTCACATTGGGTACTCAGAGATCTGAATGATGAACACAAAATGAACCGATTTGGTTTGTCATTGCAGCATCTCTGTCATTATGCATATGAAGGTGAAGACATGCTCCAAAGGATTATTACTGGAGACGAATCTTGGGTGCACCACTACCAACCTGAATAAAAACGTGCCTCAATGCAGTGGAAACACCCGTCATTGCCATGCGCAAAAAAATTCAAGATTATGCGTTCTGCAGGGAAGGTTATGCTGACAGTGTTCTTGGATTATCAAGGAGTGTTGTTAACCAACTTCCAGAAGTATGGTGACAGTGTGAATTCTGTATCATACTGTGAAGTTCTGTCGATGTTACGGGATGAAATGTGAAGAAAACGTCCTGGTCTGCTGACTAGAGGTGTGCTTCTCCTTCATGACAATGCCAGGCCACATACAGTTTGGTTAACCCAAGAGAAAATAGCCATTTGTGTTGGGACGTTCTTGAACATCCACCCTATAGTCCTGACTTAGCTTCAAATGATTTTCACCTGTTTTGTCCATTGAAAAACCACAAGAGGTGGAAACATAAAAAAAAATGGTTCAGAAATAGGACTCCCAATTTTTACGCCATGGGTATTGCATCACTGATTACACGATGGGACAAATGTATCAGTGTTGGTGGCAATAACTTTGAGAAATAGGGGAATAATGTAGGTTCAAAAATTTTAAAGTTTTCAAATTACTTTCACATTTAGTTTTTTTTGTGACAGGCATTTGTGAGTTACTTAGTGACTTCCCCTCGTAGTACATTAAGTCACACAAGTTTAACATCCTTTGTGGCACTTTGAATGCTGAACTCTTGGCCCAGGTGACTTGTATTTCTCAGTGGATGGTTCTTTGTTGTGTATATTCTTTGAAAGAGATCTCTTGCAACAATTTGTACACAAGTGAACTTCTCAAACTGGTTATAATCCCAGTAGTTAAAAAAAAAAGCTGAAATTCTGAAGATAGTTTAAACAGTTGACATGTTACATTGTTCCATATTTGACACATTTAAAACTGACATGTAATCTTTACAGTTTTACATATTCCTGCAGAGTTCTGTTGATGCATCCTAGAATTTTCATTCAGATGTAGTAGTGGCAGCTCTTGTGCCCCTAATCACATTTTTCATCTTTTTTTGTTTTATAAACCAAAGGGGCATTATCCAGCCTTCACGTTATTATGTATCATTGGCCGTCTGTATCAGCGTCGCTTAATTATACCATGAAATGATGTTGTTTGTCTCAGTCGCTGATATTTTCATACTGAGGTCTCCAGCTGTAGTCTCTTGTCGCTTTTATCCTGCAGTGATTCCCCTGGGAACAGCTGTGTTAAGAACACACTTATCTTAACATAGTGTTTGTGAGACAGGGAACATAGATCTATTTGCTTAAAAACTCTGATCTACTTCTGTAGCCAAGAAACTTATAGCAATCAACACTAATTGTAATTGTTATTTTTGTAAAATGTAGTGTCAGGTTGGTGGATGGATGGGGACATAGAGATCACTGAAAGGGATGAGGAAAATCTGGTGTGAAACCAGTGAATCCAGGACGTGACAAACCTATGGGTCTTTACAACAATGGCTATCAGAATGATGTACAGAAAACAGAGCCAGCAGACTATAGGTGGTGGGGAATGGATATCACTGAGGCACTCATCAGATTCCTCATCCCAAAGTCAGAGTATTTCTGTGGAACTGTCTCAAAGCCGTCTAGCCAGCCAGCATTACTTTGCTGGATCTGACATGGAGAAGTACAGCCACCAAAGGCTGGAAAACAAAATTTTGGCCAGGCTAGCCTACACCATTTTCATCATGGCAGTCCGAGCAAGACCACAGTCTGCCCTAGCAAGGAAAGGTGCTGAAGTCGGAGGTACTCAGTCAAAAGGCGCATGGGAAAAATCAGGGTACCAAGCATCATCGCCAGTGTGCATATGAAGAAGAAGATCCTACAGTGACCAGTCACTGTTGGTGTTCACTCTCTTCATCATTTGTGTGCTACATAAATGTGTTTTACGGTTAAGTTTCTTTCAAATGTTCGCTTTATGTGTTTCCTTTGTCTATCACATTTCACTGGAATTACTGGACACATTAGTTATAATAGTGGTGTATACTTTAATTATAATGTACACATTAATTATAATAGTGTATGTATTAGTTACAATAGTGTATGCATTAGTTGTAATTGTATGTTAGTTATTAGTTATAATTGTGTTTTAGTTATAATATTGTATACATTAATTATAATAGTGTTTACGTTAGTGCACAATATATTTATGGCAAGACTTTATCTCACCTTTCTGTCGGTGCTTCTAGAAATAGGCTTAGCTTGGCACATGAAGTATGGCTCCTGTGGTGGTGGAGTCTGTCCAGAAATCCATTTCTTGCAGTTGCTGGTCTTAAAACAAGGCACCATAATGCATTCCAAATTAGACATAATGCCCACACCTCAATGCATTAGAAGCAAATAACAACAGTTCACTTTTCCAGAGGGAAAAGAGGAAAGAGAGAAAACGCAACAACAAAAAAAAAAATGTTACGTGATCTTGAAGTTTGAAAGTACATTATACATACTATACATACCAGTTTCATTTAATGCAGTCAGAAAAAAAAAACTCGTAATAAACAAGACATTTCAGATACCTTATACTAAAGAAGTTTGCAGTATGTAATAGGTTCCTGATTTCAGTTTTTGGGACTTATTTTCTTGTTTAACACTTGTCACACAACATCCATACATTTTTGTAATAAAACATAAACTCAGGTATGTGAAATTTCACCCAGAGATGACATAGAGGCTATTTTTAGTATTCATGGCAGTTTAAATTTCAGAAATCCTGATTATAGAACATAATTATGTGACTGTAGTTACACAATATTTAATTTTTGTAAAATGACTTTGGTAGGTTAGGAGTTAAGTATTTTGAACATCAGGGAGTAGTTCTCAAGGGGCTCCATCCTTGTTAGACGCATCTGAAATTTAAATGGTCAGAATACTTTCTTGAGTGAAGGAGAAAGAAGTAGTAGTTTACTAGAGGAGTTGTGTAATTTTTTCATGTGAGACAGATGGTTTCCTGCCTCAATATATGTCCATTTAAATGGCATAAATTTAGTTTGGGAGATTTTAACCATTATACTTCTAATTTAAGAGATTTAAATATGCTTCTTAACCCATATACCTCAAGTTTAAGAGATTTAAATGGATCCCTACCTCCAAAGAAAGCAAGGGTGGTTCTGTCTGCAGGCAAAGTGATGGCTTCCATCTTTTGTGATTCAGAAGGTGTGCTATTGGTAGACTATCTTCAAAAGGGCAGAATGGTCACCAGGGCCTATTTCGCTAATCTTTTGAAGCAACTGCGGGTCAAATTGAGGGAAAAGTGTCAAGGGAAATTGCCAAGAGGAGTCATCTTTCATCAAGACAGTGCTCCAGTTCACATGTCGGCGGTGGCAATGGCTGCTATTCATGATTGTGGCTTCCAGCTTTTTGAACATCCTCTGTATTCCCCAGATTTGGCCCCTTCGGACTATTACCTGTTTACCAAACTCAAAATGGAGCTCAGTGGTCGCAAATTTCCTTCACATGATAACATCATTCATGCTGTAGACCACTTCTTACTGGCACAAGATGCTGACTTTTACAAAGAAGGGATCCATATGCTCCAGGATCGCTGGACTAAGTGCATAAACTTGCAAGGGGACTATTTTGAGAAATAACCCCAAAAAGTTGTCCACAAATAATCCGTTGTACCTTATGCCAAGAACTTATCAGTCAACCCTCGTACCTCAAGTTTAAGAGATTAAATGCTTGTTTAAATCCTTATACTTTTGGTTTAAGAGATTTGAATGTTTTTTTTTTCACCAGAATCACCCATTTGTAAAGAAATATGAAACTTCTGACATCTCAATTGGCCAGTGGGTCTGCAAGGTCATGGACATCAATCCAAGCTGAGATCCACCCAAGTTTTGCTTGGATCACTGGCCCAGGATAGATCATTTATGGAGTGTTTCCTAATTTACAATTTAAAATGGACAAGACATAAGTTTTATGTCACCTTCCCCTCTTATTTTTATTTTGTTGCTGATAAAAAAAAAATTGTTGTTAACAAATTGTGAAAAAAAAAGTTGTTGAACATTTTAAGTGGACTTTTATTGGTGTTTTCTTTTCTTTTCTTTTTTTTTTCTTTTTTTTTTTTGTGAGTCTCACATTGGCACTGCAAAGTATATAGTGCTTTATTTAATGCACTTTACAAGAGTGATATACAGCACTTTAAACAATTGATGTAACACAAGAAAAAAAAACTGCCACAGTGCACTGTAACAAGCTAATATAAATTTACACTAAGACTCACAAAGTGCACCTTACAAGACCGATGCTTTAAGTATCAAGAAATAATGTAGTTTTATAAGTTCTGAAATCGAGTAGGTGTAAGCTGAGTTATGTAGGAAAATAATGGCACCGCAGCAGTGGCACAGGTGATATGGTTAATATCTTGCAGTTTTTCTGATGAAAGCAGAGTTTGTCTTGTAGGTCTGTATATAACCTGACTTGAAAGTTTGTAAGAAAAAAATGTAATTTTGCATTTAAATTGCCACTGTAGAATGCAAGGGTTATGTTGATGAAGGTAATTACTGTGTGTTTTAACATGCAATCTACATGTATGGTGTAAGTTAACATTTCAGCAGTTACCAGTTACCCGAGTATTGGGCCAGAGGAAACTTGGATTTGCAGATGTAAAGAATTCATAAAATTTTATGAAAGTAATATGTTCAACTTTTGGAAAGTTCTTTTTTAAAATTCACTCCTCAGAGCCAGAAACAATTTTTTATAAATAGGAAACAACGAGGCTTTCGTACGGTAAAGTAAGAGAACACAATTGTGTAGGATTAGAGCTCTAACTGGAGCAGTTCAGTAATTTAAAAAAAAAAAATTAATGCCAGCTGCACACTGTTAGATAAGACTATGTGATACGAGAAATATAGGCTGCCAGTTTGTAATGTGCTGGTGGGAGCATACAGAAAATGTGTAAACTTGCTGAAAAGATCTTATCAAAACATTTGTATATGTGTGTGTTGTTTATTTTTTGTTTTCAGTTCAGATTTGGAATCCTAAATATGTACTTAATATAGTTCTGTGTTATTATGTGCAGCTGTTGGGCTTTTATCAACTGGATAGTACTTTTTTGTTTGCTTCTAAATGGTCATGACTTTGATATTTTTTGTTTATTTATTTTTTTGTGTATGCAAATTCCACAACTAGCCAATCAGATTATATCGGTAAATGAAGAAAATTATTACTTATTAATATTTGTTAGGATGGAAAGACCCACACATCCCCTCTCCCCTCAAATGCCTTTAAGAAAGAAGACGGCAGAAAAAAACATTTTAAAAAAACTTTAATACTATACAGTGAGGAGTGTTGATTGGTAGTAGCTTTGGAACATGGTTGAGCAGAACTAACACCCCAGTATTTTTAAAAATGGTTTATATTATACCTAAGATTGCCAGCATCATTAGGGACCTCTACAGTTGATATGTTTGTGCAGTCAACACAGAAGAAGGAATGAGCGAATGGTTCCAGATTGAAACAGGCGTGAAACAGGGATGTATATTGTCTCCCTTGCTTTTTGAAATTGCCATAGACTTCATAATGAAAAATTGCTGCACAGGTAAAACGGGCATTGATTGGGTACATGAGACCCAACTAGAAGATCTTGATTTTGCAGATGACATAACTCTTATCAGTCTTGTCTTGTCCTTCCTCGTTTACTGCTAGGTGTAGAGGTGAAGTGCAGTTGTTTCCCAATGGTTCGCCTGTTGGCTTCGTACATTGAGATGTTCAAGGATTCTGCTATACCATTGGTCCATCGTTTGCATGGGCGGCCCTTTCCTCTGCCTTTGTGTGGTCTGTAAAACATTGCTCTCTGTGGTACACGTTCTGTTGGTAGTCGTGACACATGACCGAACCATTTTATTTGCTGTTTTTTAATATAGTTTAGAATGGGTTCAACTCCTACTTTATTTCTAATGACATCACTGTTATCAGTGACAATGTGAAATCAGTGCAAGAAAAAAACAGATGCCCTATCATCAATGGCTAGTAAAATAAGACTTTGAATTAACAAGGAAAAAACAAAAATAATGAAACATCTCATTAACCAGTGAGGAAAAATATACATAGAAAGAACAATGTTGAAGAAGTGAACTAATTTTCATGTCTCGGCAGCTACATAGACCTGGATGGTGACAACAGGAAGGAAGTTAGAATTCATATTGCAAAAGCAGCATTGACCTTCAAGAATCTAGAGAACATATGGCATTCAAAAGTTATAAGCAAAAAATCAAGTTAAGATTATTCAATTTATATGTAATATCCACTTTCATTTATGCATGCGAAAGCTGAAAAACAACTAAAGAAATAGACAAGAAATTAGACTCCTTTGAAAACACATCCTTAAGGAAAATCTCTCTCTCTCTCTCTCTGAACCTTAAGTGCCCAGGGCACATGGGGCTTCCGCAAGGGTTTTCCACAAATGCCTGTCTTTCGCCTTTTTTTCTGCTCTTGCCCAGGTGAGCCCTCTATTGCTCAACATCCTTTCTGTTGTTCTTCTCCATGTCTCTTTTGGTCTACCCTTACTTCTGCTCCCCTGTGGTGTCCATCTTAGTGCTATTTTTGGTAGTGGATTGAATTCAAGAACAACACAGAGATAAGACAGATGAGCAAACAACAACCTTTCTCATGGGTGATCAGAAAAAGAAGATGGACATATGTCGGTCATGTGATGAGAAGAAACAACCAGAGAATCCTAAAACAAGCTGTCAAGTGGAACACACAAGACTGAGGAAAAAGAGGTTGGTCATGTGAAACTCTAAAGAGGACATTGTTAAGAGAAGGTCAGCTTAGTGGGAATAACATCCCTTGATGAGGTTGAAAAGCTTGCTGAAAACGGGAAATCTTGGCAATCTACCATGCGAGCCCTATGTGACGTTTAACGGCACGGGAAGGATGTAAGATGTAAGAAAATATTTCATATGCAATTTTTAAAAATGTGCATTATTTATTAAAAACAACATTCAGTCATGGACCACTACAATCTCGTGACATCTGAAATTTAGGCCCCAGAGATGGTTGGTTTTTTTGTTTTTTTTTCAGATTCTGATTTAAATCATTAATGAAATTATAATGGCAATTCAAAAGTACTGAAGAAAATGTGAAGTGCATTAATCTTTTGTAATCAATCAAGTGGGGAATGTAATATGGAAAGACATGTACCTCAGGTCTTACAGTGATGTTTAGAAATTATTGCTGGCAGTCTAGTTCACTTTCAATATTTTAGAGAGTATATATGTATATAAGGAAAATGAATGCCAGTAACTTTAAGGACAATCTTGTTTCTTTACCAGTGCTCATCTTCTTGTTAAGCTATATCAGTTCCTTAGTTGCATTGTAGCATTTTGTAACTTCATTTGTTACATACTTCTACTTTTTGTAGTCATCCACACTTCATCTTGTCATCTGTTCCAGAACACTACCGGCATTAAGGATCATAATATGTGGTCCATTACATTCTGTGTAAATTGGCATGCCATTTATATCACTCTCATTCTTGTCTATCCTGCCTCTCTTTCTTGTTATTCTTATCTCTCCTTCCTATGTCATCTCTGCTTATTGTCCATCATTCTTACTTTCTCTGCCCTGTTTTATTATACACACAAATTTGTGATGGAGACCCTGTCTTTATCTAACAAAACTGCCACCTATTGGATCCCTCATTCTTAAATTCGTGTTCCATCGGATATCTGTTACCATGTATTGTCTGCCAATGTGTGCCCTTACGGTGGTAAGGCTATTAAATAAATAATTAAAAACAAAGAGTTGAAACATATATGTAGACAAGAAAGCAGTGACAAATGATTTATGGTAAGACGTATACAAATTAACATAGAAATATGACATTTAGATTACCATTTTTTTTTGTGTGCTTAATTTAACAAGTGCCATAAAACTAAAGCATGAGACAGTTGTTTGTATTTAATGGTTTCATAATCTGAAAGATGCTTAAACTTACTTTTTATTTTGTGTGTTTTCCCGCTACCAGCTTAAGTGTGGTCCCACATACATGGGACTGATTTTTATGTGAATATCTGTTGTTCTTCACTACACTAACTACTATTTGCAGTGGGCAGATATTCTCCATTTTCAAAGGTTATCATCTGGTTTCACCATCAGAGGAGGATATGACAGCACACAGGGAACTACATTCGAACAAAAAAAAAACTTTGAGCGATGATAGGATTTGAACGCAGTGGCCATTTGCAGAGATGATGAATGACTTATCACTGAACTGCTTAGACTATCTTCTCATTTTGAAACTGTTTATAAACTGCATTTTATTTTTCAAGAATTCAGTTATATTTATCTGAATGGAAAATATGTTAACATAATGAAAATTGTTAACATAATAAAAGTTGTTAACAGTAACTTGTCTATTACTTGAACTTGTAAACCCATTAGCAGTCATTTTACAAAAAAAATTCATTGCACATCTGTCATCACATTCCTGGTTTTTTTTTTTTTTTGACATTTTCTAATATTTTGTTGTGTTGATGAACAAGTTGTAGCTGTGTTTGCTGCTTATACAAAGTGATACATTTTATGATTGTCCTTTGTTGCTTTGGTTTGAAAATGTGCATGATAGTTTACTGAAAGACTGACATAGACAGAATGAACATTTTTAAATGGAGGACAAAAATTTAATGTACTTGCCCCGAAGGGATTTGGAAAAGATTGGTAGTTCTTCATTATTGAGGATTTTTTTTTTTTTTTTTTATGGAAACAGAACTGTGAAATGTTATGGCTTTCACATTTCTAGGTCCCAGCCTAGTGAGCTAGGGAGATCAGGACCTGTCCTTGTTGCATTTGGTTTCCTAGGGGAAACCCTTGGCAGTCATGTCTAGAGGCCAGTTGGTTCAAAAAAGAAATTCCACCCCTTTGGGGGATTGACTTTCTGGTAAATCAGTGAATGCACTGGAGAAAATAGATAGACTGACAACAAAAGCAAGCAGCATTGGACTGTGAGTGAACACGGAGAAGAGCTAACTGTTGAAACAAAATGCTGAGTTTATTTGACCAATCACAGTTGAAGAGGTAAAGGAATTTACATACTTTGGTAGTATGGTAGCAGCAGATGGAGACAGTAGTAAAGAAGTTGGAAGTAAGAATAATAATAGCCCAAGCTTGTTGTTGCACTCAACCATATCCAAAAAAGATGAGTCAGAAAAGCAGATGCAGAATATTCAAAAGTAACATTTTATCTCACTATATGGGAGTGAATGCTGGAAAATGACACAGACAATGGCACAAACACTTGACACATTCCAAATCAAGTGTCTGCGTAAGAAAAATAGTGTTCTGGCCAAATACCATAAGTAATGACCTCTTGTTAAGAGAAACAGACATGACACAACTGTCAAGAGTGGTTGAAAGAAGAAAGTGACGATGGATAAGTCACATTAGGAGAATGACAGATGGACCCTTACCATGAACAGCTTTGATGTAGACTCCACAGGGTAAAATTAAGCAAGTGTCGACCCAGAAGATTTCCAGGCCAAACAAGATATAGCAAATATAATAAATGTTATTATATTATAATAAATATAATGAAGTAAAAAGAATGAGAAGGCACGTGAAAAAGTCTCTGGCAAAGTTTAAAACCACAACAGAATCAGAATCCATGAAACATCTGCTGACCACAAGCAAACCTGACAAGTGGATATTCTTATACCCAGATGGCACAACTTGCCTTATGGGAGAAGAAATGTGAGAAAATGTACCAGACATTTCAGAGTAGATGCTGGTGCAAACGGTGGTTTTTAATCACTCATTCAAGACTTTTAATCTCTGCATCTGAAGGTTAAACAGGCTCTGAGAGTTACTATTTGTATGTGTGTGTGCGTGTCTAGAATCTCCCAGTAACAAACAGGTTTGAATTGCTTTGTAGATGGCACCATGACGGTCTTAAAATATTGGTGCTAAAACTGTACAGGAAATGGGTTACAGTGGTTGTTCTTGAATTTCTACCAGTTATCTTCCTTATCTGGAGCCCACCTAACTCAAGCAGAAAGAAAGCTAGTGCATAAGAAACAAATGAAGTTGTATTAAAAACAGAATTCAGTGATAATGCTCATCTATCACAGACAGTAATGGAGAAGTATTTTCTGCTCAGTCGGCCCACAGAGCTTGAAGGCCATAAGTAAAAAAGGGAGGATTAACATTTATTTTGTGTCATTACTTATTAACTCCCAAGTTTTTAATTCCTCCATATTTCCCCCCGCAGTAATCATGGTTTAACAGCTTTGCCTGCCTTTAAAATCTGTTCGCCCGATTCCATATTAAGGTCAGCAAGTGTAAATTCCTTCTAGTTGTACATTGCATATTTCATGTTCTAATCTTATAATGTGTCTGCAGTTGTGATATATATATGTATATTTGTATATATATATGTGTATATATATATGTATGTGTATATATATATATATATATATATATATATATATATACACACACACACATATATATATATAATGTGCTTAATGTTAAATGGACTCTTAAAGAGTATCAAGTTTAAGGTTAAAAGTTATTGCTTTTTGCAAGATTATGTTAATGCGTTTTAAATCCTCTAAGCATATGTAGAATGCTGTATATAAATTTTAATAAATTGTTTCCCTCCTCTTTGAGTCTCTAATTCTCTTTTTATGAGGGCTGAAGATGTGGTGAGATAACAGCTGAACTTATTAAAGCAGGGGAAAGGAATGTGCAACAATCTGTCATGCACTGTGGAAAAAAATATGGCATTCAGGTATTTGGCCAAAAGAATGGAAAAGAACTATATTCATACCACTGCCAAATAAGGGTAACCTGAAATTATGCACAAACTACAGAACTATTGCCCTGGTTAGTCATGCCAGTAAAATTCTATTAAAAATCTTAATGGGTAGACTTTTTAAGAAAATAGAAGTCAATATGGTCCAAGCTGGTTTTAGACAAAGAAGAGGAACAAGAGATCATACATTCAATATAATATTAATAATAGAGAAATGCAGAGAATTTAATGTGAATCTATATTTATCTTTTATAGACTTCTCGAAGACATTTGATTGTAAACAGAACCAGTAACTTTGGGAAATAATGGAAAAAAATGAGATTTCCAACACATATAATATCACTGCTGTATCTAGGCCAACAGGCAGCAGTAAGAATAAATGGTGAAACAGCTTGATTTGACATAAGAAGTCTGTCAGGGCTGCATACTGTCATCTTCCTTATTTAACTTGTATACTGAAAATATAATGAGGAATGTTAGAGAAGATGTAGACAAAGAACATTATGAAGTCATAACATTGGAGGTTATGAAGTACCAGAGATTAGATATGCTGATGACACAGTATTACTGTCTACAACACAAAAAAGAATGGAAAAACTAATTATGTCAGTCCGTAAGAATAATGAAGAGCAAAACCTCTATCTTAATGCGAAGAAAACTAAATTGATGACAACTGACAAAACAAATACGTCAGCTTCTTCTTCTTCGTTCGCTTCTACCACCAAGATCACCCCATGATCCTACTGAATTTACTCCTGTGGTTCTCGCGATAGTCTCATTTAGGATGGAGGCTCAGAGCATCGTGGGGCTTGGGCCTATATTCTTGGTGGGTCACAGAAGCGGGGTTGCGTGACACTGTGGTTTTCATTGCACCAGTTTAATCTAGAGTTGGACTTTCTCACCGGAAAAACTCAATGTCGTTTGAATATGAATACATCCCTGCCGGGTGAGAGGTGGTTGCCCATCCAGTCTAGAGTTGGACTTTCTCACCGGAAAACCTTGACGTGGTTTGGATATCAGTACATCCTTGCCGGGTGAGAGGTGATTGCTCATCCAGTCCAGAGCTGGACTTTCTCACTGGAAAATCTCAACATGATTTGGACATAATATATCCCTGTCGAGTGAGAGGTGGTTGCCTATCTAGACTGTACTGGTCCAGTGTCTCTGACTTCAGCATTTTGTGGTCATGGCTGCTATCTTTCCTGGTGGTGACCAGGACGGAGCTTTTGTTGAGGAGGACGAATCCTCGCCACTAGTGAGTTTCACCCCTGAGTTAAGCTGGTTTAGGCGTATTATCCCAGTATGGGTGTATATAGGACGTGACTGGCCTCTAGAGCAGAGGTACCGTGATATGTGTAGCCATCAAATTTCACCTCTGGTTAAGCTGGTTTAGGCATATTGCCCCAGTATGGGTAAATATAGGACATGGCTGGCCTCTAGGGCAGAGGTGCCGTGGTATGAGTAGCCCTCACTGCGAGTCTACTGGCCATACCAGTTAAACTTCACTTAATCCTTTCCATATAAGGCAGTTTAAATATATATCAATGAGGAATAATTGGAAGAGGTGGAGAGTTCTGAATATCTTGGATCTTACTAACTAATAATGGAGATACAATGAGGGAAATTAGAAGGAGGATATCTATCGCTCTTCAGAAAGTAAAACAACTAAAGAAACTGTGCAGAGGAACAGACAGGACTAAAAATAAAATCTTTCCCATTGCAACATATGCCTATGATACCTGGACACTTAACAAAACAGCTGAAAAACACATAAATGGTTTTGAATGTGAATGCTACACAAAAAAGAACAAATATATCTATACTGCAAGGACTTAATATTGAAGAAGGCCGGCTAGTAAAGAGGATTAAACAGAAAAATTCAATATTTTGGACACATTAAACATGAGAATTTAGAGAAGACCCATCTAGGAAGGGTACATAATGTGAAAAAGAAAGAGAGTACGACCAAAGCGAAGATGGCTGCAAGACATCAATGATAATCTGCAAATGGAAGCGAAAATGGCTGCAAGACATCATTGATAATCTGCAAATGGATGCATCAGCAGCAGTGCATCTTGCTTACAACTGAGAGGCCTACAGGAGAGCTGTTAGGGAGGCAAAGTTCCACAAGGGACATGCAAATGACTGACTGACTGATTTTGCAACTCCTGACTGTTTCAAGATTTTATATGCATCATTGATAGCAAAGAATACAAGTTCATCACTCTATGATGATTAGTTAGGAGCACTGCCTTTGCACACTAAACAAGTTAACATGTGCTCTGATCTCTTCCTCAGTAAATCTCTGGTGATGTGACACCATTTCTATGTTATTTTATAACATAGTTTGTGTGCTTACCATGATTTTAATGCTTTGCATCACAACATTTTTACTTCCAGGAATTTCATCTTCTGTGATGATCATCAATCAACCAGTCATCCTTATTTTGCTTGAACATAAGATTTGGAAAAACTAATCACTTTAAATATCCTCAACATGGATGAATTGGCCTTATTTAAAAAAAAAAGGATAAAAAGGAACTATATAGCAACAGTGAATATAGTAGCACAACATGATATTTAGCAGCTCTAAAATGAACCTAAAATCTGAATTATTTCTTCTAAAATCTGTCTCTCTGAACCTTGAGTGGGCATATGAGGCTTCCGCAAGGGTTTTCCACAAACTTCGCCTTTTTTTCCGTTCTTGCCCAGGTGAGCCCTCTATTGCTCAACATCCTCTCTGTTGTTCTTCTCTATGTCTCTTTTGGTCTACCCTTACTTCTGTTCCCCTGTGGTGTCCATCTTAGTGCTATTTTTGGTAGTGAGTTGTCAGTCATTCGAAGCACATGTCCCAACCATCGCCAGCATCTTTGCACAATAATTGCTGTCAGTGGCTTCATCTGTATTTCTGCCAACGAGATGTTATGTCTTTCTGGTGTTTGGCCAAAATATATTTCTAATTCGTCGTAAACATTTAGTCTGGAAAGAATTCAGCTTGTTTTCTATGGTTTTGGTGATTTTCCAGCATTCACTTCCATAGAGTAGTACACTTAGAACATTACTCTTAAATATCCTGATTTTCATCTTCATGCTTAGTTTTTTAGATTTCCATACAGTCTACAACAGCAGACTTAATAGAGCAAACCAGGCTTTTGCAATGCTGCAGACTATATGGAAATCTAAATCTTCTAAAGTAGTGTTAAATATTCATGATTTAAAATTCACACATTATAACACAACATGTACTGTAAAATGTATACATTAGTAAGAATTTAATATTAACATAGTTTGTGCAGTATTGCAAAATATATGAAATATATATATATATATATACAAGTTAATAAACTTTAAGAAATTATAAATACTCTTTAACATGTTTCTTGCTGACACAGTCATATGGGTTACTATAATATTTTTGAAATTTGGACAGTATCCTCTAGACAGTAAAATACAGACGTGACTAACAATGCAATGCACTGAAATATCCAAATCCTAAAGTTTTAAGAATAAATTACAGTCAAACAAAACAATGAATGCATTTCATATAATTATAAATTACACAAAATTCCTTTCACATTAACTGAAATGGAATACAAACATCTTTATAGGAGCACTTTTGATATAATAATAGTCTAATCCATTTATAATATGTAAGCTCTTTCATAACTAGCTATATTTAGTTAATTTTGTTGCATCTACACTTGTTAATTTACTGACAATTAACCTCTAAAATTGAAGAATATATATTTAAAATACTGTCTACAGAGGAAAATATATTGTAAAAAAGGTACTTGATTCATAATCTTTAAATCATTGCAGTTCTTTTAAACTTCTAAACATGCCACATAAAACTAAAATAATGAGAATGCCTGAAGAATGCACGACAGAAACATGGTGAACAATTGTTTCAAACTGTTCTGCACTTGTTTCTGCTTTGCAACACTTTTTTTTTCTCTTCATTGTTCACTTTTGTATGCTCCGCTTTCAAAACAGGGAGTTGGGCCCCCTCCATGAATCCTGCTGTCAGCAGGAGGTCTTCATATGAAACCCAGAGTTTATCCTCCATGCTTCTCTCCTGAGGGCCATGCCTTTGCTCTGAGGTCTCTGTGTATGTGGCAAGTCTATAGCATGTGGTCAGGAGTCTAGAGGCTGTTTTGGCACATGCATTGAGCTGTTGCTTTGAAACACAATTTTGCAAGATCCAGTTTAAGCTTTGATCAATTAACTTATTACATTTTATTACACTGGTCTTTACTTAATTATTTGGTCTGTGTTATTTCCCTTCTTTATTGCTTCCCTTGTTACTGTCTCATGATAATGTCTCTACACACACCATCTGCTTATTTTCCTTTCTGTTTGTTTTGTTGTCATTGTTATTGTTATTTTTCTTGTTACTGTAGTAAAGTTTGTAGAGATCACTTGTTATATTAAAGCTATTTTCCTTAGTTTTGCTACAGAGATTGTTTGTATCAATGTGCACACTTCAAGACATATGCAACACAGTGCATCATATATAAAGCATAACATTTTCACATCTAATCATTACTGTTATTTATGCTTTTATAACATTATAAAATGAAGTTTAGACAATAAGGATAACAGTTATTAATACTCAACCAAAATATCTGTGCATTTTAGGTGAACATACTGAATGTGAGATTAATGCATATAACTGCAGTTAAGTCAAACATTTTAGTCCATCTATGAGAAATATATAAGATAAAAGGAGTATAAACTAATTTATCCTAATGTCATTTTCTCCAAGCGGTTATCCTCTGCTATCAGAAACTAGCACAGATGTTCAGTGAATACTGTGATATTATCTTTAATTGGATTCATTCAGTTCACATGGTTTATTCACTTGTTCCAGGGTTCTTTGAAAAAAGGACTGACATTTTCTTGGTGGCACCTGCAACTGCCATCAGTGCATCTGTTGCAAGCTGTAGAATAATGAATTAACTTTATGCACTTGTAAAAGAGCATGCACTAGAACACTAATAAAAAATATTTAGAGTACAGTTTATGTCTGTGAGACCTGGACACTTAATAAAACAGCTGAGAAACACATAAATGCATTTGAATGTAAATGTTACAGAAATGTTCTTCAAATATCATAGACACAGAAAAGAACAAATATATCCATACTACAAGAACTTAATATTGAAGAAGTTGGCTAGTAAAGAAGATTAAACCAAAATATTTTGGACATTAAATGTCATGAGAATTTAGAGAAGATGGCCTTGGAAGGATGTAAAATGGGAAAAAGAAAGATGTCTGCAAAGACATATTTGATGATCTGCGAATGGATGCATCTGCAGCAGGGCAGCTTGCTTACAACTGAGAGGCCTACATGAGAGCTGTTAGGGAAGCAAAGTTCTGCAAGGGACATGCAAATGACTGACTGAGAATGCAGTTGGAGAAGTTTATATTTAAAACAAAAGTCACAATGAGTAGGAAAAAATTGCAATATCAGCAGAAATGCTATTGAACAGAGGAAAATTGGAGTGATAGCATGACAAGAGACATAAGAGCTAACAAGGCACAGCATGTATGAGAAGTACTAGCAAAATACACTGCATTTAAAATATCCATTTGAACATGTTAAATGGTGTTATGTAGGAATTTTCCAGATGCCTGGCTGAATGTATCAAATGTAATGGCGGTCATCTAACCGGCGTAATTTTCAAAACCTAAATATGATTGTCAGTAATGATAAAAATACCCACTTTTTTTTACCAAAAAACATGTATAGCGTTTATTTATTTTTCATTTTTAAAATCCAGCTATGCTTTATGCCGGATCCTATATAAATATATCTGTGTGTGTGTGTGTGTGAGTGTGTGTGTGTGTGAGTGAGAGAGAGAGAGAGTGAGAGAGAGAGGAGAGAGTTATGATCAGAAGCGTCAGAAGATGTCTATTTTTACTGTTTACCCTGTCAAGTTGTCTTTAGAGCTTCATTTATTACCTTTAGCTTTCGCCTTGCATTGAACTCTTTGATCTTTTCTATAGTGTCTTCCTTGTGAGTTTTCTTGTTTGCTGTTCCAGCCACCCATATGTGTTTTAATGCAGCTGCAGGTGTCAGACGCTTCTTTGGATCCACAACTAAGAGTTTTCTAACCAAGTCCTGAAATCAATACAAATATTTGATCAGTCCCTGCTAGCTGCTGTATGTACATAAAACTATAAAACTGAAGCTCTAACAATCTATGCTACGATGAAGACTCTGTCTCACAGGTATTATACCAAACAGGAAATATCTTCTTACATCTTACAGCCTTCCCACGCCCTTCTTCTTCTGCTGCGTTCGAGGTTGTTGGTCACATCAGATCTGGATCCCTGTCGACATGGCAAAGCCCGCAGTCCTCTCCAAATCCTGTAGGAGCTCCAAAGCTTTTGTCCCAAGCTTGTGTCTTCTGGCCATGTCTCAGGCCTCAGGTCTGCATGGTTTGGGCAGTCTTGGAGGATATGTTCTGGAGTCTGGACTCCACTGCCACATGAACATTTATTTGTGTGAGACATTTTAAGTTGATGAAGGTGGCTTAGTAGTCTGCAGTGGTCTGTCCTTAGGCGGAAGAGGATGGTTTGCTGATGTCTTTGTAGTTGATGTATTGGATCTGGTTCGTTGTTTCATATGCACTGGTTATGGATTATAGTTTTTTGCTTCTTGGTAGTTTACTGGATGACATGTTTGATCTTGATTGCTGCCAGCTTTGGATAGGCTGTAAGCTATTTTATTGCCAGCTATTCCACAGTAGGATGGTGGCCATTGTAGGGCCACAGTTGTTGACAGTGTAAGGTGCTTCAGTTCTGCTGTGACTTCCTGTATGTTTGCCTGTGGGTTCTTTGTTGTTTTTAGAGATTCCAGAAGTGCCCTGCAGTCTGTGAAGAAGGCTATTTTGTGTGGTGGGTGCTGGTTTTCTGTTTTAAGTGTTCTGAGGGCTTCAAGGAGGGCTGTTGTTTCTGCCCTGTAGTTAGAGGAAATCTTTCCTGTTGCAAAGGGCTTTTTGGTTTGTCTCCCATCTGTGTATCTTATGTAGATGCCCCCACCTCCATTTTTTACTGCATTTTCTGCAGACCTATCTGTGTCCCATGCCCTTAAACATCACATAGGGCTTGCATGGAAGTTCGCCAAGTTTTCCTGTTTTCAGCATGTGTTTCAACCTCATCAAATTTGACCTCTCTTAACAATGACCTCTTTAGAAAACAGGAAGTATACCAAGTCTTTTAGTTCTGAGAGTGGAATTCAGATGAACACTCTTCAGCATGCATCACAATCATAGCTAACACCATGATTACTACCCGATCACCCAGACTATTATATAATAACTTTTAATATCATTATCTTCAGCTAGACAAGAAATGAGTCACCCCCAGAAATCATCATCACAAGGATTTTTTAATGCATGTTCCACAGTTTTCTAACCATACTCCTCTCCAAAGGCCAGGTATGAGCTCTTAAGTCCCTGTGGAGAGTGCATGTTTGCGGATACGCTTTGGAGTCCAGAGACTGTTTACCATATGCAGGGTCAAATTTGGATGACCTTCATTTGCTGTAGCCAGGCTTGTAGGTGTATAATTCCACTCTCAGTGGTTTTGCTATGTTCACTCTAGCTTAAAAAAGAAAATCATTCGGATACTGTTTGTCTGCTCTTTGTCTTCTTCCTTTTTTCTGTACTTTCTTTGATGAGTATTTTCACTTAAAAAAAACTTAAAAGGTCAGTCAGTCAGTCATTTGCATGTCCCTTGTAGAACTTTGTATTCCTAACAGCTCTCCTGTAGGCCTCTCAGTTGAAAGCAAGATTCCCTGCTGCTGATGCATCCATTTGCAGATTATCAATGATGTCTTGCAGCCATCTTTGCCTTGGTCTTCCTCTCTTTTTTTTCCATTATGTACCGTTCAAGACAGTCTTCTCTAAACTATCATGACATTTAATATGTCCAAAATATTTAAGTTTTCTCTGTTTAATCTTCTTTACTAGCCAGCCTTCAATATTAAGTTCTTATAGTATGGATATATTTGTTCTTTTTTGTGTCCATGATATTTGATGAACTCTTCTGTAGCATTTACATTCAAAGGCATTTATGTGTTTCTCAGCTGTTTTGTTAAGTGTCCAGGTCTCACAGGCATATGTTGCGATGGGAAAGATGGATAGCCTTAAAAATCTTATTTTTGTAGTTCTGTCTGTTCCTCTCCACATATTCTTTAGTCATTTTACTTTTTTAAGAGCGATAGATGTCCTCCTTTTAATTTTCCTCATTGTATCTCCGTTATTAGTTAGTAATGATCCAAGATATTAAAAACTCTCTACCCCTTCCAAAATTTCCTCATTGATATATATTTCAGCTGCCTTATTTGTTTTGTCAGTTGTCATCAGTTTAACTTAAAAGGACATAAGCATAATATACATATGCAAGTGACACTGCAACAGTTTTCACAAATTTGTTTCAGAAATGAAAAATTAGTGTAAGAGTGGCTTTATTTTATATAAAAAAAAGCAATATCTATACAGACTATAAAAAGTACAACAAAGATTAGATAATTGTTATACCTTAGCATTGTCACTGACATCATCCCACCAAGGGGAATCAAATGTGTAATCTCCTTTCAAGATTTTCTTGAACATTGCTGGTTCAGTCTCAGCATAAAATGGCTCATACCCACACAGTCTATGATTAGAGAGGTTCAGATTACTGTGAAATTACTACTGAAGAAGTAATTAACCTAATAGCTCTCACACATGCATACATGCACACACACAGACATATACATAAACAAAAATACATGTTCAGTACAGATATTCTAACATATGTTTTTTAACAAACAATCAAATAATTTCTAACATCCTTCTGCGCTCTATAGATTCTACACTTTGATCGTTGATTTTGGAACAAACGAGATGCCTGAGGCCTGCCCTGCACACTGAATGCCGGGGGTAAGGTCCACATCTCGTTATGGGTGGACCCGATTTGCAGTAACACCGGGTCACGGCCTGTTGTTTTCATCATTTAAAAAAAAGAAAATTTCTAACAAGTTACTTTTCGAACTACGTCATTTTTGTACTTGACAGCTGGTAGGCTTGGGTTGAGAGAGTGCTGGTTATTCTATGCAGGCATAGTTACAACCAAGTAAATAATGAAACAGGTTTGAGTTAAAAAAATGAAACAGGTTTGAGTTAAAGGATGAAGTATTACTAATGGATTTTAAATGGTAGGGGAATATGTTCCAGAGCTGTACTGAGGAGTATGCAAGGCTTTTCTTGTACAGATCAATCCTGGGTTTTGGAAGAGAGAGAGAGAGAGAGAGAGAGCAAGTGTGCAAAAGCTAGAATGATGGCATAACCAGGGCATGAGAATGAGTGCTAGCTGGAACCCAGTTCATCTCTGTGTGGTGCTTCTACTAAAATGGAGCTCACTATGGCCCCAGGTGATGGAGTCTGCCAAGAAACTAATTTCTTTGCTTCAGTCAAGTTACCTAATCCACTCCCTTTCCAGTATCATGCTCATGCTCCAACAACTTCTTGGCATCAGATGCAAGAACAAAAGTTTGCAGTTCCAAGCAGATCAGAACAAGTTCTTTATATACTAAGAAACAGCATTATTTACATGAGCTAATTATAGTGATGCTAGATTTTATCTGCTGAATGGTGGGTGTGTTTTATCAACCATAATAATAGAACTCTGTTGAATATTGGACATACCTTACCAACAGGATAATTTTAAAAGTCTGACAGGTTTATTACAACACACAAGCATGACATAGATAAAGAGCATCCTAATTTAGTTGAGGTAACCGTAAAAGCTTAGTAACAGAAGAATGACTGAATATAAGGGGAGGATGGATCTCATTATTACAACAGCAAGTCAAGTCAGCAAGGAAAGATGAAAAGAAGTGATCCAAACATCTACATAACATCTCAGATGAAGGGAAAAAAAAGGTAAGAACAAACTGCTGCTGCTGTTGTTGTTGTTCTATATCCCTGAAACTATGAGCACAATGTTTTTTGCAGCTGCTGTGGTGAAAATGTTGAATTAGGAGTGGGATATATATATACATATATATATATATATATATATATATATCTGAACCTTAAGTTCCACAAGGGTTTTCCACAAATGCCTGTCCTTTGCCTTTTTTTTTGTGTGTGCTTTTTTGCCCAGGTGGAGCCCTCTATTGCTCAACATCCTCTCTGTTGTTCTTCTCCATGTCTCTTTTGGTCTACCCTTCTTCTGTTCCCCTGTGGTGTCCATCTTAGTGCTATTTTTGATAGTGGGATATAGTGCCTATTTTTCAGACCTTGAGTGGAGCTTGAAAAAAAAAACCAGAGGTGGGTGTGAAATTCTTCTTTAGCAGATTCATCTACCATGAGGGCTATAGCAATCCCTGCCTCCCTGCTTCTGGGGGGTACCAACAGATAGGTGAGGAGAGGCTCTTGGTTGGCTATGATTCACCAACCCTGATGCAAGCGTGTCAGTTTTAAGGGTTGCCGACAATTAAACCAGACAGTGTCTTCACTTCCTGTAAGAACCAACAGCTCACAAACAATCTAAACTATAAAAGTGTCCTGAGGACAAACAACCAGAATGTTTGCCTGAGATACTGTTCGATGATAGGAGAAATTGTGTGTTTTTTTTCATTTTGTGCAGCAAAGAGTTTTTTTTTGTGGCTACAAAGCTTAATGGCTGATGACCTGATGACAAAAAGAGGAAAGGCAAAGTGGAGCTCACAGAATGTAGGTAATGACCCCAACACTCCACATGTCACAGCTTTTGAAATATTTTTCTCCCTTCAGTACTTCAGGAGCTGGAGAAATTAAAAAAAAACAATTTTCAACCAATTAAAAAAAAACTTTAGTGTCATTTTAATTTCAAACTAAACACAATATCACACTGATTGTAAAAAGGACGCCATTAAATTTATGTGCAACTTTAGAACATATATAATATATATAAAATATATTAATTGATAAAAATGTTATGCAGCTTTATGTTTCTTTCTCTTGTGCGCAGGCATAATTTTAGAAGCCTTACTTTTCAAAATATGTATAAAATTTATGTCCATAGCATTATGCCATGTCAACACATATAAAGTAACTACAGCAGAGTGTCATATCTAAATGTATAAAGTAGATACAGCATTATGCCATATCTACATGTTTAAAGTAATCATGGTAGTATGTCATATCTACAAGTTATTTATCATGAACAATTTTTTTTTTAAAGTGTTGAATGTTTTGCAGAATGTAACTGTATATTTACCACAGTATCCTGGTGTGCCACAAACAGTCATCATTGCAACATTGTCACTGACTATAGTTGAAAGTCCAAAATCAGCTGTGAACAGTCCATTTTTTATCTTTCTGAGTGCAGCATGGCATATATATCACTGAATACGAGAGATGATTGATAAGTTCTAGGCATAAGGTACAAATACTTGAAACACACAGTTGATATTAGGTGCATTTGTAAATCAGATTAATGTAAGGTTAAACACTGATTTTCAAGAAATTAACTACAACCAATTTTTTTTTACAGGCTATTGAAGTGGTAAGGGGTGGCAGAAGTTGAGAAAATGGATAAAATTTCTCATCGAGCAGTCATTTGCTACCTCTGCATCAAGGGCTTATCATTGAAGGAGATCCATGAGCATATGGTAGAGACTCTATGGGAGAGTGCCTCTTCTTACAGCACAGTGAAGAAATGGGCAGGTTGGTTCAAACATGGAAAGGAGAGTCTGGAAGATGATCCCTGTCCAGGAAGACCAAAAACGGTAACCACCGATGAAACCGCTGGCAGAATCCATGACATGGTAATGGAGGATCGACGACTAACTGAGTGGTACATTGCTACTGAGTTGGGCATCTCCCAGGAACGTGTTTGTGCCATTATTCACAATGATCTTCAAATGATAAAGGTCTCTGCTCAATGGGTCCCGAAACTTCTTGGAGTTGATCACAAACAACAGCGTATCAACATGTCAAGAGACAATCTTGGCCATTTTTCCGCAGATCCTGAAAAGTTTCTTCAGCAATTTGTAACTATGGATGAGACTTGTGTTCATCATTTTCAACAATAAAGCAAAGAACAGTCAAAGCAGTGGAAACATCATGGATCCCCACCTCCATAGAAAGCAAGGGTGGTTCTGTCTGCAGGCAAAGTGATGGCTTCTATCTATTGGGATTCTGTAGACCATCTTCAAAAGGGCAGAATGGTCACCGGGGCCTATTACGTTAATCTTGTGAAGCAACTGTGGGTCAAAGTGAAGGAAAAGCATCGAGGTAAATTGATGAGAGGAGTCAAGACAATGCTCCAGTTCACAAGTCAGTAGTGGCAATGGTTGCCATTCCAGCTTCTTGAACATCCTCCTTATTGCCCAGATTTGGCCCCTTTGGACTATTACCTGTTTACCAAACTCAGAAAGGAGCTCAGTGGTCACAAATTTGCTTCAGATGATAACCACTTTCTTCTGGTACAAGATGCTGACTTTTGCAAAGAAAGAATTCATACGCTCCAGGATCGCTGGACTAAGTGCATAAACTTGCAAGGGGACTATGTTGAGAAATAACTTTAAAAAGTTGTCCACAAATAATCTGTTGTACCTTATGCTGAGAACTTATCAACCAACCCTCATATTTGTAAACATGTAAAACCATCTAAATCATTCATTCTTGTGTAATATTTGCTCACTGGATGAGAATATATGAGAGAAAGAGGAGAAAGAGGGAGCAAAAGAAGAAAAGTTGCATCAGTATTTTAAGTTTTGATTTCTGTAGTTTCTGTGAATTCAGGCACTGTTGCACATGCATGCACACACACTGTGACTGATTGACTGGCAGGCAGCTGAAATATATATTAATGAGGAAAAACTGGAAGAAGTGGAGAGTTTTGAATATCTTGGATCACTAATAACTAATAATGGAGATACAATGAGGGAAATTAAAAGGAGGACATCTATCGCTCTTCAGAAAGACAGAACTACAAAAATAAGATTTTTAAGGCTATCCATCTTTCCCATCGCAACATATGCCTGTGAGACCTGGACACTTAACAAAACAGCTGAGAAACACATAAATGCCTTTGAATGTAAATACTACAGAAGAGGTCTTCAAATATCATGGACACAAAAAAGGACAAATATATACATATACAAGAACTTAATATTGAAGAAGGCTGGCTAGCAAAGAGGATTAAATAGAGAAAACTTAAATATTTTGGACATATTAAACGTCATGGCAATCTAGAGAAAACTGTCTTGGAAGGGTACATAATGGGAAAAAGAAAGAGGTAGACCAAGGCGAAAATGTCTGCAAAACATCGTTGATGATCTGCAAATGGATGCATCAGCAGCAGGCCATCTTGCTCACAACCGAGAGGCCTACAGGAGTGCTGTTAGGGAGGCAAAGTTCCGCAAGGGACAAGCAAATGAATGAATGTCCATCATTATGCAAGAAAATATTATAAGGTAAATTCTTATCAAATTATTCCAAGACAGTTTTATTTGTCCCTAAGAACTTTAGGCATTTATTTCTGTTATTACCACAGATCAGAGGAACCAAGGACTCATTAAATAAACATCTGAATCACTGAATGGTCCATGAATCTTGGATTCTTTGCTCAGCAGGCATAAGCTTTACCCAGTGCTGGTGTCAGGTTACTTTATATGGTAGGCATGACTATATTCTGCATTTCTCAAAGGTCAGAACTCTGCCTTTATGTGGTTGCTTAAGTGGTCTAATGGTGTCACTGATTCAGACCTTACCATTTAGCTGCAAAGCCCCCCCCCTCCTCCACCCCCGTGTCATTTATGTAAAGATTAATATACAACCTGAGAATTGTTTTTGAACTACAGGCGGTTATGAAAGTTGGCTTTAAACTGTACATAAGAAAAGCAATAATTTCTGAAATTTTAATTTATTAATTCTGCTAGTTCTGAAAAACATGGATTGAATGAAAACACAAAAAATGTAGACTAATGAGAAGACACAAAATAATTTTGAATAACTTCTTTTTTTTTTTTCTTTTGCTATGACACATTAATGAGAAGAGGGGGCATTGAAAATATTATAACAACAGGAAAAATAGAAGGAAGAAGATCAAGAGGAAGACCAAGAGAAATGATACTGGACAGTCTGACGGGATGGTGTGAGAGGAGATCACCAACTGAGCTGATGGCCTGCATGAAGGATCGCATACTCTGGAGAAGCATAATAGCCAACGCCAGTCGGCATGGCACATGATGATGATGATGATGATGACACATTACTGCATATGTCATTACAGTTTTTAAGGTCAGGTTTGCTGTTGCACTATACTTCCAGAACATGTCAGCTACTTAATTAAACTATTGGACCACTACAAGTCCACTGTCTCTACTACGCTATTTTCACAAAAAGAAGATCTACCACTCAGCTTACCAATCTTCAGCTTAGAATCATGAGCTAGGTTCTCATATAGGATATTTTCTGGCTGCAAAGAGAAGAAAATGTTAACAATTCAACATCTGCCAAAGATCCAAACTATTAACAAGCTTCATAATTTATCACAAACATAAACATATCCCTATTTGATAACACAACAGTTGAGTCTCACACTATAATATGATAATTTAGAACATATATATGCTCTGTTTTGCTCAGTAAAGATGTCAATTAATTTACCTTCAAGTCTCTATGGACAGTGTCATGATTGTGAAGATACTGAAATAAAAAAAAAAGGTCGATTGGATAATAATCTAATTTTATTTATTTATTTACTGTTACGTTAACATAATATAGAAATATTTAACTTATGAGCTTTTATTCATTATAAGCCAAAGCAGCAAAATTTGTAAATTATAAAGAGATTTTTTAAAAGTGTTGAAATATTTTATAGCTCCTGAGATTTACAAAAAAATTAAAAAACTGAAAGAATTAGAAAACTATTTGCATATCATATCTTATTTGAAACATTTAAATTGGAAATAGACAGGATAAACTGTAATATTATCTACAATCATATTATAATTAAAGACAAATTCAAGTCAAATGCTGAATTAGGAAAAAAAATGAGTAAAAATTGTTTATGTCAAAGAAATTTAATGAGGGCAATGACTCTTATGCAAGAATAAAGTAAATGTGAAATGAACTTTTTCTCACTTCCACACCAGTTATGATGTCTCTCACAGCTGTTGCAGCTTGTTCTTCAGAGTAATGCTGCTGACTAACAATCCTGTGAGTACATAAATGTTCTTGTTTGTTTCTTAAAAACAATACATCATGTTGATTTCCAGTCATTTAGTAATAGAAAACTCCAGGTTTATCAAAATTTTAATGATAAATTTTCAACAAAAAAAAAAAGAGGTAACTTGATACACCTCTATATTTCAGTTATAAATGATTCAGTATGCAAAATGTAATATTTAATGAGTTTTACAGATTTATATCATTTATCATTTCATGTGTAGATATCATAACCAAAAGCCGCAAAAACGAAAGTGTTACTGCATATCAGATTTTTCTGAAACAAAGAACATCACAAAACAAACTGTAATGTTTGATAGTGTATTTTATGCTTCTGTACAATTTTCTTGAAAATGTATCCAGTATTTACATTTTAAACATACTTCATTGGTATTCACTTACCTTCATCTTAGACATAATTTCATATGAACAGAACTTAAATGGACTTATATTTATTTATTTTTTTTTTGCAACCAACAGCCGTGCATACGTAGTATCTAATGGTTTTTTCTTCACAGGCAAGCATTTTCTTGGCACAGCTTTTCCCAACACACTGGGTAATAACATTATTACAGCTGGGTCATTTGAACTGTAATGGATTAGGAAATAAACCAGATGTTTTCAAGCTTCAGGAGCCAATTTAATATTAGTTTGGCCACTCCTATACTCTTAATCTTGAAAACTAAAAAATGCTTCCTTTTATATTCACACACCTGTCAAACAGGTCTGACCCTGTCACTAATTCCAGCACAATGTGAATGTGATCTGGTGTTTCAAAAACATCCTTCATGCGCACCTGAAATGTAATAGAAGGGGTAAAAAAGAACCATATATGATATTACAGTTACACACACACATAGATATTTTGGATTAAACAAAGGCATCATCATCATCCACCAGAACAAAAAAAAGAACATATGTGGATTTATGATCACACTCATGGCAGCCTATGTTCAATCTAAGCCTTACATGTAAGCAATCACTCACAAATTTTTTGGACATCATTCATTCATTCCTTTGCATGTCCCTTGCGGAACTTTGCCTCCCAAACAGCACTCCTGTAGGCCTCTCGGTTGTGAGCAAGATGGCCTGCTGCTGCTGCATTTTTGGACATCATTCATCAATTTTTCATTTCATTCAAGTCATTTGTTTTCATTTATGTTACTTTTTTAGATTCTTCATAATCTAAATATCACACAGAAAATTACATGCATACACTATACAAGGAATAAACTCAATTTGAAATATTTAAAAATGTAAATTCAAACTTGCTGCTAATAAACTGTCATATTACATAAAATATCATTCATGCAACTCCTGGGAGCAACTGTGTTAAGAACACACTTATCTTAACATAGTCTTTGTGAGACAGGGAACATAGATTTGTTTGCTTAAAGAGGAAAATCTGATGTGGAACCAATGAATCCGGGATGTAACAAGCTTATGGGTCTTTACGACAATGGCTATCAGAATGATGTAAAAAAAAAACAGAGCCAGCAGACTATAGCTGATGGAGAATGGATATCATTGAGGCACTCCTCGGATTCCTCATATCAAAGCTGGAGTATCTCTGTGGAACTGTCTCAAAGCCGTCTGGCCAGCCAGGGTTGCACGCTGGATCTGACATGGATAAGGGGCTTAAGTACAGTCACCAGAGGTTGGAAAACAAAGTTTTGCCCAGGCCAGCCTACACCACTGTCTTCATGGCAGTCTGAGCAAGAACACAGTCTGCCCTAGCAAGGAAACATGCTGAAGTGGGAGGTACCCAGCCAAAAGATGCATTGCAAAAATCAGGGTACCAAGCATCATCGCTAATGTGTATATGAAGAAGAAGAAGACCACTCATGCAAAAATATTTTTGCACATGCTAAATCCTTTCTTAAAGGGAATATTGTCTGCAGCAGGATCTACCTGTAAACGTCAATGATTTTCTTGGCAACTGATGCACCTTTTCCTTCTTTTCATATTCACCCTTGAAAGGGTATTGTGTTACAGTTTACAGCTAGACTGTGATATCTGCACTTTTTGGCCCAATATATCTGACTTTGACATAGCATATTTTAGAACTGAAAATGTCTTCTTATTTCAGTTTCTATTCACTTGATCAATGTCTGTTTCCAGGGGACACAACTGGAAGGTAGAACAGGACCCTAGCTGGCTGTCATCTGCCAGTTCTGGTGCAAGCAGTCAGGTATGTCTCACTGACCACTATTTCCTCTGGCTTTGTAGCTGATGCTGTGAAACAGATCTTGGAAAAAAGACATTTAACAAAATAGGGACTGGACTTTGATGGCTTTTCAAATCTCCTAGAATGGATTTAAGAAAAAAGACTGCTGAAAAAGTCCCACCATGTTGGTGAGTACATCAATAAACACCCTGCTGTCTAGGCTATGTTGTCAGGACAACCTATAAACACGTGCACCATGCAGAAACAGAAATAAATTATGGGCCCAAACTGGATTGCAAAATTTGATGACAGTGCTATTTTGATATCATCATTTCAGTTCTAAGCCGCATGTACTGATTTTCTAAAAATTAATTTTCTGTAAAACTGGCCTTATGGATTGCTGTATGGTTTTCATATCATGACTCACCCCCCCCCCCACCCCCATAAAAATTATCATTCTCTCCCTTGCATTTTGAATGATATAAATTGACTTCCTCATTATTTTTAATTTACTAAATAGCAAAAAAATATTAAAATGGGAGAGAAAATGATTAATTAAAGTTTCCTAACATGAGGAAAATGTAGGTTATTTAAAATTTTATAGGGGATAATTTGTCCTCTTGGCTACACTGAGAAAGGCTGTGATTCCCTCATTTCAGCATTGTATGTATATAAAGGGATGTGCTTCAAGAGTGAGATGTCTTGGATGGCCGAGGCAGAAGAAATCTTACAGGCAGCATGTGACACAGGCAACATTATGATACAAGATGAGTGAGCAATGATGAGAATTCACCAAAGTCATCATTCAACTGAGCAGAGACTGTTGTGACTGGGCAGAGACTGTTGCAACTGGGCAGAGACTGGCGACTATGCTTTTGGCACCACTGACCTGCAGATAGATAGTCATTCATTGCCACTTCAAGCCACAGGACTATGACACCTTTACCAAATGGCTCCATTATTAGATAATATTGAAGAGGTTGGATTTTGCAGTATAGCTCAGTGTACAGACAACTGAGGAAAGAGCAGGCACATATGACATCACAATTTTCATTATGAGGATGAAGTGGTCACTGTTGTAGTCATTTGGCTGGTTAAGAAGCAAATATGCTGTGCAGTTATAGTGATGGACTCCCAAGGCATATATTGTAAGATCAACAGTGGTATGCTTCACAAGGAGTTGGCCTCATACTGAGCAGGAGTTCATGGTAATGAGAAGACTGGCTGGCTGGAAAGGCTCCCATGCAAGGTGTGACGAGAATGGACAAGTCACATATCCTGAAGGCCCTTATAGACAAATATTTTGTGCAGGTGAAGACCTGGAATGGGAAAATAATCCCTACATCCACAGAATGATGGAACCAGGAGTGAGTCAAGATGAGGGAAGAATGATCCCCTCTGTGGATGGAAATAATGAACCAACAATCAACGTATGACAGGGACAATCAGCTTACACATCTTACATTGTTTATCGGAGCAGGCAGCAGAGCAGAAATGGGAATGTCCTGACTATAGTAACATTACCTCCTGAGATCAATGAATGAGTTTTTCTAGTAAGCATTTAATGTAGTAAACTTAATAAATCTAAAACTTAATAAATCTAATGACTTACAATGTTTGGATGATCTAGCTTCAGCAGAATTCCAATTTCCGTCTTAGCAGCTTTAAGTTGGACCTGAAATCATACAAGTGGACTGCATCAAAGAGTGTCAAATAATGAGGAGCTGCAACGACATAGATCTACACCGTGTCAAATTCTGGGAGTAATGATAATTGTGATAAAGTGACAGCACAGCTAGCAGGGGCAATTAACTAGAGCTGGCCAATTTATTATCCTATCTCTCCATGAATACAACAGACAGCCAAGAAAACAAATGAAGAGGTTCTAAGTTAGGCTTGGCAAAAGAGAGAAATTATGGCAAAATTCAGAACAGATTTGTAGGACATGTTTTGAGAAGAGTGACAATGGAAAAAACTGAGGGACAATGGGACAGAGGAGGAAAAAAAAAAATATTTGATTGACTAAAAGAATGGCATGAAATGCAAACCAGCATGCATCTTATAGACAATGTTAGCTAGTTGGCTAAGTCGATAGTACGCTGTTCTCTCGTGGCTAGACGGCTGCTCGTCCTACCGGAGTCCGTGTTCGAATCCCAGGTAATTCTCTTCTGATTTTTCTTTCTCTCATGTCTCACTAAAGTGCTTTGTCTACGATTTTTTCGAGGTTTAATCCTACAATATTTGTTCTCTTACTTTACATTCAGTATAGTGCTTGTGTTTCAACACCCTACTGTGAACATCAATGTAAAGAGCAACAGTTTGTAGTTCCAACATGATCAAAAGAAGATATCAAATTCCAAAATTTAACACATCCTCCAGAGTTGCCAAGCTGCTCAGCTGAATCAGGCAAAGGACCAGGCCAGACCGCAACCCTCTGCAGGAGAAGCTATACAGCAGTGATGCTGAAAGCCAGAGATGAACTAGTGCTTTTGTAAGAGAGATTCATGTCAATATCTGAGCGAACGACAAAGATGAGAAAAAGAATATGGCAATTATGACTAAGAAGAGGAAACAGGGTAGAGGCAAAAATCCCCATTTCCATGCCATTAAAGCATATTGGAGATACAATGTTAGGCTCATTTCCAAGACCTTCGGCACATGAAAGTATGATGTGGTAAGTATCACCCATGGCTGCATTTACCTTCCAAGATTTCTCTATTAACAATTATTGGAGCCTGGATCAACCTGGGGGCCTTTTTTTTTAGTGTGTACCAGAAAAAATTTCACTGCTGGGACTGAACCCAGTACCACCAGATTAGTAAACTGAGTGCCTAACCACTCAGCTAACCAGGCCACCAATAACTTATAACTGAATTATACCTCACAGTTTGTAAATACCTGAAACAAAATGAAGAGACCATGTAAATCATTGGATATTCATTACAATTAAAATAGAAAGATTGCAGTATGCACTCATAAAGCAGTACATTTTTCATTCATTCCTTTGCATGTCCCTTGCGGAACTTTGCCTCCCAAACAGCACTCCTGTAGGCCTCTCGGTTGTGAGCAAGATGGCCTGCTGCTGCTGCATCCATTTCCAGATCATCAACGATGTCTTGCAGCCATCTTCGTTTCGGTCTTCCTCTCTTTCTTTTTCCCATTATGTATCCCTCCAATATGGTCTTCTCTAAATTATCATGACATTTAATGTGGCCAAAATATTTAAGTTTTCTCTCTTTAATCCTCTTTACTAGCCAGCCTTCATCAATATTAAGCTCTTGCAGTATAGATATATTTGTTCGTTTTTGTGTCCACGATATTTGGAGAACTCTTCTATAGCATTTACATTCAAAGGCATTTATGTGTTTCTCAGCTGTTTTGTTAAGTGTCCAGGTCTCACAGGCATATGTTGCGATGGGAAAGATGCATGCCCTTAAAAATCTTATTTTTGTGGTTCTGTCTGCTCCTCTCCACAGATTCTTTATTTGTTTTACTTTCTGAAGAGCAATAGATGTCCTCCTTTTAATTTCCCTCATTGTATCTCCATTATTAGTTAGTAGTGATCCAAGATATTCAAAACTCTCACTTCTTCCAGTTTTTCCTCATTGATACATATTTCAGTTGCCTTGTTTGTTTTATCAGTTGTCATCACTTTAGTTTTCTTTGCATTAAGATAGAGGTTCTGCTCTTCGCTGTTCTTGCGGACTGACATAATCAGTTTTTCCATTCCTTCTTGTGTTGTGGACAGCAATACTGTGTCATCAGCATATCTAATCTCTGGTATTTCATAACCTCCAACTGTTATGGCATCGTAATATTCTTTGTCTACATCTTCTCTAACATTCTCATTATATTTTCAGTATACAAATTAAATAAGTAGGGTGACAATATGCACCCCTGACGGACCCCTTGTTTTATGTCAAACCAACTTGTTGTTTCACCATTTATTCTTACTGCTGCTTGTTGGTCTAAATACAGCAGTGATGTTAATTGTATCAAATGTGTTGGAAATCCCATTTTTTCCATTATTTCCCATAGTTTCTGGTGTTGTACACAATCAAATGCCTTTGAGTAGTCTATAAAGGATAAATATAGATTCACATTAAACTCCCTGCATTTCTCTATTATTAATCTTAGATTGAATATATGATCTCTTGATCCTCTTCCTTGCCTGAAGCCAGCTTGGACCATATTGACTTCTTCTTCTATTTTCTTTCGAAGTCTACCCATTATGATTTTTAACAGAATTTTACTGGCATGACTAATCAGGGCAACAGTTCTGTAGTTGGTGCATAATTTCAGGTTACCCTTTTTTGGCAGTGGAATGAATACAGTTCTTTTCCATTCTTTTGGCCAAATATCTGAATGCCATATCTTTTTACATAGTGCATGATAGATTGTTGCACATTCCTTTCCTCCTGCTTTAATAAATTCAGCGGTTATCTCATCACATCCTGGTGATTTACCATTTTTCAGACTCTTTATTGCCCATAAAACTTCTTCCATTGTCGGCTCGGGTTCTTTCTCCTGCAATAATAATTCACACTGTTGATTTCTGCTTCCACAGTCGGTTGTTTCATACATTCTTTTGCAATAGTCCTTCCATCTTTCCAGAATTTCCTCTGTCTCTGTCAGGGTATTCCCCATCTCATCACAAATTACATTTAGCTTAGGTGTGACATTTCTCGTCAATGTCTTCATTTCTTTAAACATTTCACTATCTCTTCCACACCTCTGATGTTCTTCTATTCTTTCACAACAATCTTGTATGTATTGTTTTTTGTCTTTTCTTATGTTTCTTCGTACTTCTTTTGTTAAAGTTTTATATTTATCTTTGTTATTGTTTGTCACTCTCCACTGTGTCTTCATTTCTCTACATTGTTTTATCAGTTCTAGTGTACCTGCTGTGATCCATCCATTCTTTTGTGTTTTCTTTACTGGAACCATGTCTTTAGCTGTTGTTACTAAGATATCTTTGGCCTGCGTAGCCAATTCATCTGGTGTCATCTCTTCCTGTACAGCCATCAGGATTTCGAAACGGTTCTTCACTT
This sequence comes from Achatina immaculata, assembly GCA_009760885.1. NCBI lineage: Eukaryota > Metazoa > Mollusca > Gastropoda > Stylommatophora > Achatinidae > Lissachatina > Lissachatina immaculata. Next base: position 40,279,645 of record CM019721.1, read on the forward strand.
CTATACCGTATTGTTCTGGTATATTTGTAAGGTCAAAGCGGAGTGGTCTTGATCCCATAACTATCTTTTTTATCTTTATCTTCATGTCTGCTATTAATAACTCATGGTCCGTGTCACAATAAGCACCTGGCAAAGTTTTTGCTGATGTTATGCTGGACCTCCACCTTCTCTGCACTAAAATGTAATCTATTTGATTCCTGGTTTTCCCATCAGGTGATGTCCATGTGTAAAGTCTTCTTGGATGTTGTTTAAAAAGTGTGTTAGCGATCATTAGCTCATTTTCCATACAAAACGCCATTAGATTGTCACCTGCCGCATTTCTGTGTCCTATGCTAAATTTCCCTACAACATGTCCTTCATCTTCTGCTCTTTCTGTACCAATTTTTGCATTAAAATCACCCATTATAAATACAATATCATTTTTCCGTACCTGGTCCATTGTCATCTGCAGTGTGTTATAAAAATGTTCTACTTCATCTTCTTCTGCTGCTGATGTAGGTGCATAGACCTGGATGACTGTTACATTTCTAGGAATGCCCTTAAGTCTGATTGTTAGGATTCTATCACTTACTGGATTGTAACCTAGTAATGCTTTTGATGTTGATTTGTCCAAATAAAAAGCCACTCCATTCTTTCCTCCTACTTCTCCGCCAGAATATATAAATATATTATCATTCTCGCTCTTAAAGTGTCCTGATCCTTTCCATCGATGTTCGCAGATTCCCAAAATGTGTATCCGCGTTCTTTTCATCTCGTCACTTATTACTTGATATTTTCCCTCATACATACTTCTTACATTCCATGTTCCTACTCTTATTTTTCTTTTTAGTTTGATACAGGGGTTTTCCTTGGTAACACCGTCAGGATTTTGTCCGTCATCACAATTACTAGTACCGACCTCTGCCTCACACTCTTCCCCAGTGTTAAAATTAGATCTATCTGGCCTGGGGGACTCACCACCAGATCTTTTTCCTATTTGACTTTCCATTTTTCAATTTATCTTAATTTTAATGAATGGAATAATAAAAAAAAATATGGAAGAAAACATATATTTATTCCATAAATCTTTTTACACACATTTATAATAGAGCAGAGAAATCAAAGCAGACTCTACACTAGTTTCTGTGATCCAACTGCTAGTCTACTTTTAATTTCCACTATGCAGTTGCCATTAGTGGTGATGATTGAGCCTAGGTATTCAAATTTATTTATATTTTCCAGCTCTTCATAGTCCAATGTAATTTTGGATTACTTATGGGCACTGCAAAGACAGAAAAAGACAATCCAGATTCTTAGGACATGTTCTATGGTGAGGCAAGCTAGAATGCATTGTGACAACAGGAAAGATAGACAATTCAGTGACCGAGATAGACAGAGAGAGAAAATGCTGGACAGATTAACTAGATGGCACAATAAACCCAAGCACAGCTTATAAATAGCACTCGGAGCAGGGAATTGTGGAAAAGCATAATAGCCAACACCAGTCAGAAGGGCAACAGATAGATAGATGGGTATTGCATTAATTTCTGTCTTTACTATTTCTATCTGTTAACTTATTACTTTCTACACTTTCTAGTGTTGTTGGTTGTTTTACATAGAGTGTCATATCTTATGCAATATTACTTTTATGATTTCCTGTAATATAAAATATGCTTACTCGTTTATCCATTATCTTAACAGCCCATGCCTGATCTGTTCCTTTAAGTGTACACTTGTACACAGTTGATGTACTGCCACTGTAAAGAATGAAATAAGAAAATCTTGTTTTATTTATTTGACACTAATGAAAACAATAAACCAACAAAGAAAAACAGCATACTGGGTAGTAGTATTATTCTACACTGTATGAAGGGTTAAACAGTTATATTTGTCAACAGAGATATTGCATTAGATGTAATGAATAGTAGTTAACGGTCTCTTTGTACAAATGGACAGTTGACAGAGAGTTGTCCTCTGCTGGCTAGGTGGTTGCTTGTCCTACCAGAGCCTGGGTTTTGCCTTCTTTTGCCTTTTTTTGCCTTCTTTTGCCTTATCTTATTATTTTTCTTCCCTCATCTCTATAATGCTTCATCTGCTGATTTTTTTTAGGCTAACTAAACATACTTTGCTGTAGCACTTCAATGTACAAATGAACAGAATTTTTCAGACTAGGAGGAAATTATTGTGAAGCATTTTAAAGATGACTCTTCATGCACAAAGGTAATAGAACAACAGATGGACAAAAGTAGTGGGAACAGCATAGAGGCAGTAAAAAAAACCCAAAAAGAAAGAGAGCAGCAGGTGCATTAGAGGGATTTCCATAGGGTAATGAAAAAGATAGTGGTTAATCAGTATTGTCAGTGAAGTAAAAATTGTAAATTTCTACATCTTTAACTATTAGTTTCCTACATTCACGTAATGTAATTTGCAGGATCAGAAATAATAAAGAAAAAGATCTTATCAGTGGAAGGTTAACCACCATAAAGACTTCTAGGCTAAACTTTGTAAGGGTCCCACTCCTTCCAACTTACATTGTTCATATTTTACTGAATCTCCTCCTGCTGTGATTTCCTTTATTACATTATGACTTTGTATTAGACAGATCAAACACAGCTGACAAGTAAATGTCTTCTGGTTTGGATAACATAACATGCTAGTGCAGTAATAATAGCTGTAAACGACTGTGACATGAAACAACAATAATCAGTAGTCCGTTCCCCCCCCCCCCCCCAATGATGCTGGCCCCCAATCCTATTCCTAGGCAAGTTGTTTAGTCTCATGGCGTATCCTCTTCTAGGTCTCACAGCACCCAGTTAATGGCTATTTCATCACAAACATTGAGTAAGATTTACTACAAAGAGATCTGAAATGACTGATGCTGTGAATGAAGAAAACAGCAGAGAATGCACTCTGAGTGTAGTCTAAAAACTGGAAATGTACCTAGATGATGACAATATTTACAATGTTCATGGAATGATGTGTTGCTTATCTTTGATAGAACTGGTCCTCCATTCTGCTGGTCTATATTACTGATTTTAACAGTTCTACTCTGTGACAGGAGAAATGAAGTACTTTATGAATGGGATGTGAGCAATGACCTGTGCAGACTTTATTCATTCATTCATTTGCATGTCCCTTGCAGAACTTTGCCTCTCTAACAGGACTCCTGTAGGCTTCTCAGTTGTAAGCAAGATGGCCTGCTGTTGATGCATCCATTCACAGATCATCAACAATGTGTTGCAACCATCTTTGCCTTGGTCTTCCTCTCTTTCTTTTTCCCATTATGTATCCTTCCAGGACGGTCTTCTCTAGATTATCATGACGTTAAACGTGTCCAAAATATTTAAGTTTTCTCTCTTTAATCCTCTTTACTAGACAGCCTTCTTCAATATTAAGTTCTTGTAGTATGGATAGTATGTGCTCCGAATGACTGACAACTCACTACCAAAAATAGCACTAAGATGGACACCACAGGGGAGCAGAAGTAAGGGTAGACCAAAAGAGACATGGAGAAGAACAACAGAAAGGATGTTGAGCAATAGAGGGCTCACCTGGGCAAGAGCAGAAAAAAAGGCGAAAGACAGGCATTTGTGGAAAACCCTTGCGGAAGCCCCATGTGCCCTGGGCACTTAAGGTTCAGAGAGAGAGAGAGTATGGATATATTTGTTCTTTTTTGTGTCCATGATATTTGAAGTACTCTTCTGTAGCATTTACATTCAAAGGCAATTATATGTTTCTCAGCTGTTTTGTTAAGTGTCCAGGTCTCACAGGCATATGTTGCGATGGGAAAGATGCATGCCCTTAGAAATCTTATTTTTGTGGTTCTGTCTGTTCCTCTCCACAGATTCTTTATTTATTTTACTTTCTGAAGAGTGATAGATGTCCTCCTTTTAATTTCCCTTATTGTACCTCCATTATTAGTTAGAAGTGATCCAAGATATTCAAAACTCTCCACTTCTTCCAGTTTTTCCTCATTGATACATATTTCAGCTGTCTTGTGCAAGTCTTACTAAAATAAAATATGATCTTTTCATTTACTAACCTGCCAAGCTCCTTGCCTAGGTCATAGCAATCTTCAAAACGTTTGTGCTTAATACTTTCAGCAATCCAGTAATCTTGTATTATTTGTGGCATTCTTATTATTTCACTGGGAAAAAAAGCAGAAATAATACTTTTATTGATTTTATAAAAGCAAACCAGGCAAAGTTTTTAATGAGTTGTGTATATACAGGGAAACTTTACTATCTGTAGCATTGATAATTAACCATTTCACTCTTTGCAGATCCCCCCGGATCATGACTCAGAAAAAAATCTGCAAGTTTTCAGTTTTAACTCTCGTACTTTCCAAGTTGAATATACTACTTGAACAACTGCATCATTTTCTTCTTTATGACTAGATGTTTCATCTTACTGTTATACTTAACAAAATCTCAGCTTCTCCCTTTTGAAAACTGTTGTGTTTCATTGTTCTTTACCACATTCTGTCAGGATGCCACACATTCTTCCTATTCCATTTTTTTTTTCATTGATATGAGGAAACTCATGAACTATACAGCAGTGGCATAGTGTATGTTCATATATGGAAACCCTGTTTCACTAGTTGTTTAATAAAAGCAATATATCATGGGAAAGACAACATTTGTATAAAATGTTAAATCTATTAAGTACATTGAAGTATTAAATTTAAAGCTGACATTTATGTTCCGCTCAGGGAGATGGGCTCCCCTGGGTTAAATTCTGCCCTCAAATTGCGACTGGGAGAAGATCAAGAGGAAGACCAAGAGAAATGATACTGGACAGTCTGATGGGATGGTGTGAGAGGAGATCACCAACTGAGCTGACGGCCTGCATGAAGGATCATGTACTCTGGAGAAGCATAATAGCCAATGCCAGTCGGCACGGCACCTGATGATGATGATGTTGATGAAAGTATGTGCTTTTAACATATGTGGCATAAATGATAAAAAGGAGGAATTAGTGGAGGAAATGAAAAGGAGAAAAATAAAGATAATGGGAGTTGCAAACACCAAACTCAGGGGTAACGGCTGGAAACAAATACATCAGAATTATGTATTTCTATACTCAGGAGTGAGTGAGCAAGAAAGAGAAAACAGGGTGTCGGAATGATCATAGAACCAAACACTGCTGGCATAATCTTTGAAACAAAATGTATATCAGAAAGAATTATAACTGTCCAAATAAAAGAAAATGAGGAGACCACAATCTATATCCAAATATATACTCCTTGTAATGCACCAGACATGGAGGAAGAATGCGAGGAGTTCCTTGACAGCCTTCATGATACACTAAACAACATAAGTAAAGAGGACAATATTATAATCATGGGGGACTTCAATGCAAGACTGTGAACTAGTAGAGCTGATGTAGCAGTCCACATGGGTGCCTTCGATGACCAGCAGTGCATTAGAAATGAAAATGGTAGCAGAATCCTACAACTGTGCAGCCAGCATGACCTTTTTTTTTTATCACAAACACGTTTTTTAAACACAGAGTCCCAAATATATACCTGATACAAATGAAATGATTTGGCATGCAGAGGTTCTAAGGACTGTCATAGCCGGAGGTGGGGTGGAGGATATGCTCTCCACTCCAATTAAATGTCTCCAAGGCGTGCGTCTCAAATAGCCTCTGACAGTCAAGTCCAGCTCCTGGCCTTCTCATGGCAGAACTGCTCAAACTGACAGGAGAAGGGGCGAAGGCGAATATCTGGCGCCCGAAAACCAGATGTTTCGGGTAGATGAGTCTTTTTGGTAACTCATCTGAGAGAAGGAAAACTCCAATTTAAAACCTGCTGCTGGTGAGATTCTTCAACTGCCGTGCGTGGAGTGGGGCTCCTCCTGGCCAGTGGGGTTGCGTGACGCCACTGTGGAAAAGGTGAAAGAAAGGATTAAGTGAAGTAATCAGTAGTCTTGAGGTCAGGACTGCTCAAATCATGGCACCTCTGCTCTGGAGGTCGGCCACGTCCAAGGTGCACTCATACTGGGCTTGAACCGGCTTAACCCAGGGGTTAATCCTGGAGAGATTCTTTGGATGCCACGCGTGCAGTGAAACTCCTCCCGGCCAATGAAGAAAATGCAAAAGAAAGCAATTAACGCTGCCGTGGGGTGCCAATGTGAAAAGGCGATGGAAAGGATAAAGTGAAGCTTAATCAGTATGTCCAGTAGTCTCACGGCGAGAGCTACTCATACCACGGCACCTCTGCTCTAGAGGCCGGCCACGTCCAACATACACCCATACGGGTGAAATATGCCTAAACCGACTTACACCAGGGGTGAAACTTGACGGCTGCTCATGTCACAGTACCTCCGCTCTAGAGGTCGGTCATGTCCTAAACACACCCATACTGGGATAATACACCTAAACTGGCTCAGCCCAAGGGTGAAACATAGTGGTAAGGATTTGTCCTCCTGGACAAAAGCTCTGTCCTGGTCACAACTAGGAAGGGTAGTGGGCACGACCACAAAATGCTGAAGTCGGAGACACTGGACCAGGGCAGTCTAGATAGGCAACCACCTCTCACCCAGCGGGGATGCATGAGTATCTGAATCATGCTGAGGTTTTCTGGTGAGAAAGTCCAACTCTGGACTGGATGGGCAACCACCTCTCACCCGGCCGGGATATGCTGATATCCAAACCACGCCGAGGTCTTCCAGTGAGAAAGTCCAACTCTAGATTAAACTGGTGCAATGAAAACCACAGTGTCACGCAATCCCGCTTCTGTGACCCACCAAGAATTCAGGTCCAAGCCCTGCGAAACTCTGAACCTCTTGTGATCCTCTTGGGGATCTCTTGTGGGCTTCTCAGGAACCACAGGGATACCACAGGACACATCGAGGACCACATGATAATGGGACAATCTTGGTGGTAGAAGCGAACGAAGAAAAAGAAGAAGAAGACATGCAGAAACCAAACTGATTTCATACTAGCAAGGAACAACAGGAAAAGGTCAGCCATTGATGCAAGACCCAACCTGAGTTCAAGCACAGACCACAAAGCAGTAGTAGTGGTTGTCAGAGCACACAGGAAAAGCCATAACAGAACTCCAAAGAGGAAAAGTGAAACAATAAAACTAAGCAAGGTCAAGGAAGAGAATGTGAAAGAAGAATATGAGAAGAAAATAGGAGAATTGTTCATAAACTTACCAACAGAAATAAAATCAGTGGAAGAGGAATGAGCCTTGTTCAAAACCAGCTTTTTGTGAGCAGCAGAGGAAACATGTGGTACCATGAAAAAAGGAGGACAGTCAGTCAGTCATTTGCATGTCCCTTGTGGAACTTCGCTTCCCTAACTGCTCTCCTGTAGGCCTCTTGGTTGTAAGCAAGATGCCCTGCTGCTGATGCATCCACTTGCATATGTCTTGTAGCCATCTTCACTTTGGTCTTCCTCTCTTTCTTTTTCACATTATGTACCTTTCCAAGACTGTCTTCTCTAAATTATCATGAAGTTTAATGTGTCCAAAATATTTAAGTTTTCTCTGTTTATAATCTTCTTTACTAACTAGCTTTCTTCAATATTAAGTTCTTGTAGTATGGATATATTTGTTCTTTTTTTTTTGTGTCCATGATATTTGAATAACTCTTCTGTAGCATTTACATTCAAAGGCATTTATGTGTTTCTCAGCTGTTTTGTTAACTGTACAGGTCTGAAGAAAAAAAAGTAGGTAGAGAAATGAAAATAATATGGTTGAATGATAAGATGAAAGAGGCTGTAAAAGAAAAGAAAAATAAATATAAAGAATGGGTGAGAGGTAAGGAGGATCTAGACTACATTGAATATTGAATTGCAAGAAGACTCTTAGCAGGTAATAAAAGAAGCAAAGGTAAAATCATGGCAGGAATACAGTGAAGTATTAAACAACAATCACAAAGAAGCTACGAAAATCTATTATAAAAAGATCAGTGCAATGAGAAAATGAGCAGAGCACTTCGACCCAAATGAGATTATGAACGATGTTAATGGTGATCCAATATGTGAACCAGAGAGGGCAGTATAGTGACAGAGACAATACTTCGACAAGTTACTCTGTATACCATCAGAGGCAAGTCATACTCATGATAACAACACAGCTGACCCCATGGAGCTGGAACCAGACATACTACATGCCGAAATCAGAAAAGCCATCAGAAAGGCCCCAATGAACAAAGCCCTGGGATGATGGAATACTCAATGAGTTAATCAAATGAGCTAAAGAGGCTGGAATAGCTTGGCTTCACAGACTCTGTAACTTGGTATGGGAAAAACAAGAAACACCACAGACTGGAGAAACACTATAATTATTCCATTATGGAAGAAAAAAGGCAGTAAAAGGGACTGCAACAAATACGGTGGCATCTCACTGCTAAGCCATACTGGAAAAATGTTCTGCAAGATCCTAGAGAACAGACTGCGAACTGTGATTGAGCCACAGTTAAATGAAGCTCAGATGGGACTTAGAAAAAAATAGAAGCTGTACAGATGCCATCTTTTCCCTAAGACACTTAACAGAAAAATCAGTTGAACACAATCAGATACTACGCATAGCTTACACAGATCAAGAAAAAGCATTTCATATAATAGATAGATATAAACTGTGGGAAATCTTACAGCATTATGGAGTTAGTACACATCTGATCAACCTATGCAAAAACCTATATGAAAACAGTCAGCGTACAGTTAGAACAAAAGTGTCTCTTCTTCCCTCACTTTTTCCAGTTGCCACAGTGTGTTCCAGTTTTCCTCTTCTCAGAAAATGTCCTACAAATCTCGCTTGTCTGCCTCTGATCTTTTCTGTAATTTGCCTTTTAACTCCAGCCTCTCTTGAGACTTCTTCATTGGTTTTCTTAGCTGTCCATGGTATCTTTAACATCCTTGTTATGAACCACATTTCCATGGCCTCCATTTCTTTCTGTACTCTCTTATTCATGGACCATGCTTAACATCCATAAAACAAAACTGGCTCAATGTAACATTTAAGTACTTGGAATCTTGTTTCCATTGATATGGATCTATTGCATACGATGTTTCTCATTTTCTGGAATGCTGACTTGATCTGAGCACGTCTGCTTGTTATTTCATTGTGACACTTCCCATCAGTTGTTATAATTGTTCCTAAGTACTTGAATCTATCAACTTGTTTCAGATCTGTGCCATCGATGGTAATGCTACATTTTGGTAGTATTCTTTTCTTTGAGATGACCATCACTTCAGCCTTCTTTTTATTCAGGCTGAGACCTTTACTTTTACTTTCACGAACCACGATGTCCAGAAGAGCCTGTAGCTCCCCTTCACTTTTAGCAATAAGAACTGTGTCGTCTGCATATCTTAAGTTGTTAAGATTGTACCCGCCAATTGATATTCCTGGTAAGCTCTCTATATTTCTCATTATGTTTTCACTGTACAAGAAGAAGAGATCAGGAGATAGAACACATCCTTGTTTCACTCCCAATTTTCTGTCTTGGAATGCTCCTATTTTGTTCTCAACCTTCATTGCTGCTGATTGTTGCCAGTATATGTGTTTGATGAGTTTCAGATCTTTCCCATCTGTATTTGATGCCTGAAGATCAGACACTTCAGGTAGATGTGACTCATTAGTCTTGGTTGGTAACTCATCTCTCTCTCTCTCTCTGAACCTTAAGTGCCCAGGGCACATGGGGCTTCTGCAAGGGTTTTCCACAAATGCCTGTCCTTTGCCTTTTTTTCTGCTCTTGCCCAGGTGAGCCCTCTATTGCTCAACATCCTTTCTGTTGTTCTTCTCCATGTCTCTTTTGGTCTACCCTTACTTCTGCTCCCCTGTGGTGTCCATCTTAGTGCTATTTTTGGTAGTGAGTTGTCAGTCATTCGGAGCACATGTCCCAACCATCGCCAGCGTCTTTCCTCAATAATTGTTGTCAGTGGTTTCATCTGCATTTCTGCTAATAAAATGTTATTTCTTATGGTGTTTGGCCAAAATATTTTTTTAATTCTTCGTAAACATTTAGTCTGGAAAGAATTCAACTTGTTTTCTATGGTTTTGGTGATTTTCCAGCGTTCACTTCCATAGAGTAGTACACTTAGAACATTACTCTTAAATATCCTGATTTTCATATTTATGCTTAGTTTATTTGATTTCCATATATTCTGCAGCATTGCAAAAGCCTGGTTTGCTCTAGTAAGTCTGCTGTTGATGTCCTCTGTGCTGTCTCCATTTTCTACTACTCTACTGCCAAGGTATACAAATTCGCTGACCTCCTCCACTAACTTGTTATCTACTCTGAGTACATTTCTGTTGTTCACATTTTGCTTCATTAACTTTGTCTTTCCTACGTTGATCTTTAGTCCTATGTTGTTTGCATTCTGAGTTAGCTTGTTTATTTTATCTTGCATATCTTTGTGACTGCTTGATAATAGACAAATGTCGTCCGCAAAGTCAAGGTCCTCCAGCACTGTGAGGGAAATTAAAAGGAGGACATCTATCTCTCTTCAGAAAGTAAAACAAATAAAGAATCTGTGGAGAGGAACAGACAGAATCACAAAAATAAAATTTTTAAGGGCATGCATCTTTCCCATTGCAAAATATGCCTGTGAGACCTGGACACTTAACAGAACAGCTGAGAAACACATAATTGCCTTTGAATGTAAATGCTACAGAAGAGTTCTTCAGATATCATGGACACAAAAAAGAACAAATATATACATACACAAGAACTTAATATTGAAGAAGGCTGGCTAGTAAAGAGGATTAAAGAGAGAAAGCTTAATATTTTGGACACATTAAATGGCATAATAATCTACAGAAGACCGTCTCGGAAGGGTACATAATGGGAAAAAGAAAGAGAGGAAGACCAAGACGAAGATGGCTGCAAGACATCGTTGATGATCTGCAAATGGATGCATCAGCAGCAGGCCATCTTGCTTACCTACAGGAGAGGTGTTAGGGACCAAAGTTCTGCAAGGGACATGCAAATGAATGAATGATTTTAACATTTTGTTATTAGTTTTATTGCAGTGTCTTCGTGCAATAAAACTAATAACAAAATATTAAACTATACAGTATTCAGTTTTATATACTTCTTACATCTTACATCCTTCCCGTGCCAATTAAACGTCACATAGGGCTCGCATAGTTGTTTGCCAAGTTTTCCTGTTCTCAGCGAGTCTTTCAACTTTATCAAGGGATTTTATGCCCACTAAACTGGCTTCTCTTAATAATTTTATATGCTTACACACTAATTATTCGTGTATTACTTAACATTTATATAAGTATGAAATACTGAATGTTTCATGATAATCATATCCAAAGGCTATAGTTAAGTAAATTACATGTTATCAACTAGTGTTACCATAGACGCTCGAAGTGTTGCTTTGTTACACTAAAAATATTAAGCACAAAGTGTGGTAAATAAAGTACTGATACAAAGAACTAAGAAGTAATATAAATATCATAATAAATATACTTGAAAAATATTTTTAAAATATTATAAATATATGTAAATATCATGGTAAGATATGAAATTCTGAAACATAAAGAATTTTTATTTCACTGCAAACAATATTTTTATTTCATAAAGACTGATCCTGTGACTTGATTTTAGAGATGATGGCAGTCTCGGAAGCTCTCGGCGTACACTAAGATGGCTGTTGTTTCCATCAAACTAGCCGGAGCTTACAGGCAAGGGCTACTCTCAGGTACGAAAGGTTCTATCAGCTGCTCACATAAACATTCTTTACTTATAGTTATTGGGTAAATTAGTTTTTTAATTCATATTTTTATGGACGAGAATTTAATGATAATATACATGTTACAGCGTAAACACTGAAGTAGCGATAGAAGCAAAACAAATCGGACATGAGTACCACTAGCATAACCGTTACTTACATCGCTAACGAGCAGCTTTCGGTGTTGCAGCAATGTATGTAAAGAAATTCTCAGTGAAGGAGCTATGCCATTTGGAGTTTCTTTAAGCGAAAAGTTGTATGTAAAATGACAGCCTAACAAATCTGTGTATTACAAAACGCCGAGTGTTTGTTCCCCTTTGATCTTAGCATCTAATACCCTCAAGAAAGTGTATTAACTTTATGAAATGTAACCATTATGCATAATGAAAGAGGCTCGCTTTCTTTCTACTTTTCTATTCATTCACTCAATAATCATTTAATTTCCAATGTTTCACCTCGCGAAAACAAGACGCCCCCCCAAAAATAACGGAAGAGTTCGTATGAATATAATATTAGGAATGTATGGATACAAATGAACATTGACAAAAAAAAATAAATAAATAAATTCACGAGGTTTAACCGATGGAAAACCCTGGCCTTCCGAAGGTAATACATTTTGGAAAAAATCTAACCCCCGCTTCAGCAATAGTAAATTTTCTCAAGGGACATAAACGCGGTATTGTTTGCACCGCAAGCCAGCAGGTTAATTCCCGTGAAAATGTATTGATGTAGAGGCCAGCATGAAGAACGCGATTTACAAAATGAATACAGTGCCGGATTGTGGTCAGCGAGTTAACTCAGCGTACCACCGAAAGATAAATTTTCCATCTTCTGAAAAGCTACAGTCTGGATTATTCATTCATTCATTTGCTTGTCCATTGTGGAACTTTGCCTCCCTAACAGCACTCCTGTAGGCCTCTTGGTTGTAAGCAAGATGGCCTGCTGCTGATGCATCCATTTGCAAATCATCAATGATGTCTTGCACCCATCTTTGCTTTGGTCTTCTTCTCTTTCTTTTTCCCCATTATGTACCCTTCCAAGATGGTCTTCTCTAGATTATCATGATGTTTAATGTGTCCAAAATATTTAAGTTTTCTCTCTTTAATCCTCTCCACTAGCCAGCCTTCTTCAATATTAAGCTCTTGTAGTATAGATATATTTGTTCTTTTTTGTGTCTGTATTTTCAGTATACGAGTTAAGTAAGGCGATAATATGCACCCCTGATGGACCCCTTGTTTTATGTCAAACCAGGTTTTTGTTTCACCATTTGTTCTTACTGCTGCTTGTTGGTCTAGATACAGCAGTGATGTTAATTGTATCAAATGTGTTAGAAATCCCATTTTTCCCATTATTTCCCACAGTTTTTGGTGTTGTACACAATCAAATGCATTTGAGTAGTCTATAAAGGATAAATATAGATTGACATTAAACTCTCTGCATTTCTCTATTATTGATCTTATATTGAATATATGATCTCTTGATCCTCTTCCTTGCGTGAAACCAGCTTGGACCATATTAACTTCTTCTATTTTCTTACGAAGTCTACTCATTAAGATTTTTAACAGAATTTTACTGTCATGACTAATCAGGGCAATAGTTCTGTAGTTTGTGCATAATTTCAGGTTACCCTTTTTTGGCAGTGGTATGAATATAGTTCTTTTCCATTCTTTTGGCCAAATACCGGAATGCCATATCTTTTTATATAGTGCATGATAGATTGTTGCACATTCCTTTCCTCCTGCTTTAATAAGTTCAGCTGTTATCTCATCACATCCTGGTGATTTACCATTTTTCAGATTCTTTATTGGCCATAGAACCTCTTCTATTGTCAGTTTGGGCTCTTTTTCCTCCAATAATAATTCACACTGTTGATTTGTACTTTGAAATTCGGTTGTTTCATACATTCCCCTGCAATATTCCTTCCATCTTTCTAGAATTTCCTCTGTCTCTGTCAAGATATTCCCCATCTCATCACAAATTACATTTAGGAAAAAGATAAAAATGGAAATAGCAGATGAACAGTTTGGATTTGTTGAAGGAAAGGGAACACACAATGCCATTTATGCTTTACGAACACTAACAGAAAGAGCTTTAGAAGTACAGAAAGATCTCTACTTATGCTTCATTGATTACACCAAGGCATTTGACAAGGTGAAACATAGTGAAATTATTAAAATGCTTGAAGACATCAATATAGATGGCAAAGACTTGAGGATTGTAAAACATCTATACTGGCAGCAAGAAGCAGCAGTTCGAGTTGAAAATAGAATTGGAAAATACCAACCTATAAAACAAGGGGTGCGACAAGGATGTGTACTATCTCCAGACCTTTTTTCTCTGTACAGCGAGAATATTCTAAGAACAGTCATCACAGAACCAGGCATAAAAATTGGAGGATACAATATTAACAACCTTCGGTATGCTGACGACACAGTACTGATAGCTGAGAACCAACAAGACCTGCAAAATCTCTTGGATAAAGTCGCCAAAGAAAGTGAACAGAAAGGCCTTACTTTGAACATCAAAAAGACAGAGACTATGGTTATATCTAAGAAACAGAATCCACCAGCATGCAGTATTAAATTAAACGGAACCATTCTAAAGCAGGTGCAGAAATTCAAATACCTTGGAGCAGTAATAACTTCAGATGGGAAATGCAGAACAGAAATTAGGAACAGAATAGGTCAAGCAAAGACTGCATTTCAGAGAATGAGAAACATATTAGCTAACACATCTTTATCAATGAATGTTAGAAAACGAGTCCTAAAATGCTATATTGAACCTATCTTGTTATATGGAAGTGAATCATGGACAATAGGCAAGTCTGCACAAAAATCATTGGAAGCAGCAGAAATGTGGTTTATTAGAAGAATGTTGCCAATCCCCTGGACAGCAAAAATAACTAATGAAGAATGTATGAGAAGAGCTGGAGAGACAAAAAAACCTTGTCAGAAAGATAAGAGAGAGACAGCGTACTTTCATAGGACATGCAATGAGAAGAGGGGGCATTGAAAATATTATAACAACAGGAAAAATAGAAGGAAGAAGATCAAGAGGAAGACCAAGAGAAATGATACTGGACAGTCTGACGGGATGGTGTGAGAGGAGATCACCAACTGAACTGATGGCCTGCATGAAGGATCGGGTACTCTGGAGAAGCATAATAGCCAACGCCAGTCAGCACGACACCTGATGATGATGATGTGACATTTCTCATCAATGTCTTCATTTCTTTAAACATTTCACTATCTCTTCCTCACTTCTGATGTCCTTCTATTCTTTCACAACAATCTTGTATGTATTGTTTTTTGTCTTTTCTTATGTTTCTTCGTACTTCTTTTGTTAGAGATTTATATTCCTCTTTGTTGTTGTTTGTCACTTTCCATTGTGTCTTCATTTATCTGTGTGGTTTTATCAGTTCTAGTGTGTCTGCTGTAATTCATCCATTTTTTTTGGTTTTATTTACTGGTATATAAGACTAAAAATTCTTGAACTTGCAGGGCTATAGACTTAGAAGTCTAATCCTACAAAACTGTGTTCTCTTACTTTACCATACAAAAGCCTCGTGGTTTCCTATTTATAAAAAATTGTTCCTGTAGACTGAACGAGTGGCCATTCTTGTTAGGGATTCTTTCTTTCATTCTTTCTTTCTTTCTTTCTTCCTTTCTTAAATCACAAAAGTTTTACAGTGTCAGAGTAACAATTTGCACATTTCAGCTGAAGATTTTACTCACATGACAAACTGAAGTGACTGACTTGTTCTCATTCTGCTAAAATGTTTACAATACATATCTTACAGTTTCATTTTGACTGAGCTTTTTTTTCCCCACTGGAATTTACCAGGATCATTAGTAAATATATTTGATGTGCCCGCACATTATTGAGAATGTGTGAGCTCTGAAGTAACACATATGAGATTGAAATGACATCTCATGTGACGTGAATAGATTGTTGGACAGCTCCCATCATGCTATACAAGGCTGTGGAGTCAGCATGCCAGACCTTTGACACCAATTCCTGCGTTATTCTGCTTTCTGTTTTTATAACTATCTAACTTCTGCTCCTATTCCTTCCATACAGACCTGCTTCTGATGTTGACTGGCATTGCTTTTCTACTGTCAAACTCTGGCTCTCATGAGTGAGGCACATTTCCGCAGACTCTGACTGTGTCCAGAATTGCTTGTGGCTCTGGCTCCACAGCTCCAACCAGAGCAGCTCATATGAAAGTTACCTATGAAATTTGATAATGTCTGCATTAAAGATGTGCTTAACAGAGAAATGCTTTACTTAGAGATGTCTGGTCATTACACAATCCTTCTTCTGAGACCCACCAAGAATACAGGCTCAAGCTCTGTGATACTCTGAACCTCTTGTGATCCTCTTGGGGATCATGTGTGGTCCTTTCGGGGACCACATGGGGACCACGGGACCTATTGAGGACCACGGGAGTAAACTCAGTAGGATCACGGGGCAGTCTTGGTGGTAAAAGTGAATGAAGATTAAGAAGAAGATTAAAAGAAAATGAGATATTCATGTAAAAATCAGTTCCAGATAAATTCAACAATAAGTAACCTCAAATTTAAGGACAACAGGGAGAGGCAGGGGTTTGGGACCTCACTCTCTTTTTTTTTTTTTTAATCATTTGAACAGGAAGATGGGATTGTTTGTTCTGTAGGGCTTGCACAACGGCCAGCAGTACAGCCATATTTCAGCATAGAAGGTAATCTTTACAGTACTGTCCAGGGCATGTGGGAGTACATGGCAAAGATGTGACAGATAGAGTGGCTGGACAGGCTAAAATAAATGGCAGACTGACAGTGGACAGGGTTAGCAATTCTTGTTTCACAGTTAACAGTTAGCAGTTGCTAAAGCTGTAATGGACATTCTGTGGGGAAAATGAAGAGCGGCACTGGAAGAACAACGTAGCTGTGAAGAGACTGCTGGAGCTAGGAGAAATTAAAGGTGCTGGCAGATTATCCGAACTGTATGGCAGAAAACGTATTGTAAACAACCAACACCTGACAGGAACTATTAGCAAACATACTCATCAATGGATGCTGCAGCATGCAGCAGAGTCTGAATTTTGAACCTTTAAACCTTTACAGTACTTTACTTTCTTTTTTTTTTGAGTATATTTATGGCAAGCTGAGAAGGTTTATTTCAGAGAGGTTTTGAATATTTACTGGCCACAGACAATAAATAATAGAGACCTACTTGCCCAATGTGAACTAGAAGACGTGCATGTCATAATAGAAAAAAAATGCTGAGAATGGACTGGTTATGCACTCTGAAGAGACCCCAGCAACATCGCTAAAACAACCGTGCAATGGAAACCTGAAGGAAAAAGAAAGAGAGGGTGCCAAAGGCTATCTGGCGGAGATCTGTAGAAGCAGAAATGAGTTGCATGCAGCACAGCTGTGGCACAATACAAAGTCTGGCCGCAGACTGTGAGAGGTGAAAAGAGTTTGTTGTTGCCCTGCAAGATGCCAAAGGGTGTACTATATGGTGATTGCTTAGCCGATCGCTGACCAAGGACATGAATGGATGGATTGATGATAAGGTATATATAAAATGACAGTTGTTTTATGGTATTTATCAATATGGTATATTTACTGCTAAATTCTGCTCTAAATCAGTTTTGAAATCTTAAGTTTGTTTGGCTACAAATATTTTTGCATGTAAAAATTTTTTGTCACAGTTGAGGAGATGAGAATATGAGTAGTGCTTATTTTGTAAAAAAAAAAAAAAATAAATAAAATAAAACTCCTTCATTTTAGATCTCATAAACACCAGAGATTTTCAGACTTCTTAATAGCGTGGTTATTTTACTAGCATGTTTTATATTTTTTAAAATGGCTTTCAGTTTAGATCGTAATGGAAAATGTTCAAACTGCATCAGAAATGTGATTGTTTTCAATGGCTTATTTCGTAAAAATCCTTCATTCAGGTCATACAGTCACAGAAATTTCAGGCCATATCAGAAGGTACTGGTATCGTCTGAGCCAGCTTCCCAGAGCACAGTTTACAGATCAAAGTACCTGATAAATTTGACCAAGTTACCTGAGGCATCTACTGCCTTGTCATGCTACAGTCCACCCAGCCAAAGACACCTGCATGAGAAATTTATACCTCTGTACTTTCATTCTCCTCTTTTTGTGATACTAAACCAGAAACTTTCTAGTGATTTTCGCTACCAGCAACTGCGAAGTTTCCAGACTTCTGTGTCATGGAGGAAAGAGGAGTCGAAAGTAGAGAAAGCCGTGAAAGCCCTGAAGGAGAGTGCTGCAGAAAAACAGTTAGCACCTGCAAAACAGGGTGAGAAAGCTGCAGCAGCTCCTAAGAAAAGCCTATGGCAGCGATTTGTTGCTGCGTGTATTCATTATTATCATGGTTTTCGTCTGCTGGCTATTGATATAAAGATAAGCATTAAACTGTTGTGGAAGCTTTTACGTGGCAAAAGTTTGACCAGGAGAGAACACAATCAGGTAAGAAACGTGGTTTACAATGTTTAGATTGAGTGCTGACTTAATAATGTACATTGTGTTTATGTTAAAGTTTCCTGTTGTTGTTTTGCTTGTGCTTGATATGTGTACTTTCTTTCTTTCTTTCTTTCTTTTGATCTTGTTCTGAGCTTATGAGAGCATGCTTTATGGCATTGCTTAATTGTTTGTGGTTTGGCTGCTTAAGAGATCAGTGGACTGAGCTGAGGTAATGCATCTATGATATATGGTGAACTGAGAAACACATAAATGCCTTTGAATGTAAATGATACAGAAGAGTTCTTCAAATATCATGGACACAAAAAAGAACAAATATATCCATACTACAAGAACTTAATATTGAAGATGGCTGGCTAGTAAAGAGGGTTAAACAGAGAAAACTTAAATATTTTGGACACATTAAACGTCATGAGAATTTAGAGAAGACCGAATTGGAAAGGTACATAATGGGAAAAAGAAAGAGAAGAAGGCCAGGGCAAAGATGTCTGCAAGACATCGTTGATAATCTGTGAATGGATGCATCAGCAGCAGGGCATCTCACTTACAACTGAGAGACCTACAGGAGAGCCGTTAGGGAAGCAAAGTTCCATAAGGGACATGCAAATGACCAACTGATTTATGGTGTGCTGTCTCAGAAATGGATTATTTCTTGCTATGAGCTGGGAGTTGACAATGGAAATCATATTGTGATGTTGCGAACCCCACCCCCCTTCCTCCCCCCAACCATTTATTGCTTGTCTGGTGTAGGTCAGGTTGTGTCCTAGCTGCATGTTCTGTGTAGGTATCAGTTACCACCCAAAATACACATCTTGCCTGTGTGGAGGGCCACTTACCACAGAGACCACGAGGCCCAGACTTGTGTTCCAGTTGTTTCTGCCAAGATCTGTGTTTCTCATCTGTGTGGCATGCTCTTTCTGACAGTCCTGTTGTTAAACACATTTCTCTTTTACTGTGGATGGAAAAGATTGTCCCAGCTTGAACTATTACTATAAAACAACTTTCACCCTGTCTAATAGATCCAGAACATGCCATGGTAGCAAAGAGTAACACACCCAGGCTAGTAGCAACCATGATGAAGCAAACAGAAGTGCTTGCTGAAGACAAAAGACATAGGACCACTGAATCATCTTAAACAGTGTTTCACATCCTGGTCTCATTGATGACACCTGACTGAATTGTATAATGGAAGTAAGCTTTTGTATCAACATTTCTGAGATACTATATGGATATGGGTGCAAACCCTTTTGGCACTTCTGGATGTGTCCTGTATTAGGATTCCGTCAAAAAGCAGATTGGAGGGCTGTATTCAGCACAAAATTGTGGGTGATTGGTAGCTAGAAACTCATTTAACCTTCACCTGCCCATGAAAATGATGAGAAAAAATTATACTGAAGTGACTGCATGAGTAATGCAACAGCCAATCTTGATGCTGGTCAATGAAAGTGATGAGAAAATTACTGAGTAAAGGAGTAACTCAGCAGAGTTGAGGACGCTCTTGATGGTGGCTGGAAACAAGCATTGAATAGAAAGTATTCAAGTTTATGAAACAAATATATCCATTGTGTAAGAGTCACTAAAAAAAATTTCTTTTCATGATATATGTTTAAATGCTTAGGCCATGTTTAGCTGCTTTCTGAAGTTGCATGGACTGGATTTTACTAGATAACCCAACACTTGTGTTGGAGAACAAAGACTTACATGATGTACCTCATGGAACTGAGCCTTGCAGCACTGAAAACTCAAGCATGCCACCATGTTTCAAGTCACCATGTCACAAGAATGCAACACAACCAGCATTTGATGCATAGCCTTGTATCTAAATTTGATTTCAGTCATGTAGAAATTTATGGGAAAATTTATATTAATGAAATTTTTCTACAGCTTGTGAGAACCACGGCAGATATATTTCGACTGGTTCCTTTATTGGTGATTATCGTTGTGCCATTTGCGGAGTTTTCACTGCCTTTTATTTTGATTTTCTTCCCCAAAATTCTGCCAAGCACTTTCCAGGACCCCAAAGATGAAGTAAGTTGTGAGCAGTGGTGTAACCAGAGTGGCTAGAACTGTGAGGGGAAGGGAGGCCATCTTTATTTTTTACATGGAAAAAAAATTGTACTTTTCCATGTTTTTGAAGTGGATTTTTTAAAGGATGTAATATTTTTTTGTAATTGTTGTCATCATCTCTAGTTATGACTGTTGTTTTGAATGATGTTGAATTCTTATTTATGTAACGTATGAGGATTGAAGATGACTTCTAGAGGGATGGCTCAGTCATCCAAACCATTTGTTGTTGGTCAAGACCCTGTCATACTTTTGATTAGTGGTTTGGGTGTAGTCTGTTGTAGGCTCATCCTGGGCAGCGTGATTGGGATTGCCATTTTCTCCATGGTGATGGAGTTTGCTGATAAGACCACTTCATGGCCCCACTTCTGGACTGATAACAGTGCCATCACAGTTCACCTTTATCAACTCAGTGCCCGTGTTTCAAGATTTTCACCATCTAGACAGTGTGCAAAGTAATTGAGTAATTGTTGAAGGACAGTAAAAACTAAAATAAAAGAGGGACTGGTAAGAGAAGTCATAACTAATTTGACAAAAATTGCCTGAAATTGCAGCTGGAGTCTGTATATTTTCTGTATTAGAAGCAGTTAACTAATTCAGGTCCTTTTTTTTTTTTTTTAAAGACCTGAAAATATTGCAGGTCAGACATGCTGTTCTTTGCAGATTTGAGGCAACATTCATTGAATCTTAAGATTGAATGGCAAAGGTGCAATAAATGATAGGTATTTCTAGATGGAATCCTCAAGGAAATAGAAAACGAGGAAGACCTAGACTTACTTGGAGAAGAGAAGTTATGACAGTGCTCAGAGACAAGGGATACACATGGAAAGAAACAGAGAATAATTCCAAGAATAAGGATGACTGGAGAGCCTTTATCCATGGCCTATGCTCTCAAGGGTATGAAAGGTGATAATGATGATGATGATTTCTAGATGGCCATCATAAGCCATGTTGGCTATATTGTTGAAGTTATCTCTGACATCATTAAGCACCACATTCACTGAAGCAGGCATCTCGGCTAGACAACAAGATATTTTCAGATTGATTATCAAGAAAGCAATACTCTGCGATCTTGATAATAACTCAAGATCTTCAACTCCTGTGTAGTGCCAGTACTAATCTATGGTTGCGAGAGTTGGAGAACATCCCAAGCAATGAAAAGAAACTAAATGCTTTTGAAAATAAGTGTCTTCGAAGACTGCTAAATATCTGTTGGCACGATTTCAGATCGTTTACATCAATAAGACAAAAAACTAAACAAGACTGCATATCAGACTTTATCAGACGACGTCGCTGGAACTACATCGGCCACGTACTTAGAATGGACGAAAAACGACTCCCACACCAAACATTTACATGGTCACCAGGGGGTTAAAAGAAAACGGGGAAGACCCAAAGACACACTAAGAAGAATTATCAACAAGGAGTGTTCAACAGTGCTCATCAGAAACACCGAAGATCTAAAGCAAGTAGCAGGAATCGCCAGACGTGGAGAGTCTTGTCCTCCGCCCTATGCGCCGCCTTTGGCCCAAGAGGAACAACTAACTAACTAACTAATACTCTGCAAAGGACAGGACGGGTCACTTGAAGAACCACCATTATTTTAAGGCCATGACTGTATATAGCAAAATCTCTATCTTAATGTGAAGAAAACTAAATTGACAACAACTGACAAAACAAATAAGGCAGCTGAAATGAGGAGGAAAAATTGGAAGAAGTAGAGAGTTTTGAATATCTTGGATCACTAACTAATAATGGAGATACAATGAGGGAAATTAAAAGGAGGACATCTATTGCTCTTCAGAAAGTAAAACAACTAAGGAAGCTGTGGATAGGAACAGACAGAACTACAAAAATAAGATTTTTAAGGGCATGCATCTTTCCCATCTCAATGTATGCATGTGAGACCTGGACACTTAACAAAACAGCTGAGAAACACATAAATGCCTTTGAATGTAAATGCTACAGAAGAGTTCATCAGATATCATGGGCACAAAAAACAAATATATTCATACTACAAGAAGTTAATACTGAAGAAGGCTGGCTAGTAAAGAAGATTAAACAGAGAAGACTTAAATATTTTGGACACATTAAACGTCAAGATAATCTAGAGAAGACCGTGTTGGAAAGGTACATAATGGGAAAAAGAAAGAGAGGGAGACCAAGGTGAAGATGGTTGCAAGACATCATTGATGATCTGCAAATGGATGCATCAGCAGCAGGGCATCTTGCTTACGAGCGAGAGGCTTACAGGAGTGCTGTTAGGGAGGCAAAGTTCCGCAGGGGACATGTGAATGAATGAATGAATGAATGCATGAATGAATGAATGACTATATATAGGAAACGAGATTAGGCCAAATCACAGGAGTTTTTGGCCATAACAAAGTGGCCTCTCATGAACTGTAGGTCTACTTCTATATCGTTTCTTAACCAGACTACAAAAACAGATGCTTGACACTGAATGTATATGTGAATTTGCCTCCGACAGTGGAGAGTATCTGATGATGCACGCAAAAACACACTAAATGATATTCAGTCTCATGCATATGGAACTACACCATAGTCAGTGGTTTTATGTCCTGTAGCATTTGCATGACGTAGGGGTGAGAAGTGTTAGTGGGTTCACATTTGAAGGCCACCGCCAGCATTTGAGGTAGGGATGCCAGCACCTGGTCTTCTCTGCCTTTGTTTTTCAGTTAAACCTCAGGTACCCATCTTTTGAGGTTGGGTTGATCCCAGTGCTGGTTGGTCCAAAAAAAAAAAATTCCACCCAGGTTTGAAATCGAAGCAAGGACCTTGTGATCAGCAGGCAAGCAATAGTCTATGGTGGGTAAACATTAAAAAAAAAAAAGACTCAGGCAGAAGCTAAACAAATTGTCATGTATACTGTACATACAAAAAAAAATAACAACCTATATTACTCCCATTTGTACATGTGGGACTGTTAAAACAAGAAGTAGAAATAATTTTATGAAGCATAAAATTAAAAATTAGCAGTGTATTGTAAAATTTCACCTGAGTAGTTTGTTAAATTCATACATTCCCACTTGATCTACATTGTCTGTTTTGTTGTTGCTTGTTGGTGAACCAGTTCCATTAATTTGTGTGTGCATATACTTAATATAATGCTGCTTGGATTATTCATTTTTTGCCGGACTCCTGTCTGAACTACTCTGTTGTTACGCAAATTATTATAATATTATTGGAACTGTCTCTTTCTTTTACAGAAAGAGTACTTCAAGAAGAAACTGAAAGCAAAGCTTGAAATGGCAAAATTTTTGCAAAAAACTATTAAAGAATCTGCTGTTCAGTCTAAACACCAGGAAGGACAGACAGTGGAATCATTTGGTCTTTTCATGGACAAGGTACATTCTAGTGATTGAAAATAAACTGTTTGCCTATTTTAGACTAAGATAAATTGTTTGAGAACTTTTGATAAAAAATAAACTATTTTCTGCTTAGATTACTTGTGAATTGTTTACCTGTTCAGGTTGAAAGTAGCTAATTACTTGATTAGATTTAGATCAGACATTTTGTCAGTAGTTTCTCCTCCACCTCTTCTGTTAGTCATTTTCACTGAACTAAAGGTTCATTATCATCATCATCATCCTCACTGTTAGGTGCTATACTGACAGATGGTTATGCTTCTTCACAGATCTCGGTCCATGATATTTTCCATCAGCTTATTTGGTGACTTTTTTAATGGTGCAGTCACATTATAGTCTGTCCATGAGTTTCTCTCTTGGCCTTCCCTTGCCTCTCTTCCCATATATCTTCCTGTTGTTATGATGTTTCAAGTCCTTCCCTTTTCATTATATGTCCGGTCTGAACAGGATACAGTCAACTCCGAAGACATATGTATACAGAGTTTAAAGTTGGTACTACCACTCTTTGTACATATGCCCGGGTGCCCCAAACTGTTGAACATATCCACCAAAACTGCACCAACTACGAGACACTGAGAAGTAATTACTGGCCCAGTGAAGCCACCAAAGAAGATAAGCTCTACGGTTCCATACATAAATTAAAAAAAAAAAAAACAGTGAAATTTATCCAAGAGACAAGATTGCAGGTATAGACTGACATTGTGTACAAAGAAGAAGAAGATTATATGTCCAGTAAATATTACCTATAATTTTCTTTGCAATTTGGATTTTAATTAGATATCCTTTCATCATTTGCTTTTATTAAACTGAAGAACAAAAGGTTGCAATAAGTATTACTTCTGATAAAAATAGTGTTATGAAAGTGAAAAAAAATATTGTCTTTCACCTTGCTTTGAGAAGCATTACATTCCTAACTTTGTGTGGAACTCTAAAAAGAGATAAAAGAACTTTACACTTTGTGGTGAATAGCACATTTTTGTACTGATTTATATTCTGAATTTCAAACTCACAGTTCTTTTATCTCTTTATGGTCACTCTTAATATTTTTATTTTCCAGTTTGTTGACTTTTCCTATCATGTTTGAGATTGTTTATCAGAAATAACATATACAAAGACGAAACTGTAAAGGTATAATATGAGAGCATCTGTATGTTCACATTTTCAGATAAGAAAAGAAGGAACCAAGCCAAGCACAAAGGATATAATGAAATTTGCCAAGCTCTTTGAAGATGAAATAACCCTGGACAATTTAACACGCTCACAGCTGCGAGCGTGCTGCATCCTGTTGAATGTCACACCAATTGGTAGTGATGCACTTCTGAGATTTCTTCTTCAGATGAAGCTTCGTGGTCTGCGAGCAGATGACAAAGTAAGTCTGTTAACTTTCAAACATATTATGCACATTGTGTGCCTAAGACAGCACTTCTTAAGTAGAAGTAATTGCTGGGAAAAATGGCAGGTTTAGTTATGAAAGATTTTAAAGAAATCAAAAAATACCTTTTCTTCACAATGTCTACCCATTATGATTTTTAACAGAATTTTACTGGCATAACTAATCAGGGCAACACTTCTGTAGTTTGTGCATAATTTCAGGTTACCCTTTTTTGGCAGTGGTATGAATACAGTTCTTTTCCATTCTTTTGGCCAAATTCCTGTATGCCATATCTTTTTTACATAGTGCATGATAGATTGTTGCACATTCCTTTCCTCCTGCTTTAATAAGTTCAGGTGTTATCTCATCACATCCTGGTGATGTACCATTTTTGAGATTCTTTATTGCCCATAAAACTTCTTCTATTGTCGGTTCGGGTTCCTTCTCCTCCAATAATAATTCACACTGTTGATTTCTGCTTTCACAGTCAGTTGTTTCATACATTCCTCTGCAATATTCCTTCCATCCTCCTAGAATTTCCTCTGTCTCTGTCAAGGTATTCTCCATCTCGTCACAAATTACATTTACCTTAGGTGTGACATTCCTCGTCAATGTCTTCATTTCTTTAAACATTTCACTATCTCTTCCTCTTCCTCACTTCTGATGTCCTTCTATTCTTCCACAACAATTTTGTATATATTGTTTTTTGTCTTTTTTTTATGTTTCTTCGTACTTCTTTTGTTAAAGATTTATATTTCTCTTTCTTGTTGTTTGTCACTTTACGTTGTTTTATCAGTTCTAGTGTGCCTGCTGTAATCCATCCACTCTTTTGTGTTTTCTTTGCTGGAACCACGTCTTTAGCCCTTGTTATTAAGATGTCTCTGGCCTGCGTAGCCAATTCATCTGGTGTCATCTCCTCCTGTACAGCCATCAGGATTTCGAAATGGTTCTTCACTTCTATACCGTATTGTTCTGGTATTTTTGTAAGATCAAAGCAGAGTGATCTTGATCCCGTAACTGTCTTTTTTTTATCTTTATCTTCATGTCTGCTATTAATAACTCATGGTCCGTGTCACAATCAGCACCTGGTAAAGTTTTTGCTGATGTTATACTTGATCTCCACCTTCTTTGCACTAAAATATAATCTATTTGATTCTTGGTTTTTCCATCAGATGATGTCCTTGTGTAAAGTCTTCTTGGATGTTGTTTAAAAAGTGTGTTAGCGATCATTAGCTCATTTTCCATGCAAAACGCCAACGCCATTAGATTGTCACTTGCCTCATTTCTATGTCCTATACTAAATTTCCCTACAACGTATCCTTGTGTTCTGCTCTTTCTGTACCAAACTTCGCATTAAAATCCCCCATTATTAATACAATATCAGTTTTACGTACCTGGCCTGTCGTCGTTTGCAGTGTGTTATAAAAGTCTTCTACTTCCTCTTCTTCTGCTGCTGATGTAGGTGCATATATCCGGATGATTGTTACATTTCTAGGAGTGCCCTTAAGTCTGATAGTGAGGGTTCTATCACTTACTGGATTGTAACCTAGTAATGCTTTTGATGTTGATTTATCCAAGAAAAAAGCCACTCCATTCTTTCCTCCTAATTCTCCACCAAAGTATATATTGATATTATCATTCTCACTCTTGAACTGTCCTGAAACTTTCCATCGATGTTCGCAGATTCCCAAAATGTGTATCCCCGTTATTTTCATCTCGTCACTTATTATTTGATACTTTCCCTCCAACATACTTCTTACATTCCATGTTCCTACTTTTATTTTTCTTTTTAGTTTGATGCAGGGGTTTTCCTTAGTAACACCGTCAGGATTTTGTCCGTCATCACAATTACTAGTACTGACCTCTGTCTCACACTCTTCCCCAGTGTTAAAGTTAGATCTATCTGGCCTGGGGAACTCACCACCAGATCTTTTTCCTATCTGACTTTCCATGTTGCTGTTTTGTGTTTCTTGGTATATTTCCAGAAGATAGTTTAGCATTGCTTTCTTTCTGGGCAGTGATTGTAAAAGTTAGTGATCGTAGCCATTGTCCCTACATTGAGATCATATGCCTGCCATCATAGAATGGTGACCATAACCAATATTATCTGTCAGCTGCTTTCCCATTCCATCTACCACCTACTCCCATGGCTTCACGTCACCCTGACTGGGGGGCTATACGGGTACTCCACCTTGCCTGAGGGTGTCCTGTAAACTGACAGAGGTAAGGAGGCGTCTTACTTCTCCTTTGATAGGGGATACCCTTACCCCGCTGACCAAGAGAACCGACAAGACCTGCAAAATCTCTTTGATAAAGTCACCAAAGTAAGTGAACAGAAAGGCCTTACTTTGAACATCAAAAAGACAGAGACTATGGTTATCCACCAAAATGCAATATAAAATTAAATGGAACTATTCTAAAGCAGGTGCAGAAGTTTAAATACCTTTGAACAGTAATAACTTCAGATGGGAAATGCAGAACAGAAATTAGGAACAGAATAGGCCAAGCAAAGACTGCATTTCAGAGAATGAGAAACATATTATGCAAAACATCCTTATCAATGAATGTTAGAAGACAAGTCCCAAAATGCTATATTGAACCTATCTTATTATATGGAAGTGAATCATGGACAATAGGCGAGTCTGCACTAAAATCATTGGAAGCAGTTGAAATGTGCTTTATTAGAAGAATGTTGCGAATCCCCTGGACAGAAAAAATAACTAATGAAGAATGTATGAAAAGAGCTGGACAGACAAAAAAATCTTGTCAAAAAAATAAGAGAGAGACAATATACTTTTATGGGACATGCAATGAGAAAAGGGAGCATTAAAAATATTATAACAAGATCCAGAGGAAGACCGAGAGAAATGATACTGGACAGTCTGACAAGATGGTTTGAGAGGAGATCACCAACTGAGCTGATGGCCTGCATGAAGGATCATGTACGCTGGAGAAGCATAATAGCCAACGCCAGTGGGCACACCACCTGATGATGATGATCTGTACTCTGATTTTAATTTCCTGCTTACTGTGTTCAGGTTATTATTAAGAAAGCAGAAACATACAAATATCTAGATACAACCTTCAACAGAAGCAACACAGTAAGCCAGGAAATTAATATCTTTACACCCTTTACTGGAAATATTAAATATACTCATCATCATCATGTGCCCTCTCCACAAGGAAGATTGGCTGCAGTGAGCTGTCCTTTGTTTATATTATGTATTATATTACCATAGTTCCATACCTATACATTCTAGAATTTGGTACTAGAGGAAAAAGGGAGAAAGCTCACAGGCTGAGCAGTCATGAAAGTTAAGTACTATATAATCCAAGAAGTACAAATACTGGAACTGAAATATTGTACTAGAGTTAAAATACATATGTTCTGTTATTCTCCAGGTTATACAGAAAGAAGGTGTTGAAAATATGAGTATTAGTGAGCTACAGGCAGCAAACAGGGCTCGTGGGATGCGAGCACTAGGAGTGTCTGAGGAGCGTCTGAGAGAACAATTGAAGCAGTGGCTACAGCTTCATCTGAATGAGAAGATTCCCACCTCTTTGCTGCTGTTGTCCAGGGCCTTATACCTTCCTGAGACTCTGTCTACAGAAGAGAAACTTGGTGCTACCATCACTCAACTGGCAGGAAGTGCTGTATGTTTCTGTTCTTCCTTTGTTGGTTAATAAGATACATTAAGTTTCCCTTCTGCTTTCTGTGTTATCTTGTGGGTGGAAATTTATTGTCTCATCTGCCTGGAACAAGCTGGATGCTCTTAACATCTGCTGCCTTGAAGATCTGGAAGTAGGCATTGTGTTTGATTGGAGTTGGATTTGCTGTGGTTTTCTTGAAGTCCGGAAGGCACCTGAAATGTGACTTCCATCACCAGAGAACTGTAGCTAGCCATACTCCACTTTTCCAAGGTGGAGAAGGGGTAAGGTATTGGACAACTCTGTTCTGGCAGATCTGATAGCTGTGTCTTTGCTCCCTGTGGAAAAACAAGAAAGATAACATGCATTCTTTTGTTATATTGATATCTTGTGTTTGTGATTTAACTGTGGTAATGGTTCTACATATACAGTCTGATTAATTCAAATCTTCACTGTATGAGACAAGGTATTGTTGTTATTGAGGTTGCCTGCTGCCAGATTTGACAAGTGTGTCAGCTTCCAATCACAGTGCAACAAGATCCACTGGCTCACAACAGTTTCTTCCTGCGAGAGAGTGCACAGTATTTGCAGCATGTCTCTTTCTAGATGCTCTTAGGGGAGCTGCAGACTTTGTATGATAGATTTGCTGTTGTTAATGAAAAGAGTGTTGCAAGTCTGGGAAAACACTAAGCTGTCATGATATTGAGTAGCAAGTGGAAAGAAGAATTGTATCATATAGTTTTATGCATCTTGTGACAGGCCATTAGTTTACTTGAATCCTTCTTATCATTACAGTTTATGAGAATTGTAAGTTTTACTACAGCTGGTCAGCTACTCATTCTAGAATTGTAATAACCATTAGCCATTTTGGTATCTGTGTTCTAAGTGGTGAATTTTACTGGGAAAAAAAAAATCTTCATTTCGTTTTTGCAGACAGTTATTGTCAAGACATTCCATGTTGGATACAGTTTGTGTGTCCTAAAGTAAATGAAATGAAATTATCATGATAAAGCTAAAACATATAATAGCGGGTTTCTTCTCTCAGGCTGATGAAGCTAAGCTTAAAGTGGCTGAGATGTCAGGTGAAGATATCGACAACAAAACCAGACTGGAGGTTATCAAGAGAGAGGAGGCTATTATTGCCACAGAAAAGGAGCAGCTGGAGAAAGAAGCCAAGGTAACGTTCCAGGAATATTTTAACACAAAGTGAAGGAGAAAAATTCATCCAGTTATGATTATAGAGTTTTTATGAGTTTTATTTATACTGTCCAAAAAAAGAAACGCATAACTACTGATGGTCCAATTTTAGCCATAACTTTGATATTCTATAGGTTTTTAAATTGAATGAATAAAATTTTCGAATTGCACACAATAATACCTAAGGATTTAAACACTCGCTTGACAGTTTCTTGCATCTGTGTGACGAGAATGTGTTAGTCCCAGGTTAGTCCAGTTAGTATGGTGTGTGGCCTCTGCTTGCATCGATCAGCGACTGGCATCTCCTGGGCATAGATACCATCAGATGTATGATGTGCACCTGTGGGATGGCTGCCCACTCTTCCTGGAGTGCCTGCCACAGATCACAACGATTGGCTGGAGAAACGTTTCGGCGACAAACACGTCTTTGCAGCTCATCCCATAGGTGCTTGATCGGATTCATGTCTAGAGACAGGGATGGTCAGAGAAAGGTGAGAATGTTGTTGGCAGTCAGGAACTGTGTGGTAAAGCGTGCAGAATGGGGTCTGGCGTTGTCCTGTTGAAACACAGACCTTTGCGCAGCCAAAATTGAAAGGACATGGGGTCGAAGAATTTAATTTACATATCGTTGTGCATTCAAGCCTCCTTTATTCTGCACCAATGGACTCCTTCCATTGAAATTGATCATTCCCCATACCATTACACCTCCACCACCATGCGGCGGCATTTCATCAATGCAATTTTGGGCAAAACGTTCATTTGGCCTGTGGTAGACCCTTCTCCGCATATCATGGCAGTGAAACAAAAAGGAAGATTTGTCACTAAACCAGACACGTCTCCATTGATTGTCAGTTGTCCAGGGCCGATGGAGGTTGGCCCAAACAAGTTGATTTTGCCGATGGCGTCTCGTTAAGACAGGACCTCGGTGAAGTTGTCGTTTGGTTTGGTTTAAGATACCTGGGAAAAAAATTTGTTGTCATAACATATAAAAAATGAAGCTTATATAAGCTATGCATTTCTTTTTTTTTTGGAATTGCCATATACTTTATAATGAAAAAAATGTTGCAAAG
The DNA here is from genome assembly GCA_009760885.1 of Achatina immaculata. Taxonomy (NCBI): domain Eukaryota; kingdom Metazoa; phylum Mollusca; class Gastropoda; order Stylommatophora; family Achatinidae; genus Lissachatina; species Lissachatina immaculata. The sequence goes on from CM019721.1 coordinate 40,310,552, forward strand.
GTAAAACGGGCATTGATTGGGTACGTGAGACCCAACTGGAAGATCTTGATTTTGCAGATGACATAACTCTTATCAGCAACAATATGAAATCAATGCAAGTAAAAACAGATACCCTGTCATCAATGGCTAATAAAATAGGAAATTAACAAGGATAAAACAAAAATAATGAAGGTTATCATTAATGATGAGGGACAAATATACGTAGAAGGAACAGCTATTGAAGAAGTAAACCATTTTGCATATCTCGGCAGCTATATAGACCACAATGGTGACACCAGAAAAGAAGTTAGAATTGGAATTGCCAAAGCAGCATTGACTTTCAAGAATCTTGAGAACATATGGCATTCAAAAATTATGAGCACAAAAACCAAGTTAAGATTAATCAATTCAAATGTAATATCCACCCTCATTTATGCATGTGAAAGCTGAAAACAACTAAAGAAATAGACAAGAAATTAGACTCTTTCAAAAACAAATGCCTAAGGAAGACACTTCATATAAAGTGGAATGAATTCAAGAACAATGCAGAGATCAGACAAATGAGCTCATTTTTGATCAGAAAAAGAAGATGGACATATGTAGGCCATGTGATGAGAAGAAACAATTAGAAAATCCCTAAACAAGCTATCAAATGGAACACAAAAGGCCGAAGAAAAAGAGGTCAGCCACATGAAACTATAAAGAGGACATTGTTAAGAGAAGCCAATTCAGTGGGCATAACATCCCTGGATGAGATTGAAAAAACTTGCTGAAGACATAACATCTTGGCTACCATGCTATGTGACGTTTAATGGCACAGGAAGATTGTAAGATATAAGATAACAATTGGAGGTTATGAAATGCCAGAGATTAGATATGCTGATGACACAGTATTACTATCCACAACACAAAAAGGAATGGAAAAACTAATTATGTCAGTCCGTAAGAATAGTGAAGAGCAAAACCTCTATCTTAATGTGAAGAAAACTAAACTGATGACAACTGACAAAACAAACAAGGCAGCTGAAATATGTATCAATGAGGAAAAATTGGAATAGGTGAAGAGTTTTGAATATCTTGGATCATTTCTAACTAATAATGGAGATACAATGAGGGAAATTAAAAGGAGGACATCTATTGCTCTTCAGAAAGTAAAACAACTGAAGAAGCTGTGGACAGAAACAGACAGAACTACAAAAATAAGATTTTTAAGGTTGTGCATCTTTCCCATCGCAACATATGCCTGTGTGACCTGGACACTTAACAAAACAGCTGAGAAACACATAAATGCCCTTGAATGTAAATGCTACAGAATAGTTCTTCAAATATCATGGACACAGAAAAGAACATATATATCCATACTACAAGAACTTAATATTGAAGGAGGCTGGCTAGTAAAGAGGATTAAAGAGAGAAAACTTAAATATTTTGGACACATTAATCATCATGATAATTTAGAGAAGACCATCTTGGAAGGGTACATAATGGGAAAAAGAGAGGAAGACCAAGGCAAAAATGGCTGCAAGACATCACTGATAATCTGCAAATAGATGCATCAGCAATATGGCATCAACTGAGAGGCCTACAGGAGAGCTGTTAGGGAGGCAAAGTTCCACAGCAGTCATGCAAATGACTGACTGAGTTGTTTAGATTTGATTTTGCAAAAAAAAAATGTTACTATCAAAAAGAATATTAACAGGCTACATACACATCTTGTTTAGATGTTATTCGTAGGAATTTAATAGATTTATCTTCTTTTGGAATCAGCACACCGAATTCAGATAGCCATTTGTAGACAGGTTTATTATATAGTTCAGACAACGTCCTTTAGCAAGATATTTAGTTCAGAAGTCATTGGAGAAACAAAACGGTATTTTCACTTTGATAGAATGCTGTTGTTGCTGCTGATGGTAATAGCTGATAAAAATGTGAAGATTTTTTTTTCCTTCTCCAGCTCTTGGAAGATCAGTTTATGAGAGATCTAGAGGAGGCAAAGGCTAAAGAGATTGCTATGACATCAAATTTGCATGATGTAGCAAAGGTCTTAGAGGCATCTCGTAGTGAAAGTAAGACTCTGAAGCCATTAATTCACATTTATAAAGTAGGTTTTTTGACATTAACACTTCCCGGGCCAAAGACGGGAAAATCCGGTTTCCGTGTGTTGTTGACCGAAAGGTGGATATGCTGTTTTCGATGGTCGTCTTATTTAAACTGTTTCTAGCTTATTATTTAAAGTAATTTGTGGTTGTCTGTATTTTTACTGCAAAGTTAATATAATAAAATATTGTTTTCAATCTTCATAACTTTTAAAAAAATAGAAATCTCACGGTTTTAGCTGTCGGGAACCCGTGTTTACTAGATCTCTCCAAGTTGACATTTTGTACAAATGGCGGAGCATGCTTCTCTCGATGACACTGCAATTTACAATGAATTATGCTCTGATTTTTTGTCAGACTACCCCAGTTATGACTAAAAATCACTGTTTAATGATTCAAGTAATGAAATTGATGTGTTTCAAAGTGATTTCTGTGATGCTGATTGGATTAAAAATGTGATAACTAGGCACAGCGCTGCTGTGTCAGAAGTGAAAATTCAAGTGACAGTGTGATTGTTATTCATTGTCAGGATATGATGCTCCAGCAGTAAGTATTTCACATTTTTCATGTGATATAGTTAACAGTGATATAGGTGTTTGGAGCAACATTGATTCTACACCAGTTCTTGAAAAATTTCTAGGAAATCCTGGTGTTTCAATGAATGTAAACAAACCAGACAGCATAGAGGAAATTTTCAGTACAATTTTTGGCAATGATTTTTTTAAAACTGTTAGGTCATCATGAAAATTTATACTGTGCACAGACCCAACATATGAACAAACCTACTGCCTTTTTGTCTGAAAATATAACACATTCAGACATGAACAAATTCTTTGGATTGATCATTTTGATGGGCCAGACTAGGAAGCCACACTGGAAAGAGTACTGGACAACAGACCCTCTTCTGGAAACACCAATATTTTCAAAAACAATGAGCAGAGCTAAATTTGAGCATCTTCTGATACTTCTGCATTTCTCTGACAACTCTCAGACACTTCCAGAAACAGGTAGAATTAGCAAAATAAAACCTCTGCTGGATTATTTTTTGCCTAAATTTCAAGAGTTGTATAAACCGAAGCAGCAGCTTTCGACTGATGAAGGAAAAACAAAAGACGTGTCCGCATGACATCAACAATGCACAACAATGATTATCTGGAATAGTAAAGGATCATGTCCTGGTGAAGCCTGAGGATGAAAGCACTAAAAAAGCACCATCTAGGAAGTGCAGAGTGTGCTTGGTCAATGAGAAAAAGAGTGAAAGAAAATTTATTTGTAAAAGTTGTCAAGTCCCATTTCATCCGGATAATTGTTTCACAAGATATCACACACTCAAGAAGTATTAGAGGGTCTTGGGAGTCTGTCTACCAACCTGGATTAATTTATCTCAATAGTGAGTAGAGATATCCATGTTTTTCTAAGTCCACTCAAAAAAGTTCATTTTTCAGAAAAATGGCTGGGAACTGGGTGTTTTTCAGGGTAAATAACTGTGGTCCACAAAGTGTTAAGAACAATGAAAAAATAAAGTAAGATATAGGAGAGATAAAAGTAGAAAAGGAGGAAAAAGGAAAGTGCAAAAAAAAAAAGGGAATGAAACGTAGGACTGGGGCTGACTGTATAAAATGGAGAGTGAATAATAAAAATGAAACATGAGGCAGGGGCTGATTGTAGAAAAGAGAATGTAAAATGGAGAGTGAATAATAAAAATGAAACATGAGGCAGGGGCTGATTGTAGAAAAGAGAATGTAAAATGGAGAGTGAATAATAAAAATGAAACATGATACAGGGGCTGATTGTAGAAAAGAGAAGCTAAAATGGAGAGTGAATAATAAAAATGAAACATGCGGCAGGGGTTGATTGTAAAAAGAGAGGCGAAAAATACAAAGAAAGGGAACATGAGAAATGTGAAACAGAAAGATGCTATCATAATTATTCTTATCTTAGCAGTATACGAGGGGTGATTGATAAGTTCTTGGCATAAAGTACAAATACTTGAAACACACAGTTGATATTAGGTGCATTTGTAGATCAGGTTAATGTAAGATTAAACACCAAATTTCAAGAAATTAACTGCAACCAAATTTTTTTACAGGCTATTGAAGTGGTAAGGGGTGGCAGAAATTGAGAAAATGGATAAAATTTCTCATCGAGCAGTCATTTGTTACCTCTGCATCAAGGGCTTATCATCGAAGGAGATCCATGAGGATATGGTAGAGACTCTATGGGAGAGTGCCTCTTCTAACAGCACAGTGAAGAAGTGGGCAGCTCAGTTCAAACATGGAAGGGAGAGTCTGGAAGATGATCCCTGTCCAGGAAGACCAAGAACGGTAACCACCAATGAAACCACTGGCAAAATCCATGACATGATAATGGAGGATCGACAACTAACTGAGTGGTACATTGTTACTGAGTTGGGCATCTCCCAGGAATGTGTTCATGCTATTATTCACAATGATCTTCAAATGACAAAGGTCTCTGCTCAGTGGGTACCGAAACTTATTGGAGCTGACCACAAACAGCAGCGTCTCAACATGTCAAGAGACAATCTTGGCCATTTTTCTACAGATCCTGAAAAGTTTCTTCAGCAATTTGTGACTATGGATGAGACTTGTGTTCATCATTTTCAACAATAAAGCAAAGAACAGTGAAAGCAGTTGAAACATCATGGATCCCCACCTCCAAAGAAAGCAAGGATGGTTATGTACGGCAAAGTGATGGCTTCCATTTTTTTGTGATTCAGAAGGTGTGCTATTGGTAGACTATCTTCAAAAGGACAGAATGGTCACCGGGGCCTATTATGCTAATCTTGTGAAGCAACTGCGGGTCAAATTGAAGGAAAAGCATTGAGGGAAATTGATGAGAGGAGTCATCTTTCATCAAGACAATGTTCCAGTTCACAAGTTGGTGGCGGCAGTGCCTGCCATTCATGAATGCAGCTTCCATGTTGTTGAACATCCTCCGTATTCTCCAGATTTGGCCCCTCCGGATTATTACCTGTTTACCAAACTCAAAAAGGAGCTCAGTGGTCACAAATTTACTTCAAATGATCACGTCATTCATGCTGTAAACTACTTTGTACTGACACAAGATGCTGACTTTTACAAAGAAGAATCTGTATGCTCCATGATTGCTGGACTAAGTGCATAAACTTGCAGGGGGACTATGTTGAGAAATAACCCAAAAATGTTGTCCACAAATAATCTGTTGTACCTTATGCATGAGTCATGAGTCAGTAAAAGACCATTTTTTGAGTTAGATGAGTTGAGGACTTTGGTGAACTGGTATTGGTGGGGTATAAATGGTCAGTATAAATGTATGGTGCAGTTTTTAATCTTTTTTTTTTTTTTTTGTGTAAAACTGCACCATACACCTCCACTTATTTAACTAATAATGCTACTTATTGCCTCTTTATTTAGCTAACATGTTATTTATTTTCCACATAACACATTCAAGAGAAGTATGTTATCTATTCATTCATTCATTCATTCATTTGCATGTCCCTTGTGGAACTTTGCCTCCCAAACAGCACTCCTGTAGGCCTCTCGGTTGTGAGCAAGATGGCCTGCTGCTGCTGCGTCCATTTGCAGATCGTCAACAATTTCTTGCAGCCATCTTCGTTTTGGTCTTCCTCTTGTTCTTTTTCCCATTATGTATCCTTCCAATATGGTCTTCTCTAAATTATCATGACGTTTAATGTGTCCAAAATATTTAAGTTTTCTCTTTTTAATCCTCTTTACTAGCCAGCCTTCTTCAATATTAAGCTCTTGTAATATAGATATATTTGTTCTTTTTTGTGTCCACGATGTTTGGAGAACTCTTCTGTAGCATTTACATTCAAAGGCAAGCTGTTTTGTATTTAATTGGCTAATGATGTAAGCCTGCTGTATTTCTGTTTAGCTAACAGAGCAGTTTTTTTATCTGTTTGTTGAGCAAAAAATTCAGTCTTTTATGTATGTTACCCAATAGCGTAACCTGTTTTCTGTCCTTAGTTCTGACTGACCGTGCTGAAGCCATAAGGATGTCACCAGATGAGAATCTGGACAAGGAGTTGGCTACGAAGATTACAGCCAAAGACTTGGATGAGATGGAGTCTGTCCTGGCAGAAATTGCCAAAGAGAGAAGACTGAACATTGAACATCATACCTTGAAGGGGCTGAAAGATGAAGTTTCTGAATACAAAGAGGTACATCGTCATCATTTACGCTGCTAGTAATTTTGTGACATTTTTTTTTTCACGCTCTTTCACTGCAGAATTAATTTCCATGGTCTGCCAGAATATGTTTTGAGGAGAAATTCTGGTAAAAATAAACTAAGAGGAAGTTACTTTCTAAGTTAAAAATATAGGTTGGGTTAGAAATGTGCTGTTTTTGTTTTATTTAAACGGCTGTATATCGCTCGGAGCATTGATTCACATAGGCATGTAAGATCTGCCAACACTGCCTGTGTTGTTTTGAAGTGAAAGAGTTCATGTACATCTTTGTCTGCTGCACTAAGAGCAGCCAGTGATCTTTATCATGTGCTTCTTCTAGAAAAATATTATTGATATTAAAATTTGTGGGAAACCCCCAGTAATTTTGTTTACTCCAAAAACAGTTAAGCAGGATAGTGAGGAATATCATAATTGCCAGCTTATAAGATGTATGAGCTTATGAAACACAAATCTTTTTTTTTTTCCGCTATGGAAATTTTATAGGAAAAATACAGTTGTATTGAATCTCATGATGCATTTAGTAAAATAGATGCCCATGGACGTAATTTTCAGGGAATTGGTGTGTAAGAAAAGTAATCTATCATTTAAAAAAAATGTTGAGTTACATCACTGGTTTTAATCTTAATCCTCAAAACCCAAATTGTTATCTTTAGAGCCAAATGAAGTATCTCTTGTAAATCTCCTGTGTATCAGAAACCAAGTTAGCACTGTCTTCAAACACCAAGTTAATCTTGGCACTGCCCACAATTATTAAATAATACAACAGCTGGCTCTGGTTTCACTGTGTCCCAAGAAGTTTTCTCCTGTTTTCAATCTTTCCCTATACAAGGGGAAGTCACTAAGTAACTCGCAAATTGAAATATTTTATCAGTGGCAGTTATCAGGTGGTATTTAAATATATCCTTAGATAGTACCATCATCCAACTTTATAATAGTTGTATGTAGGGGTCGCTGGGAGTTATGTGCGCATGAGCAAAGCAATAACAAAATGGCTACCCAACTATTAGTGTGTGCCAAAGAAGAACAGAGAAGTGTAGTGTGATTTTTGTGGGCTAAAGGACATTCAGTTGAGGACATTCATAAGGAAATGATTACAGTTTATGCTGAAAAGTGTTTATCACATAAAGTGGTCTATAACTGGTAAAAGAATTTTCTCGGGGACACACCAAAATTGTTGACAAAGTCCAACTTGGCCATCCTGTTCAGATTGCAACAGAAGCGACTGTGCAGCGTGTGAATGAGATTATCAGAGCTGATAGACGAGTAACGATAGACAATGTAGCAAGTGTAATCAGATGTTCACATGGCCTACAGAATAATGCATGAGCAGTTTAATTTTCTGAAAGTTTGCTCACGTTGGGTACCCAGAGATCTGAATGATGAACACAAAATGAACCAATTTGGTTTGTCATTGCAGCGTCTCTGCCATTACGCATAGGTGAAAACATGCTCCAAAGGATTATTACTGGAGACGAATCTTGGGTGCACCACTACCAACCCGAATCAAAACGTACCTCAGTGCAATGGAAACACCCGTCATCACCATGTGCAAAAAAAATTCAAGATTTCTCCTGCAGGGAAGGTTATGCTGACAGTGTTCTGGGGTTATCAAGGAGTGTTGTTAACCAAGTTCCAGAAGCATGGTGACAGTGTGAATTATGTATCATACTGTGAAGTTCTGTTGATGCTATGGGATGAAATTCGAAGAAAATGTCTTGGTCTGCTGACTAGAGGTGTGCATCTCCTTCATGACAGTGCCAGACCACATATGGCTCAGTTAACCCAAGAGAAAATTAGCCAGTTGGGTTGTGAAGTTCTTGAACATCCACCCTATAGTCCTGACTTAGCTCCAAGTGATTTTTCAGCTGTTTGGTCCATTGAAAAACCACCTTGGCGAGAGAAGATTTTCGAATGACGAAGAGGTGGAAACAGAAGTAAAAAAATGATTCAGAAATCAGACTTCCGATTTTTACGCCATGGGTATTGCATCACTGATTACACGATGGGACAAATGTATCAGTGTTGGTGCCGATTACGTTGAGAAATAGGGGAGTAATGTAGGTTCAAAAATTAAAAGTTTTCAAATTACTATCACATTTATTTTTCTTGTAACAGGCATTTGTGAGTTACTTAGTGACTTCCCCTCATAGTAGGCCTCCTCTTTCCTCCCATCCTTTTGGTATTCACTTTAAAGTCTGAAGACTTCGTTCATCTTCATGAAGAGACATTTAAAGGACGCAGCTCGAGGAGGTGCATTCAGTTACAAATTCTGTATAACAGAGCACTTGTCACAACACAGACCAGCAGAACTTGACCAATAAAAATTCCACCGTGCAGCATATGAGATGCACCTCATTTTTTTTTTTATGTTGAGACAAGTTTTTAATTGCAAAAAGTTACATCTTGTAATCTGGATGGAGTAGTAAGTTTTAGCCTTTCAGGACATGACACAAGAATTCCTTCTGACAAAGTGAAAATGAATTTTTCTTGGTGGCTGTCACAAGTTTGACAACTTCTTACATCTTACATCCTTCCTGTGCCGTTAAACGTCACATAGGGCTTGCATGGCAGTTTGTCTAGATTTCCTGTTTTCAGCGAGCTTTTCAGCCTCATCAAGGGATGTTATTCCCACTAAGCTGGCCCCTCTTAACAATGTCCTCCTTAGAGTTTCACGTGGTCGACCTCTTTTTCTTCGGCCTTGTATGTTCTACTTGATTGCTTGTTTTGGGATTCTGTGATTGTTTCTTCTCAGCACATGACCAATATATGTCCATCTTCTTTTTCTGATCACCCATGAGACAGGTTGTTGTTTGCTCATCTGTCTTATCTCTGTATTGTTCTTGAATTCATTCCACTTTATACATTGTATTTTCCTTAGAGCATTTGTTTTCAGAAGAGTCTAATTTCGTGTCTATTTCTTTAGTTGTTTTCCAGCTTTCACATGCATAAATGAAGGTGGATATTACATTTGAATCGAATAATCTTAACTTGGTTTTTGTGCTTATAACTTTTGAATGCCATATGTTCTTAAGATTCTTGAAAGTCAATGCTGCTTTTGCAGTTTGAATTCTAATTTCCTTTCTGGTGTCATCATCCTGGTCCATGTAGATGCCGAGACAACTGCAGTACAGATATTTTTTAATCATTGTGTCTCCTAAACATGAATAAAGTGTTCATCCAAAACGTTTTTTTTGTAAACATCATATGTAATTTTTGTATGAATTTATGAGATGCACATTTATTAAAAATAATGAAGAAATATGCTTGAGTGAGAATGTATGTACCATAACAGAAGTCTGCAAGGCTTTGAAGACAGAATCTGTATAGGTAATTGCACATGGAGCATTCAGCAGTTGTTTTCAGTGTTAAGTAGATTATTGCAGATGTTAAGTAGATTATTGCAAATGTTCAGTAATTATTGCAAATGTTCAGTAGATTATTGCAAACGTTCAGTATTTCTCTACAGGATTTGCAGGACTTGAAAGATGTAGCTGTGTCTCATAGAGGCGATGAAAAGCATTATAGTGAATCCACTGCCGCACGACTTCTGGCCAAAAAAGTCGATGAAATGATTGCCAGACTTGATACTGTCATGGTTGATCTTCAGGAGGAAAAGACTCACATTCAGGAGGAGATATCCAAAGAGCAGCAGGCAATGAAGAAAAAACATGGGGATGTTTCTTATCAGGAGAAGATAGAGAAGTATAAGTAAGTTGAGTATTGTTTTACTGTAACTGTTGTATCACTGTTGTTGATGTAATGTGTGCTTGAGAGTTTTGATGCTTGTGTTGAAATATCACTTTAGAGTCCTCATGTTTGTGTTGATATATCATTTTAGAGTTTTGATGTTTCTATAGAAATATCACTTTAGAGTTTTGATGTTTCTGTAGAAATATCACTTTAGAGTTTTGATGTTTCTGTTAATGTATCACTTTAGAGTTTTGATGTTTCTGTTAAATAGATTATTTGATAGTTTTAATGTTTCTGTTGTAACATCACTTGAGAGTTTTGATGTTTCTGTTGAAATATCACTTTAGAGTTTTGATGTTTCTGTAGAAATATCACTTTAGAGTTTTGAGGTTTCTGTAGAAATATCACTTTAGAGTTTTGATATATTTTTTTGTTTGTTTGTTTGTTTGTTAAAGTAGCACTTTAGAGTTTTGATGTTTCTGTTAAAGTATCACTTTAGAGTTTTTGATATTTTTTGTGTGTTAAAGTAGCACTTTAGAGTTTTGATGTTTCTGTTGAAACATCACTTGAGAGTTTTGATGTTTCTGTTAAATTATCACTTTAGATTTTTGATGTTTCTATTGAAATACAACTTGAGAGTCTTGTTGTTTATGTTGAAAATGTCACTTGAGAGTCTTGATGCCCGTGCTGCAATGTCATTTGAGAATTTTGGTGCTGGTATTGTCATGCTGCTTGACAGTATTAGCTCTTTTAACTATAGCCAGCCACTTACAGCTGTGAGTGGTCAGTGCTTTGGTCCATTTCAGTGTGAAGGTGATGGTAGCAGCCAGTGTCAGTAGTCTTAAAATTCTCTGTTTAATCCAGTTCTACATTTCCTTTTGCATTTTTAAATGTTTACTTCTGGTACAGGCAGGAAGTACTGTTGGTTTCGATGTCACCTGTGTAATTGCAATGTTAAGTGAAAATGGATGGTGTAATTATTCTTGATTATCATCAGTTGTTTTGATATGACATCAGTTCACAGAGAAAAAAATCAGTATAAAATGAAACGAACTACTAATCAGTTTTCACAAAACATTTCTACTGTGATTCACAAATGAATTGTCTACAAAACTATGCTGGCTTTATGTTTCAGTGTGACTGTCATGGTGTCTTATTCAGGAAAGCAGGACATTTTCTTGCAGTTCACGAACAACTTTTTTTTTCACTAGATATTCCTCATGGGCATATATTTTTCACACTCAACTACAGTAGCTGACTTCTAGGTTTAGTTCCCTTGAATTATATATAAAACACTTGTTATATTGAGGTAATTCACTTTCAGAAAAAAAAATTAGAAAAATCTGACACGCTTCTCATAACAGTTGTCATCACAAATCGTTTACGTGAGAACAGAGATCCCATTTATAGGGTTACATGCATTAAAAAGACTTTTGCCATTAAACATTTAAATATTTTCTTTTTTTTAGGTCAAACATCATCTCCATTAATGAAATGATTGATGCCCTCAAGCGTCTAAAGAAGGTTCCCAGTGATTCAAAATTACACCAGATCATCCGAGTTCTTGACCAAGACAAGGATGGGGTGATTGACATCAACGACGCTTTGAAAGTGAGACGTTTGTTGTTGTCAGCTTATAATCATCATCATGTATCAGACTGTATCACAAGCAGTCATTCTTTATATCTTAAAATTAATGCATTGCTTTTTTTTTTTTTGAATTTTAAAATTATTTCTGTTCATTTATTTTATGTTGAACAGATGTATTGTTCTGTCTGTTATCTCCTCTTTTCAGCATTCCAATGCTGTTTTCCATTTATTCTCAATGTTTTCAAATTCTGTCTTTCACAACCAGTGGATGCTGATTTTTAAGTAGATAAAATATTTTATCATTAACTCCATAAGTATGCAGGAAACATTGATTGATGCTGAAAAAGTTATCATTCTGACCAGGTAGGGAATGACCTATATCCATGGAGCTTCCATACTGTTTTACATATTCACCCTGAAATTCTACACATTTGGCATATTTTTTTTCTCAAGTTTCTTTAACCCTTCCAAAAAAAATTTCTAATATTTGGTCACTGAAACCCCCCAGGGAACAACTGTGTTAAGAACACACTTGTCTTTGTGAGACAGGGAACATAGATCTGTTTGCTTAAAAACTCTGACCTACTTCTGTAGCCCAGAAACTTGTAGCAATCAACACTAATTGTAATTGTTATTTTTGTAAAATGTAATGTCAGGTTGGTGGACGGATGGGGACATGGAGATCTCTGGCGGGGATGAGAGAAGTCTGGTGTGAAACCAATGAACCCAGGATGTGACAAGCCTATAGGTCTTTACAACAATGGCTATCAGAATGATATAAACAAAACAGAGCCAGCAGACTACAGGTAGCGGGGAATGGATATCGTTGAAGCACTCATCAGATTCCTCATCTCAAAGTCAGAGTGTCTTTGTGGAACTGTCTCAGAACCATCTGACATGGAGAAGGGACTTAAGTACAGCCACCAAAGGCTGGAAAACAAAAGTTTTGACCAGGCCAGCCTACACCACTGTCTTCACAGCAGTCCGAGCAAGACCACAGTCTGCCCTAGCAAGAAAAGGTGCTGAAGTCGGAGGTACCCAGCCAAAAGGTGCATCGCAAAAATTAGGGTACCATGCATTATCACTAATGAAATGTTTATATCAGCAGTTCTCAGACATGGTGCTCGCCCTGTGAAGACTAACCAGGCAGCTGCAGTGCCGGGCCCCCTGCCTCAAAAGGGTCCACCCAATGCTACTGGAGGTCCTCTTAGTTCGTCTTGTGGAGCCAGAAGATATGAGAGTAGAGCTAATGGCCAGAAAATACATCAGAAAACAACCAGAACTTAATATAATGCTGAAAGTTTCAGCAGTGTTAGAGAGATGGCTGTAGCAAAAAAGGTGGAACTAGAGAACATACTTTTTGCAGAGCAGGTAAATATATGCTGCATTCAGAAGACAGGGCGACCATCCCCAACCCAGCGTGTCACAGGTGGCGGATGGTGAAAGTCCTCCAGATATAGAGGATCCCTGTGAATAAGGAGTTATCCAAACCCAAGAACAATTATGCTTATTCAGAGTAATAGATTTGTCATGAATGACGTTAGTGGATGTTCCTTTGGAACAGCCTCGTCCGGTAGGGCAGCTCACGAGCCACAGGTGAGGCCAGATCGTCATCAAGCTACTGGTGGCAAAACTGACAAGTTCAAAATAGCAACATGGAATGTTAGAACTTTATTCTAGGCTGGAAAATTAGAAAATGTAAAGAGGGAAATGGAAAGGATGAAGATCAACATATTAGGAATGAGTGAAGTTAGATGGACAGGTGCAGGGAATATAAACTCTGATAAATATACAATAATATATTCAGGAAGTGAGAAACATGAATGAGGAGTAGGAATAATATTTGACAAACAAACAGCAAGGATAGTTGTAGGATATTTGAACATCTCGGATCGAGTCCTGCTAGCCCAACTGAAAGGACGACCAATAAACATAAATATTATACAAGTGTAAGCTCCAACATCTGAAAGTTCTGAAGAAGATGTACAGCTATTTTATAATGACATAGAGACAGCCCTAAAACACACAAAGTCACATGAAGTTACCATAGTCATGGGAGATTTTAATGCCAAAGTTGGAATAGGAAGAAGTTCAGACATCGTTGGTGACTATGGACTGGGGGAGAGGAATGACAGAGGTTGTAAATTAATTGAATGGGCAAGAATACAGAGCATGGTTGTAGGAAACACCTGGTTTAAACAACATCCTCGAAGACTGGCAACGTGGTGCAGCCCAGACAAAAAGACTTTTAACCAGATAGACAACAAATGATTCCGCAATGCATTACTGACAACAAAAACCATGCCAGGAGCTGACTGCAATAGTGACCATGGCCCACTCTGTGGAAAAATTAGAATAAAACTAAAGAAAGCAGGCAGAAAAGTGAGAAACATCAAACTGAATACAGAACTCCTTAAAAATGACCAAGAACTGCAAGAACAATACAAAGTTATTATAACAAATAGATACAATGCAATAGCAAAGATAAATAGTATAGATGAACAATGGGCAATGTTAAGAGATTCGATCCACCAAACTGTTAAGGAGATAATACCACCAAAAAAAGAAGCCTCTAAAAATAAATGGATGACAGACGACATCTTAGGACTGATATACAAGAGGAGGAAGAGTAAAAATAACGAGGAAAAATATAGCAAGATATATAAAGAGATAAGACGCAAATGCAGAGATGCAAAAGAAGTGTGGTTAAATGAATAGTGCAGACAGATAGAGGACTCTCGTAATAAAGACAGCAGAAACATTCACAAACGAATTAATGAACTCACAGGCAGGAAAACAAAATATACCACAGGATGCATGAAATCAAAAGAAGGTAAAATGTTAATGGGAAAAGAAGACATTGTGGACAGGTGGACAGAGTACATCGGTGAGCTATATGGAGGAGAAAGAGCAGAATTAACACCAGATACTGAAAACTGTTATGGACCACCAATACTTGAAGATGAAATCATAGATGCCATCAAACACATGAAGAAAGGAAAAGCAACTGGGCCTGATAATATAACAATAGAAGAAATAGAGGCACTAGAGGAGACAGGAATAAAAATAATAACCAAGTTACAGAATGACATTTACAACAGTGGTTATATTCCCAGTGACCTGATTAAATCCACGTTTATAGCACTACCAAAGAAACCAGATGCAAAGGAATGTGATGACCACTGGACTATCAGCCTCTCATGTCACATAATGAAGCTACTTCTGAGAATCATTATGAGAAGAACAAGGAAAAGATAAAAATGGAAATAGCAGATGAACAGTTTGGATTTGTTGAAGGAAAGGGAACACACAATGCCATTTATGCTTTACGAACACTAACAGAAAGAGCTTTAGAAGTACAGAAAGATCTTTACTTATGCTTCATTGTTACACCAAGGCATTCACAAGGTGAAACATAATGAAATTATTAAAATGCTTGAAGACATCAGTATAGATGGCAAAGACCTGAGGATTGTAAAACATCTATACTGGCAGCAAGAAGCAGCAATTCGAGTTGAAAATAGAACTGGAAAATATCAACCTATAAAACAAAGGATGCGACAAGGATGTGTACTATCTCCAGACCTTTTTTCTCTGTACAGAGAGAATATTCTAAGAACGATAATCACAGAACCAGGCATTAAAATTGGAGGATACAATATTAACAACCTTCAGTATGCTGATGACACAGTACTGATAGCTGAGAACCAACAAGACCTGCAAAATCTCTTGGATAAAGTGGCCAAAGAAAGTGAACAGAAAGGCCTTACTTTGAACATCAAAAAGACAGAAACTTTGGTTATATCTAAGAAACAGAATCCACCAGCATGCAGTATAAAATTAAATGGAACTATTCTAAAGCAGGTGCAGAAATTCAAATACCTTGGAGCAGTAATAACTTCAGATGGGAAATGCAGAACGGAAATTAGAAACAGAATAGGCCAAGCAAAGACTGCATTTTAGAGAATGAGAAACATATTAGCCAACACATCCTTATCAGTGAAAACGAGTCCTAAAATACTATATTGAACCTATCTTGTTATATGGAAGTGAATCATGGACAATAGGCAGGTCTACAAAAATATCATTGGAAGCAACAGAAATGTGGTTTATTAGAAGAATGTTGCGAATCCCCTGGACAGCAAAACTAACTAATGAAGAATGTATGAGAAGAGTTGGAGAGACAAAAAAACCTTGTCAAAAAAATAAGAGAGAGACAATGTACTTTCATAGGACATGCAGTGAGAAGAGGGGGCATTGAAAATATTATAACAACAGGAAAAATAGAAGGAAGAAGATCAAGAGGAAGACCAAGAGAAATGATACTGGACAGTCTGATGGGATGGTGTGAGAGGAAATCACCAACAGAGCTGATGGCCTGCATGAAGGATCGTGTACTGTAGAGAAGCATAATAGCCAACGCCAGTCAGCACGGCACCTGATGATGATGATGATGATTCAGAAGATACATCTAACCAAAGATGCCACCTTTAAAATCAGAGGTTACCAGTGTTTTAGATCAGACCGACAGAACAGAAGAAAAGGAGGACTACTCACAGTTGTTAATAATAACATCAGCGCATGTCAGGTGGGAGTGTACATGGAAGGAGCCGAATACCAGATGATCCATCTAAAAACCAGTAATACAGACTTCCACCTCCTTAACTGTTATTGTCCTAATGACCGACCGCCCACTTGCTGTAGAAACAATCCCACACAAAGAGATTTTGATGGTCTGTGGTGATTTTAACAGCCATTCCCAGAGCTGGGGCTTTGACCACATAGACAAGAGAGGAGAGGAAGTTGAGAGCAGGCAGGATGATAATGGACTTCTCCTGATCATCCAGCCAATGGATCCCCCAACAGTTTACTCAAGGGCTTGGCATACAACCTCAACGTACACTGCTAAAGCCAGGGAAAAACAGTGATACGGCCTCCAACTACAGGCCAATCAGTATCATTAGCTGCCTCTGCAAAACAATGGAACGCATCATTGTCCTGAGGCTAAAATGGTACCTAGAAAGCGAAAACCTCATTCCACAACAGGCAGGATTTAGGCAGTACTACAGTACAGAAGATCAGGTGAGCTATCTCTCTCAAGAGACTGAGGATGCATTCCAAGACAATATCCAGTGGTGAAAATATCTTCCTTATCCAAAAAGGCGGTGATTGTGACCTTTCGTGCTGACTTTTGGGTCATGAATTTCTTTGGGTGTGGAGATCTTGGAACCCCATTGATGCCACTGTAAGGACTTGTTTGATCACAGGATCATAGTGGTGTAAATCTTTGTTTCATCAATAACGATGAGTCATTCCACAAAAGTTATCACAAGATGGCTGAAAATGCTGTGTAATCAACTTTTGAGGTGTCCACTCAATTTCGTTTCTTGTCAGTATTTGGACTTTTTTTGGCATGCACTTGACTGAGAGTTTCTGCATACTAAAAAAACTCATGGATTGAGTATTCCTGTGTATTCCTTTGACATCTCTAGTGTCTTAGCAGTTGTTTTAGACAAAATTTATCAATCTGCCAAAATCAGGTCATGAACATGATCAACTTTTTCTGGAGCTGACACAGTTGAAGGCCTTTCTGATCTTGCTGCATCTTCGGTTTTGAAATCTTCACACTGGAAGTTAGCACACCACTTCATCACAAGTGAGTATGATGAGGAGTACTTGTCACTCAATATCTGCAGCATACACTCATGGATTCCCTTTGGAGTTTTCTTCTGCAGAGACAGGAACTTCATGACAGCCTGGAGTCCCACACTTGAAAATTTCCATATCTTTCGCTGACATGGTTCTGTCAGTGATCAGATAAAAGTAAAAAATTAGCACTATATTCCTGGAAATTGACACTTTACATTATAAAATAACACTCCTTCCAGCTACAATGACAAAATTACACTCAGATTTTGGAATGTGGGTTGGCCAAATACTTTTCAGCTCTCAAACTATAGAGAACAAAACAAGCACACAGCTCCTTAGATTATTAGAGGAAGTACCCCTATCTTAGAGAAATCTTTCAGCCCATTTAAACTCTTGATGCTGTAAAGGGGTTGGACCCCTCTTGGTCATGACTCCAGAAGTCATGCTGTAGGATTTTTTTTTTCTTTAATGAGAACTTGTATAAAAGGATGCAATTTTTATACTTCTGAATATCAGGAGAACTAGCAAGAAGTTCACATTGCTTGTAGTATATGAGCATGCCATCTTTTACTAACTAACTTTTTCGTGTTATTTAAATAAAAGATGTTTATGATTCCATCGGCTGATGTTTATGATTCCATCGGCTGATGTTTATATTATTGTCATGGCAGGTGCTTGAGCTGCTTAGCCAGGAAGACCTGAAGCTGAGCACAACCCAGCTCGATGAGGTCCTCAATCTCCTGAGACATGAGGCCATGTTGGAGGAAGAGGAGCGGCAGAAAGAGAAGGAGAAGAAAGATGTAAAGCAGATGGGCCAGAAACAGAAGTAATCATGAGGGTTTTCAGTAGATTATACAGCTAGTGTCCAAGTGTAGCTGTGCCATCAAGGAATGTTTTCAATGCTGTGTTTTCTGCTTTGGTGTTTGATGTGAAAGATTCTGCACCCTGAGAGTTGTATGTGTGTAAAAACTGTAAGTAAAAAGACGCTTGCAAAATAGTATGTGAAATGACACTGTGAGGTGACATATATTGAAAAAAAAAAAAAAAAGATGATTAAGTATGTATGTTCCCGATATACACAGAGACATCCCCATTGGTGTTCTGCCTCAACAAACTGGATAGACGCTGAATAATGTGCACATCTATGCAAGACAGACATCTTTGAAATTTACTCCATAGGAACAAATGCTGGGTGGAAGTGTATTATTAAAAAAGTTCGAGAAGAGCACTTCCAGAAATGAATATTGAAACTGAGAATATTCATATCAGTTTTTTAGAGTGTTGTGTGTTAATAGAACTGCTGATTATGAGCCGTTGCACTTTTTTTTTTTTTTTTTTCATTTTGGAAATATAGCCACTGGTCTTTCGTGCCTTCCCAGAGCAAACCTGCCAAGCAGCCTTCTCCACTGTTGGGGAAAATGTTGATCCCTGAAACACTGGTCTAGTTTTAGTTCTGCTGCAGAGTACTACCAAGGGTATTGTAGAGTGGAAGGATAAGTTTCAGACCTGTATTGCCTAGCTGTTTCTGATCTCATATTCTAGCCAGGGCTGTCTTAACAGCATTGGGGGCCCCTGGGCAGAGTAATGCACTGGGCCCCCACCATTCTTCTCTAACCTATGCAAGTAATTCAAGATTTGAATGTAGGGCCCCTGGGCAGTGCTCAGGTGGGCCCATGCGTTAAGACGGCACTGATTCAAGCCCGTTATATAAATGTTGTTTATTATTTATGAACCAGTCATAGCAGCTTATAATGATGTTTGTATGACACAGAAGATGAGAGATTTATTTCTTTGCGATATCATTCACGGAGTCTGCACATTCTAGATTCTTCCTGTTATGTATATAGTACACATGGCTGTTAGAAGAAGCAGTACACTTTATAAGTGGAAGTATTGAACAACATGCAGTTTAGCTGTTGGTTTCATATCTTGATGAACATTGACTTGTTGATCACTTTAAATGGTTGTAAAGAGTCTTATTTATAATATTATATAATGTTTTTTTAAATGAAATGATGAAAGTGTAGAATGTGATTGATCATTTATATTTTGGAACAAAAAATATTTTAAATGTGTGTTGGATGATATTAAAAGTCAGATAATTTGTTGGTAGCATAATCAAGGGCATTCAGATTTATAAGATACAGTTTTTTGTTGTTGTTAACAGCATCATGAAGGAAGTCTGGCTGTTATTAGCAGATGTCACCAGAAACATTGGAAAGTGGGTGAAAATAAATCTGTTGTCAGGAGTAGTTTGGGGGGGGGGGGGGGTAATTGGATTAAAGCAACAAAAGAGCATTTTCTGTTGTCACCAGAAAGATCTTAATTGCAACTCCTAAATGTATAACAGAGGCTGTGTGACTGTATGAACTGAAAATGAAATAAGAGAAAATGTAAAAACCAAAGACACTTAGTCCCAGAATATAGGTCATTGACTTACCAGAGCCATTTTGCTTTGTAATTCAGTGAGAAGAAAGATGAGAAATAGTGACTTGTTCTGTTTGAAATGATGGGTTATTCATTTTTATCTTTATCTGACACTGTAAAAATTAGTTTGAAAGCCAAGAGAATTGCCTATTTCCTGGGTGATTCGCACTGAATGTTTATCATTTAAAAAAAAAGTAATACTCAATCTCTGTGAATTTGTGGAGAAATTAACATGATTTTTCTAAAGCAGTTCATATATACTAAATTAAAATATATACTAACAGTATTGTTTCTGTAAGGATTAACCAGTATTTTTTTACAACCAGGTAGTTAGTCCCTTTGTGCCAGAAATATTTTTTTTCAAGAAAAAAAAAAACTGAAAGATTTTGTTAACTTATACAAATAAGCTGATATGAAAAATATAAATGTTTGTTTTTTTTTTTGGCAAAATGTTATTTCTGAAAGAGAAAAATTAATGTTTGCCATGTGGCTACAGTCAGTAAAACAGACACATTAGAATGTCAGTAAAACTGATGCAGTATGTAATAACTGCTGGACCTTGCTCATGTGCCGTGCAATTTTTTTAACTTAGACACCTGCTAGGACCTGATTCTCTGGAATGATGACAGTAATAAGATTTTCTGAAAAATTTATTTCCGTTTGAAATAATATCACTTTTGAAAATTACAGTTACAGAAAGTTGCTTATTTTTATATAAAAGTAATCAAATGCATCTATTTGGTTGTTTACAGTTCAGCAGAAGAAAAACTATTAGTTTTTCTTCTGCTGAACTGTAAGCAACCAAATATATCTATTGTAGTTGTGTTTTTGTTTTAGAGAGTATCGTAATATGCTTCCATTATTTGTTCAGATCAGGAAATATTTTACAACATTGGTCTGGCAACCTCACATAAGGAAACCACATCTGTGTCTCAGGGACAAAGCAATACTTTCTTATAAGTTATATTTACCTGCAGCATTTATTTTTTTCCCTCTCCTGTTTTCAGATATGGCCAGCAATTGAGCTTCAGTTGATCAGAGGCGGTTTGTAAATTGTTACGGCATGAATGTTTTGCCATTGTGCATTTTGTTTCTCCCTTGCCGTTCTTCATGTACTGCCACAATTTGTTTTCATGCATGTGTGAGAGAGAAGGAAGGAAAGGTGACAGAAATAATTTTGATCACACAACCTGCTAGTGCCAAAAGTTAAAGAAAATAAGAGCATTTAAACCATATCACCCCGTATGTCTTATATCTTGGTAGCACTTACTTGGGCTCTTTTTCAGTTTTTTTTTTTTTTTTTTCATGTGAATGTCTTTGTTTTCTGGATCAGAATCCTGTTTCTGAAATTTCCACAAAAATATGTTTGTTTATTTATTTGCTGAGTTTTAGGTTCAAGATGTATGATAAAATGTTTTGTCAGAATAGGAAACCTTCATTTCTTGCTCTATAGGTTAGGTTGTAGCATATGTGGTATTTGTATCAAGTGATGAGAACAATAGTCAATTTTTTGATATAAGAATCTTTGTTATTTTGTACATGAATGCATAAATTTTCCAAGAATATACATGCAGAGTCTCTAGATAGTGAAGGTAAGGTAAAGATAAAATCCCCATTTCCATGCATTAAAGCATATTGGGGTTCAGTGTTAGGTCAGTATTTCCAAGACCTTCAGCACATGAAAGTGTTATATGGTCTGTGTCACATCTGGCTGCATTTACCTCCTCAGATTTCTCTAGTACCCATTTTTAGAGGCTGGATGGACCCTGAGCTTTCTGGTGTGGTGCTACCAGAAAAGATCCCCACTGCTGGAATTTGAACCCAGTACCAGTGAATTAATAGACCAGGCATCTCTAGATGAGTATCCGTTCTTTTGGCGAAAAAGCGCTCTCGAGTTCCGTGCGTGGGGAGACAGGCTTTCGCTCCCTTCCCGGACGGCGAGAGTTAAGGTGTTTCGATGCAGAAGCAAGTGGTTTGTCCGTCGAGCGAAGCATGTAAACGGCTAGCCAGCCAGGTTCGTGATAACGATGTAGTACGGTTTTGTCGACCGATGGTCTCGAAATTGGCCCATCTCTCGCAAAGAGTATCGGGTCTGCAGTATGTAACGTGTGTTTTTGCGGGTGGCCAGGCTTTCTTCTCCGCTCGTTAGAGCAGAGAGAGCCGCCCCCGCCGGTTAAAGGAAATGAAACGCCGCCGGGGTCGAAAGGGATCCGCTCTGAGCAGAGCGCTGTCTCCCTTGCCCCGCGTCGGTCTGTCGGCAGATATCCGACAAAGGTTCGGTGAAGAAAGCTATCTGGTTGATCCTGCCAGTAGTCATATGCTTGTCTCAAAGATTAAGCCATGCATGTCTAAGTTCACACTGTCTCACGGTGAAACCGCGAATGGCTCATTAAATCAGTCGAGGTTCCTTAGATGACACGATCCTACTTGGATAACTGTGGCAATTCTAGAGCTAATACATGCTTACCAAGCTCCGACCCTCGTGGAAAGAGCGCTTTTATTAGTTCAAAACCAATCGTCGTTGCCCTTCGCGGGGCGCGGCGTCCCAACTGGTGACTCTGGATAACTTTGTGCTGATCGCATGGCCTTCTGTGCCGGCAACGCATCTTTCAAATGTCTGCCCTATCAAATGTCGATGGTACGTGACATGCCTACCATGTTTGTAACGGGTAACGGGGAATCAGGGTTCGATTCCGGAGAGGGAGCATGAGAAACGGCTACCACATCCAAGGAAGGCAGCAGGCGCGCAACTTACCCACTCCCGGCACGGGGAGGTAGTGACGAAAAATAACTATACGGGACTCTTTCGAGGCCCCGTAATTGGAATGAGTACACTTTAAACCCTTTAACGAGGATCTATTGGAGGGCAAGTCTGGTGCCAGCAGCCGCGGTAATCCAGCTCCAATAGCGTATATTAAAGTTGTTGCAGTTAAAAAGCTCGTAGTTGGATCTCAGGCGGCTGCCGTGCGTGGAGCGGTGCTCTTCCCGGCCAATGAAGAAATTTGCAAATGAGGTTGCCGCGCAGCATCACTGCGGAAAAGGTGGTTGAAAGGATAAATCGAAGCAAACAGTCAAATCACGGCACCTCTGGTCTGGAGGTCGGCCACGTCCTGAGTGCAGTCATATCGGGTGAAATGCATGAACCGGCTTGTCCCAGAGGTTAAGTCACTACTGGCTTGACTCTTCAAATGCCGCGCGTGGAGTGAAGCTCCTCCCGGTTAAGGAAGTAAATGCGGAAATAAAGGTTGCTGTGCGGCGCCGATGGGAAAAGGTGGTGGAAAGTGAAGTTTAACCTGGTATGTCCAGTAGTATCGCTACGAGAGCTATACCACGGCGCCTCTGCTCTAGAGGCCGCCTACGTCCGAAATACACCTACACTGGTGAAATATGCCTAAACCAGCATACACCAGGGTTGGAACTCGATGGCTAGACATGTCATGCCACCTCCGCTCTAGAGGTCGGTAACGCCTGATAAACACCCATACTGGTGAATTTTGCCTAAACCGGCTCATACCAGGGGTGAATCTTGAAGGCTATGAATGTCACAGTACCTCTGCCCCAGAGGTCGGTCCCGTCCCAAACACGCCCATACTGGGAAATGCCTAAACCGGCTCAACCCAGGGGTAGAAGTCACTAGTGGCGAGGATTCGTCCTCCTGGACAAAAGCTCCATCCTGGTCACAACTAGGAAGGGTAGCGGCCACGACCGCAAAATGCTGAAGTCGGAGACACTGGACCAGGGAAGTCTAGATAGGCAACCACCTCTCACCCGGCGGGGATGTCTGCGTATCCTAATCACGCTGAGGTTTTCCGGTGAGAAAGTCCAACCCTGGACTGGATGGGCAACCACCTCTCACCCGGCGGTGATACACGGGTATCTCAAAACGCGTCGAGGTTTTCCGGTGAGAAAGTCCAACTCTGGCCTGGGTGGGCTTACGCCTCTCACCCAGCGGGGATGCACTGATATTCCAAACACGTCGAGGTCTTCCGGTGAGAAAGTCCAACCCTAGACCAAACTGGTGCAATGAAAACCACGGTGTCACGCAATCCCGCTTCCGAGACCCACCAAGAATACAGGCTAAAGCACGGTGATACTCTGAACCCCTTGTGGTCCTTTCGTGGAACTCATGTGGTCTATTTTGGACCACACAGGGGACCACGGGACCTAACGAGGACCACATGCGTGAATTCAGTAGGTTCACAGTGCGGTTTTTGGTGGTAGAAGTGAACGAAGAAGAAGAAGAAGTAGATGAGTATGTAGTAAAAATGTAGGTCATTTTAAAATAGTATAATTGTGGATATTGTTATTTAATATTTTGCCAACTGTAAATAGATTTATATACTGGGTTTCTAGACTGAAGGTTTTTGTTTTCCCATAATTTTGTTTGTATTAAAAAATTCAGATACCAGATTTCATTCCAAGTAGCTCTATTTTTTTTTACCTACCAGTTCACCCTGTTACCCATAATTCACTGTTTGTTTCTTGTCTTTTATGCGGGTGTTTTGTTATTGTCTGGAGATATTAGTACCGTCATTTAACATTTTATGTTTTGTTCTTGAATTGTGACTCAGAGTGTAGAAGGGTTAGAAATATACAACCTGGATCTTAAAGGGTTTTTTTTTCCTCCTGTATGTAGAGAGATTCAGGGGATGAAATTACCTGAATGATAATAATTTAACATTTGTGTTGGAGATTCTATGTTGGTTATATACATACATGCATATAAAGTTTGGAATACTGTAGTAAATTGAATTTTCATAATTAACTTCATTTTTATGCATCTTATTTTTCAAAATCTAAATAGGTCATGAGGTGTTGAAAAATATTGTGCATGAATATGGAAAAATCAGAAAAGATCGTAGTTGTAAAATGATGTTTTTAAAAACTAGTTTTCACCAGGAAAAAAAAAAAAGTTACATTTTAAAATTATCTTCAAAATAAAATTGCTTGAATTCAGAAAGAGGAGATGAAAATGGCTTGAACACATACAACTATGAGGGAAGAAAACATACACAATTCTCAGGTTCAATAAAGAAACAAATTATGATAAAAAAAATTTTTTTTTTAAAAGAAATCTATATCAAATTTTCAGTGCCAAAATGCAACACTTTAGAGTGAATGTGTTTTTGGTGTTCGTTTCTGACATATTTTATTTAGAGTCTTAGAAAATGAACAAATCTTTCATTTTTTTTGGTCCATTTTCAATAGAAATTCACTGCTGCTTATTCCCTTCAATATTTCTGAAAGAAACAAAAGAAATAGATCATCAGAATATTTGTAGAATGTTCTGTTGGTCCTTTTTTTTTGTTTTTTTGTTTTTTGTTACATAGTTGTTTTGCACATAATAAATAAAAATAAACCTAATAAATTAATCATTTTGACCAGAATATGCATAGAGGATGTACAAAATATAGTAATATATAAAGGAAGAAAGTTAGAACCCTTCTATATAAGAACTGGTTTAAAACGAAGTGAAACATTATCTCCATTACTATTCAGCTTAGTACTAGAAAAGGTAATCAGAAAATCTAAAAAAAGAAAGTAGTATAGAAGAACAAGCTAAAATAATAGGATATGCTGATGACATCGACCTAGTGGGGGAAACTATGCAAGAAGTCATCAATACCTGCACACACCTGAGCGATGTGGCACTAAAAGTGGACTTAACTATTAGCCAAGATAAGACAGAGTATATGAAGATATGAAGAGACCAGAGGCAGAATGATCCAGATTATATAAATATTGGAGATATGATCATTAGGAAATCATAAACATACAAATATCTAGGCACAACCTTCAACAGAAGCAACACAGTAAGCGAGGAAATTAAAAGCAGGGTACATATAGGGAATAAAATATACTTTGCCTTACAGTACCTGTTAAAATACAAAATCCTGTCCCAAAACACCAAAATAACAATCTACAAAACTATAACCAATCGTCAGGTATCGATCAGAAACATGGAGTACAACAAAGAAAGATGAACATCAGTTGCAGATCTTTGAGAACAAGATCCTAAGAAGAATCTCTGGGCTGATAAAGGATACCAACAATGGAGAATGGAGAGCTAGGAAGAACACTGAACTGAACAGCTTATTAAATCCCAACAAATTATGGATGACTTGAAACAGATTACGCTGGTTTGGTCACATAGAAAGAATGGAAGAGAACAGACAAACAAAAATTATATATGCATAACAGGAGTATACGGAGACAGAGATGAGAAGACAACATAGAAGAGGATTTAAAAGAAATTAGTGTCACCAACTGAAAAGAGAAGATTAGGAATAGAGAGGAATATAGGTGAACTTTATCTGCAGCAATGAGCCTTAATGACTTGGAAAACTGAAGAAGAGGAAGTTGTTTTACACATGTATTGCATGTTGATTTTTCAACATTCACAGTTTGTTTCTATTTATTTATAGTTTTTTTTTAGTTCACAGGTTAAAATTTTAACCTGGTCCTATATATAAAGGCATGATTTTTTTCATGAACATCTGTTTTTGCTCTTCATACACTGAAGGCAGTGTGTACCTTGCCTTGTAGGCAACCATTCTCGAGATGCAGAGGCAACTTCCCTAGTGTGTCAGGTTCTGAGATGCTGACCTGGCTTAAGCATTGTCCGCAAGTACTCACTTTTCATAAAAGTCAGCACACTTCAAGTGTGCTACCCCTATGCTGTCACAGGCACTCATAGTCTCTCTTAATAGCACTCTTACAGTGACAGTGTGTATTATGTATTCATTTCTAATTAGGTGTCTAAAACCACCTGTCTTGGGCAGCTCTTTGCATATATATAATATATAAAAGTTAAAATTCCCATTTCCATGCCATTAAGGCATATTGGGGAATACAGTGTTAGGCCTGTATTTTCCATGACCTTCGGCACATGAAAGTGTGATGTGGTCAGTATCATGCCTGGCTGCTTTACCTTCCCAGATTTCTTTGGTACCCATTTTTAGAGGCTGGGTGAACCTCAGGGCCTTTTTGGTGTGTAGCAGAAAAAAAATCCCACTGCTGGGATATATATACATAATCATCAGGATCCTTGCTATGTGGTAGGGATAATCATGTTTCCATGTACCTCCTTCTTCGATGCTTTCAAGTGTTGATGATTTTCTGCCTAATAGTTAAGTCAGACTGTCCTTATCTTTTCCCTTGGCCTTCTCAGCCTCTCCTCCCCTTTTTATCTTTTCCTTCAATAGTATAAAACCCATCTCTTCTTGGAACATCTCTGTTATCATTTCAAAACGTGACCAGCAAATGTTGATTGGTGAAGCCATATAAGCTGTCCGCTTAATTTATATGTGATATTTATACTGGTGGATTTTGTTTTTTAAATGTTTATATTTTGGAAGATTTTCACATTATTTGCAGTGATCTTCTTTAATGATCAAAAAATATTTTTTTATGTTCGAAATACTGTTTATGGGAAATATGGTGATTATCAGTGGAAAATGTTCCAGCCAGTAGTATCTATGGTAACTTTTTGCAAAAGTGTCAAGTAGATATTGAGAAATATGAGGGCTGGTGGACCACAACTTGAGTGTACTTCCAGGAAACATGGCTGATGGACCACAACTTGAGTGTACTTCCAGGAAACATGGCTGAGTCTCTAGAGTCTTGGAGGAGATTGGTTTCAAAGTGTCCCCCAGTTATAGTCAAGCTTGTTGAAAAGCCTTGCAGTGCAATTTTCTTTGGAGGGCATACTGTTTTTTGTGTCCAAGAATCTCATTGATTATGTTTTGATTTTTTAATCATGAGGGAATTATTTGCCCCTTGCTGTTGTGATTCAGAGTTTATCCTTTTTTTTCCTTTTATAATCATTTTGATGTGTTAGTCATTAATTGCAAAAAAATAGGACAAACACAAGAAAGATGCTCAAAGAAGCTGTATGTTTATTTATGTTGCTGAACTTTAGTTAATTAATAGTTTTCAGTATAAAATGTCTAAGTGAACATGTGTGCTTTTTTTAAATGTGTTGAGAAACTGAACATTGTTTTAATTAGATTAGCTCCATCATTTTTTTCATTGTACATATCAACTCAGTCCCTTGTTATTTCCTGGTACATATCAGTTCAGTGTTCTATTTTTTACTGGTACATATCAACTCAATTCTCTATTTTTTTCCCTTGGTACATATCAACTCAATTTTCTATTTTTTTCCTGGTACATATCAGCTCAGTTCTCTGTTTTTTTCCTGGTACAGTTCTCAGTTTTTTTTTTCCTAGTGTATGTCAACTCTGTTTACTTTTTTTTTCTTGTGATACATATCAGCTCAACAGCAGTGCTGCTGTAAGACTGTTTCTTATCTGTTATCCTCATAATGAAATCCTTGCAGTAGAAAGCAGTGCTGCTGTAAGATTGTTTCTTATCTGTTATCCTCATAAAGAAATCCTTGCAGTAAAAGGCAGTGCTGCTGTAAGATTGTTTCTTATCTGTTATCCTCATAAAGAAATCCTTGCAGTAGAAAGCAGTGCTGCTGTAAGACTGTTTCTTATCTGTTATCCTCATAAAGAAATCATTGCAGTAGAAAGCAGTGCTGTGTCATCTGCAGATTTTTTTATAAATGTGAAATCTGAAACAGAATGTTGCTCATGTTTTGATCTGACTTGATCATCAGAAGGGAGAGAGTGGTGACATAAGTGTCTCGACCAAGAAGTGACATAATGTATCTCTGACATCCTTGAAATTTCCATAAATAGCAGTTGCTGGACCTTGATATATGACAACACTTATTTATTGTCCATGTATTTTCAGGATGTTGATAATTTAGTTGGGAAATCATAAAGATGTTTCACAGGGTGGGCATCAGCACTGTCTCAAAAGAAATAATGAGCTTGCTATGCAGGCGTGCTTCATCTTGGCAACTGTTATGTTATCCTCAGGAGAAAAAAAACAAACTCATTTGTAAATATTGTCTCTTTGTTTGTTTTTTTTTTATCTACCTTGCTCCTCTGTTAGAGCTGTGTCAGTGGTACTTTGATTATGTGTAAATATATTCAGCAGAATATTTTCCAGATTTCCACGCCCTTTTCTTGCCATACTTTACTGAAGCTGACACATTTCTTTTAATCATCCATAGATAACACATTGAGCATTTCAGCTACACACTGATCTCATGCATTGATATTTTTAGTTTCTAGAATAATTTCTTCTATTTTTTTGTCCATAATTTATTTTTTTAACATGGAGCCAATCTTAATGTCTGTATTAGCTGGATTAAAAAAAAAATAGTGGTCTGACTTCAGCTGTTATTTATCACCTATGGCTGGTTTCCATATTATTCTAAAAGAAGTTTACACAATTTTTTTTTTCATTGTGTTTATTTCTTAGAGTTGGATTAAAATTAACTTCCTCAACTTCTGCACTGCTGAACAGATTTCTGTGTCCAATCCCTTCCCTTTTTCACTCTCAGATCACAGCTTCTTGTGTTTCATATTTGTTATATTTTTCTGGGGCAGAAGTTGATTATTGAATTATTCCATGAAGTGCCTATGCAAAGTTCAACTTAAAAATTTAACTGTGCAGCATTGTGTATTTGACAAGAAAGTGACATGTCTTTGGAGAGGATATAAGTACTTAAAAGAAGTTAATTCAAAAAGAAAATTATTCATCTTTTGTTTTACATATTTAACTTGGTCCCTGTATTTCATTTAATTACCAGTTGTTTTTGATTTTGTGAACAATTCTTCACATCCTTAAAGAAATTGCAACTCAAATTTCAAATTGTAACTGAAAGAGGCGGGGGAGTAATATATGAAATACTTTAGCTTTGTCGGAATGTTTTTTTTATCTTTTTATCAGAAATAAAACAAGAATCCCCCCCACACAAGGCTTTCTTTTTTCTTATTTCAAAATGAAAAAATAATCTAATCATGGGGAAAATATTTAGTTTTACCAGCATTTTCCCTTGTTTTCTAACATTTTTTTTTTCAGGAATGAGTTTAGGGTAATGTTTCATGTTAACCTTTGTTTTGTTTTTATTTTCTTTTGTTCGAAAATATTGGTCTGCTTGTTATAGTTTTTGTGAAGTTTTTTTTTTTAAATTTTTGACCTTTCCTGCAGATAACTTAGGTATGAGCAATGAACTAATTTTTGTAAATTTGCATATTCTGTAACATCTGCGAAGCGTGATTTGACAAGGAAATAATGTAAGATAAGTGGTTTCCCTTTACCATCCACTCAGTTTGTACATGGTGTAATCAAAAAGTATCTGGAATGAAGGCATAAGTATGGAACCGACTGACACACTCAGAAGGGAATAGGCACAGTTGACCTTGTCACGTTCTGCATATGAGACGTAAGTCACATCTCCCTGCCAGCTTGCCTGGGAAGTGTATTTTTTTTTTCATGTTGTGTGTATTCTAAGGAGGAAATCCCTAGCAGGAATTACCAAGGTGCATCCACATACTGAAGTACTAGATGACTGGTTTAGCCACTCATTAACGTGGAAATGGGTTTTGGGCCATGTGACTGAGCACATGCACGTAGTTCCAGACACCCCTCACTGGTCCGCCAGCATTCAGCAGTTAAGTCATTGCCAGGCACGTCAACTAACACAGAGCGGCATTGTCAGGTGCAGGATGCTGATGGATATGTTGGGGGTGGGGGGGGGGGGAACCTGAGAACCTTTGGACATGTCTGAGTGCAGCGATGATGACCAGAACCATAAACCATTAACCCCCAGCTTGTCTGCTTTGTTTACAGTGGTGCTTTGCTCTTATTTATCAGGATCTGTTATCATTCATTCATTCATTCATTTGCATGTCCCTTGCGGAACTTTGCCTCCCAAACAGCACTCCTGTAGGCCTCTCGGTTGTGAGCAAGATGGCCTGCTGCTGTTGCATCCATTTCCAGATCATCAACGATGTCTTGCAGCCATCTTCGTCTTGGTCTTCCTCTTTTTCTTTTTCCCATTATGTATCCTTCCAATACGGTCTTCTCTAAATTATCATGACGTTTAATGTGTCCAAAATATTTCAGTTTTCTCTCTTTAATCCTCTTCACTAGCCAGCCTTCTTCAATATTAAGCTCTTGTAGTATAGATATATTTGTTCTTTTTTGTATCCACGATATTTGGAGAACTCTTCTGTAGCATTTACATTCAAAGGCATTTATGTGTTTCTCAGCTGTTTTGTTAGGTGTCCAGGTCTCACAGGCATATGTTGCGATGAGAAAGATGCATGCCCTTAAAAATCCTATTTTTGTGGTTCTGTCTGCTCCTCTCCACAGATTCTTTATTTTTTTTACTTTCTGAAGAGCGATAGATGTCCTCCTTTTAATTTCCCTCATTGTATCTCCATTATTAGTTAGTAGTGATCCAAGATATTCAAAACTCTCCACTTCTTCCAGTTTTTCCTCATTGATACATATTTCAGTTGCCTTGTTTGTTTTGTCAGT
Source organism: Achatina immaculata (assembly GCA_009760885.1). Lineage (NCBI taxonomy): Eukaryota > Metazoa > Mollusca > Gastropoda > Stylommatophora > Achatinidae > Lissachatina > Lissachatina immaculata. The sequence goes on from CM019721.1 coordinate 40,341,593, forward strand.
TGTCATCAATTTAGTTTTCTTTGCATTAAGATAGAGGTTCTGCTCTTCGCTGTTCTTGCGGACTGACATAATTAGTTTTTCCATTCCTTTTTGTGTTGTGGACAGCAATACTGTGTCATCAGCATATCTAATCTCTGGTATTTCATCTGTTCATCATAACTGTCATATTGGAAAAACTGGTTCAGCGAAACAGGTCCTTTTTTCAGCTGCTCATGACCTGCTTGAATGCGTAAAAAATGATGAAAACTCTCTAAAAACAATCATAGCTCGTGATGAATCATGGGTTTATGGGTATAATCTTCACAGTGGAAGACCTAAACATCTCCCGGACCCAAAAAAGCATGACAGAGCGACAGCAATGTCAAGTCAGTGCTGACTATTATTTTTTTTTCAATGACGGTGGAATCATGAATATGCTCCACTGGGTCAGACAATCAACAAGGAGTACTATTGTGAAACTTTGCAGCATTTGAGGGATGCAGTTTATTGCAAAAGGCAGACAGTGCATGAGAGTGGCGAGTGGCAAAAGCCACCATGACAATGCACCTGCCCATGCTTCGCAGCATGTGCAGCAGTTTATTGCTAAGCACTATATTCCACAGGTCCAGCAACCACCATATTCACCTGATATCACTCCCTGTTACTTTTTTCCTATTTCCAAAAATAAAATACCACATGAAAGGAAAAAAAGATTTCAAGATATCAAGGAGATCAACAGAATGCAACGAGGCAGCTGTTATTCATATCAGAAGATGACTTAAAGGATACTTTGAGCCTAACGGACACACCTGGTGGAAGGACAGGCTCTCTTGAGTGGAAAACAGCTGGGTTAGAAATATCCAACTTTTCATTTTGTTTAGACTTTGCCTAAGTATCACTCTGAGCATTGATTCGCACAGGTGTGCAAGAACTACTAAAACTGGCAATACTGTATTGAAGTGAAAGAGTTAATGAATGAAGGATAAGATAGCCCTTACTGACTGATACCACACACCACAGTTAGAAAACATAAGATGGCCCTTACTGACTGATACCACACACCTCAGTTAGAAAACATAAGATGGCCCTTACTGACTGATACCACACACCTCAGTTAGAAAACATAAGATGGCCCTTACTGACTGATACCACACACCTCAGTTAGAAAACATAAGATGGCCCTTACTGACTGATACCACACACCTCAGAAAACATAAGATGGCCCTTACTGACTGATACCACATACCTCAATTAGAAAACATAAGATAGCCCTTACTGACTGATACCACACACCTCAGTTATAAAACATAAGATAGCCCTTACTGACTGATACCACACACCTCAGTTAGAAAACATACAACCACTTAATAAAAGTATATTTATTTGTGACTAATACATTGCAGAAAGTTTCACATTATTTATTAAAGAAATAAAACATGACATCAATTTTCAAATTTCTAAAGTAATTACTTCTTGGCATTCCACAGTTACTACATTTTTTCATAAAATTCATTGTGAAGAATGAAACTAAAATTGCATAATAAGAATATTCACATGCATAAAAGATTATTCACAAAGCACATTTCTGTTATTTTCATTTGGTTTTCTGAAATTTTTGCCACTTTTCCACTTTCTAAGCAGATATCTGTGTTTCTTTCAATAACAGTTTCTATGTTATTTAAAAAATTTTCTTCCCTAACTTTTCTTGATTTTCTTGTAAACTCTACTAAAAGATATTTCATCTGTTGACAGTGGTTTCTATACTTGTACACCGTCTGGTAAAAACCCTCTATATCAATTCCAGTATATTTTTATCATATTTTTTGGGCAGTGGTTTCTCTACTTATGCATCATTTGGTACCCTCTAAATCAGCTGCATTATCCTCTTTTCTCTTTTCATATACTATAAAGCACACCTGTTGTTTAATTACTGTCAGTTAAATCTCAGGTTTGCCAAATAAAATATATCAGCTATGTGTAAAAAAAAATATACATTATACATGAAATATGGTAAACAAACAAAAAAATATACATTCAAGCTATTGTGATTTATGGTTTGGATATTACTACAGTATTGCCATGCTACAGACAAGCATAAGTGCTAAAATAATATACATTTCTCTCACACCTTTATTCAGTGTGATACTACAAAATGCAAGATAAGCTAATATGTACAAAATGAGCATTCAGAGTTGTTTATTACTTCCACTTCTGTGTTATATTCTACAAGAAAAATGTTCTTAGTTTACAAAGAAGGAGCTATATAACAATAGAGATGGGGCACACAAGCCAAAAAAAAAAAAGCTGAGGAAACCCTGGCTTAAATTACTTATGCTCTAACAAACTGAAAATAGTTCCTCCCCCTAAAGAACACATATCAGTGTATGTTCTCCCTGAAGATGGACCTAAATATGTTTACCACTTGCTATACTCCACTCACCAATATTCATCATACAAAAATCTACTCTGACCACAAACTTAAAGTGATCATACAAATTGACAGAAAGACAGGTAAAATTAATCATGACTCCAAGGAGCTATCTGATGAATCAGTATCTAGTGGGAGCTGCTTGTGGACAAACTTCAGCTGCCCGCTGGTGAAATCAGAAACAGCCTGTCCTGTTCCTGCCAGTACCCATTTGTATGTGAGAAGACCTTCTAAGCCAACAGGACCTCGTGCATGGATGCGAGATGTGCTCACACCAACTTCAGCTCCTGCCATATTAAATGAATTTTGAAAAGATAACTTTTTTTTAAAGGAGGTATACATCAAACATCTTTATCAATGAATGTTAGAAAACGAGTCCTAAAATGCTATATTGAACCTATCTTGTTATATGGAAGTGAATCATGGACAATAGGCAAGTCTGCACAAAAATCATTGGAAGCAGAAGAAATGTGGTTTATTAGAAGAATGTTGCGAATCCCCTGGACAGCAAAAATAACTAATGAAGAATGTATGAGAAGAGCTGGAGAGACAAAAACCTTGTCAGAAAGATAAGAGAGAGACAATGTACTTTCATAGGACATGCAATGAGAAGAGGGGGCATTGAAAATATAACAACAGGAAAAATAGAAGGAAGAAGATCAAGAGGAAGACCAAGAGAAATGATACTGGACAGTCTGATGGGATAGTGTGAGAGGAGATCACCAACTGAACTGATGGCCTGCATGAAGGATCGGGTACTCTGGAGAAGCATAATAGCCAACGCCAGTCGGCACGGCACCTGATGATGATGATGATACATCAAACATGGAGCACACTTTACTGGTATTCATTTTATCAGTTTATTACCAGTTTAAACTGGTTCATATATAAACTTTTGCAACATGAATCTGGTTATACAGTGAATCTGAGGAAACACGAGGAAGATGCAAGATGGACAAACTTACTGAGAAAGGATATAGATAAGAATAGTTACACAAGGTTTGAACTTTGAGCACAGTCAAACAAGTTCAATGCAGATGATATAACTGGGAAAGATAAAAGTAGTATTTAATACGTGAGAAACATTAAACTAATATTAAACACAGTTTCAAAATATCACAATATCTTGATTTAAGGGCTAAGTGCATACCACTAACCAACCAAATCAACCTATCACATTATTTGTGACAATGCATTTATTGTATATTACTTCACCCTCTTTTATGCCCATTCCCTGAAAACCCATATGAAACATGTTGAAAAGGACAATCAAATAGCTGCAAAATATGTAGAAAAAAAAATCGTATGGAGTCAAATAGCTAAAAATCAAATGCAGTACATTCTGTAAGAAATAGTCATGTCAAACCATGTTTCAATTTCCTCTGAGGTGAAAACCTGATCTTCAGAGTCCACAGAATACTTTATCTACACTGAATCACCAATGTTCATTCTCACAGAAATTCTGTAACCTTCAATGACAAAAACTGGAACATAGTATGAATTAACAATCAAAATCTTACCCAGTCCAAATCTGTAACCGTCAGCAAATCTGGTGCTGGCATTCCAAAACACACAGGCACTGTCAATCATGTTCAGAAATTTATCTGCAGCCTCCCCTGATGAATAAAAGAAAGCTTTGATTCAATGGTATTTGGTTAAGTGTTCTTAAAGGCAAATGAAGGGATTGAACTAGTTTGATACTTTGTAAAAAAAGCATGTTAGTAGCCAAACTAAACATGAATCAAATTCATATGTGAAAGTTATAAACTCAGTCTCTGATGTTATTATGTTCCTGTTGATGCAGCTGTAGAAACTGGTACTCGTCAGTCTCTGAAATTGAAGGATGTTTGCATAAAAAGTGAGGTGCAATTGAAAATCTTGTGAATATGGTTATCGCTGCACAAAATATATAAACAGATGTTTGTATGAAAATCACTGAAAGAAATAATGACGATTCGCATGCAGGTTATCCCTAAAAATATATACAATGTCTGTTTGAATTCATTCCACTCTAGCAGTAAATGCTGGTGACTGATCAATACTTTAGAGATGCAGCATGATTACATTTTGGAAGAGCTGACTTTTGAATGTCTGTCTGATGTCATGATCTAAACTTCTTTCATGAGGCAGTTCAATATATTCTCAGAACTATAGAAAGAAGAACTAAAATCACAAAAAGTGAAAAATTTGTAACTAAACAAAGATAAATCTTTGTTTCCTTCTGCATATGAGATTTTGACACAAAAAAATATGAGTATGGGTAAAATATTAGAACAAAAAAATATTCCAAGTAAAAGAATTATAGAAAAAAATACAAGGGAGCACAAGGAAGAAAACATCAATTTTTTTTTTTAAAATCCTGAAACATGAAGCAGGTCAAATAAATTATCCTGTGTGCAACAGGAAAATATATTGAATAAAAAGCAGAATGTTTTGGTCTAAACTATGAACTAAGATCTATGAGGATTAATAATACAAAGCAAACTGCCATGAGTGAACTTCTATAAGTGAGAAGAAACTTGATAAAATAAAAACGAAAATTTGCTAAGTTTAATTCACAAATAGAAATAAGATTATCAGATTTTACTGCTTTTTTTTTTTTTTTAGTCAGCCAGCTACTGTCATCTTGGTAGTTTTTGGTAGAAAGAATATTTGTCTACAATCTGTGTATAAGGAAGCAAAATCCTGTTGGGATTCTTTGATATACATGTAAAAATTTTTGGTTCTGCTAACATAAAACATTTTAAAGTTAGGTTTGTCTGATGAGGACATTTGGAGGAGGAAGACTAGAATTAACACCAGATACTGAAAACTGTGATGGACCACCAATACTTGAAGATGAAATCATAGATGCCATCAAACACATGAAGAAAGGAAAAGCAACTGGGCCTGATAATATAACAATAGAAGAAATAGAGGCACTAGAGTAGACAGGAATAAAAATAATAACCAAGTTACTGAATGACATTTACAACAGTGGTTATATGCCCAATGACCTGCTTAAATCCACGTTTATAGCACTACCAAAGAAACCAGGTCTAAAGGAGTGTGAAGACCACCGGACTATCAGCCTCTCATGTCACATAACGAAGCTACTTCTGAGAATTATTATGAGAAGAACAAGGAAAAAGATAAAAATGGAAATAGCAGATGTACAGTTTGGATTTGTTGAAGGAAAGAGAACACACAATGCCATTTATGCTTTATGAACACTAACAGAAAGAGCTTTAGAAATGCAGAAAGAATTCTACTTATGTTTCATTGATTACACCAATGCATTCAACAAGGTGAAACATAATGAAATTATTAAAATGCTTGAAGACATCAATATAGACGGCAAAGACCTGAGGATTGTAAAACATCTATACTGGCAGCAAGAAGCAGCAATTCAAGTTGAAAACAGAATTGGAAAATATCAACCTATAAAACAAGGGGTGCAACAGGGATATGTACTATCTCCAGGCCTTTTTTTCTCTGTACAGAGAGAATATTCTAAAAATGATCATCAAAAAACCAGGTATAAAAATTGGAGGATACAATATTAACAATATTCAGTATGCTGATGACACAGTACTGATAGCTGAGAACCAACAAGACCTGCAAAATCTCTTGGATAAAGTCACTAAAGGAAGTGAACAGAAAGGCCTTACTTTAAACATCAAGAAGATGATTATATCTAAGAAACAGAATCCAGCAGCATGCAGTATAAAATTAAATGGAACTATTCTAAAGCAGGTGCAGAAATTCAAATATCTTGGAGCAGTAATAACTTCAGATGGGAAAATGCAGAACAGAAATTAGAAACAGAATAGGCCAAGCAAAAACTGCATTTTAGAGAATGAGAAACATATTAGCCAACACATCCTTATCAATGAATGTTAGAAAACAAGTCCTAAAATGCTATATTGAACCTATCTTGTTATATGGAATTGAATCATGGACAATAGGCAAGTCTGCACAAAAATCATTGGAAGCAGCAGAAATGTGGTTAATTAGAAGAATGTTGCGAATCCTCTGGACAGCAAAAATAACTAATGAAGAATGTATGAGAAGATCTGGAGAGACACAAAAAAATCTTGTCAAAAAAATAAGAGAGACAATGTACTTTCACAGGACATGCAATGAGATGAGGGGGCGTTGAAAATATTATAACAACAGGAAAAATGGAAGGAAGAAGATCAAGAGGAAGACCAAGAGAAATGATACTGGACAGTCTGATGGGATGATGTGAGAGGAAATCACCAACTGAGCTAATGGCCTGCATGAAGGATCGTGTACTCTGGAGAAGCATAATAGCCAATGCCAGTCAGCACGGCACCTGATGATGTTGATGATTGTCTGATTTACATACTATTAGATAAGACTGAACAACTGTATTTAACAACAAAAGCACTGACTATTATTTGTGACAATAGCATCTGTATGTGAACTTCCATAAGTGTTGATATGTTGTATTGCACCATCAAGATCATCCACAACTTCTATGGCACACTCCAAAGCCCCATACTCTGTGCGCATTGATATTGCCAAAGTAGGCCCAAATCTTAGGAGTTGGCTCAAATTTGGTCCAGCATTAATTTTTACCTGCAACAAAATACATCATTTTATGCATCAGTTGGATGCAGTAATTGTGCAGTAACCTATAAGAACATGGATCAATATAAAACAGCTGCTTAACCCTTGCACATCCATTTTTATAAAAGGCAAAGACATGCATAGACATCAAATATAGTCCTAGTGTGATAGTGTATCTATCTGGGCCAATGAACTTGGGCTGACCAAGCTGTGCTATCTCTCTGTTGGTACCAACCTTAGCCTGGTTAACAAAGTATAGACAGTGCTGTGATCTCATAATGGTGGAAATGTATAAACTAGGAAAAAAGTAGGAACAGCTTTATTACTTAATGACTACAAAGTTGTATCACAGCTTTACTGCAGTGCTTCATGTATAGGTGTATACTTATACACTAATTACTGTGTGTTCATGATGGTGGAATATGCTAATAAGCTTCTTCTTCTTTATTAAACACTTTCACATGTCAGCTTGGATATGCTACCATTTGTCTCAGGCTGTTAAGATCACCATACAGTTTGTTATGGACTGATAAAGATGACAGCCAAAAGTGCTGTATCAGTTTTTCAAATGAAGGGCAGTCCTGTAACAAGTGCTTGCTGTCATTTTGTCAGTACCACAAGTGGATTCTTCAGTTGTGCCTATCTTGAACCTGTTAAACAAGTGATGTCTCAATCTATTGTGGCTGCTAATAAGCTTGATTTTTTTTGGGTCCAATCTGGGTCTTCAGACTAGCCACTATAACTCACTTAACAGCCTGACAGAGTGCTTGTGCGTTAACATTTTCATTGCTTTGGCTTCTAAGAACATCTTGTTCACAGTTCCAGTGAAGAAAGAGCAGAAACAAATTTGTTAACCTGTTTTGGTACATGAAGGTGTCATTTTTGCACCCTCCTTGTAATCTGACACATGTGAAATACATAACACTTTACACAGAATGTAATATCAAAAAATTTTTCAATAAGGAAATGAAAAATGAGATAAAGTCACATGTGATGTATATCTCACATTAATGTCATATGTTAATCTAATACATTTGTTACTGAATCTAATTTTATAAATGCAATTTTACATAAATTAATTATTTTCAATATGTGCCTGTATTTATCTAAAATATCTGCAATTAAGGATTATTTATTAAATGAGTAAGTACAAATTTTCATTATGTACCATCATAAATTATGCTTTTCAAAAAGTTGATTTAAATATTTTTTATTAGAAATTCTGGATTATTTTAAGAACTACTACATGATTAATTCATAGAAATACACTGAATATAAATGTGATCCTTAGTTACAACTATTTCTTGTAAACTTAACAAGCCAAGTTATCAGGGTACAGATTCTTTTATACTTCAACCATCTAATCAATAGCAACATGATCCAACTGTGAATATTCCAGACTAGGATAAAATGCTCAGGAAGGGAATGAAAGCTAATGATTCTAACTTTTCAAGTTGGGCCAATACAAAGAACAATCTATTAAAACCATAAACAAGAGAAAGAAACAAAAGTTTTAAAAAATACAAGAAGTAAAAAGCAAATATCAATCTTCCTTTTTTCAAGATTTGGTAATTTCCCTATTTCCCATTGTTATTTTTTCTTAATTCCATTACTCAAGAAGAGTATGCAGATGTAAGAAAACAATAGTGCATAAAATGGAAAATATTATAAAAATATATGTTAAAATGATATTCTTTCAAGAAAGATTCACTAGTGCTTAAAAAAAAAAACTTACAAAGATGATGTTTCTGTTACAGCTACTGCTATTCCCATGCTGCTGCTACTACTATTACAACTTCTTTTACTAATACTACCATTACTATTACAATTTATTTAAACTTAATTCATGATTCTCTGCAGTTTAATATGGTATTATATATATATATATATATATATATATATATATATATATATATAGAGCCAATTTGTGATCCAGTCTAACTTACACCCTGAACTCTGAGCATCTCACATATTTTATCAAAGAATGGACCATCTCTGTGAGATCTGTGGATGAGTAAAGTCTCCATGCTGTTACATGCTGCTGGGTAGTTGCACTTGGCATCTTTCACTGGAGAAGAAAGATAAGAAAAATTGTATTAACACCAGCTTACCTAACTGTTATTGTCACAAATGCAAAGGATGTAGAAAGATCTACCTCTGAATTTGCTTCAGAGGCATCATTATGGAATAACTTTCTTGTACTATCTCATCTAAAACCTACTCTTTAGCTTTCTTTTTCTTTTCAAATGATTGTTTTACATTAAGGATGTGTGTGTAGTGTGTAACTTTAAATCTTTTAAATCTTGACTTCTCAGAGGTTATACTATATGTTCAAGTACACTCAGCTGCACTCAGGGATGATATATATGAATTACATTTTAGTACTGGTAGTATGTGATTGCAAACAAATGCTGATCAGAAAAAGAAGATGGATTATGTCAGTCACGTGATGAGAAGAAACAATCAGGGAATCCCCAAACAAGCTATCAAGTGGAACACAATAGGCCGAAGAAAAAGAGGTCGACCATGTGAAACTCTAAAGAGGACATTGTAAAGAGAGGCCAGTTCAGTGGGAAAACATTCCTGATGATACTGAAAAACTCACAGAGGACAGGAAATCTTGGTAAACTATCATGTGACATTTAGTGGCACAGGAAGGATATAAGATGTAAGAAGTATGTGATTTTAATTATATTGCTCTGAAGTAAAAAATTTAAAACATGGTGATGATAAAAAAAGAAAATTAAAATATACATTCTTACCTACATGGAGTGCCATCTCTGGATCTACATCTTTGTCAACATATACATGGCAAATTCCTTCACTGTGACCTAATACAGGGATTCCCTGGCTGAGCTCCTGGATGCGACTAACAAGTTCTTTGGAGCCTCGTGGAATCACCAGATCAATGAATTTATTTAGCTGAAGAAGGTCTGCAATGTCTTCTCTGCGACTGATCTGTAAGATAGGACATCTGTTAAGTGATCACAGAAAGAGAATGTTTTACTCATAGATAAGCAAGAAGAGTGATAGTTGCAATTAAAGGTTCAGTGCTGGTTTTCTGCATCAAATGCCCATGAATCACTGCTCTGAGTGTTATTTCAAGTTTAATCTTAACTTTCACATCACCAGCCTTGTTCTGCCTGTCATTTGCAACTCTTTTCTTTAATAATTAATGACTTTTATTCATAACATATGATACAACATAAACTTTTTTTTTAAAGCGTGTAAAAAGAGCACACACCTCCATGTGGTACCCGGGATCTGCAAAGAATAGGACCACTGTATCCTCCACGCATAATTGTAAAAGGCAACTAAGGAGGGTTCGGCATAGGGTCAACAACCCTATCTGGTAAAAAAACTATCAGACTGCTACAGAAACAGAAGCAAGGGAAAAAACAAATGCAGGTGGAAGGAGAAATGTTTATCAGGAAACTGAGCCCATGAAGGTTGTGGATGAAAGCCAGCCACTGGAAGTCCCCAGCCTGACTGCAGACCTCCTGGAACCTAAACACAAGATGCAAATAGGCAGCTGGAATGTAAGAACACTTAATCAGACTTGAAAACTAGCACAAACCATCAAGGAAATGCACAGATACAAACTAGACATACTAGGAATACAAGAAGCAAGATGGACAGGACAAGGCAGAAGGAAATTAACAACACAGCACACAGAAGATACAATAATATGGTCAGGTAAAGAAGATCATCATGAAGGAGGAGTAGCATTGATTATAATAAAAGAAGCATCAAGAGCATTGCTGAAATGGACCCCTATAAATGAGAGATATGCACGCTTCAACTCAAGATCCACGAATCTGTCTATTATAGTTTGTTATGCACCAACAGAAGCAGTTGAAGTGGACTTGAGTAATTATGCACAAAAAAGACAAAGAAGTGAAGGAATCATGCCGTCAAGATAAACGTCAATACTATGACAACTTAGCAGAAGCAGCAGAGAAAGCAGTATATGCAAATGACATGAAAACCATATACAAAATCACAAAGCAGATGACAGGTAACTTCAGCACAAGATGTGAGAGTGCAGTAAGGACACATAAGGGACAACTGGTCAGTGGATAAAGAGAAAAAAAATTGAAAGATGGAGGGAACACTTTAACACCTTACTAAACAGAACACAAGCAGTACAAACAATACCTGAAGCAAAAACTGAACTAAACATCAATACAGGACCAATAACAATAAGTGAAGTAAAGGAGGCAATAAAGAAGCTAAAATTAGATAGGGCACCAGGTGAAGATGAAGTGACTGCTGAGATGTTGAAAGCAGAAGAAACAGAAACACCAAAACAACTCTTCCGGATACTACAACAAATTTGGGATCTAGAAAAAGCTCCAGAGGAGTGGAAAACTGACCTTATAGTAAAACTACCAAAGAAGGGTGACCTCAGAGATTGCGGGAATTGGAGAGGCATTACCCTCTTGCCACTCACCAATAAAGTATTTTGCAGAATAATCATCAACAGAATTGTACCAGCACTTGATGGAAAACTTCGGAAAGAGCAGGCAGGATTTAGGAAAGGAAGATCATGCATAGACCACATATTTGTACTTAGACAAATATTAGAACAGGCAAATGAGTGGCATAGCACAATATATGCATTGTTTATAATTTTGAGAAAGCCTTTGACAGTGTCAAAAGAGATGGGTGGAAAATCTAAGATGGCATGGCCTCCCCCATAAGATAGTGAATGTAATCAAAGCCCTATACGAGGTCCCCCATAAGATAGTGAATGTAATCAGTGAATGTAATCAAAGCCCTATATGAGGGTTTTCAGTGCAAAGTGATCTGTGGAGAATACCTCCAGCAGCTTTAGGGTATAAACAGGAGTGAAGCAGGGATGTTAACTATTTATTTATCTTGGCAGTGGACTGGTTAATGAAGGAGGCAACATCAGACAAATGCAGAGGATTACAATGGACCCTTGACATAGTGCTGGAGGACCTTGACTTTGGGGACAACATTTGTCTACTATCAAGCAGCCACAAAGATATGCAAGATAAAATAAACAAGCTAACTCAGAATGCAAACAACATAGGACTAAAGATCGATGTAGGAAAGACAAAGTTAATGAAGCAAAATGTGAACAACAGAAATGTACTCAGAGTAGATAGCAAGTTAGTGGAGGAGGTCAATGAATTTTTATACCTTAGCAGTAGAGTAGTAGAAAATGGAGACAGCATATAGGACATCAACAGCAGACTTACTAGAGCAAACCAGGCTTTTGCAATGCTGCAGACCATATGGAAATAAAAAAAAACTAAGCATGAATACGAAAATCAGGATATTTAAGAGTAATGTTCTAATTGTACTACTCTATGGAAGTGAATGCTGGAAAATCACCAAAACCACAGAAAACAAGCTGAATTCTTTCCAGACTAAATGTTTACGAAGAATTAGAAAAATATTTTGGCCAAACACCATAAGAAATAACATCTTGTTGGCAGAAATGCAGATGAAGCTACTGACAGCAATTATTTAGGAAAGACACTGTTAATGGTTGGGACATATGCTCCGAATGACAGACAACTCACTACCAAAAATAGCACTGAGATGGTCACTACAGGGGAAAAGAAGTAAAGGTAGACCAAAAGAGACATGGAGAAGAACAACAGAGAAGATGTTGAGCAATAGAGGGCTCACCTGGGCAAGAGCAGAAAAAAAGGCAAAGGACAGGCATTTGTGGAAAACCCTTGTGGAAGCCCAAAGTGCCATGGGCACTTAAGGTTCAGAGACAGAGAGAGAGATACAGCACATGAAAAGCTAACAATTTCAAAACTAGTCTTGAAAATGAAGGTGATCTGTTATGGGTTTTATGATGGCCATAAGACTGAGTATTGTCTTTGATATTAGCATTTAATGATGATAACAATGAGACTGAAGACAATAATATTGTCTAAAATTTATTTGCTAAAAATAACGCAGGCATGTTTCATACCACAAAAGAGACTGATAATGAAAAAAAAATTTTGCAGGGTGAGAAATAAATCTCCTTTGAAGCACAATGAACAATCTGCACTACTGGGGAAAGTGATCTCTCTCTTTCTCTCTAGCCCATGCCAATCAGGTGTTGATCATCTTTGATTTCCACAACCATCTATCCTTTGCTCTTTCTATAAGATGTGTGTTGGACTGTGTTCTGTGCCACTCTTTTAGGCTGCCAAGTATCTTGTTTATTTGTCTTCTTCTGTCCCTTTTCCCCTCCAGTTCTCCTGTTGTTACTAGATGATCCAGCTTGCCTCTTCTTAAAACATGCCCTACAAATCTGGACTGTCATGTTCTGAATTTTGCCACAACTTCTCTCCCTTTTCCCCAGCCTCTGTTAAAACTCTTCATTTGTTTTCTTGGCTGTCCGTGGTATTCTCATCATTTTTCTTAGGAACCACATCTCTGCTGCTTTATGAGTGCTGTTTGTTACCATCCATGCTTCGCATCCGTGTAATAATGCAGGTTCAATGTAACACTGAATAATTCTTTCTAGTGTTCATCGATAGAACTTTATTGCACAGTATGTCTTTCATTTTCATAAATGCTGACTTGGCCTGGCTATTCTGCAACTTATTTCAGTTTCATATCTTCTGTCTTGTGTTATTATTGTTCCTAAATACTTTAATTTGTCCATGGGGAAAGTGATAGAGGATGCTAATTATTGAAAAATGCATAAAGTTAAATTGAGAAAATAGGCATATGGATGGAACATCTTCACAACAGTATCTAAATGAAACTAGCCAAATCCAGGTCACCTCACAACCTGTTTGGCAATTTTTTTCTGGTGGTACTGTAAAACTGAATAATTAACATTTTCATTCTTTATTACAAGTGTTAAAGATTCGTTTTGAAACACACACAAAAAAATCTTCTGTTTCTTATTTATTCAGTTCACATATTTTACATGTGCTATGTAGAACAGTTTGTAGGATGTGTCATTCCTATGTTACACAGTCTTGGGATTGTTTAGTCATAAATGGTGAAAAGATTTATGTCTTCTTTTTATTCTATCATGTAGAAATGGTTTCCTTATCTTCATTTAATGCTTGTAACTATATACTATTCAAACCTATTTGATTGTGTACAACACCAGAAACTGGGAAATAATGGAAAAAATTGGACTTCCAACACATTTGATACAGTTAACATCACTGCCGTATATAGACCAACAGGCAGCAGTAAGAATAAATGGTGAAACAACAACTTGGTTTGACATAAAACAAGGGGTCTGTCAGGGTGCATATTGTCACCTTACTTATTTAACTTATATACTGCAAATATAATGAGGAATGTTAGAGAAGATGTAGACAAAGAATATTACGATGTCATAACAATTGGAGGTTATGAAATACCAGAGATTAGATATCCTGATGACACAGAATTACTGTACACAACACAAAAAGGAATGGAAAAACTAATTATGTTAGTCTGTAAGAATAGTGAAGAGCAAAACCTCTATCTTAATGCAAAGAAAACTAAATTGATGACAACTGACAAAACAAACAAGGCAGCTGATATATGTATCAATGAGGAAAATTTGGAAGAAGTGGAGAGTTTTGAATATCTTGGATCACTACTAATTAATAATGGAAATACAATTAAGGAAATTAAAAGGAGGACATCTATCGCTCTTCAGAAAGTAAAATAACTAAAGAATCTGTGGAGAGAAACAGACAGAACTACAAAAGTAAGATTTTTTAAGGGCATGCATCTTTTCAATCGCAACATATGCCTGTGAGACATGGACACTTAACAAAAAACTTAAAAGAACACAGAAAATAACAAATATATCCATACTACAAGAACTTAATAATGAAGAAAGTTGGCTAGTAAAGAGGATTAAACAGAGAAAACTTAAATATTTTAGACACATTAAACGTCATGATAATCTAGAGAAGACTGTCTTGGAAGGGTACATAATAGGAAAAAGAGAGGAAGACCAAGGTGAAGTTGGTTGCATGACATCACTGATGATCTGCAACTGGATGCATCAGCAGCAGGGCATCTTGCTTACAACCAAGAAGCCTACAGGAGTGCTGTTAGGGAGGCAAAGTTCCGCAAGGAACATGCAAATGACTGACTGACTGAATTGTATGCTTCATACCTGTTACATATGGTACGCAATGTCTGTCAAAAAAAAAGTATTTACTACCAAAATTATGAGGGGGTGTTTAAATTACAGTGTTTCGACACTTTTAGTTTTGCGTAGCCATGCATTAGTATGTGTTTTGTTTTCTTTCTCTGAATATTTCTTCTGTCATTCTTTATCAGCTTCATTAAAACTAAAATTATCAATTTATTTGTTTTTTTTATTTGACTGTTATCTGATCTGTTTCATCATACTGATTTAGTCATTAAGAATATATGTATATAAATGAAGAAAGAAATATAAGACTTAACACAAGTAAATCATTTTGGAATAGCATCAACTTCATGAACAATACTAGATTAAAACCCGAAGACTAGAATTTTTTTTCCCTTTGTTATGTTTCTATGGTAATGCTAGGTGTGACCTACAAAGTAAAATTAATCATCCTATGATAAAAAATAAAACTTTCAAATAGTTATCACACATAACTTACAAGACCAATAGTATCCACAGGTGCGTATGGCTCCAAAGCTTCTTGTACCAAGGAGAAAAGGAGTTTGTTGCTGTGCATTGCTTCTTTACCACCCTTCAGCAAAAGACCATTGCCACTGCAAATGGCAAGGGCAGCCACCTAAGAAATAGATTAAGTTAACAAACAATAAAAATAACAGTAGCAGAAAAGATGTTATGTAAGTCAGCATGATGATGATGGTGATGATGATGACACAAATGAGTTCAGTGGTTTTTCAGATTTTCCTGAGTTATTTCTCTTAAAGGTAGCCCTGGTCAGCCGAGTGGCAAGGTGCTTGGATATATAATCCAGTGGTAGTGGGTTCAAGTCTCAACAGTGGGGATCCTTTCTGGGACCACCACACCAAAAAGGCCCCAGGGTCCACCCAGCCTCTAAAAACTGGGACCAGAGATTGATTAATTGATTGATTGATCTTTATTTCTAAAGGGTTAAGAATTGGGCATGGAGGCCCGTCTGACATTCTGCTCTTTATCATACAACTTTCACTCTGTTCCAGACATTCTACAAAAATGCTGTTCATATAACAAACATAATTAACAATAAAGTAACGGCATACACATAAAAATGACTAACTGCAGACACATATAAATGACTTGCTACATACATATATAAATGACTATCTACCAAACAAAAATTTCATTACTATCCAGAATAAACAATCTGGGAAGGTAAATCCAGCCAGGTGGGATGCTGACCATATCACACTTTCATGTGCCAAGGGTCTGGAACTATAAGCCTAACATCATATCCCCAATATGCCTTAATGACATGGAAACTGGGATTTTAACTTATTTTACCTTTACCTTTTTCTCTTTAAAGTTCACAAATTATGAAGTTAGAGAGATGTCTTAGCATTCCCAAAATTAAAACACTATGATATGCAGAGTGCTATGACTAATTTACTAGAAAGTAGGGAAATAAATCGGTGCTTGGAATCAAACAATTATAAACTTACAGAAATTTTGCAAACCAGCCAACAGAAATTAGCAATGAAAATAGATTGACAAAAGAAGAGATGAAGACAGGCAGGCTCAGAAAACACTGAATTTCTTTCACAATGAAAACTTTCTGATGAAATTCTCTAGTGGGAATACTGAAGATGACAGAAAGCAGAAAAGATGTCATTTGACAGGAGACTGATAGACTAATATATGAACAATGGTTTTGAGGGGATTAGAAAGAATGGCCGAGACTCATACTGAGGAAATGATACATGATATTGGGTTAAAGTTCAAAGAGCTAGAGGATTGTTAGCACTGGTATCAGTTTTATGTAATGATATGACTCTCTCACTATAATCTAACCTGTGGTAAGGCATCTGGGCGAGACTCAAAAATGACCAGCAGTACACCAATAGGCACTGTCTTCTTCTCCAGCACTAACCCATTAGCCAGCTGAGTTCTTTGGATGATCTTGCCAACAGCATCCACAGAAGCTACTCCGATCTGACGCAATCCTCTAGCCAAAGTTTCAAGCTTTTCCTCAGTCAAATACAAACGGGCCATATCTGCCTGTGTCATGCCTGAGAAAAACAAATATGGCATGTTTTCCAGCAAATTCTCAGGCATAATAAGTCTCACACCTCAGGAAGACAGAGTGAGGAAATAGAAGAAACATTTCACACTACATGTATTACTGAATGCACTCCATTGACAATTTAATACTGATGAAAAATCAAAGGAAACCATTATTTATCATATAGGGCACAATCAAATTAGACGTATAATAAGGTTGGATAGGGGTTCTCAAACTTTCAGGGCTCATGGCTTGTAGGCATAAAAAAAAACTTGTTTGACCCAGCAGTTGAATCAAGAACTTTTAATAATGATTATAAATAATAGTAATAACTGGACTCTCCTAAACTTCCATGTCACCTGTGAAGTCATTATGGCACACCAGAGTGTCATGACATGCCATTTGATAATCTTTTGCTATAGACAGGTCCTTACAATATGAACATGTTCTGAAAATTGGCTGACTATGCAAAACTGTCATTTAATTTCAGTGAGGAAAAAAAACTGTGACTGTTCTTCATTTCACAGAGTGATTTAGTTCAACATCACCAGTAATGAACAAAAATATTTCATTAAAGTGTTGCAGTTCTTGAAAAGGAAAGGACGAATTGAAAATGAGTTGAAGATTCAACATAATAGTGAAGGAAAGGTTGTTTTTGGAAGGAGAGACAGAGTGTAGGATTGTGGTAGTATCTGACAAATAAGAATTATGATCTGAATAGCACAAGTTGAACATAAGCATTGGACACAATAGCTATGAGAAGGTTATGTATTACAGTGCTATATCTGTGTAGAATGAAATCATATGATATCTGAAATATTTATTCTGCATTCATTTTCATATGTTTAGCCATTCAGACAAGAAGATGGGTTGCCTCTATGAATCTCATTATCATCAGGAGTTCTTCATGTGACCCCCATATTTTACCACCCACACTCTTTTTTTTCTGAGGCACGTTTTGGCTCTTAGGTCTCTGTGAAGAGTGCAGGTTTGCAGTATGTGTTGTGAAGTCTAAAGACCATTTGGCTTGTGCAAAATGGGGTATGAGCAGTCTTCTGTTTGTGTAGATTGGCTATGAGAAACATATGACAACTCCCGGTTTGGTAATTATAGATTTTTTTGTTACAAACACAGTGCTCTGATAACTGATGCATCAGCACATTTGCAGTTATTTTCAGATGTTACATGATGGTAAACAAAAACTAGGTGCTGTGAACAAAATACCTGATGCAAATGCTTCTTGGATATCCTGTTGGTTTGCTGCTAAAATTTCTGTCTTGCGTTGTATGAGAAGATCTGCAAGTCTATTAACAACAGCAGCTCTCTGTGAACCAGACAAACTCTGCAATATCTTGCTTCCATCTCGAGCTAAAGGATGAAAATAAATAAGAGAAACAATTCTTGCTGCAGTCATTAAAAATGTGTTGTCTCCAGGGTGCTGAGTTTGGAACAAAAATTGTTTGGTCCATACTTTACAAACTTTGTTTACATATATTTTGCCATCAACATAAAAAGAACCTAGATATTTACTAACAAACAATATGTGACAAAAAATATAAACATTTTCAAACAGAAGCTAAGTATTGAATAACAGGAGCACTGTATTCAGTAAATATTATTTCACTGATCAGTTTTACAATGAATTCATTGCACATGTATCACAAAACTTATTAATTAGGCTACATTTCTGTACAGAGACAGAGCTAAGAATTTTTTTTTTAAATGTGGGAATTATGTATTAATGTTGATGAAATAAAAGTATAAGTAGAGTATAAAAGCCCATACCAAGTTTAGCTTGAAGTTCAACAGGTGTTCCTCTGGCCTGTGCTCTGGTGAAAAATGTTCCAACTTTCTTTCCTTTGACAATGTTTACAATTGCATTTTCTTCACAGCCATTGCAAATTACTACAGAACAGTTCCTAACCAAAGCATATGTTGCTGCCCTCACCTGAAACGTTTATAAGCCAAAATAATAATAATGTGCGCAAAGTCAGAATGTAATTATCATTGTGTTGAAAAGTGGAACACAGACGACTGTATCAGAAAGACCGCATTATTATAAGACCTAACGAACCAGTGCTGGCCAATGTTGCATAACACTTTTTTCATCAGGCTCCTAGAAATGCAGGAGGCTCCTAGACTGTCGCAGATATTCAGCCAGGCTAATATGGTAGGGTCTGCAAGGAGGCTCCTAGACTGTCGCAGATATTCAGCCAAGCTAATATGGTAGGGTCTGCAAGGAGGCTCCTGTCAAAAGACCTGCTTCTTCGGTCTACTCCAAGATTATAATAGTCCACCACAATTCACTTCCCCATCCAAAATTATGCTTGTGCTTCAAAATAATTATGAAGCTCAATGCACGGAACACAAGTTCACAGTTCAAGGGATACCAGCTGAGAATAAGATTGCAAGAAAAAAAATATAAATATTTATGGTACCAAAATAGTGTTAATTAAGAAATAGTAATAATAAAAAATAATAATAAAAAAAAAGAAACAAAACTTCATATTTTTCTAGATTTTCTTTTTGAATGTTATAAAATGTTAGACACATATGTTCTCAAAATTTCCAGTTTGCCTTGTCACTAACCTTTGAGTCCATTCCACCAGTGCCAACCCGAGATTTGCCTGCAATAATGACCTGATCCAGGTCTGGGCAGTATGTGTGTAGAAGCCTAGAGTCAGGCATGCCTGGTGGTGATGTGTATAGTCCATTCACATCACTCATAATTATCATAAGTTCACAGTTTAGCTCTGCTGCCAGCCGAGCTGCCAGACTGTCATTATCCTTCACACTTATCACCTATTTTAAATAAAATATAAATGTTAACATTCAGTGAATTCAAATGTATAATTTTAAGTTAAAAGTAAAATCAGAAGTCAAAAAGTGAAACAAGGAGATAAAGGAGTTAAAGTGAAAGTAATATTTATTGCTCTCCATTTTCAGTTTCTAAAATCAGCAAAAACATATTGTTAAAACATGAAGGTTCAAGTTTCAAGAGATTTTTACATTTCACTGATCACAGATGGCACTGAAATGGAGCAACTAGACATACTAATCACCTTTAATCAGAAGAAAAGCATGATAAAAACCTACAGGAAGCCACAAACACCACCACATGATGACTATCACATGCTAAACAGAAAGGAACAAGTCACCATCTTCCGTCTCCGAACAGGACACAGCCGACTCCAAAGTCATATGTATACAAAGTTTAAGGTTGGTACTGCTAATCTTTGTACATGTGCCCAGGTGCCCCAAACTGTGGAACATTTCCTCCAAAACTGCACCAACTATGAGACACTGAGAAATAATTACTGGCCCAGTGAAACCACTAAAGAAGATAAGCTCTATGGTTCCATACATGAATTACAAAAATCTTTTATTAAAATTTATCCAAGAGACAGGACTGCAGATATAAATATACAATGCGTACGAAGAAGAAGAAGAAGAAGAACTGATCACAGATGTTTTAAACTATATTAATTTGCTGAAAGATTATGGATAGTTTCTTTCAGGCCTCATTTTACTTAAATAGTTTGACTTTAATGTGCCAATATGGTGCTAAATATGCAAATATTTATTGTTGCTGTTACCATATTCAAGTGTAAAACAATCACTGTTTTGGTGTGCAAATTACTAATTAGGTAAATGTCAGTTACATCTTTTTCTTCAGTTAATGTATATCTTCAGAAGTTAGAATGACTTCTTTCATTACAGAGAGGGATTTTCCATATGAATTTTCTGTTTTATCATTAAAACAAAATCCTGTAGCAATTGTTCTGTTGCAATGTTTTCTTCTTGAATGCTTTCTCTGAAATTTGCTCTTAACATTTTTTCTGGTAGCTGTTTTAGAACATTCATAAATCATTAGAGTATTCTCTTGAGATAGATTAATTTTAACTTTTGCAAGATAATAGTAGTTAAACACTGTTTTGATCTACTCATGTATTACAGCTTTGCTGAGTGATGTTTTCAATAATTTAATTTCAAGTTTCTTCACCCATTCAGCCAGGAATATTATTTTTTTTGTTATGTTCTTATACTATTAAGGTTCAAGGCCAAATGAGCAGTGCAGATGGATGCCAGCTAGACTAGTTTTCAGAAGAAACTGGCTTTGAAAATTAAGAATATCTGCTGGTAGGTTGTGGCACACTGGATTACACTACACACTGCCAGTGTACGAAAGGAAAATTACATAGCTATCAAACAATTAGATATGAAACAAAAAAAGGTATTATGAAACCTATATGAGACAAGTCCTAACATCAAGCTTTTCAAAAAAAGAAAAAAATATAAATATTTACGGTACCAAAATAGTGTTAATTAAGAAATAGTAATAATAAAAAATAATAATAAAAAAAAAGAAACAAAACTTTTCATATTTTTCTAGATTTTCTTTTTGAATGTTATAAAATGTTAGACACATATGTTCTCAAAATTTCCAGTTTGTCTTGTCACTAACCTTTGAGTCCATTCCACCAGTGCCAACCCGAGATTTGCCTGCAATAATGACCTGATCCAGGTCTGGGCAGTATGTGTGTAGAAGCCTAGAGTCAGGCATGCCTGGTGGTGATGTGTATAGTCCATTCACGTCACTCATAATTATCATAAGTTCACAGTTTAGCTCTGCTGCCAGCCGAGCTGCCAGACTGTCATTATCCTTCACACTTATCACCTATTTTAAATAAAATATAAATGTTAACATTCAGTGAATTCAAATGTATAATTTTAAGTTAAAAGTAAAATCAGAAGTCAAAAAGTGAAACAAGGAGATAAAGGAGTTAAAGTGAAAGTAATATTTATTGCTCTCCATTTTCAGTTTCTAAAATCAGCAAAAACATATTGTTAAAACATGAAGGTTCAAGTTTCAAGAGATTTTTACATTTCACTGATCACAGATGGCACTGAAATGAGCAACAGACATACTAATCACCTTTAATCAGAAGAAAAGCATGATAAAAACCTACAGGAAGCCACAAACACCACCACATGATGACTATCACATGGTAAACAGAAAGGAACAAGTCACCACTTTCCGTCTCCGAACAGGACACAGCCGACTCCAAAGTCATATGTATACAAAGTTTAAGGTTGGTACTGCTAATCTTTGTACATGTGCCCAGTTGCCCCAAACTGTGGAACATTTCCTCCAAAACTGCACCAACTATGAGACACTGAGAAATAATTACTGGCCCAGTGAAACCACTAAAGAAGATAAGCTCTATGGTTCCATACATGAATTACAACAAATCTTTTATTAAAATTTATCCAAGAGACAGGACTGCAGATATAAACATACAATGCGTACGAAGAAGAAGAAGAAGAAGAACTGATCACAGATGTTTTAAACTATATTAATTTGCTGAAAGATTATGGATAGTTTCTTTCAGGCCTCATTTTACTTAAATAGTTTGACTTTAATGTGCCAATATGGTGCTAAATATGCAAATATTTATTGTTGCTGTTACCATATTCAAGTGTAAAACAATCACTGTTTTGGTGTGCAAATTACTAATTAGGTAAATGTCAGTTACATCTTTTTCTTCAGTTAATGTATATCTTCAGAAGTTAGAATGACTTCTTTCATTACAGAGAGGGATTTTCCATATGAATTTTCTGTTTTATCATTAAAACAAAATCCTGTAGCAATTGTTCTGTTGCAATGTTTTCTTCTTGAATGCTTTCTCTGAAATTTGCTCTTAACATTTTTTCTGGTAGCTGTTTTAGAACATTCATAAATCATTAGAGTATTCTCTTGAGATAGATTAATTTTAACTTTTGCAAGATAATAGTAGTTAAACACTGTTTTGATCTACTCATGTATTACAGCTTTGCTGAGTGATGTTTTCAATAATTTAATTTCAAGTTTCTTCACCCATTCAGCCAGGAATATTATTTTTTTTGTTATGTTCTTATACTATTAAGGTTCAAGGCCAAATGAGCAGTGCAGATGGATGCCAGCTAGACTAGTTTTCAGAAGAAACTGGCTTTGAAAATTAAGAATATCTGCCGGTAGGTTGTGGCACACTGGACTACACTACACACTGCCAGTGTACGAAAGGAAAATTACATAGCTATCAAACAATTAGATATGAAAAAAAAAAGGGTATTATGAAACCTATATGAGACAAGTCCTAACATCAAGCTTTTCAAAAAAAGAAACAAAAATATATTAAACATTAAGTTAGAAAAATAACAGGAAGGCAAAATTAACATGATGGAAAACAGCTGGGACCAGGAATAAAGCACAGTAATGAAACCTGAAAACAAAATAATCTTAATTCTACCATTTTAAGAAACTTTTAAACTTTTGTTCCTGATCAGATCACAACTGAAAGAGAAAAAAATAACCCTTCAAATTGTTTAGTATCAATAGAGCATTAAACTTAAAAGGCCTCAGAATTGAACAAGGAAATGAAAACTGTACAGAACTCATTCTGAACTTTATTCTGGTAGTATACACAAAAACTTTAAAAAAAACAGACCTTATGTACTTACCCCTGCCAAATCTATATCTGGCTCTGGAGGACCTGCAACAGCATCATTAGCATTGACAATTGGGATGATGCTCAGCTTCAGCAACTCATTCAAAGTCTCCCTCAGATTCTCTCTGCTGTGTTCATTTTGAAAGTCAGGCTTTGTTAGAAGAATCTAGACAGGATGAACCAGAGTAGGGTATTATGGCAAGTTACTGAGTAATATATCTCAATGAAGGCCATCTCAGTGTGTTGTTAACCAGGACTGTTGAGCTTATTTCTCTTTTGTAGTCCAAGTCAAGATAACACTTGGCATTAACTGAACATAAAGTAATGTTTTCAGTGCCTTTTAAATCTCTGTAACTTGCTTAGTGAAAGGTTTAAATCTCTGGATATGGAATCTGGTTGATTCTCTCTTGTTTAGCATGCATTGCTGAACCTTCAAACCATATCACTACAGCAAGAAGAAACTTCCTTTTAGTTAGTTCTAATGCCATGACTAAAAGAAAGGACCAAATAATCTTTCTCTTTGGACTGAAATCCAAGCTCAACAAGGAAGAAGCTGTGAGAAGCATGAGGAGCATGAGAAGCATGAGGAGCCTGGGAGCATGAGGAGCCTGGGAGCATGAGGAGCATGAGGAGCATGAGAAGCATGAGGAGCCTGGGAGCATGAGGAGCATGAGGAGCATGAGAAGCATGAGGAGCCTGGGAGCATGAGGAGCATGAGAAGCATGAGGAGCCTGGGAGCATGAGGAGCCTGGGAGCATGAGGAGCATGAGGAGCATGAGAAGCATGAGAGCATGAGGAGCCTGGGAGCATGAGGAGCATGAGAAGCATGAGAGCCTGGGAGCATGAGGAGCATGAGGAGCATGAGAAGCATGAGGAGCCTGGGAGCATGAGGAGCATGAGGAGCCTAGAAGCATGAGGAGCCTGGGAGCATGAGGAGCATGAGAAGCATGAGAAGCATGAGGAGCCTGGGAGCATGAGGAGCATGAGAAGCATGAGGAGCCTGGGAGCATGAGGAGCATGAGGAGCATGAGAAGCATGAGGAGCCTGGGAGCATGAGGAGCCTGGGAGCATGAGGAGCATGAGGAGCATGAGAAGCATGAGGAGCCTGGGAGCATGAGGAGCATGAGGAGCATGAGAAGCATGAGGAGCCTGGGAGCATGAGGAGCATGAGAAGCATGAGGAGCCTGGGAGCATGAGGAGCCTAGAAGCATGAGGAGCCTGGGAGCATGAGGAGCATGAGAAGCATGAGGAGCCTGGGAGCATGAGGAGCATGAGAAGCATGAGGAGCCTGGAGCATGAGAAGCATGAGGAGCATGAGAAGCATGAGGAGCATGAGGAGCATGAGAAGCATGAGGAGCCTGGGAGCATGAGGAGCATGAGAAGCATGAGGAGCATGAGAAGCATGAGGAGCCTGGGAGCATGAGGAGCATGAGAAGCATGAGGAGCATGAGGAGCATGAGAAGCATGAGGAGCCTGGGAGCATGAGAAGCATGAGAAGCATGAGGAGCATGAGAAGCATAAGAAGCATAGTGACAAAATAAAGCTGTTTTTTTATTTAAAGAAAGACATGAAAATAAAAAAAATCAAATTCAGATTATCAAAATGTTCACTTTTTAAAAATGTGAATTATCTTTTGTCAGTGAGTGGGTAATTTTTCACCAGGGCCAGTTATCCACAATCAGTACTGATGAAGGAAGGAAGCTGCAAGTGACATTATATCGCAGTTTAGGCCCGGACAGAAGAAAACTGTGCACATGTATTTTTTTTTTAATGCAAAGATAAAATTATACACAGTAAAGGATGTCAAATACAATATAAGCAGTATCATACCCATTTGTAGTTATCTGTCTTAATACAGTATTATACACAGTGCATTTCACAACAGGTAACATCAACCTATTTTTTTTTTAAAATTATGATTAAAAGTACCATTATTACTGTCATGTTACCAACTGCACAGGCTGTACCTGACTATACAGACACAGATATGTTACCAGTTGCACAGGCTGTACCTGACTATACAGACACAGATATGTTACCAGTTGCACAGACTGTACCTGACTATACAGACACAGATATGTTACCAGTTGCACAGACTGTACCTGACTATACAGACACAGATATGTTACCAGTTGCACAGACTGTACCTGACTATACAGACACAGATATGTTACCAGTTGCACAGACTGTACCTGACTATACAGACACAGATATGTTACCAGTTGCACAGGCTGTACCTGACTATACAGACACAGATATGTTACCAGTTGCACAGACTGTACCTGACTATACAGACACAGATATGTTACCAGTTGCACAGACTGTACCTGACTATATAGACACAGATATGTTACCAGTTGCACAGACTGTACCTGACTATACAGACACAGATATGTTACCAACTGCACAGACTGTACCTGACTATACAGACACAGATATGTTACCAGGTGTTTAGGCAGAAAGAATACCAGTGACATAATAAGTTTTCTTAACACAACAGCATTTTTTTTAACAAACATTTTTCTTTCAACTTTCTCAAGCGTATCATACACATCAAGTATTAAACAGCTCAAAGAGCTTGATGAAAGCTCCAGTCCAATAGTAAGTTTTCTTTTATAAGAGAATAGTAATGCTGCATGTGGATTACACTACACGTATGACTGCCAGTGTACGAGCATGTTACACTCTGTTGCACAACAAGTTAATGCTCCTTGAAGCTGCTAACTCTGCACTATTATACTCTGCTTTGTAACATTCTAATGCTCTTAATTCTGCTTTGTTATACTCTGCTTTATAACACTCTAATGTCTTTAACTCTGATCTGTTATACTCTGCTTTGTAAAATTCTAATTATATCTGAAGCTGACAAAAAAAAATAATTAGACAAAACAAATTTCTTGTACAGAAAGGCACCTTGACAGTACCTGGGCTGTTTTAACTCCATACTGAAGAAACATGGCATCATACAAACTCATCAGACCACTCTGACCTGCAGCAGCACATGCTCTAGGTTCTAGCATGGGTGGGCGACTCTAATGAACAAGATATATAAGAAAAAAGATTATTTCAAGATAGCATAAGCTCATAAGGTCCAAGCATCAAAATGATCACAGATTTAGTTATACGCTGCTGGATAGATAGTCCTGCTAGTTGTGCATTGTTTGATTTTTTTAAAAAGTCCATAAGCATTCCACAGCTAGAATATTTTAAAACTTCTAACTGAATGAATCTAGCTACCAAAGTTAAAAAGAAAGTTTTCTTATAGCACCTTAAAAAAAAACTGTAGCAACATTGTGAAATTTGTTATTTTAATCTTTCTTTTAATCACCATCATTACCAACTCTCAGAATCTATTAGGGAAAGTGGAACAAAAAGCCATTAGAACAATAAATCCCACATCAAAAACATCATGTGGATCTACTGTCTAGGCCATGCAGGAGCTGACGGAAACAACAAAGCCGACCAAGGGTCTCATCAAAACAGACAAACTGGACCAATACAAATCCAATAAGCATCAACTCAACAAACAAATGCAAAGCATCTTCCTTCAAAGTACCTATCACATACAACTCAGTGTATTATGTGTAGCCATGGGTTGCAAATTCCAACTAAATGCAAGATCACAGGCAACACGCAACTGACACAACATTGGAGTCATCTCCCTAAAAACACTGAAGGAAATCCTGATGTCAAAGATCAAGCACACATGGGCATGCCCCAAGTGTAATGAAGCCACTCTCCAGAACCAGCAACAGCGCTAGACCCCTTTTTTAAATTTACAGTTACAGTAATCTTTCTTTGAATCTGATCTATGAAAACAATTCATACACGTGAATAAAGGGCTTTAACAAAGCAGGCGTTTCTCATTTTCCATATAAACTATCTTTCATGTTCTTTACTGTCCATAACTTACAGGCTAAATGATAGATGTAGGCAAACAAGATTCATTGCTAAAATAATGTTTACTGTTTTTTTTTTACTTTGAAATTGTTTTATTCAGCTTTATAGCAATAATAACTCCATGTATATTTGTATTGCATATTTATATGTGCACCAAAAAATGAATACATGCACATGCATGCACATATACAACCACAAATAATATTATGCTAGCTATTTTCTGAACAAAATCTTTTGCACAGTCTGCACATTCTACATTAGTGTCTCTATGAATAAATTTGTGTAAAACCATTTACTTTTACAGCTAGAAAAATTTATTAGGATTAAGCAATATTGGAGTATTGAAAAGAAATAAAGCTTTAAATATGATTTAAAGTTTGGCAGTTCACATCTTATCAATGATAGGGGATAAAAGAAATAATGGAAATGAATGATTTACATGAAAAAGACATTTTGAGATGTAATCATTTCTCTGCGTATTTAATAATGTAATAATTTTCTACAAAAAAAAATAGAGTAATGCCTAAAAAAAAAGAGTTTTATTCAAGTTAAATCATAAACACACTTCAAGATAATAGAAGTAAATAATGTGAAAATGATTAAATGCAACTTTTAATTTTAAAACTGTTTAAATGCCCTTATATTGTTACATGGACGTTCTAATGAAGGAGTAAGGACGCCAAAGCATCCAAAAAAAAACTATGACATCAACCATGCCAACTGAGGGTGTCAAAAGCAGAGAAAAAAGTACAACCCTGTGTTTCACAGTTTCTTCACTTATAATTACTTGTTCAAAGATTAGACTTTTTCTCTCATATTCAGATTTCTAACACACAATTTATTGCATTTTTCAAGTCTTGAGTTAATGAAACTAATCTTATCATAAATTTATTTAGATTCAGTGAAATATTAATCTAAATGATTCGACATTTTTAACATTATGTATACATACCTTTCTTGATGCATTTTTTTGCTGGATATTGAAAGAGAAATGTAATAAATAAAATGATTTATAATTTCTTTCATGCACAGGGTCTTTAGCAGAGCCACCAAAAAGAATAAAATGAAGCAGACAGAACTATCAGAAGTAGAAATGTGGCATTAGGGAAGGGTAAAAGGATCTATCTTAAAATGCAGGGTAGGAAAATAAGCAAAACAAAATGTGCTTGCCAGATCTCCACTCCGTTTTTTCCTCAGCATCATCTGAACTCAGCAAATCAGAAAGAAAAAATTTACTCTCATTGAACACAGCCTTTTATTCCGCAGTTCAGACATTCTTACTTTCAGATAATTTAAAAAACAAACTATGTCACTTTTACATGATGTAAGAAATGACAGGGCTTAAACAGAATGAAATGTGATACTAAAGACTAATAGTAATGTTTGTAACTATATAAGCAAAGAAAAGTTAAACAAATATAATAATATATAACAATATATAACAGTTCATTATCAAGCAAGACTGAATTTTAAACATTCTTTTCTATAAACTTTCATTGCTGATGAAAGGTGATGAATGGTAATAAGAGGCACAATCTATGTCACCTTTGAAAGAAACAAAAAAATTATTAACATTTACGATATGAGCAGTATTGACAACAAGCCATTGCACATTGTTGTATGGAGACTGACATATTCTTGTTACACATGCCTATATAGAGATAAAATATAGTCATTTCATTAATTCAGGCTCTGAAATGAACTCCTGGATTAATGACAAAGTCAGATCAAAGAAAGATACATTTATATATAAATATAACTCACTAAATTGTTAGAAACATGACATAACGAGCTGAAATATGCATTTTACAATATTTGAAAAAAGACAGAACCTACAGATAGGCATGTGTAACAAGAATATGTGTCTCCATACAATAATGTGCAATGGCTTGTTGTCAATACTGTTCGTATCGTAAATGTTAAGAATTTTTTTGTTTCTTTCAAAGGTGGCATAGATTGTGCCTCTTATCACCATTCATCATCTTTCATCAGCAACGAAAGTTTATGGAAAAGAATGTTTAAAATTCAGTCTTGCTTGATAATGAACTGTTTGTGCTTGGGCTAAAGAAGACGCCCTCAGCTTATCTGGCAAATCATGGAATGGAAAACATTGCACTGCTACTGATTAGACTCATCTTGTATGGATGAATTTGTTAAATATATTTCTCAGCAAGAACTCACAGACAAATTAAGCATTTAATGTGAGTATCGAAGGTGTGCTCACCATGAATGCCTTATTTCTTCCATCTCAAGGTGAAATGGAAGAAAACTGCTATTAACCAGCAGCTGCCAATGCATTATAAGTGTGAAAGTGATGAATTGCTAATCAGGAGATAAAAGATGGATGCATAATTTTGAGTCCCCCCCCCCAAAAAAAAAAGAGATTGTCAATGAGGATTTCAAACAAAGGAATTCTGACTTCTGACACAAAAAAAAAAAAATGCAAGGTTGCAGCTTTCATAGGCAAATTCATAAATATAATCAATACTTTCATTGATAGTATCTGAAATAATTCATTTCTTGTGCTTTAGAATTTTTATGCTAAAATTAACTCTAGTCATTCATTCATTCATTTCCATGTCCCTTGCGGAACTTTGCCTCCCTAACAGCAGTCCTGTAGGCCTCTTAGTTGTGAGCAAAATGGCCTGCTGCTGATGTATCCATTTGCAGATCATCAATGATAACTCTGGTTATACCAAACAAAAAATTCCACGACCACACAAACACCTTTTTAATAAACACATTAGGTGTTTTTTCTTTTAACCAAAACAGGATATCTTCACGATCATGAATTAAACCACATATGGGCAGTTTCTTTTTCTTTTTTTTTTTTTTTGAAGCCATCTAAGTGGCTTATGGCAGGAAAAGAGAGAACTCAGTCAACTCAGTCACATGATTTTGAAACTACTTACCCCATTTTCAATGCTGTGAAGATTCTGTCTCATGCTCATTGACAAAATGGCCTCCTGACGCAATTTTTGCTTTCCAAATGCAACAGCACCACTGGTCACAATTATCATTTCCCTACCTTGATTCTGAAGTTCAGCCACCTTCAAAAGAAACAGAAAAGATAATTAACAGTTATGATATGAACAGTACTGACAAGAAGTCACTAACATGTCTGTTTTCTACAAAAACAACTCTTCATCTCCCCACCACAATATTTTAACATTATAAATATGATTTGCTTTATTTTAACTGTACTACAAATCAAATGCTGGGAGTAAATGTTTTCTACATGCATCTTTCCCATTGCAACATATTCCTGTGAGACCTGGACACTTCACAAAATAGCTGAGAAACACATAAATGCCTTTGAATGTAAATGCTACAGAAAAGTTCTTCAGATATCATGGACATAGAAATGAACAAATATATCCATACCACAAGAACTTAACATTGAAGAAGGCTGGCTAGTAAAGAGGATTAAACAGAGAAAACTTAAATATTTTGGACACATTAAATGTCATGAGAATTTACAGAAGACCATCTGGGAAGGATACATAATGAGAAAAAGAAAGAGAGGAAGACCAAGGTGAAGATGGCTACAAGACATCATTGATGATCTGCAAATGATCAGCAGCAGGGGTTCTTGCTTACAACCAAGAGGCCTACAGGAGAGCTGTTATGGAGGCAAAGTTCTACATGGGACATGCAAATGACTGACTGACTGACATAACTGGAGATAAATATCTTTTTTGCATGCAGTATTTGCCTCTCATTTCTGTAGTTCTTTGTTCAGTCTTTGTTGAGATTATCCTAAATTCATTGATTAAAGTTAAGTACTCTTTAAATGTCATTTCAATCTAATGGTAGATAAGCAGTTTAGGACTAAAATGAAGCATTCAAGGTTTAAAACGAAGACAACACACCTAATGATTAACC
Organism: Achatina immaculata; assembly: GCA_009760885.1. Taxonomy (NCBI): domain Eukaryota; kingdom Metazoa; phylum Mollusca; class Gastropoda; order Stylommatophora; family Achatinidae; genus Lissachatina; species Lissachatina immaculata. The sequence goes on from CM019721.1 coordinate 40,372,993, forward strand.
CGTTCTTCGTTTGATTATGAGCTAATATTAATGCAGTGTAATAAATGAAGCCGTCTAAATAGCTCATGGCAAGACAAGAAATAACTCAGTCACATGATTTAATGAAGGCTTCAAATGATGGCTTCATGCTTGCTTTAGTTCCATTCTAAGCAAGAAAACCCTTTAGTTATATTAACTCAGGAATCTCATAATTTTAAACATAAAATGATAATGACTCTTTTAAATCTTTCTATGGCAAAAGCTTGCTCTGGTCAAACAAAATGAAATTTGGAAAACTTACACTTTTGTTTGAGAGTATTTTATGAATAGGTATCCTATCATTAGAAACTGGGTTTGAATGTTTATTATGCTGGATTTTAATAAACAAAGCTTTATATTAGAAAACATTTTTAATAAATAACTTCATTTATTCATATTCAAACTGTATATGACTTTTAGAGATGTTTACACGAGTGCCTCACCTGTTCTACTATGGAGCCAAGTCTGCCCAGGGCTAGCCCACACTCATCCTCCCTGGTAATCACAGCACTGCCCAGTTTTATCACAATTCTCTTCACCTAAAAAGTAAATTACATTTAAAATAGTGATAAAATAGTAGAGGTATATACCAGTGTCAGTGCAGATGTATACAATATTAAAAAAAACACTCTTACAACTGTTCTTAATCAACATGAACTTGGTGTAAACTGAGAATGAAATACAGATTTCTTAGAAGTGTCTAATATAAACAAACCAAAAAAAGTGACTAAACCTGGCCAGTGTTTGGAAATGAGCCAGAAACTAATGAATCACCGAGGAAACTAAGAATTTCTCCTTCGTAATTGGGGTTAAACTTGAACATAGAAGAATTTTTTTAAATAAATGTTTATTTTTTTTTCCTTTTGTAGACATCAAAGAAATGGAGAGATACCATCTAGACATACTGGGCATCAGCGAAATGTGATGACCAGAAGCAGGTAAAAGATCGGCAGAAAACGGTAAGTTAATAATACATTCAGGCAGAAATGATGGTAAAATCTGGGATGGGCATTATTATGTCAAATGTAGCTGCAAAGAGCCTTGTAGAATGGGAACTGGTGAACAGTCATATAATAAGAGCACGATACAACTTAAGACATGGAAGAATGACAATAATACAGTGTTATGCACCCATGAATGATGCAGATGATGATGATGTGAAAGACGACTTCTATCACCAACTACAACAAATCATCAACAAAGTCCCTAAACACGACATCCTAATTGCTATGGGGGACTTCAATGCTAAGGTAGGGAAGGATAATACCGATGTTGAAAAAGTGATGGGGAAAGAAGGAATTGACATGGTTAATCAGAACGGAAAAAGATTAATTGAAATATGTCTAACAGAGGGCATGGTCATTGGAGGCACAATATTCCCACACAAAGAGATACATAAAACAACGTGAATATCTCCAGATGATAGAACTAGAAACCAGATAGATCATTTTTGTATCAGAAAGCAATACAGAACATCTCTCATAGATGTAAGAGCTTATAGGGGTGCGATGTCAACAGTGATCACAACTTGTGCATAGGGAAAATAAAATTAAAATTGAAAAGCCAACACAAGAAATCAGTACACAGAAAGATAAACAGCCACAGCCTACAAGAAGAAAATACTAACATTAATTTCAATCAGGAACTTGCCAATCATTCCAAAACACAAAGTGAAGCTGAGGAGATAAGTATAGATGAATTATGGAATTCTTACAGCACAGCCATAATCAAAGCAGCAAAAGTAAGCGCTGGACTGAAAAAACCAAATAGAAAAGCATGGATATCAGATAAAACATGGAAGTATATACATGAAAGACAAGCAGTCAAATTAGACATGTTGAATGCAAAAACAGATCATGAAAGAGATTTGGCAAAAGCAAAATACAAAGAAATAGACAAGAAAGTAAAAAGTTCAGCTAGAAGGGATAAAATAGAATACATAGACAATATGGCGAAAGAGGCAGAAAAAGCAGCAAAAACAGGAGACAGCAAAACTTTATATAACATACAAAAGAGGCTAACAGGTACTATTACATCTAAAGAAGGACCAATCCTTAGCAAAACTGGAACCCTATTAACATCAAATAAAGACCAAAAGCAAAGATGGGCTGAACACTTCCAAGAAATACTTAATCGACCACACCCAAAAGAATTGTTAAACATTGAAACTGACTTACCAGCCCCACAACTAAATGTCAACCTAGATGAAATTAAATTGCATGAAGTTGAAACAGCAGTGAATTTAATGGCTAACAACAAAGCTGCAGGTGAAGATGAAATAACAGCCAAAATGCTAAAAGCTATCAATAGTGACAACATGAGACAACTACAGAGAATGTTTAACAAGATTTGGAAAGAAGAAAAGGTCCCTTCTAATTGGAAGAAAGGAATCATTGTTAAAATCCCAAAAAAGGCAACCTTAGTAACAACTGGAGAGGAGTAACCTTAATATCAGTTGTGTCAAAAGTATTTTGCAAGGTCATTTTGAATAGACTCAAAGATATAGTGGATACTGCAATGAGAGAAGAACAAGCAGGATTTAGAAAAGGGAGCAGATCTTTACTCTCAGAATAATACTTGAAGAACATATTGAAAAGCAGAAACCATTAATACTGAACTTCATAGATTTTAAAAAGGCATTTGATAGCATACACAGAGATTCATTATGGAGAATTTTGTGTCTATATGGAATACCATCTAAAATTGTCAACATCATTAAGGACTTATACAATGGATATGTTTGTGCAGTCAAGACAGAAGAAGGGATGAGTGAATGGTTCCAGATTGAAACAGGCGTGAAACAAGGATGTATACTGTCTCCTTTACTTTTTGGGATTACAATAGACTTCATAATGAAATAATGCTGCACAGGTAACACAGGTATTGACTGGGTACATTGGACCCAATTAGAAGACTTTGATTTTGCTATGACATAACTCTTATCAGTAATAATGTGAATTCCATGCAAGAAAAAACAGATAGCCTGTCTTCACTGGCTAGCAAAATAGGACTTGAAATTAACAAGGACAAAACAAAAATAATGAAAATTCCTCTCAATCAAAATGGAAAAATACACATAGAAGGGACAGATATTGAAGAAGTCAATCAATTTGCATACCTTGGCAGCTACATAGACCAGGATGATGACACTATAAAGGAAGTTAGGATCAGAATTGCAAAAGCAGCATCAATCTTCAAGAATCTTGAGAACATATGGAATTCAAAAGTTATAAGCACAAAAACCAAGTTAAGACTATTCAATTCAAATGTAATATCCACCCTCATTTATGCACGCGAAGGCTGGAAAACAACTAAAGAAATAGAAAAGAAATTAGACTCTTTTGAAAACAAATGCCTAAGGAAAATACTCGGCATCAAGTGGAATGAATTCAAGAACAATGCAGAGATAAGACAGATGACTGAACAACAACCAGTCTCATGGGTGATCAGGAAAAGGAGATGGACATATGTTGGTCACTTGATGAGAAGAAATGATCAGAGAATCCCAAAACAAGCTATTAAGTGGAACACAACAGGCAGAAGAAAAAGAGGCAGACCGCGTGAAACTCTGAAGAGGACATTATTAAGAGAGGCCAAATTAACAGGCATAAAATCCTTTGATGAGGTTGAAAGACTCACCGAAGACAGGAAAAATTGGCGAACTACTTTGCGAGCTGTATTTTATGTGATGTTTAATGGCACGGGAAGGATATAAGATAAGATATAAGATAAGACATCCAAAAACTGTTTAATAGTCTTACACACATTTTTTGTACTGACTGGAGGATGAACAACAAAAATTATATTACAGATAATAAAGTTCTTGAATGTAAGATTGTTTAAAATATCACAGATAAAGAAACTTGTTCAGATCACATTTATGAAACTAGTTAAACTGTTAAAAGTAACATCTGTTGTGTGAAAATAACATGAACTTTGAAAAGACAAATAACAGGAAAGAGTCAGTTAAAATTACAAATCATAAATTTCATCATGAAATAAAAGCCTAACAATGAAGACCCAGACTATTTTAGCTAACATTGTATCAAGTAAATGTCTGTTGCACATTTGCACATTTTCCCTCATTATCTGAAGGCACAACAATAAAATCTTTTCTACATGTCAGATGTATGCCAGTTTACAGAAAAAAAAACTTGGGAGTAGATGACCGAGATGACAACCTCTGATGATCTAGGGAGATGTATAGTCATTCTGCTCTTCTAGAAGGAGTTTCAGATTTATTATTCCTCATACCCTTCTTCTTCTTCTTCTTCTTCTTCTTCTTCTTCAGCTTTCTGAGCCATTAAGCCTCATTGCTGCTGATAAAGTTTGCCTCCATTTCTCTCTATTCTTAATCTTCTTTCTTTGTGAAAACAATTTCTTTTACATCCTCTTCTGTGTTGTCTTTCTATCTCTGTCTTGGTCTACCTCTTGGTCTCGTTTCCCTCATCTCTTGTGCATACAATTATTTTCGTTTGTCTATTCTCTTCCATTCTTTCTACATACCCCAACCAGCATAGACTGTTCAGTTTCAAGACATTTATAACTCATTGGGATTTAAATAAGCTGTTTAGTTCAGTGTTCTTTCTAACTCTCCATTCTCCACTGTTGGTGTCCTTTATGGGCCCAAAGATTCTTCTTAGAATTTTGTTCTCAAAGATCTGCAAATGTTGTTCATCTTTCTTTGTTGTACTCCACATTTCTGATCCATACATGATGGTTGGTCTTATTATAGTTTTGCACATTGTTATTCTGGTATTTTGGGACAGGATTCTGGAATTCAAAAGGTGTTGCAAAGTGAAGCACATCCCATTAACCATCTGCACTCTGCCTTCAATCTCCTCGCCCATCATGTTGCCCCTGTTGAAGGCTTTGCCTAGATACCTGTATGTCTCCGCCTTCCCAATGATCACATCTCCAACATCTACGTAATCTGGATCACTTTGCCCCCGGTCTCCTGGCATCCTCATACACTCTGTCCTATGTTCTTCTTATATCTTCTTATCTTATATCTTATATCCTTCCCGTGCCGTTAGACGTCACATAGGGCTCGCAAAGTAGTTCGCCAATTTTTCCTGTCTTCGGCGAGTCTTTCAACCTCATCAAAGGATTTTATGCCTGTTAACTTGGCCTCTCTTAATAATGTTCTCTTCAGAGTTTCACGCGGTCTGCCCCTTTTTCTTCGGCCTGTTGTGTTCCACTTGATAGCTTGTTTTGGGATTCTCTGCTCATTTCTTCTCATCAAGTGGCCAACATATGTCCATCTCCTTTTCCTGATCACCCGTGAGACTGGTTGTTGTTCAGTCATCTGTCTTATCTCTGCATTGTTCTTGAATTCATTCCACTTGATGCCGAGTATTTTCCTTAGGCATTTGTTTTCAAAAGAGTCTAATTTCTTTTCTATTTCTTTAGTTGTTTTCCAGCTTTCGCATGCATAAATGAGGGTGGATATTACATTTGAATTGAATAGTCTTAACTTGGTTTTTGTGCTTATAACTTTTGAATTCCATATGTTCTCAAGATTCTTGAAGATTGATGCTGCTTTTGCAATTCTGATCCTAACTTCCTTTCTAGTGTCACCATCCTGGTCTATGTAGCTGCCAAGGTATGCAAATTGATTGACTTCTTCAATATCTGTCCCTTCTATGTGTATTTTTCCATTTTGATTGATGGGAATTTTCATTATTTTTGTTTTGTCCTTGTTAATTTCAAGTCCTATTTTCCTAGCCAGTGAAGATAGGCTATCTGTTTTTTCTTGCATGGAATTCACATTATTACTGATAAGAGTTATGTCATCAGCAAAATCAAGATGTCCTATGTTGGTCAAGGATATTTTTCATGTCCAGTATTTTAAAAAACCTAGGAATAAATGACTAAGATAATTGAGGGTTTGCCACAAGAACTGACAGAAATTACTTCTGCTGACACATAGTGTATTGTGAACTTCCACAGCAGAGTTTCCCCACAATCAGAGTTTTCTCATACCACTTTACTACTGAGTAAAACAGATTTCGTATTTGTATTACTGAACACTAAACACGTGTTCTGCTCACACACTGCTCTGTATTACGTGTTAACATGAGCATTGGGCCCAGTGACACAACAAACGTTACATTGGTATACGCCGTGTAACAAGACAACCCAGATAACAATAACATACAACTATACATCAATACACGACGTGACCAGTTACATGCAATCGACTAAACACCACAGGTGACAAGGAGAATTCAATAATCACAGGATTCAGCTGTCACCAAACAATCAGCAAATGTTTAATGATGAATTTCATTTGTTCGATGTGTGTTGCATAGATGTGGAGTGTAAACTGATGAGAAGAATTACAATGATCATAAAAAAATGTCCGGGTGACTAACATCGCCACGGGACTAACTCAGACATACGACATTGACAAAACACGCTAACTTCAAAGCTACAACATGTCTTTCAACCTGAAATTACAACCTTGTCCAAAACGGGGACAAATCAGACACACTCTACATGACAACTACAACATCTGTCCTGAAAAAGGACAATCCATCTAACTACAACATTGTCCTAAAAAGGACAATAAACACAACTACTACATGCTAGAACAACACTTTTAATCTAAAAGAGGACAATCATACCAAACATACATAATGAACCAGAGAATTCCTAACATCCCTTTCTAGGAAAAACAACAACTCACACACGACCTGTCTCTACAACATTCAGACAAAACCTCATTCCTACATCCCGCCCCTCAGATCCACGTGACTGAGTTCTCAATCAGAACACGGAGATACTTCCTCCGTGCTAGCATAAACAGGTGAGTTGTGGTTTATTGCTGTTTGACCACAACAACAGGGTTTCTCACAAAAAATCAGGGTAGCTATAGAAAAACTGTTGGATCATTATATGAGTTTACTGTCTCCATATCTCATGTTCCTTCAGTGTGCAGGGCGCAAGGGGCTGCTGGTAAAAAGAGATTTCCATTTTTGTCAATCTTTTGCTATCTTCTTGGCAGTCTTCTACGTCACAATGTCAAGACATGAGTCACTGGAAACAAATAATGAAATACCATGCTATATTTAGAATGATTTATGAAGTAGCATGATGTTATTTGCACAACAATTGAAAAGAAGTATTTAAATAATTAACCTACCTTGTTAAGGTCACTTCTCAAAAGAGCAGCACCACTGTGACCTACTTCATCGGCATCTTGTAACTGTGCAGAACTATAGGATCGAGCTTGGCAGAAACGGAGGCTACCAAAAAAGCATGGCCTGTTGAAACTTGTATAGCCACGGACAAGAGTGAGCAGTCTATAGCTCAACATTCTTCACTCTATTCAGTGGCTGCAAGCTATTAACTTGTTACTTTCCACACTGTAAATGAAATATAAATGAATCTCAATCACAAGACAGTACATACATTGTTACTGCATCTATGGCTGGTCACATATGGTCTTATTTAATAGATACATTATTCAGATTCATTTTTTTCAGTTAAAACTACCTGATTAGTGAATGAAGAGAACTGATCATACCAGACCATATGAAATCCAAGCAATAAACAATAATTTTTAAAAAGCTGAAATCTAATATAGATACAAAAATAGAAGTACTCAAATAATGTATTAAAATCACTGACACTTGCTATCTCTGAAGCAAAGATTCTCAAAAAGTGTTTTTTAAACACTTTAAAAAACTAACAAAATATTTTGCATATTAAACAAAACAGAGAATTTCATAATACATAAACCCAGAGGAACATTTTTTTTGCCCATTAAAAATCATCATTACTAATCACTGTCATACTGCCAAGATCTTCATTTTTTACTCTTATTATCTGGGTACATAATGGAGAAAAGAAATAAAAGAAGACTAATGCGAAGGTGGCTGCAAGACATCGTTGATAATCTGCTAATGGATGCATCAGCAGCAGGGCATCTTGCTAACAAGCGAGAGGCCTACAGGAGAGCAGGAGTCAAAGTTCCTCCAGGGACATGCAAATGACTAACTGACTGATTATCTTTAATGTTTTAATTTCAGAATATATCAGAAAAGTTGCAAAACATTGCAAACCTGATCAAATCAGTATGGAAAAACGAGTCTTGTTTAAAAATATATTTCATTACGAGAAAACAGAACTTAGAGAACCCCGCAGTCATTGAAAAACTCAAGAGGAAAAAAAGATAGGAGAAAATAGCAACAAGCTGGTCTAGTGCCAGGAAAAAATAACAATAAAAGGCCTGGATAGAAAAATACTCTATATATATAGACTTGATATTTCTCTGCAGAGTTGCATTGTGTAGCAACCTTTTATCTCTCTACCTACCTACACACCTACCTACCTACCGACCTGCATGCCTGCCCGCCCGCCTGCCCACCCACACATCCATCCATCCATCCATCCATCCATCCATCCATCCATCCATCCATCCATCTATCTATCTATCTATCTATCTATCTATCTATCTATCTATCTATCTATCTATCTATCTATCTATCTATCTATCCTGGGAACAACTGTGTTAAGAACTGGCGTATCTTAATTAACATAGTCTTTGTGAAACAGGGAACATCATATCTGATTGCTTAAAAAACTCTGACCTACTCCTGTAGCCCATAAACCTGTAGCAACTAACACTATTTCTTATTGTTATAAAATATAATGTCACCCTCTTATAAGGCAGAATTTTTTCCGGAATAGAAAACTTTCTGTAAAAGAAAGAGGGAATATAAAACTGAGAAACATGCTAGTAACCTCCTCTTTATTATAGGAGTGTCAGATATCTCAGACAAAATGCTATGTGCCCTAAGAAAACTCGCCTGTGGGAAAAATGACATGCACAAATACCCCTCATAGGATAGAAGTCCCTCCAGCTTTTGACATTGCACACCCGTCAATAGGTGGAGCTGAGATCTTGGCCTGGGGCCGTGCTGGCTGTTCGGGATGGTGGATGGATGGAGACACAGAGATCACCTGCGGGGATGGGGAAAGTCTGATGGAAATCAACAAGTCCAGGACGTGACAAGCCCATGGGTCTCTACAATAATGGCTATTAGAATGAGCAAATAAAGCAGCCAGCAGACTATAGGTGGCAGGGAAAGGACATCGTTGAAGCACTATCAGATCCCTCATCTCAAAGTCGGAGTGTCTCCGTGAAACTGTCTCAAAGCCGTCGGACGTGCTGGTGTTGCACTCGGGGCCTGATCTTAGCTTCTCACTGGAAAGACCTCCTGGGTATGAAAGAAAGACTTGAACAAAAAACCCCCAATATGAAAATGTCAGAAACAAAAAGAAAACCATTCGAGCCCGGACGTCGCCTCGTAAAAGGACCGCGCCAGGTGGTTCTCCCCCCCCCCCCCCACCCTGAGCGAAAAATCAGCCACGGCCGGGCACACTAAACATTCTTCAAATCAACATTTCTGGACTTAGGCCGAAGGCCTCAGAATTGAGCAGACAGCTGAAAAAAAGTAAACATCCATATTGCGATCATACAAGAAGCCCTTCTATATGGAAAAGATCACCCAGTGCCTGGATACACCATGTACAATTTGAATGTGGTAAATGCAGGGGTATTGCCACACTCTTGAAAAAAGACATCCAAGGAGAAGCTAAAACAGAAAGTGCAATGAGAATGATATCCAAGAGATAACAGTATGGCATGATGGACTGCGGTGCACTCTGTATAATGTGTATTGTCCCCCAAATTCTAAAAGTCAAATGAACATACACAGCATAGACATGCAGTAAACTATCATTTACCATCACTAGGATACAAAGACCGAAACCCTATGAGGAAACAACATTGAAGAGCTAAGCAACACCAGCAACATGATAATATTGCAATGCTCCTCCTCCCCACTAACACTGCTACACAGAGCCACTGGATGCATATACAGACTTGACCTCACCATTTTCTCAGCAGACATCCACAACTATTGCACTCTTAGAGTGATTGATGGCATAAGAAGCGACCATCGCCCCATCCTTCTACAAATTTCTCACACATGAAACCAAAGACCACACAAACCCCCTCGCTGGAATTATAGAAAAGGCAGATTGGGAAAAATTCAGAACACAAACAGACGAAAACCTATCAAAGTTAAATGACAACACAAACATTGACACACTCTACACCAACATAATCCAAGCTATACTTGGAGTAGCCTACAAAACAATCCCCCGAAGATGCAGAAAGAAATATAACCCCTTCTGGACAAAATCTATGGAAGACTTAGTCAAAAAAAAAAAAAAAAGACCAACCAGGAAGAATGCAGAGAAAAACCCTACTCCAGAAAACAGAATAGAGTACAACAAACTAACAGCTAAGGTAAGACTCGAAACTAAAAAAAGCAAAGAAAGAGAAGTGGTTAAGCACATGCAGCAATCTCATCCTCAGAACTGAAGGAAAGAAGGCTTGGAAACTCTAAGATAACATGTCAGGAAAAACCAAACAAATTAACCTTAAACCAATGCGAATCTCTGGTCGAGTCCTCTCAAGTGACACAGAAAATAAATCCTCCAACAGGAAAGTACTTGACAAGGCGCCGGGAAAAGTTCTGAGAAGTAAAGAGAAATCTAGCTTGGCAAACTTTCCACTTTTTGAGTAAAACTTTACCATCCATGAACTCCAGAGTGCTATGGGTAAGCTACAGCTAAGAAAAGCACTAGGACCAGACAAAATATCAAATGAAATGATCCTTCATCTGGGCCCTGTAGGAAAGTCCATATTGCTCAACTTTATTAACATGACCTGTCAGAGTGGAGTACTACCAAAATCTTGGAAGTCAGCCATAGTTAGAACTATTCTGAAAAAAAGGAAACCCAGAAGATGACCTAAAAAGCTTTAGACCAATCTCACTGACTTCCAGCATTGGAAAGCTAGCAGAACGAATGCTTAACAATAGGCTGTACTGGTGGTTGGAATCATTGGGGTCATTCAATAACTTTCAGGCAGGCTTCCGCAAATGATCAAGAACCGAAGACCAGCTATTTCCCCTCACTCAAAGTGTAAAAGACAGTTTGGTTTTTTTACACAAGAGAAACTCGATAGCTGTCTTTGTAGACTTCCAGCAGGCATATGACATGGTCTGCGAAAAGGCATACTGTTAAAGATACAAAACATGGGCATACATGGACAAATGTATCAATGGGTTAAAAACTACCTGAGTAACAGGACCATACAAACTTAGATCAAACAAACGCACCCTGGAAGAAGGTCTGCCACAAGGTTCTGCTCTTAGCTGCACCTTATTCCTAATCTTTATAAATGACTTCCCCGACCTGTTGAACACCCACAAAGCCGTGTTTGCCGATGACCTTGTCATATGGACTGGTGGAACAGACCTGCAGCTGGCTGCTAAGAGACTTAATTAAAAAAGTCAACAGTGATCACATTCTGAGCCCTCCTCACCATAACAGCCTATTGCAATTTCTGAAAGTTTAAGATCAATGTTAGTAAAACTACATATACAGTCTTCACTCTTAGCAACAAACTAGCAAAGACTGAACTGAAAATAACTCTTGATGGTGCTCAAATCATGAAAGAAAAAAATCCAACATACCTTGGTGTGAAACTAGACTGAAAATTGAACTTTAAAGAGTTCATGGATGGACTAGCAGAAAAAGCAACCAAAAGACTAAACTTACTCAAGCGGCTTGCAGGTACATCCTGGGGTGCTGACAAAGCAACTCTTAGACAACTATACACAGGATATATTAGATCTATAACAGATTACAACCTCCCCCTACAGGTCACAGCATCAAAGAGCTCTCGTATACAAGTAAACAGAATCCAGAACCAAGCCGATCATTTCATGTGTGGGGCAATGAGATCAACACCCACAGTTGCATGTGAAATTGATGCAAACATAGAGCCATTAGATATAAGACGCGAAAAGTCAACCATTTAGGCAATAGAAAGATATAAACGCATGCCCCCAGACCATCCTAACAGAATAGTGGTTGATAAACGGAAGCATAATAATAGATTGAAACTGAAAACTCCAGTGCACATAGCAGAACAGTTAAACACAAGACACAAACTCCCTGAAGGCAGAGAGGAACTTGCAAAAGTACCAGACATCCCACCAAACACAAACTACACTCTTCCTCAAACTAACACCAGACTCAAGAACAAATTAGTGAACAAATCATCAGATCCCAACATCATAAAGCTGTGTGCACTAGAGACTTTAGAATCATATCCCAGTGACTGGATCCATGCATACACTGATGGGTCAGCGTTCAAGGAAACAGACAATGCAGTATATGGGGTACTCATAATGTTTCCAGACAAGACAACAAGCCGCATTTCTGTTCCTTGTGGATCTCGCTGCTCCAGTTAGGATGCAGAGATGCAGGCAATATTAACAGCCCTGGCAGCCACCACCAGCAAATAAAAAAAACAGTGCCTCTCACCCAAAACAACTTGTTATTTTCTTGGACTCCCAGTCTGCTCTCCATGCCCTTGAAAATTGGATACCATCAGCTGATCACATTACAACCGATATACTCGATGCAATAAACCAACTCGCCTCCTATGACATCAAGACCACCTTACAGTGGATACCAGGGCACATAGATATCAGAGGAAATGAACGTGCTGACAGACTGGCAAGAGTGGAGCCATCACGTCACAGTCCCACATCTCCACCAACTTGAGAACAGCTAAACACATTATATACAACAACTGCAAGCAGCAGTGGATGGACAGCTGGGCCAGTAATCCAACTGAAAGATCCCTACATACACACCTGCCAAAGCCTAACCCCGGAGACCACATCAACAGCTTATGTCGTAGAGACCCATACACAATTTTCAGGTTGAGAACAGGACATATTACCTTCAATAAGCACTTACACAGAGTGACCGCTGACCACACACCATAATGCATGCACTGCAACAGACAAGAAGAAGAAACTGTTAAACACCATCTGCTGGACTGCATGCATTGAAGGACCTTTGGAAGAACCTGATACCACCAAACTTCTCAATCACCAACATTCTGTATGGAGATATAGAACAGCTGAAGAGGACTATACGTTTCATTATCTGGCACAAGGGAAAAAGAGTGAAAACTCGTGAACCCGGGGATTGGAAAAATCACTATCTGTCTGTCTGTCTGTCTGTCTGTCTGTCTGTCACATTATCTTCCAAGAATTTTCCTAATTCCATTTTTCTCTATACCTTAAGACAATGCCCACGGAAGTCACAAGTTCCATTACACTGGTTTTTTTTTTACCCGTCACGATTAATAGGTTGCTGCAGCTTCTCTTAATTTTCATGGGAAACTTTTAAATCAAGGTTCTTGATATACTCCTCTATCACTGAAAATCACACGAATCCCAGCCCTCACAGTTCTTTTATCTCACGAAAGAGAACTAGCTAGAAATAGAATAACGTCTTACCGGTTCTGAACCATTGGCCCTGATAATTTAACATAAAATATTATATACTCTCTCTCTCTCTCTCTCTCTCTCTCTCTCTCTCTCTCTCTCTCTCTCTCTCTGAGGAGGAGGAGGAGGAGAGGGGGGGGGGTCATGTCCCGTAAATGTGTCAAGTTTTTTAAACGGTTAATTGATCTCTTTTCATTTGAGCTCCTGGGTAGATTTATTGACTGCATAGAACTGGTTTATCCAATTTCTGTGGCCTCAAGAGAAACAACTATGGGGACATCAAAAGATGAGCCACTTCTAAATCAACTAGTTTTTGTCAGCTTATACAAAAATAAGAAAATGTGAGTTATGAAGTAAAAGTGAAATGGATGTTTTTAATTGCTTTTCAGATCTTTAAACGCTTTTTTTTACATGTTTTTAAAACATGTTTTGCTAATTTAAATCAAAGAAATCACTTTTTTTTTTCAAAGTAACCTCGAGTGCTCCAAAAATGGCGTCGCGAACCGCCAGTTGGACACTTGTTGCATAGATTATCGCAGCTCTAGGATGAATTTTTCTCTCATTGTAAAATCTTTAGGTTTCCTTTAGTTCAAATGCTCTTACATTCATGTTAGGAAATGCATCTTAAGATATGACGCAAACTGATCGACACTTCCCTTCTTTGACTCTTACACCATCTCATTTCTCCAATCCAGCAGCCGTTTGAGCTTGCGTTCTTCGGATCGAAGCGATGGCAAAGTGTCTGCAGGTCTTCTTTGATTGTATCGAGAATCTTGCACTATAAAATCTCTCTATTTTGAAAGCTATAGGATCTTGACTTTTTTTTTCACTCCGCCAATTGCCTCTCCTCGGTGCGGAAAATTGGCAAGAGAAGACTAAGAACAGAGGGGAATCGAGACAAGTCTTGCCACAATGAAAATGATCCACAAATCATATTTTATTAATTCCGCTCAGGTCTACGAAATATTCTTGTATATTCCATTAAAAATTACTATCTTTATGAATTTCGTATGGCTGGCTGTCATTTTTACAATGTTTATGTTAATATTTCAAACTACATTTCTTTGTAAACATGAAATTAAAGAACATGGCAAGTTGTGCTAATTATTGTATATATATATGAGACACACACACAAAATGAATATTAAACATGGGGGAAAAATAATTACTAGGCTGCCTATACCTTAAAGTCAGAATATAAATAATACAAACCAAAGTATCTTGCCAAAAGTGGCAGCTCTGTCTGAATGAATCCTCTGATCACTAGATTTATTCTTGCCACGCGAAATCAACGCCGAATAAAGTAGGAACGAACTCTTACACAGACCGCAGAACACCAATAATGGTCTCTTATGGAAAGTAGCAAAACTAGGGTTTTATCACTTTTTCTTATGTACACTGTGTAGATAATGACCAATAGAAAAATTAGGACATTGACCAAGGTGTTGCTTGTTTCTTGATTAAGACCACGTGTTCACTAAGTCCTTAAGATAACGCTTTGAACTATTTACTTGCTCTGACATTTACATGAAGAACACCTGCATAGGCTGTCACTTATCTAAATAGTTAGGTCATATCAGACAAGAGCAAAGGGTCGTATCGGGTATTTGAATGTCAAGAAAGTAAAATCTGAAGGATTAGACCTACATTGGATACTGTTTCACGATAAGACAATGTTTCTATTATTGAGCACATAGGATATGTATAAATTCAGTACTATTTTGCCCCCCCCCACCCCCCACCCTCCTCCCGCTTTAAAAAATGTTTGGGGTCGAAAGGAAGAGAATGGAGAGGAAGTTATTATCGGCAAAAGTGAGCATTTGTTATATGACGGTAAGATTCGAAATTCTTGAACAGCACAGCAAAACTAGATAACGTGACAAGTAACCTCTTTTTCTGCAGGCATCACTGACAGGGGGCCGGCTAGCGTAGTGGTTAGAGCACTCGTCTAGCAACCAAATGGTCGAGGGTTCGAATCCCCAGCTGAGCGGGATTTTTTTCCGACCAATACGGCCCTGAGGCCGACCCAGCCTCGTAAAATGGGTACCAGAGAAAATCTGGGAAGTAAAGGCAGCGAGGAAAGGAACTGGTCACCCTACCTCATACGCTGATGACCCAGCATAATGAGGTCTCTAACGCTTCACCCCCTACGGCATTTGAAATGCTATGGGACTATCTTTACTTTACTTTTATCACTGACTACACGCCAGTGAGAAACGAACATTAATAAACACACCACAAGGGAGACAGTCAACGTTTATTGGCCGTATAATAAGCAAGTATTGAAAATATCGTGGCAACAGGGAGAATCTGAGGCAGGAAGGGAAGAGGTAAACTAAGAGAGAAAATCTTAGAATGGCTTGATAAAAAGGCATGGAAGAGACACAACAATAGAACCGATGAATAACACGAAAGATCGGAAACTGAAGAGGCATGGTCGCTAACACCTCCAGGCATGGCACATGATGATGATGACGACGACGACGACGACGATGATGATGATGATTGACTATAGTGTATAAAAGAAAAAGAGTAAGCGTCATATCTACCTTCTCATATGCCATTAAGAGGGGAAGAAAAGAAGATCAATAACTCTGCATATTATGCAAAACACAGATCATCAAGCTACAGAGAGAGGATTAAAATTTTGTCACTGCTGCGTGATCATCATTGTGGTGGCCTTATTTCAAACATTCTATTACTTAACTATTATCTGAATCGTTTTTAATACGCAATATACTTTTTTCGGATAGTACCGTATAAACATTAAATTATAGTACCGTGTAAGCATTAAGTTATAATGGAGAAAAATGCAGTACAAGATAATAAGATCAAATGTGTCCAGTTCCCCCCCCCCTTTTACAATAAAAGGGTAAACTTGGAATATTTGCTTTCAGCATGCAAAGTTTCATTAGCCCAATGACGTTACACATAGCGCACATCCATCTTGATGTTTCCATAAAAGATGTGATTATTGTAAAGCAGATCATCGAGATGACATAAAATGAATTGAGCATAACAGACAAACGCAAGATCTTTAGGGAAATTCAAGTTATGGTTTATGCTAATTCTCAAACTAATGTGATTATTACTCAGTTAGGGGATACGCTTCAGTACAGTGAATGAGGACGGCAACAGGATTAATCGACATAACACTGTACACTGTAGTGCAGAGAGAGACAGAGACACAGAGAGAGAGAGAGAGAGAGAGCAGCTACCATTCAATTTTGTGGTACAAAAATATAAGGAGGAAAATCAAGAGATGGTACAAAAAGTGCAACAAACACTTAAAACTGAACGAAAATAGAAAGTAAACGAAGAAGTGACCTCAGCCAGGAAAACGCCGAAGCTGCAAGAAGCAATAGGATACACCGAAACCAACAGAGTTGGGGGGGGGGGTTGGTTATTGTGAAGTCCAGTTGTGAGTAAAGGGATATGATAATTAGCGAAACAAGAAACACAAAGGATGATAAGCAGGACCAAAAAGCAGTTCAGCAGGCTCAGCAAGGTCAAAATAAAATCGCAGAGAACACTGACATGGAGCAATATCTGGAACATGCCTCGCCCCTAACTCATCTAAGCTTCATCATTGCATATGGCCTACCAACAGGCCAAAAAGAAATAGCAATAAACTGAAGAAATGAAATATATCAGAAGACTCAAAAAATGTCGGCCCCGCAGTGACATGTAAAACTTGGAGCATGTGCTTTCAGCAAGCAAAGGTTCATTAGCCCTATGACTTTACATTTGGCAGCAAAACAAAGTGATGCAAGAACTAGCCTCAATTACGGACAACGCAAAAGACAAGGCAAGCACAAGAAAGAAGCTAACACCACAACCAAATAGTTCATAAGTGCTCTGAAAACACTGAACACATTTTTTTTTTCAAAACTATGGTCATCATCCTACCATCACTACTGGACCGTGCAAGTAATTAGGACGATGATAACTACAGAAGTGGAAACAAGAGAATTCGTAGTAGTATCACTATGCAACCTTTGTAAGCAGCTGGACAGAAACGGATAAGGGAGAACAGGAAAGTTGAAATGACTTTCACAAAATAGCTTCGTGTTGGGGGTGGTGTACACGCATTAAGCAGTGGAAAACTTAAACAGCTAACATATGCCGCTTCCAATACTGGTCATGTCTGACAGAATAGCTAAGTTGCATTTCAAGATTCAGTGTCACACGACAGATGGTGGTCTATTTCCAGGAATGGAAAGAGTGGTTGGGGGGGGGGGGAAGAGAAAGCAGCAACTCACCGACCTTCGGGAATCATAACCCAGGGAACTCAGAGTGTCAGGAGTTTAAAGAGTAGGAACATCTGTCAAAAGGAGAATACATCCTCTGATGATCTGACAAGTTGTGCAGCTGTTTCTCTTTTTATATGAAAGTTTATTGCATGCATGATAAACATAATATTTAAACCATATTGTTTCACATTTCTTCTTCTAGACCAAGGTTTAAACATCCTAACTATAGCCACTGTGAAAAGAAGTAAGAAGTTAAATGCATTAATTAAATTCTAAATATCTGGATGTATTCAATGTAGCTTGACTATAGATGTGCAGCTAAATATGAAAACTGCCTATCATGAATCGGTCAACTTAGTAACGTACGAAAACACATAATGTGAACAATACATGAAAACTTACGGTCACAACCGACTGGTCATCATCAAAAGCGTGTAAATAAAAGCAAACACAGATATCTTAATCGGCTTATATGAAACCTCAGATGAAGAGCTTCATTTGAAGCATTAAAGCAGACACTAATACCCTCATTGTAACAAAAAGAAAATGACACAACCTTATCTAAAGATGGACGTTGCATGAGGACTAGTGTTCAAAACCACGGCCTGAAAAAAAGCCCTTTTCCACCACCTTGTGAAAATAACACATTGCCAACTGTTACATCATGTGATCAATGTCAGATGTATTTATTACAAAGATTTTTTGAACTGATATTCATCGAAGTGGTTTTACCTAGTAATGCAGTGGATTATAAAAGAATCAATGAAATCTGAGAACAACCGGTGTATACCAGTTCGTTATCCTTACCCAGCGCTAGTGAAATGATGCCGTCTAACGATGTGTTTGAACATCTTTATGTACTTTACTTATCACTCTGTCTGCTTGTTCGTTATCTTAATGCTATCGAACACTTCTGTTTCTACTTAGCTTAAGATGCAAGTAACTTTCACCTCTGAAAAATAAACCCAAAGTTCAATCTGTAGTCATATATTCTGTTTAATTTGTTTCATTCATTTATATGCATCATTTCACAACTATGTGTAAAGATTTTTTAAAATGATATTTTACTCTGCCCAGAAAGATTTTTTTTCCCTGCACGACATCTTTTCAATCTCCTCAACAAGATATGTAATCTAAAGCCGTACATAAATTTTGAGCCCGGAAGAGATCCGGTGTATTCCCCTGAAGAGTGTTTTTATCTTAATTTTATGTGCAAATCAGTCGATGTTGAAGGGATTTGTGTGTCTGTTTGAGACTTTGTGTTATCTTTGTCGAAAACGTGCCGGTAATTTACAATGAGTGACTTCATTAAATCACCCGCTTGCATCTACAACTATAGGCCTGTCTACACAGATAAAGTATAGGAGTGGCAAAGCTTTACATTTGAAACCACAGGCATTACAAAAATAAGTATTACACAGTACAGAAATGATACAAGAGCACATAATAAAACTGTATATTTTCACATATGATTTCTGAAATTCCTGAATGTATTCCTCTTTCTTTCTTCTTTCTTTCTTTCCTTTTTTTTATTTGTGACTAGTTGATGCTGTTCTCGTGGGTTCGAACTAGAATTCTTCACAGACGCCGAAGCAAGGAGCTGGAAGGGTAGATATCGCTCTTATGAAGGACGGAGAAGAAATGAGTCACATATTTTTTTTCCCTAAAATTCTTATGCAAATTAGAGAAGCAGTCTTCTTTACAAGCTTCACCATTAAGAGGAACAGGTTCAAACCTCACACCACAACCGATAACAATTCACCAGTGCGAGTAATCAAATCTTGCTTCTGTACAAGAGATACACATCTTTCCGCGACATTTTACTTTCGTTAGATACACATTTTTCTGTGACATTTTACTTTCGTTAGATACACATCTTTCTGTGACATTTTACTTTCGTTAGATACACATCTTTCTGTGACATTTTACTTTCGTTAGATACACATCTTTCTGTGACATTTTACTTTCGTTAGATACACATCTTTCTGTGACATTTTACTTTCGTTAGATACACATCTTTCTGTGACATTTTACTTTCGTTAGATACACATCTTTCTGTGACATTTTACTTTCGTTAGATACACATCTTTCTGTGACATTTTACTTTCGTTAGATACACATCTTTCTGTGACATTTTACTTTCGTTCTACATTGTTTTTTCCTTCCTGTGAGTATCAGAATGTTAAGAAACACCACGACCGGCAAGAAAATCAAATGAAGATATTTTGAAAGACACCGTTTCGAGGAGACAAATAATTACAACAGTCAGGACAAGACAGTCTAAATTTATAGGACATGCCATGAAAAACAAAAAAGGCAAACTAGAACACATCGTGACAACAGGAAAGTTAGAGCGAAAAAGAGGCTGAGGTAGACCAAGAGAACAAAAAAAAATCCTGGATGGACTGGCAAGATGGCATGGAAAGAGGGCACATGAACAGTTAATAGAGTTATATAGGGTTATGACCACCAAACTCACCAGGCACGGCATTTGACAGATAGATCAGCGATTGGTAAAATACGGGGTGTATGTGTATGAGTGCGTGCGTGCGTATGTGTGTTTTTACAAGGACTTTTCAAGTAGTTACTGAAAAAAAAATATTCAAAATGGTGACATAAAAAGAGAGAGAGAGAGAGAGAGAGAGAGAGAGAGAAGTCGCAGTTTATTCTAATATGTTTTTCAAATACCTCTTCATTTATGTGTTTGTGACCTGTACCACAACTATCTTTTAATTTATTTTTAACTTGATAAAACTGTCACACTCTGAAACAACTAGGTTAAATATACTTACTTATTAAAGCAGATAATTTATCGCTAGTAAAATCTTCACTGATGGTTAAAATTGGGAAGAGACAGATAACTTGAAAAAAAAAAAGTGCAAGTCAATTGGATGAAAGTACAATTTCGTATCCTAATCATCTACCTTCTTCCGACAACCCAGCATTTCACTATCCTCTATAGGGTGTCAAATAGGCATTTTACTATCCTGAGTTATAAAAATTACATTACAAATGTCTTTAAGGTATATCAGAATTATCTTTAAGGTATCTCTCTCTCTCTCTCTCTCTCTCTCTCTCTCTCTCTCTCACTGAACCTTAAGTGCCCAGGGCACATGGGGCTTCCGCAAGGGTTTTCCACAATTGCCTGTCCTTCGCCTTTTTTTCTGCTCTTGCCCAGGTGAGCCCTCTATTGCTCAACATCCTTTCTGTTGTTCTTCTCCATGTCTCTTTTGGTCTACCCTTACTTCTGTTCCCCTGTGGTGTCCGTCTTAGTGCTATTTTTGGTAGTGAGTTGTCAGTCATTCGGAGCACATGTCCCAACCATCGCCACCGTCTTTCCTCAATAATTGTTGTCAGTGGTTTCATCTGCATTTCTGCTAATAAAATGTTATTTCTTATTGTGTTTGGCCAAAATATTTGTTTAATTCTTCGTAAACATTTAGTCTGGAAAGAATTCAACTTGTTTTCTATGGTTTTGGTGATTTTCCAGCATTCACTTCCATAGAGTAGTACACTTAGAACATTACTCTTAAATATCCTTATTTTCATATTTATGCTTAGTTTTTTTTATTTCCATATATTCTGCAGCATTGCAAAAGCCTGGTTTGCTCTAGTAAGTCTGCTGTTGATGTCCTCTGTGCTGTCTCCATTTTCTACTACTCTGCTGCCAAGGTATACAAATTCGTTGACCTCCTCCACTAACTTGTTATCTACTCTGAGTACATTTCTGTTGTTCACATTTTGCTTCATTAACTTTGTCTTTCCTACGTTGATCTTTAGTCCTATGTTGTTTGCATTCTGAGTTAGCTTGTTTATTTTATCTTGCATATCTTTGTGACTGCTTGATAATAGACAAATGTCGTCCGCAAAGTCAAGGTCCTCCAGCACTGTGTCAAAGGTCCATTGTAATCCTCTGCGTTTGTCTGATGTTGCCTCCTTCATTAACCAGTCTACTGCCAAGATAAATAATGTCGGTGATAGTACACATCCCTGTTTCACTCCTGTTTGTACCCTAAAGCTGCTGGAGGTATGTTCTCCACAGATAACTTTGCACTGAAAACCCTCGTATAGGGCTTTGATTACATTTACTATTTTATGGGGGAGGCCATGCCATCTTAGGATTTTCCACAGTGCATCTCTGTTGACACTGTCAAAGGCTTTCTCAAAATCTATGAATAATGCATATGTTGTGCTATGCCACTCATTTGCCTGTTCTAATATTTGTCTAAGTACAAATATGTGGTCTATGCATGATCTTCCTTTCCTAAATCCTGCCTGCTCTTTCCGAAGTTTTTCCTCAAGTGTTGGTACAATTCTGTTGATGATTATTCTGCAAAATACTTTACTGGTGAGTGGCAGTAGGGTAATGCCTCTCCAGTTCCCGCAATCTCTGAGGTCACCCTTCTTTGGTAGTTTTACTATAAGACCAGTTTTCCACTCCTCTGGGGCTTTTTCTAAATCCCAAATTTGTTGTAATATCCGGCAAAGTTGTTTTGGTGTTTCTGTTTCTTCTGCTTTCAACATCTCAGCAGTCACTTCATCTTCACCTGGTGCCCTGTCTGATTTTAGCATCTTTATCGCCTCCTTTACTTCATTTATTGTTATTGGTCCTGTATTGATGTTTAGTTCCGTTTTTGCTTCAGGTATGTCTATTGCTTGTGCTGCTTGTGTTCTGTTTAGTAGGGTGTTAAAGTGTTCCCTCCATCTTTCAATTTTTTCTCTTTCTCCACTGACCAGTTGTCCATTTTGTGTTCTTACTGCACTTTCACATCTTGTGTTGAAGTTACCTGTCATCTGCTTTGTGATTTTATATATGGTTTTCATGTCATTTGTATATGCTGCTTTCTCTGCTGTTTCTACTAAGTTGTCATAATATTGACGTTTATCTTGACGGCATGATTCCTTCACTTCTTTGTCTTTTTGTGCATAATTACTTAAAACTCGTTCTTTAAGCCGTTGTGATTTGGTGTTCAGTAATTTTTTCTTGATTTCTTTTCTTTGTTCTATCTTTTCCCATGTGGTCTCGCTTATCCATTCCTCTTTTCTCCTTTTCCGATATCCCAGCATCTCTTTTGCTGTTTCCTGTAGTGTTTTATTGAACTCTAATATGGACATTTCTGCTTCGTCTTGTAGGGCACTGAAGCGGTTCTTAAGTATTATTGAGAATTCATTTCTTGTTTGCTGGTCTATCAGTTTTCTTGTATCAAAATGTATCTTTCTGTGTTCTCCGATTTTGGCTTTCCTTAATTTTAGTTTTATTTTTGCTACCAGAAGGTTGTGATCACTTCCTACATCTGCTCCTTTCCTTGCTCGCACATCTTATAGTGACCGTTTCCACTTGTTGTTTATTAGTATGTAATCGATTTGGTTTTCTGTGGTTTTATCTGGTGACCTCCAAGTCACCTTATGGATGTTTTTGTGTTGGAAAATTGTTCCTCCGATGGTCATCATGTTTTCTTCACAGAAACTGCACAGTCTTTCTCCATTTTCATTTATTTCTCCGATTCCTTCTCTTCCCATGATTCGTCTTCTATCTTCATTTCCTTCACCTACTTTTGCATTGAAGTCGCCCAAGATGAGTAGCATATCATGCTTGGGTATTGTTTCTACTGTTGCTTGGAGGCTGTTGTAAAAATCTTCTTTTAATTCCTCTTCAGCTGCTTCTGTTGGTGCATAACAAACTATAATAGACAGCTTCGTGAATCTTGAGTTGAACCGTGCATATAATAATCTCTCATTTATTGGGGTCCATTTCAGCAATGCTCTTGATGCTTCTTTTGTTATAATCAATGCTACTCTTCCTTCATGAAGATCTTCTTTACCTGACCATATTATTGTATCTTCTGTGTGCTGTGTTGTTAATTTCCTTCTGCCTTGTCCTGTCCATCTTGCTTCTTGTATTCCTAGTATGTCTAGTTTGTATCTGTGCATTTCCCTGATGGTTTGTGCTAGTTTTCCAGTCTGGTTTAGTGTTCTTACATTCCAGCTGCCTATTTGCATCTTATGTTTAGGTTCCAGGAGGTCTGCAGTCGGGCTGGGGACTTCCAGTGGCTGGCTTTCATCCACATCCTTCATGGGCTCAGTTTCCTGATACGCATTTCTCCTTCCACCTGCATTTGCTTTTTCCCTTGCTTCCGTTTCTGTAGCAGTCTGATAGTTTTTTTACCAGATAGGGTTGCTGGCCCTATGCTGAACCCTCCTTAGTCGCCTTTTACGATCATGCATGGTAGGGTACAGTGGTCCTATTCTTTACAGATCCCGGGTACCACACGGGGGATCTTTAAGGTATATCTTTATCTTTAAGAAATATCTGTTAAGGTATATCTGGAGTATTAATACAGCTCCTGACCTTCTCGTGGCGGAACTGTTTAAACTGACAGGAGGAGGGGCGAAAGGCGAGTATCTGGCGCTGAAAACCTGACGCTTTGGGTAGATGAGACTCGTTAGTCTTGGTTGGTAGCTCATCTAGGAGAAGGAAAATTTCAACCCCCCCCCCTCCCGCTGCCTTGTAGGGTAGGTTCTAGCCAGGGTCAAGGGCTAGTGGAGTAAACCATAAACAAACCGGTGGAAGGCAAGGGGAAACCAACACTGTACATTCCCAAGAACAATCATGACAATCCACAATTCTTTGAATCTTAGCAACGTTAATGGGGTTCCAGCGGAACCACCTCGTCTGGTAGGGACCATCACGTGCGACAGGTGATACCAGATCGTCATCCAACTACTGTACGCAAAGAAAACACAAGTAACACCGCAGTAATTGCAAATGGAACATTAGAACATTAACTGAACTTGGAAAACTGGAAAAACATCGAACAAGAAATGAAAAGAATGGAAATTAAGATCCTTGGTTTGTGTGAAATGAGATGGACTAGAGCAGGAAGCAGAGATCATAAAGACTTCAAAGTAATATATTCCGGGGGAAACCAGCGTAGAAATGGAGTTAGCATAATATTGGGTAAGAAGACAGCAAGAACTGTGAAAGGCTCCTGGTGCATATCGGACAGAGTGTCAATGGTTAAATTACAGGGCCACCTTAATAGATACGAATCTCATCCAAGTATATGCACGAACTTCAGAAAGCTCTGATGATGAGATAAAAGAATTTTACAACAATCTGGACATGGCAATGAAACAGTGCAAACCATGGGAAGTAAACTTTGTGCTGGGTGATTTAAAAGCGAAAGTAGGGACTGAACAAGACAATGAAGCTATTGGCAAGAATGGACTAGGAATCAGAAACAAAAGAGGAGAGATGTTGATTGAGTGCGCAGAAAAGAATAAAATGATAATAGGAAATACTTTATGTCCCATCAGACCTTTTACAACCAATTTTCATTGCCCTACCAAAGAAACAAGGTGCAGTTGAATGTGAAGAACACCGTCTTAAGAGCCATGTTACCAAAATCCTGCTTCGTATTGTCATGAGAAGAGTCAGAGGCAAAATAAAACCAGAAATCGCTGAAGAACAGAGTGGCTTCGTCGAAGGAAAAGGCATAAGTAATGCCATATATATAATGAGAACATTGATGGAGAGATCAATAGAAGTAATGACGGACTTATGCTTCATAGACTACTGTAAAGCATTTGATAAAGTGAGACACACAGAAATTATAAGAATGCTGGAAGACATCAACATAGATGGGAAAGATCTGAAACTTATCAAAAAAATATATTGGCAGCAAATAGCAGCAATGAAGGTTGAGAACCAAATAGCATCATTCCAAGACATACAATTGGGAGTGAGACAAGGATGTGTTTTATCTCCTGACCTCTTTTCCTTGTACGGCGAAAACATAATGAGAAATATAGAGAACATGCCAGGAATATCAGTTGGCGGGTTCTGATTGATAAAAGGAAGGGGAGCTTCAGGCTCTTTTGGACATCATGGTTCGTGAAAGTAAAAATAAAGGTCTCAGCCTGAACAAAAAGAAGACTGAAGTGATGGTCATCTCCCAGAAAAGAATACCACCAAAGTTTAGCATTATCATCGATGGGACAAATCTAAAACAAGTTGATAAGATTCAAATACTTAGGAACGATTATAACAACTGATGGGAAATGTCACAAAGAAATAAAAAGCAGACATGCTCAGGCCAAGTCAGCATTCCAGAAAATGAGACACATCTTGTGCAACAGATCCGTATCAGTGGAAACAAGATTCAGAGTACTTAAATGTTACATCTAGCCAATTTTGTTTTATTGGTGTGAAGCATGGTCTATGAATAAGAGAGTACAGAGAGAAATGGAGGCCACGGAAATGTGGTTTATAAGAAGGATGTTGAAGGTACAATGGACAGCTAAGAAAACCAATGAAGAAGTTTTAAGGGAGGCTGGAGTTAAAAAGCAAATTATAGCAAAGATCAGAGGCAGACAAGCGAGATTTATAGGACATTCCCTGAGAAGAGAAAAATTGGAACGCACTGTGGCAACTGGAAAAATTGATAGAAGAAGAGATAGAGGAAGACAGAGAGAGAAGTTACTGGATGGTCTGACAGTGTGTGGCTAGGAAGAAAGTCACCAGCGGATCTCATAATCAAGTCTAAAGACAGGGAACTGTGGAGAGAAATGATCGCCTACGTCACGCGGCACGGCACTTAGAATTAGAAAGACCAGTGTGACTGATAGCCATGGGCATTAAGTGTACTTTTCAAAGAACAGTTTATTACACATTTTAAAATATCTCAATCTTGTAGTTTTTCTGTACGTATGTACACTAGGTGACCTAGATGATTTTGAGCTTCCTTTTTATGGCTTTGCAATTGCTCTTCCTGAATAAGTCTGTGGTTCGAGTCAGTCATTCACTTACAGTTTTTCTTTTACTCATGTCTAAAGTGTACTACTACTACTACTACTACTACTACTACTACTACTACTACTACTACTACTACTACTACTACTACTACTACTACTACTAACGCAGCCGCCGCCGCCACCACCACTACTTCTTCTTCTTCTATTATTATTATTATTTTCTAATCATACATGCCTTTCTTTACTGCTTAGATTATCATTATTATTGAATGCTGCGTACTCTAATTAATAATATGCTACAAAACATTATCTATTATACTTTTAAATAGATTAAAACCATACAGCGAGAACATACTGGGAGATTATCAAGCAGGTTTCAAGAGTAGATCAATTGCAGACCAAATACTTTATTTACGTCAGAGAGCATAACATTACTGGGAATATGGAAAAGAAGTACACAATATATTCATTGACTCAAAAAAGCACATGACAGCATAAATAGGAGCAGTTTATGGAAAAGTATGAAAGAATTTGAGAGTTTGACCAGAATATTCATGGAGGATGCACAGAATATAGTAATGTATGAAGGAAGAAAGTAAAAATGTATAAACTAGGAAGAAAGTACGAACAGCTTTATTATTTAACGATAACAGTGCTTTGTGTATAGTTGTATGACTATACACGAATTATTTAAAGGAAGAAAGTCAGAACACGTTCTATATAAGAACTAGCTTAAAACAAAGTGGTACATTATCTCAATTACTATTCAACCTAGTACTAGAAAAAGTAATCAGAAAAGTTAAAGAAGAAAGCAGTACAGAAGAAAAATAGTTAAAATACTGGGATACACTGACGACATCGACCTAGCGGTGGAAACTATGAAAGCACCTCTAGGAAAATGAAAATATAAAGAGCGAAATAGATTTAGAGAACATAACCCGCTGTCTAAACCAACAAAAATCTGGTGTATCAACTTCCGCCACCAAAAATAGAGTCCTACCTTATGATAGTATTCGATATAGTAGTCTGCTCTTATTATGCTTAATATATAGAATAGACATGAAGTTATATCCAAAGATTATAACTGGGGCTCTCCATGCACATAACAAAGATGCATGCGACTGGTAAAGTGATTTGTATGTCAAAGTTGGCTAAGAATCGCTAGTAAAGCCTCAGTCCGTTTCGTGTGAAACAATTGGTTGAACTATTATCTTTTCTGCCAGTCAATTATCGTACGCGTTTTAGCCATGCATTTTTAACAAGGAATATATTTTTCGATCAATGCAAGGAGTCAGTAGAAATATGTCATATGTGAAGGAGGTGGACAGTAGGAAAATAAGTGTTAGATTTGAAGATTTGGCATTCTAATTCCACAGTTGTGTAAGAAAGTCACTGCTGATTTAATGAGAGCAACCCTTACTTTCTCCCTTCATGCCAGTTTTATTTCAGTGAAGATTTTACTAGCAATAAGCTGTCTTTTAATGCATAATGTAAAACAATTACATCACAGAGTGAGGAAACGAGTGTTAACAGTGCCTTTTAGAGCCAATATTGCTTTATGGTTGTGGAACTTGGATGGTTAAATAACAGTAAATAAAGAAGTTTGAAGCAGCGGAGAGTGGTTTTTTTTAGAAAGATACAGTAAATACCATAAGCAGTCAGAAAAACAAATAATGAGGTCTTCATGGAAGTTACAAAACATCAAACACTACTTAAAATTATAAGAAAAAGATGGTCAGAATTTTTTTAACATGTTGTGAGAAGACAGAAGTTAGAAAATGAATTTAGTAATCACTGGTAAATTCAAAGGAAAATATTTCAGTGACTGACCAGGTGGCATGGAAAGAAAAAAAAGTATTTGAACTAATCAGAAACACCAAAGATTCATTTTATTTATAAAAGTGTATAGACTAGAAAAAATGTAGGAACAACTTTATTACTTAATGACTACAAAGTTGTGACATTTAGGCGTGACCCTTAATCATACAAAAACACACAGGACGAAGAAATAGAGAGAGGAGATAAAGTATAGATTCACATGAATACTATTAAAAAGAGAAAAAACAAATTAAATAGAATACTTAGCTGTAAATTGTAAGGTGTGGCTTGTCCGGCGGTGGGTGTCAGGAATGGATTTAGTAGAACGTGGAGACTGTTTAAATGGAGACCTGTGATATGTGGTTGGTGGGTTGTAACTGGGGGTGGTGGATGGGGAACCGGGGAGAAGAGAGAGTGATACAGTGTTGACCTAACCAGGAGAAGTTGAAATAGATGATTAGGGAAGAGGGGTTGCAAAGTGATGCTGTGAGGAGGTTTGACAAGTAAGAAGGGGTGGACTTAGTGGAGAGGTACTATAATGATTGAAGAGAATGTTAAGTGTAGCTGAACAGCGAGTTTAATCCATGTGGCTCCAGCATCCTATAATTTTGAATGCAGCGGTTCTCAAGGCCAGATGGCTTGTGCCATCTGCGTGACATTGTTTGATGGCTGTTATTAGAAAATCAGATTTGCCTCTGTGGTTAGGGCCATTGAAATGATTTGGGACTGGTTTTGAAGCATGCTGGGCGATGTTGTACAGATGTTTTTGCATGCGGTCCCCTAATCTGAGGCCAGTCTCACCAATATACGTTATCCTGCATCTTTTGCAAACGATGACATATATCACATTACGGGACTCGCATATGAATCCTTCATGAAGAGTGAGGATAGTTTTGGGAAAGGTGATCATTTTCGTTTCCCAGACTACTGGGCAGATAATGCAGCGGGGGCGGTTACATTTTCTGGTGCCAACATGTAAGGCTGCTTCAAGTGGCTGTGGACGAGGATGTCCTTAAGGCTTGGCTCACGTTTATATGCCAACAGGGGTGGATCAGAGAAAATGTTGTGAGTGTCGGAGTCGAGTTAGATTAGCAGCAGATGACGATACAGAATTTTCTTAACCATCTGACCATGCAGGTGGAAAGGCAGTACTAACTTCAGATGGAGTAACAGGCTTTTTCCTGAATACCTCTTTGTGGCTCACTAGTTGGATATGGTTGAAGGTGTCATGAAGGACCTTTTCTGGGTAGTGGCGATGACTGAAAAATTCTAATAACTTGTTGGACTGATCTATGAAGTCCAAATATCCTGACATATGCTGTGAAGACGGAGGAGTTGGGAGTATGGGATGGAGTTCTTACAGGCTTTAGGATGGGAGGAGGTGTAAAGCAAATAGGTGTGGCTGTTGGTGGGCTTGTAAAATAATTTTATTTATAGTCATGAATGTGGTAAATGGTAGAAAAAGAAGTAACATGTAACAGACTTTAGAAATAAACCAGCCCTGCAAATACCTTTGGTATTTTATAGGTGAAACTACATAATTATTCTTCTTTTTTTTTCCCTTTCAATATTGCAGGGGATGGCAGGGCTATCTGGCATATGGATGCCAGAATTTGATAACAGTAGTAGATCCAAAAACTGTACAAGTGAGTGTCTTAAGTACAAGCAGTCCAAGTGTTATGAACATTTTCCTTTCATAAGCCTGCTCATAAGTTGAATTTGTTCATGAGTCAGAACAGTTGTAGTTTGTATTTAATGTCAGCCAAATGTTTGTCTTAGTATATAGTGTACATTTCTGTGTGTACATTACATTAAAGAAACTGATGAACAGCTATAGACACACAGTGTTTTGATTTGTGCCACACTTGTTATTATGAACAATTGTATGGCATTCGAATTTTTAATGTACTAGGCTTTAGTTTGTAACTACAAGTTGTTTGTAAGTTGGATGTTCATAACTTGGAGACTGCCTCTTTTGTATTGTCACTGATCATTTTGAACTTCATGTATAACATTTTATATTTAAATACAGTAACTACACATATGCAGCCATCATAAAGCCATTATCATCATGGTCTCTGATGATGAGTATAGTGTTGCTTTCTCATTGTGTGTTTCTCAGTTCTGTATCTTTAATTAATCTGCTGCCTGTCTTTTTTTCATACTGGTAAACTTTGTCAGATGTTTCTCACCAAGTCTCTGACTTTTGTTTTTTGGCCTTGAGTTTTCCAGTGATTTGATGTTTTGGATCTTCTCTGAGAGCTTTTTCGATGATTCTTTCTTTAAAACCACATCTCCGTTGCTTCTAAACTGGTTTATTTGCTCATTATCTTAAAGATTCATAAGTATACAGTAATATTCCCACACTGAAGTACTTGCACCCTTATATAATTTCTTTGTGAACTGTCAGTTGTTTATGAGAGGTGTCTTTGTGTTAGAAAAAAAAAAGCTTTTGCCTTTGTTATTCTACACTTGGTTTAACATTTTCCCAGTATGTGCTTCATTTTGTTTTAAAATTATTCATTCGTTTGCCTTTGGGTGTCTTGTTTGCATGTATACTGCACCTGTTGGTCTATAGTTATTTGAATTCATGTTTGATTGTATTGTCTGTTAGCTTTCATGGACTGATTTTGCTTTTAGTTTTGGCACTGGGTCAGTTATATATTACAGATCATTGTATCATTTGCTACAGATGTTTTAATCCCTCATTTTGTGTTGCCATAGTTTAATAGGAGAGGATTGGGATGTCTCTTTTGGCTTATAGTTTATTTTATTTTCTTGAGTTGTTATCAGAATCTTCGTATCCACCTCCTTCTCCATTGTTGTTATCATCATCTTCTTTCATCATTTTCACATGTTGACTTGTCACACATTTGGAGTAATCAGTGGTTATTTGGAGTTTGTATCCACAAAGCTTTTCCTGGAAAAGCCATTGGCTGAATTTGTTTTTATTAAAAACAAGAACATATTTTATTTCATAATGAACACATCTGTTTTCATAATGTGGTCCATTAAATTACTTTGTGTGAAATAAATCACATTTTGTAGCCATGGCTTTCTTTGGCAATGCAGAGATAATTAATTTGGACCTGAAGGAGCTTGTTTTACATTGTGATTGTTGAAAGTTGTGATCATTTTTGCTGTGATGATGTCAGTACCACGTGATTTTATTGCTTGTTTATGTGTGAATGTAGTTCTTCATTTTCACAGGTAGCTAGTCCTTCAGTAAAATACTGGCATTGAAATATTCAGCTCTTGCCACTGGAAATTCCTTGTATGTTTTGAATATTTTTTTCCTCATGGTATATTTACATTCACAGGTAATACAGGTCTTGGACAGACACAAAGGTGTCATTACTCAGGTAAATTTGATTTGATTTTCTTGATTTGTTATTAGTTTTTCCACTCTCTTCATGGGTTTCTTAGTTCAACAGTATATATATATATATATATATATATATATATATATATACTGGCCTGCATTAAAAACGCACCTCTTTATCGAACTGTCGTGAAGCATGAAATATTTGTGTATTTGTATGTGAGCAATTTTCAAGCTCCGAAAGCATGCAGGTGTGGCTGTTGATGTAATGACATTTTCCTGGCGATGTGATGTTTACTTTAAATTTGGCATGCAGCACGTTCAAATCAAATTTTTCTTTATTTATCACCTTATTAAAAATGGCAGACTTTGAAATTTGGCATGCACACATTAGTCAGGTTTAAGCAAGTAAAAGGCCATCATCTGTTTTCATTGAAAGGAAGTCTGTTAATGTTTTTTGGTCATGCCCAGATTGTTGTCACAGGAGAGGTGGCAAGCTGTTGGTATGCTTAGCAGTGGAGTGACAACCAGCAGTGCTGCCAGACACTTTCATTATGACCATTTGACTATAGTGAGGCTGAACCAGCGATTTCAGGCAACAGGTACCAGGAATGACAGCTCCAGGCCTGGTCAGCCTAGTATAACAACAAGAGCTCAAGATCGCCAAATGCTATTGGTACATCTGTGCAGCCATTTCCAAACATCAACTCAGACAGCAGCACATACACCTGGCACTGGAGGACTTGTTGGTGCAGACACAGTGCAACAGAGACTTCACACTGCTGGCTGCTTGCAAAACTGGCATCCCAGCTTGGCCCTATCCTTACTAGATGTCACCAGACCAGCAGAATGGCTTGGCCCTGACAAAATTTAAGTCGTTCAGTGGCAGAATGGAGATCGACAGTGTTTCTCTGATGAAAGCTGGTTTAGTGTCTCCGTTGCTGGTAGGAGAAATTGCGTGTGTTATCGTCCTGGAGAAGGATGTGCTGATGTGCGTGTAGTCCAGCATGACAGGTATGGAGGCAGAAGCATACCTGTATGGAGTGGATTCTGCCTGGTCCACCGTACTCCACTCCATATTTTCAGAGTTAATGTTGCTTCTGACATTTACGTTAATCAGGTACTGTGACATACTGTAGTGCCTTTCTTCTAAATCATCCAGATCTGAGAATCTTTCAGCACAATAATACTAGTCCTACACACAGCTAATGTTACCAGGAATTTCTTAGCCCAGCAACCTTCTCTCGTTTTGGATTGGCCTGCAGACTCTCTTGACATGAACCCAAATGAACATGTGTGGGATGAATTGAGCAGAAGGAGTTGTCAGTATGACATCAGCATTGTGACTGATCTGGAGCTAGCACTCATTGCAAAATGGAATGCCATACCCCAAACATTTTTTCAAACACTGCAACAGCATGAGATGCCAATGCCAAGCCTGCATTGAAGCCTCAAGGGGTGGTCATACACGGTATTAATGATGGCTATGACTTTGTGACAATGAATGTGAATTTTCTTTTCTTACACCTAGGGTAGACAACTGTGTACGAGCTGCTTCTGAATTGGGTAATGTGTAAGAATACAGCAAGTCTATGTTGGTAAATTGATGAGAAATGTGAGATCAGTGGTTTTATGTATTTTAAATCTAGTACAATGAATTATGGCTAAAAAAAATAAAGTGGTGCTTTTTAAATGGCAGATGTGTGTGTGTGTATACACACAGATAGTATGTATATATATGCACACACACATATATGTATGTGTATATATATTTTTTATAAACAGTTACAGTACTTTTAGAACTTTTTTTTTTAAGAACTGTCCTTATGTTCTTCTTTATATCTCCAATGACCCACAGCAATTTTTTTTTTTTATTTGATTTTCTTCTTTTCTTTCGGATCCATTTCTTTATTTGTTTTTTTTTTTTTTTAATGGTAAGTGTTATTTTGATTTTTAATTTTAAACATAATTTTTTTATTCTCACATCAAATTTTCCACATTCCACAGTTGGGGCTTTTCCCTATGTTGCATGTCTCATCTGTCACAATTGTCATATTTCAAGATGTAATTTTATAAGAGGGGAGTTTAATTTTTGTCATAATTCTCTGTATGTTTTTGTTCCTTAATATATTCTGACTTGCATGTTTGAATGTAATATTGGCAGGAACAAGCTTTTTACTAAGGTAATCCTGTCATGCCTTAGAGGGACATAGGGATATGGTGTTAGTGCCCATATTTTCCTTGACCTGTCAGCACACTAGAGGGTGATATGGTCAGTATCATGCCTGACTGCCCTTCCTTCCCCAACTTCAGAAGAAGTCGGGTACCCATTTCTATAGGTGGGTGACTGGGGTGCCTCTGGCTGGATTCGAACCCCCAACCTTCGCCATGAAGCAAAAATAAATTTTAAAAATGTAGTTTGGTCATCAAGATTTGTGGGTATTATATGAAAGCAGGAGCATAATTGTGGCATTTTTGTTTTATAGCCACCTTTTTTTTTTTTTTTGTTAGTTGCTTTCTAGTTTTAAATCACTGGATCTGTGTATTATGCAAGATCTTTGCAAATTTTGGTAGAATTTTTGCATGGTTTAGGCAGTATATTTTTCATACTTTATTTCAGTACACTTTGACATCTTCATTTTCTTGCCTGATACAGATATAGGGTGGTGGAAATTTGTTAAATTTACTCTGCTACATAAATGCTGTTGTTTTTTTCCCACTTTCCAATTGGCACCAGCAAATAAAGAGAGAAAAAGAATTATTATGAGTAGTTCATGCAAAATTCTGTATAAGATGTTTTTCTAAACATTACTTTTTTTATGTCACTTGTAAATGTCATATCAACACACTACTCATTTAAGACTTTTTTGTTGTGTTGAATTCTTAAATGTGATAATTTTACTAACCTTCAACTTAAAAAAGTAACTGGCTGGTATTATTTACTTTTTTTTTCTTTAATGTGACTTTAACAGGTAAAATGGGCACATGAACAGTATCACCATGATCTGAACTCCCCGTATACATTGCGGCTAGCTTCTTCAGACACCCATGGCCAGATAATTGTGTGGGATGTAGGTTTGGGCGCTGTGCGGTCAGAGTTCATAGATGGGAGTAAACCAGTTTTAGGTAAGATAAATACTTTTGTATATTTAGTGAAAAAAAAAAAAAACGAAATTCATTCTCTCCATCAATCAGAACTTTAACTGTGGTACTTTGCAATTCAACTCAGTTCAAGTGCCGTACCGTGTGGCGTAGGCAGTCATTTCTCTCCACAATTCCCTGTCTTTAGACTTGATTATGAGATCCACCGGTGACTTTCTTCCTAGCCACACTGACAGCCCATCCAGTAACTTCTCTCTGTCTTCCTCTGTCTCTTCTTCCTTCAATTTTTCCAGTTGCCACAGTATGTTCCAATTTTCCTTTTCTCAGGAAATGTCCTATAAATCTCGCTTGTCTGCCTCTGATCTTTGCTATAATTTGCTTTTTAACTCCAGCCTCCCTTAAGACTTCTTCATTGGTTTTCTTAGCTGTCCATGGTACCTTCAACATCCTTCTTATGAACCACATCTCCATGGCCTCCATTTTTACATCAGTTTTGCAAAAAGCAGATTTTACCCTCTCTTTCATTTTGTCACCATTTTCTTCTTATTACATAATTACCATTTCACTAACTGGCCTCAAACTTTGGCAGTTTTTCAGTAGGGTCATGCACTGGTCAGTTTTGTGGATGTATTGAGGGTTGTTCTGTCCACTTCCTGAACAAAAGGTCATGCCACTAGGTAATCACACATTTTTCATGAGTCTGTGGTTCATTCAGCCTCTCATTATGTCCTTGGTAAAGAGATCAGATGCCAGGGATCTGGAAACCGAGTATTTTTCTGCAGGGTGAGGCACATCAAAGAACATTGTAAGTGTGAGGTGTTAGACATGAAATTTGCTTAAATTAATTGCTCCTCATTATATTGAACAGGAATGCAGTGGTTGAGTAACCAGGATGCTTGCCGGGACCTTCTCATCTGTCTGCATCCCCCTTACTCTCTTGTTTTGTGGAATGCTGACACAGGCATGAAACTCTGGAAGAAGTCCTACACTGAAAATTTACTGAGTTTTACATTTGACCCTTTCAACAGCAAAAATCTGGCATGTAAGTACTGAGTGGTGTTTGGTTTGCCATATTTTCATGGATGTGATGTGCATGTTGTACACAGTTTTTACTATCTGCAGACCTCCTCCCACTCCTGCATGTTATACCTGTAAGCACAATATACATGAAATTATTTACAGGCAGTGAGTAATGAATGACGTGTGGACTAATAATTATCAATGACAGATATGCCTGTTTTTAGTTAGAATTTTTTTTCTGTGCACATTCTAGAATAATTTATCAAACTAACCTGATCTTACTGTAAGACTTTGCTGAAGAAGAGTAAAACCCATTATTATTAAATTATAGCCAATTGAAAAATATACTGGTCACATTTTTGAATATTGACTGGATAAGCCATATATCAACCTGAACCTAGAAGAATTTAAAAGCATACTTTTTTCCTCCATGGCTTTTGACTCCCTTCAACTTTAGACCATCTTTCTAAACTATTTCATAATCATCAGTTTTCATTTGCAACTTGTTTGACCCAGAAGTTGTTTCTGCATTCAGTTAGGGTGACTGACCCAAAACTTCAGACTGCACTTGCACATTATATCTGTGTGCACATTATATCTGTGTGCACATTATATACTCATGTTCATTATATGATGCTCCTCACATGTGTGAGAGTACAGCACTTTGTGGTGAAGTCTTTACTCAGTTATTGTATTTTAAAAATGAGACAGATGTCAAAGTAGGCAACACATTTTTCTTTGTGCTGTGTGTAGTATTAAGTGCCATCAGTCAGTCAGTCATTTGCATGTCCCTTGCTGAACTTTGCCTCTCTGACAGCTCTCCTGTAGGCCTCTCGGTTGTGAGCAATATGGCCTGCTGCTGGTGCATCCATTTACAGATTATCAACGATGTCTTGCAGCCATCTTCACCTTTGGCTTCCTCTATTTCTCTTTCCCATTATGTACCCTTCCAAGATAGTCTTCTCTAAATTATCATGACATTTAATGTGTCCAGAATATTTACATTTTCTCTCTTTAATCCTCTTAACTAGCCAGCCTTCTTCAATATTAAGTTCTTGTAGTATAGATATATTTGTTCTTTTTTGTGTCCACGATATTTGGAGAACTCTTCTGTAGCATTTACATTCAAAGGCATTTATGTGTTTCTCAGCTGCTTTGTTAAGTGTCCAGGTCTCACAGGCATATGTTGCGATGGAAAAGATGCATGCCCTTAAAAATCTTATTATTGTAGTTCTGTCTCTTTCTCTCCACAGCTTCTTTCTTTAGTTATTTAAGTGCCATGTATGCCAGATTTGGATGGTGTTGTTTCTTTTTGGGGGATAAAAATGTTCAAAGTGTAATGATGTTTGGATGAACTTGTTTGGTATTGTATTTAATGTATTATCATCCAGTGACATAATGATATTTTTTTCTAAGTTAGAATATGATCAGGTTTTATTTCTAAAACAAATTACAGTGTTGTCACAGATTTCTTTTTCCTAGTTCTTTTTTTTTTCTGTGATTTATCTTTTGTTTTTGAGTTGTTCACAGTTTGATCTTGTACATCTTTTTTTTTTTTTTTTCCCTGCTGTTGTTGTCTTAAATTGATAAAATACTAAGAGAATCTTTTTTTTTTTGACTACTACTTGGTTGATCAGGAAAAGGAGATGGACATATGTTGGTCACTTGATGAGAAGAAATGAACAGAGAATCACAAAACAAGCTATCAGGTGGAACACAACAGGCCGAAGAAAAAGAGGCAGACCGTGTGAAACTCTGAAGAGGACATTATTAAGAGAGGCCAAATTAACAGGCATAAAATCCTTTGATGAGGTTGAAAGACTCGCCGAAGACAGGAAAAATTGGCGAACTACTTTGCGAGCCCTATGTGATGTTTAACGGCACGGGAAGGATATAAGATAAGAATGCAGAGGAGTATTACAGGGAGATTTTATTTTCTCTTTTAGTGTTCAGTGTGAAGCCTGGCAAAGTGTCATGTTATACTTCTATAGTATTGTTGTTTTCATTAATAGAATGTGCACTTTTCTTTGTCTCTCAAATCCACCTGTCCTAAGCTTGTGCTGGGACATGATAAAACTACATTCCTAGAGTACATGTTTCTGCTAATATTCTGTTTTACATGTTTCTTGACTGTTGTTGTCTTTATTGTAGTTTCAGATGTCTCCGTTTTGTAGTCCACCTAGGCAATTCATTTCACAGATGTTGATTTTATGCCGCGTTGAACAGAATTAGAATGAATTGTGTGTTATGAGTTGGTTCTTGATGTCATATGGGTTTTTGCTTGTTTATGATTAGGGTGGCAATATTTTATTGGTTTTGTGTCCCTATGACAAGTCTTGTTTATCCTGTGATGTGTACAGAGGAAGGAAGTTTATCCTGTGATAAACTTCCTGTGATAAATGTAGTGGCAGACTTTTTACATTCCTGAGCTTGTTCAGTTTTTTGTTTTCCAGGCTTTGATGCTGACTTTATTTCATTCATTTGCATGTCCCTTGTGGAACTTTGCCTCCCTAACAGCACTCCTGTAGGCCTCTCGGTTGTGAACAAGATGCCCTGCTGCTGGTGCGAGTCCCGTAATGTGATATATGTCATCGTTTGCAAAAGATGCAGGATAACATATATTGGTGAGACTGGCCTCAGATTAGGGGACCGCATGCAAAAACTTCTGTACAACATCGCCCAGCATGCTTCGAAACCAGTCCCAAATCATTTCAGTGGCCCCAACCACAGAGGCAAATCTGATTTTCTGGTAACAGCCATTAAACAATGTCATGCAGATGACACAAGCCGCCTGGCACTTGAGAACCGCTGCATTCAAAATTATGGGACACTGGAACCACATGAGTTAAACTCGCTGTTTAATTACACGTAACATCATCTTCTTCATTCATTATAGTACCTCTCCACTAAGTCCACCCCTTCTTACTTTTCAAACTTCCTCACAGCATCACTCTGCAACCCCTCTTCCCAAATCATCTGTTTCAATTTCTCCTAGCTAGGTCAGTATTGCATCACTCTCTCTCCCCTCCCCGGTTCCCCATCCACCACCCCCAGTTACAACCCACCGACCACATGTCACAGGTCTCTATTTAACCAGTCTCCACGTCCTACTAAATCCATTCCTGACACACACCGCCGGACAAGCCACACCTTACAATTTACAGCTAAGTACTCTTTTAAAAAAAAATTTTTTTTTTAAAAAGTAGTATTCATGTGAATCTATACTTTATCTCCTCTCTCTATTTCTTCGTCCTGTATGTTTTTGTATGATTAAGGCTCACGCCGAAACGTCACAACTTTGTAATCGTTAAGTAATAAAGCTGCTCCTACTTTTTCCTATTTTATACATGCTGCTGATGCATCCATTTGCAGATCATCAACAATGTCTTGCAGCCATCTTCGTCTTGGTCTTCCTCTCTTTCTTTTTCCCATTGTGTACCATTCCAAGACGGTTTTCTGTAGATTATCATGATGTTTAATGTGTCCAAAATATTTAAGTTTTCTCACTTTAATCCTCTTTACTAGCCAGCTTTATGTAGATGACCTTTATTGTTTAGATGAATAATTCCACATGCTCAGTTGCTTGAAGTTTACCCACATTTACCATATTTACCATTTTGTAAAGGATCCTAAAATATTTTCCCTTGAAATGTGCAGTAGTTTTCCATTCTGGTGGCTGATTTCCGTAATGGCAACTGTTCTAGTGTTCCTGTGCACGTGTTGTTCTTAGCTTGATTTGTTAATTTTCTTGGGGATTTCTGATTTTTAAAAAAAAATTATTAGCCAGTAATGAAGAAAAGTTGCAAGAATATATTTGATGCAGTTTCACAAAAGAAAGGAGGTTAGATAAAAAGAAAAAGAATTGGGGGGTGTGGGGGGGGGGGAGAGTGCAGCAGCGTTATTTAAATTGGCATAATACACATGAGCCTTTTGGTAAACTGCCTCCTTGCGATCAGCAGAAAAAAGAGATCTTATTAAGCTGCACCATACACCTTTATCAGTATTTATAATACCAGTTTTACCATAGCTGTCATTGAATTTTGTTAGCCTCCAATTGTACATGTCCAATGTTCATCATGTTCTCTTACATTTCAGTACTTTTTTGTTATTGTTAAGACAGAAACTTTGAAATGCTTTCCTTGTCTTTGTTTGCAGTTCTTGGTCAAGACTGTATAATTTTTGTCTCTGACTTCACCATCAGCAAGACACCTTCAAGTAATGGGAAGAAATTCTACATCTCTAGTCCCAGTCAAGGTGATCTTTACATAAACAAAAAATAATTTATAAACTGCTAAAATTATTCACAACTTTTTGTCACTAGTTTTCATGTATTCTAAGTTTTTGTAGAAGTATATTTCTGTTCATTGTTTAAAAGCTTTATATTGTATCTTTTAATCTGTTCATTTGTAGCTTTGTATTTTTAAAAATTTGTTAAATTAAGTGTAAATGACATCTTTTCAAATGTAAACAGCTTAGAGCATTTTAAAATTAACAATTGCTATAGTAATCTGACATGATAGCAGGCAAGAGAAGAGCACAGAACATTTGTATTCTTACTCTCATTTTGAGCTATTTGTGAAACATAAGACATGGAAAACTTTCTCCATACAGTTAAGTCATGTGCCAATCATCTCAGGTTATCTAGGATTGAGTTCCCTTATGGTGTGGCCCAAATTTTAATATATTTACTGTATGGTACAAGACTTTCCTCTTTCAGGTTTGCTTGCTGACTTTGTTAGTTTGTTATTTTGTTATTATGGCTTGTGTCAAGAAGAGAATAGAAACTCAACACAAAACTTTATGACATATTTATAAAGAAGCAATGACCCCTTACATTTTTTCCCTCTATTCCAAAGTCTAGATCACTGATACCACAAAAAAAAAAAAAAAAAGTAGAGTTAATGTGTGCTTCATTGTGTTTTAAT
Source organism: Achatina immaculata (assembly GCA_009760885.1). Lineage (NCBI taxonomy): Eukaryota > Metazoa > Mollusca > Gastropoda > Stylommatophora > Achatinidae > Lissachatina > Lissachatina immaculata. Next base: position 40,413,596 of record CM019721.1, read on the forward strand.
ATTTACTGACATACTTTTTTATCATGCCCTGTACCAGCTGCTATATCTCGGTCATCCAGTTCTAACAATCTAGAAAGAAAACCATCAACATCTTCAGCTTCTTCCTCAAAGAACTTAGCAAAAAGAATGAGCAGAATACTTGGAGAGAGCAAGCCAAAGTAAGCCCGGAATATTTTCTCTTCATTTTTTTAATTGTTTTTTGTTTTATTGTTTTTGCATATTTTGGAAAATTGTAGTGAAATTAAAGTATACCTGCTTGTGTATTTTTGTTGATTATTGTGAAAATACTTGAGGTTTTATTTTTGTTTAAGCCATGTCATATGTTTTGCTCAGAAAACCATTTATTTTGCTTGTTCTTAACCTCAGATTTTCTGGGGTATTTTCCTGTATATTTTCGGTCATCGGTATTTACTACTCTTTTCTGTCTTTACCTGTTTATAATTCCATTATGTTCTTGATAACTGAGTCCCATTCAATTATTTACATTAAGTGAAGTGTTGCAAGTCTCAGATTTCATGTTTGTGTCTTATGTTGCATATATGGCTCGTTCATGTTACAGCCAGTAGGTTTAAATCTATGAATTGGTATGGATTTTTATATAGATTTGACAGTATTATTTGCTGTATTGGTGTAGAGTGGCTGCAGTGAGCTTCATATTGTACTTGTAATCATACTGTCCAACTCTGATATGTTTATAATATTATAGCTTTTACATCATTAGTTGTTAAATCCTCCCGTAGTTACCTAAAATTTTACAAAAATGATTTCTTCAAAAGTTATTCAAAATATACAAAATGTATTATACAGAAGAGTTTGTTTCTTCAGTGATTATCTAAAAATGTGAAAAGAACTTATTTCTGTGATGTTTATCTAAAAATGTAGAAAAGGAACTTATTTCTCTCTGATGTTTATCTAAGAATGTGACAAAGAGCTATTTCTGTGATGTTTATCTAAAAATGTAGAAAAGGAGTTTATTTCTCTCTGATGTTTATCGAAGAATGTGACAAAGAGCTTGTTTCTTCTATGGTTTGTAAAAAAAAAAAACAGGGGCTCACCTGATGAAGAGGCTGTGACATTGAATGAATGTCTCCAACTCTGTTTCCATCGCTCATGTCGCCATCACTTAATGCTACTTTACCCTCGTGAGATGCTCATACTTGACCTTGAGATTAACCAGACTGTTGGCATCATTGCATTAGATAGATCAAGTTCTCCATTTACTATGGTGAGTCCCTTAAATGTGTCCCTTAGCTTTGTCCATGATGGCATAATGACCAGTTTCATCAGTAGTAGCTGGGAACTTCTTGTCCAAGAATGGGTCTTAGTTCTGCATAAGTGTATGTCGTAATATATCAAAGTGGTCAAGATACTAACCCGAGTCCCAGTTGTTCTTTTAGGCTTTGAATGTATGTTTTGTGTTCTGTTTTATTTTATAAGCGTAGTCACAAGCTTTGTTGCCATTATCAGGTCACATCGTGACCTCTTCTGTTTACACTGCTAGTTATACTTGGAAGACAGTTTAGCTTTGTGGGAATTATGCTGATTGACCAGAAGGAGTAATAATGCAGTTCCTTCCTTCCTTGCCTTCTTTACTCTATCTGAAACCTGTGCCATCAACAGAGGCTCGCCATTTATCATGATGCAGTTAGAACTATCAAAAGTAGTGAATGCCTTTTCTTTGAAGCCACTGTTCGCTGCTGTGTTGATCATTTATACTTGTGCTGATAGACCTCAACTTCAAAATGTGACTGTGTATCATAAATCAGTGTCAGATAAATTTGGCATCATCTTGACCATTTCTTTGATTAAAAAATGTGGCATAAATTATTATTACGGGTGTGTGGTTTGCTGTGAAAGTCTGTTTAGAATAATTGTTTCAGATGACTTAAAGAAACATCTTATTTCTGGAAATAATTACCTCAGTGAAAGATCAGATCAGATACTAGACCAGCAGTAGAGTTCTAGAAATGGCTATCAGGGTTTGAAATTCTGTGGATGTTTGTCTTTTCAGGTAATATCTTGCTGGCAGAGGGATGTCCTGATGTGTCTGCATGAAAATGGGAGTGTGTCCGTCAGAGTGAGAAGAAGAAATAATGCAGTTACAACTCCAGCACCTGAGGGACATGGAGCATTTGGTAAATTCAACAGAATTTGTATATAAAGACATCTTTTCTCAATGTTTTTTTTTTAACCATCTCTGTTTACTCAGTGATTCTAATATGAGGGAATGTTGAAACTTCTTATATCTTACATCCTTCCCGAGCTGTTAAATGTCACATAGGGCTCGCATGGTAGATTGCCAGGGTTATCCTGTTTTCGGTGTTTTTCAACCTCATCTAGGGATTTTATGCCTACTAATTTGGCATTTACGGGTTAAACTGAAATTAAGCACAGACTGCAGAACTGTTGCCCTGATTAATCATGCCAGTAAAATTCTGTTAAAAATCATAATGGGTAGACTTCATAAGAAAATAGAAGAAGTCAATATGGTTAAGCTGGTTTCAAGCAAAGAGGAGGACCAAGAGATCATATATTCAATATAAGATTAATAGTAGAGAAATGCAGAGAGTTTAATGTGAATCTATATTGATCTTTTATAGACTGCTCAAAGGCATTTGATTGTGTACAACACCAGAAACTTTGGAAAATAGTGGGATTTCCAACACATTTGATATAATTAACATCACTGCTGTAACTAGACCAACAGGCAGCATTAAGAGTAAATGGTGAAAGAACAACTTGGTTTGACAATAAAATAAGGGGTCTGTCAGGGGTGCATTCTGTTTGCCTTACTTATTTAATTTGTATACTGAAAATATAATGAGGAATGTTAGAGAAGATGTAGACAAAGAATATTACGATGCCATAACAATTGGAGGTTATGAAATATCAGAGATTAGATATGCTGATGACACAGTATTACTATCCACAACACAAAAAGCAATGGAAAAGCTAATTATGTCAGTCTGTAAGAACGGCAAAGAACAAAGCCTCTGTCTTAATGCAAAGAAAACTAAATTGATGACAAGTGACAAAACAAACAAAGCATCTGAAATATGTATCAGTGAGGAAAATTTGGAAGAAGTGGAGAGTTTTGAATATCGTGGATCACTCTCTCTCTCTCTCTGAACCTTAAGTGCCCAGGGCATATGGGGCTTCCGCAAGGGTTTTCCGCAAATGCCTGTCCTTTGCCTTTTTTTTGCTCTTGCCCAGGTGAGCCCTCTATTGCTCAACATCCTTTCTGTTCTTCTCCATGTCTCTTTTGGTCTACCCTGTGGTGTCCATCTTAGTGCTATTAATTATTATCTATAATGGAGATACAATGAGGGAAATTAAAAGGAGGACATATATTGCTCTTCAGAAAGTAAAACAACTAAAGAATCTGTGGAGAGGAGCAGACAGAATTACAAAAATAAGATTTTTAAAGGCATGTATCTTTCCCATCGCAACATATGCCTGTGAGACCTGGAACTTAACAAAACAGCTGAGAAACACATAAATGCCTTTGAATGTAAATGCTACAGAAGAGTTCTTCATATATCATGGCCACATAAAAGAACAAATATATCCGTACTACAAGAACTTAATATTAAAGAAGACTGGCTAGTAAAGAGGATTAACTCTTCCCGTGCCACCTATAAAAAGCACGGATGTTCCCGTCAGTGCCACACAAAAAGCGTGGGTATTGATATGTATAGGGGGTATAGTTGTAAAAGTGAATGTACAAAGTATTTCCACTTTAAAAGTATGCATATTATGCATGAAAATAGTTGTAAATGTAAGAAGACTTCATAAATGAAGAGTTTTTTAGGAAAAAAGTAGTGTGATGATTTTAGCTGATAATTGTGTAGTGCTTACCATTGGCGATGCCTAGTTGTACAATGCTTACCATCAGCGATTTCAAGATCTACTTAAATTTTCATCCGATCTTGTTGTGTGGTGGCATTCTCACTAAAATAATGTCTGAAATAACCTTCTAACTACTTCTCCAGTCCATTTAATATGTCTAGATATACTTGGGGTACATTCAGGAATAGTGGTCATATCATAGGACATGTCCTTATGCCTCCGAAATCACAATAAATATTGAAATTTCTCAGTTAAAAACATCAATTTCGCTCGGTTGTTAGCCACGCTTTGGATTGAACTATGAAAGGTCACCAGACATGCACAGATAAATAATGTACAATAAAAAGTTACATTAGTTTTACACTGCAACGAAACAAAATCGCTATAACGAGCATGGTTGGCACTAGACCAACAGGAAGAATTCACTAAAGTGTCGATGGCAGGGAAAGAGTTAAACATGGAAAACTTAAATATTTTGGACACATTAAACGTCATGATAATCTAGAGAAGACCATCTTGGAAGAGTATATAATGGGAAAAAGAAAGAGAGGAAGATGAAGGCGAAGATGGCTACAAGACATCTTTGAGATCTGCAAATGGATGCATCAGCAGCAGGCCATCTTGCTCACAACCAAGAGCCCTACAGGACTGCTGTTAGGGAGGCAAAGTTTCATAAGGGACATGCAAATGAATGAATGAATATGGCCTCTCTTAACAATGTCTTCTTTAGAGTTTCACGTGGTTGACCTCTTTTTCTTCACCATGTTGTGTTCCACTTGATAGCTTGTTTTGGGATTCTCTAACTGTTTCTTTTCATCACGTAACTAATATATGTCCATCTCCTTTTTCTGATCACCAATGAAGCATGTTATATTGTTCACTCCTCTGCCTTATCTCTGTGTTGTTCTTGAATTCATTCCACTTTCTTATATATATATCTTATATCCTTCCCGTGCCATTAGACGTCACATAGGGCTCGCAAAGTAGTTCGCCAATTTTTCCTGTCTTCGGCGAGTCTTTCAACCTCAACAAAGGATTTTATGCCTGTTAACTTGGCCTCTCTTAATAATGTCCTCTTCAGAGTTTCACGCGGTCTGCCCCTTTTTCTTCGGCCTGTTGTGTTCCACTTGATAGCTTGTTTTGGGATTCTCTGATCATTTCTTCTCATCAAGTGACCAACATATGTCCATCTCCTTTTCCTGATCACCCGTGAGACTGGTTGTTGTTCAGTCATCTGTCTTATCTCTGCATTGTTCTTGAATTCATTCCACTTGATGCCGAGTATTTTCCTTAGGCATTTGTTTTCAATATTAAAACTGCGTGACCTTTAATATGAAGTTGTAACATTTTCAAGTGGCCTTTCTTATTTGACGTAACAGTATATCCTATCAGACCTCTGCTTCTTGTGGTTCTTATGGAATCATTAAGGAGTGCTTAGATCATTTTTATCTAAATGGTTCTAAAGTGTGAAGAAAAACAAACGCTAGCACATTCCAATATGTATTTGTGTATATACATATTACATACCAAATGTATATTTGTGCTCATGCATATATATTTGTGTGAATTAATATATGTATATATACAGTTAACTGCGCTAACTGGCAGTTGGCAATAAATTACCGATAAACAAAAAAAACCCCAAAACTTTTGAAGGTCATCGTTGGCTAACCGATTTAAGTTAATAAAACTTAATTAAAAAGCAACCAGTGAAATCAGTTGGAAGATAATTTGGTAGGCTCATGATGCTTAATTTGCATGGAAGAGAATCAGACTGTTCAGATTTTGGTTCATCAGGGGAGCATTTTGTATTAAATCTCATCACAAACAAGGTAAGAGAAAGAAATTTCACACAAACATTTAATTCCTGCTGATGTTTGTAAAGTGTATTTAATTTTACATTGAAAAAAGTATAAGGTACCATAGTTGTATTCTCGAAACCAGCATTTCAGAAAGTAATACATGCAAGGTATCATAGTGTGATTACTTGATATTACGGGACAGAACAGGTGAAAAATATACGAAAAGACTATTTGACTTTTCCTCAAGCCTTTTCATTTAATTTTTTTCAGTGGTTGCGTCCCTTGATTTTAGGGGTTTTTTTTTTTTTTTAAACTCGCCTTTGTACATGTGCATGAGAGAGAGAGAAATAGAGAGAGAGAGAGAGATAAACATGCATGTATGAGAGAGAGAGAAACATGCATGTATGTATGTAGATATGTATGTTCATTCTTACAATGTTCTCTGTGTAGATGACACTCCAACTCAGTTGTCAATGGAAGTGGCTTATGACTTGCGATGTCAGTCAGATCCTCTTCGTGTAACAAGACACAACAAACTTTATGGTTCCGCCTTATGTCCTGTGTCAGAAAAAATGATCTCCCTTATTATGAGTGACAGCCGTGTAATGTTCTGGGAACTTGCTGGTGTTCAGGTATGAGATACAGTAACGTATTCCCCAAAACAGTACCCTTTATTGCTCAAGTTAAATGACAAGATTGCAGGAGAGAACAGGCCAGATGGGCTGAAATACAAGGCAGGCTGAGAATGGATAAGGAGGACATTGCATAGGACTGTGGGAGGAAGAAGAGAGGAAGCGCTTGGACAGTGTGCATATACAGAGATTGATGAAGCTGGGACAGACCAAAGGTGCTGGAAGAAAATCTGAACTAAGTGGGCAAAAATGTATAATAAGTCACCGATGTTTGATGGGAACCATTAGTAGACAGGCTCTTTGGTGGATGTTGGAGTATGTGGTGGGGCGTGTATAGGAGTGTCCTGAATACGATGATGGCAAACTCTAGACTGAACATTAATGCAGGGTATGATCCCTGGGATCTGAGAGAAGAAGCAGCTGAAGGGGTAGGTATCACTGGATGCCTGAACACCATACTCACAGGAAACAGGGATCCTGCTGGGTAGACAATGAGATGTTTTCAGATTGGGCATCAAGAGAGGAAAATTCTGCAATGGACATACTAAGAAATATAGACAGGAAATCAAAGAAGATGATAACAGTAGACCAGATGGAGTGAGCAACAGCAAAAGCTGGACTGAGGACAGTTTGTCCTAGTGCACCTTCTTAACAAGAGATGCAGAATGAACTGGAGATTCACCTGCACTCTGAAACAGCACAAGGTGGTGAATTCAAAGGCTCTGGAAAAAGCACAAGGTGATGAATTCAAAGGCTCTGGAAAAAGCACAAGGTGATGAATTCAAAGGCTCTGGAAAAAGCACAAGGTGATGAATTCAGAGGCTCTGGAAACAGCACAAGATGATGAATTCAGAGGCTCTGGAAACAGCACAAGATGATGAATTCAAAGGCTCTGGAAACAGCACAAGATGATGAATTCAAAGGCAGTCATCACCAGTTTTGCTGCTGGGCCAGAAGTGTGTACTTTTATCAGGATTTAAATCTCTGTCTCTTTTATTTAGTCTTTGTGTTACTTTACAATATCTTTGGTCACATTTTGTTACTTGACCATATCATTATTCACATTTTGTCACTTTACTATATCATTATTCATATTTTGTCACTTTACTGTATCATTATTCATATTTTGTTGCTTTGCTGTATCATTATTCACATTTTATCACTTTACTATATCATTAGTCATATTTTGTTGATTTGCTATATAATTGTTCACATTTTGTCACTTTACTATATCATTATTCACATTTTGTCTTTGAAAATTCTTTCAGCCACACATCTTCAAGTTTATCACATACAGTGGAGTCAAGACATGTTTCATAATTGACACATAATTTTAGATTAATACTTTTTTTGTTTGTTTGTTTGAAACAGCAATGTCATATTTTGTCACTCATTTATCATTCTTCATTAGCCCATTGGAGGTGACACAGGTGTCATGTCATCCTTACTCAGCCCAGGTTGGGATGTGAAAAGCCCATTGAACTCCAAAGATATTTCATTTCCACTGAATCCTAGTGTACCACACCCTCAGCTATCCTTGGCTGATACTATTGGAACTTCCCAGGTCAGTCAGTATAAAGTTTTTTTCATATAATTTCTGTACATCCTTTTGTAGACAGTCACTTTTTTGCACAGATACTTACTGAGCCTTTTGCTTAGTTTCAATACCTTTTTTTCCATTAGGAGTCATTTTGACACATATTTTCCATAAATTTTTTAAAAATCAGTGATCAGTTTCACATTATTATTTTCTGCATTTTTTTTCTTACACACAAATACTCTCTGCACAATTTTTTTTTTTAATCAGCAATCACTTTTGAGCAAATACTTTCTGCATCCTTTTTTTTCCCTCAAAATCAGTATTCATTTTCACACAAATACTTTCTATACCTTTTTAAAATCATCAGTAGATATGGAGATGATCTGTGAACTTTTTTTTTCATTTTTCATAGATATTTTTATACTTCTTATGGACAGTCAGTCAGTCATTTGCATGTCCCTTGTGGAACTTTGCCTCCCTAACAGCTCTCCTGTAGGCCTCTCAGTTGTAAGCAAGATGCCCTTGCTGGTGCATCCATTTGTAGATTATCAACGTCTTGCAGCCATCTTCACCTTGGTCTTCCTCTCTTTCTTTTTCCTATTATGTACCCTTCCAAAGTACAGACAATCACTTCTATATAAATGCTGTGTATTTTACTATCTTATAGACAATCATTTATATATAAATGCTCTGTATTTTAATATCTTAAGACAATCATTTATATATAAATGCTCTGTATTTTACTATCTTAAGACAATCATTTATATATACATGCTCTGTATTTTATTATCTTATGCTGGGCAAGTTTATATTGAGTGAGAAAGACATTTCTTATGTTTTGCTAAAGTTTAAATCATCATGGTATGTGTGGTGTGTGAGGATCTTTCTACTGGTCTTCATAGTCTTAAACTGCTTTTTGTCATATGATTCTTGAGACTATTACCTTTTCCAATTATCCTGAATGTCCTGTTTCATCTTTTATGATGCTGTCTTCTTGATATTGATACTGTTCATGGGCATTTGTGTAAGCTTGTTATGTTTGTTTCATTTTATTTTCAGTTCTTGTTTTTGTTGCCTAGTCGTCATCATCATCATCATTTAATTTCATGTCCCTCGCGGAACTTTGCCTCCCTAACAGCACTCGTGTAGGCCTCTTGGTTGTGAGTAAGATGGCCTGCTGCAGATGCATCCATTTGCAGATCATCAACGATGTCTTGCAGCCATCTTCAACTTGGTTTGAGGAGTGAACAATAACATGCTTCATTGGTGATCAGAAAAAGGAGATGGACATATATTAGTTACATGATGAAAAGAAACAGTTAGAGAATCCCAAAACAAGCTGTCAAGTGGAACACAACAGGCTGAAGAAAAAGAAGTCAACCACGTGAAACTCTAAAGAAGACATTGTTAAGAGAGGCCATATTCATTCATTCATTTGCATGTCCCTTGTGAAACTTTGTCTCCCTAACAGCAGTCCTGTAGGGCTCTTGGTTGTGAGCAAGAAGGCCTGCTGCTGATGCATCCACTTGCAGATCTCAATGATGTCTTGTAGCCATCTTCGCCTTCATCTTCCTCTCTTTCTTTTTCCCATTATGTACTCTTCCAAGATGGTCTTCTCTAGATTATCATGACATTTAATGTGTCCAAAATATTTAAGTTTTCTTTGTTTAATCCTCTTTACTAGCCAGCCTTCTTCAGTATTAAGCTCTTGTAGTATGGATATATTTGTTCTTTTCTGTGTCTATGATATTTGAAGAACTCTTCTGTAGCATTTACATCCAAAGGCATTTATGTTTTTCTCAGCTGTTTCGTTAAGTGTCTAGGTCTCACAGACATATGTTGCAATGGAAAAGATGCATGCTGTTAAAAATCTTATTCTTGTAGTTCTGTCTGTTCCTCTCCACAGCTTCTTTAGTTGTTTAACTTTCTGAAGAATGATAAATGTCCTCCTTTTAATTTCTCTATCTCCATTATTAGTTAGTAGTGATCCAAGATATTCAAAACTCTCCACTTCTTTCAATTTTTCCTCTTTGATACATATTTCAGCTGCCTTGTTTGTTTTGTCATTTGTCATCAGTTTAGTTTTTTTCGCATTAAGATAGAGGTTTTGCTCATCGCTGTTCTTACAGACTGACATGATTAGTTTTTCCATTCCTTTTTGTGTTGTGGACAGTAATACTGTGTCATCAGTATATCTAATCTCTGGTATGTTGCCCTGGTCAGACATTAAATTCTGTGTAAATTACTGCATTTTGTTTCTACAGGTCATGGAACATGCCCCTTGTGGTAGTCCAATCCAGCTCAAATTTCTTCTTGTTGGCTTTATCAGTGGCATTTCGGCTCATGTGACTGTGATGAAGATGTGCCCACCTCTTACAAATAAAAATATTGATGTCTACCAGCCTCTGTTAGCTTTAGGTATTGTGTTTCTGAACATGGTATTATTACCTAATTTAAGTGTAAATTCTCTAGGATTACTGTTTAAAATTATACAGAAATGATTTAGAATATGAGTTCCTAACATGGGGTTCATGTATGGTCATGTGAGGTTCAGCATAGTAAGTCTAAATTATATATAGAATACTGGAGTTTTGAGGTTTTTAATTCAGTTCTTTTGTGCTAAGTTTCAGGGAAGTGTGTGTGTGGGGTGTGGCAGTGGTGTGGTGAATTACACTTGGCTTCAGAGGTTCATGAAGTGAAAAGAGTAGGGGACCTCTGTTTTAGAAGATTATATGAGGTAAGGTAAAATTCCCCTTTCCATGCCATTAAGGTATATTGGGGATATGATGTTAGGCCTGTATTTCCAAGACCTTCGGCACACGAAAGTGTGATGTGGTCAGTATCATTTACCTTCCCGGTTTTCTCCGGTATCCATTTTTTTAAAGGCTAGGTGGACCCCAGGCCCTTTTTTGGGTGTGGTGATACCAGAAAAAAAAATTCCCATTGCTGGAACTTGAACCAGGTGAAAATCATATGGCATCAACAAAAATATTATTTATATTTATCAGCCACACACTGTCTTAGACTGTGCAGATGTTAACTTATCTTTTATTTTGTTTCTTCATATAAGGTACTCATTCAGGCTGTGTTCAGATAGTCAATGTGGCCAGTGGTCAGATTGAGAGGGAGTATAACCTTCATTCCAGTCCAGTCAGGTAAGATCACCCAAGGAATAAGTATGACTTTGTATACCTATCATTGCTTTAGTGGTTGCTAGCTCTTCTGTGGTTGAGATATTGGAAGATGGAAGTTCTCACTAAACAGATTGTATTTGTTAATCTTTTGGCTAAAAGTATGTTTATTCCATTCTGTTAATTATCTTGGATTTGGCTAAATAACCAGTGCATTTAACTTGGTCAGTTATCTGATTGGCATCCATCTGTGTGTAAAGTACAGGTGGATTTTAGTTATATAAAGCAAATCAGTATTTTCTGATGGAAATTTTATAGAACATTAATGACATAACATTCTTATTGTTTTCTGGCAAAAAAGTACAGATAAAGGTATCATTTTAAAGCATATAAATTTATTCCTTTGTCATGCATGCGACCTGGTTAGCTGAGAGGTTAGGCACTCAGTTTACTAATCTATTAAGATTTGCATATTTAATAACAATTCCTGTATGTTTGAGTGAAACATTTATTTCACTTTGGTTCTCTTAAATAGCGCTGAGGAAGTGAAACATTCGATAATGTAAACATGCAGGGTGATTCATTGTTTGCCCAGTATTTAAAGTTGTTTTTTTTTTTTAAGTTGCACACTGGTTCATTTTTTGCTCTATATTTGAAGTTTTACGTCCTGGACTGGTTCATTGTTCGCTTCATTATGAAGTGTGTGTATTTTTCTTCTTCTTCATTTCTTCCTCCAGGGGAATTGAATGGGCTGGCCTAAAGACGTTTCTGTCATATGCTTATCCTAATCCCGGACCTTCCAACCTTGTGAAAAATGAAATATTTATACTAGATATTACTTCAGGTACGTTTAGTGTTACACTAGGCCTCTTTTTGAAGATGAGCAGACATAAAATTAAAAATTTTTAAAAAAAAACAGCTGGAGGAACTGTGTGTCTGTGCAAAAATTTTGCAGATTTAATTTTATTATAAATGTGTTCAGACATACAATTTGGGGAGTGGTGGGAGGGAGGGGGTGGCGCATATGTAGTATTGAAGGTGAATGAGATATAGGTCAGTGATTATATTGTCTAGAGCATGTGGGAGTGAGAGGCAAGGAGGTAGCTGATCATGTTGCTTGTACCGCTGTTGCAGTAGGTTCAAGTCCTATGGACAGGACAGATATACACTGAAGTCAGTGGCTGAGAAACTGGGATAGAAAAAGGAAAGGGCGGATGATTATATATATCTACAGAGGATGAAGGATACAGGTGTGAGGAAGAGGAGGGAAGAATGAGCCAAATGGCTGGCCTGGTATAATTTGAGGCTGCCAGAACCAACAACTGACTGGCACTATTAGTGTTCATACTTTTTGGTGATTGCTAAACAGAGAGTGGTGCATGTATGGATGTAACCTGAGTGCAGTGATGCTAATTCAAGATTCAACGCTGCATGCAATGTTGATGTGTGTGTAGTGACTGCACAGCAAACCTGGTGATTGTGTGTTAGTGTGAAGTATTTTGTGTTTGTGTGTGTGTGTAAGACATGGTATAGGATGACCTGATGATTAGTTCCCTATGCAAAACTTATTTTCAATGGAAATGTTCATATTAATACTTGAATGTGTTCACAGAAGGATTTCTACTGAAAATGGTTTAACATTCTTTAGCATTACACACATGCAGTAGCTTAGTGTATAATTTATACAAACATATGGGGACTCTTTTTTTACCATACACTTTGAATTCTAGCACCAATCTGGTATATTGGGAACTGACTTTTATGTGGACATTGTATACAGAGAGCCTTATGTACAGTGCACTTTGTGCTTTGTCCTTGCAAACACATATTTTGTTTTAAGAGTCCAGGCCAGTGGTTCTTAACCTTTTGTTTTTTGGCTGCGGACCCCCTTTCTGGCCTGAGAACAGTTGTAGACCCCTCACTGAAAATAAAAGGATAAATGATGATGCTAATAATTTTTTTTGTAATTGAACAAGTCCATTTGCTGGTCAGAGGACCCCCAAAAATTCTTCTGTGTACCCCCTGTGGGTTTAGGAACCTTGTGTTAAGAACCACTGGTCAAGGCATTCTTTCATGCTACCCAGGAAGTTAGGTGACAGCACACACAAAACCCTCAGTGAGATTTGAGCCTGACACTTTTTGCTCATTAGTTGAGTACTAAGATATCTAGACCACCTGCATATGTTTTAACAGGCCTGTATTCTTTAAAATGAATGCATATATGTGCAGTTATGTAATGGCATATATATTGCTTTTGTGCAGGTAAACAAGAACAGTTGCGAACAAACAGAGAAAGCGAATCACCCATTGAGATGCTGCTTATATCTCACCTCAAGTAAGTTGATTTTCTGTGGAAGCAACCTTTAATATATAGTGCCATGTTTTTGGCATGTTTCTTGAACAAGCTAGAATTCCTAGTTTTGTTTTGTACTTTCTAAGTTTTGTTTGCTCAGCTTGGCTTCACCATCAAGTTCAGTATAAGTGGTCTGTATGCAGAGAGAACAGCATTAAGACTTTCATTGTTGCTAGAATTACTCCCCTGGGAACAGCTGTGTTAAGAACACACTTATCTTAACATAGTCTTTGTGAGACAGGGAACATAGATCTATTTGCATAAAAACTGACCTTCTTCTGTATTCCAGAAACCTGTAGCAGTCAACACTAATTGTAATTGTTATTTTTGTATAATGTAATGTCGGGTTGGTGGATTCCTGGGGACATGGATATCGCTGGCGGGGATGAGAAAAATCTGGTGTGAAACCAGTGAATGCAGGATGTGACAAGCCTATGGGTCTTTACAACAGTGGCTATCAGAATGATGTAAACAAAACAGAGCCAGCAGAATATAGATGGTGGGAAATGGATATCGTTGAGGCACTCATCGGATTCCTCATCCCAGAGTTGGAATGGTATGTGGAACTGTCTCAAAGCTGTCTGGCTAGCCAGCATTGCATGCTGGATCTGATGTGGAGAAGCCGTTAAGTACAGCCACTAGAGGCTGGAAAACAAAGTTTTGGCCAGTTCAACTTACACCACTGTCTTCATGGCAGGCCAAGCAAGGCCACAGTCTGCCTTATCAAAGAAAGGTGCTGAAGTCGGAGGCACCCAACCAAAAGGCTCATCGCAAAAATCAGGGTACCACACATCATCGCCAGTGTGCGTATGAAGAGGAAGATGGAGGAGAAGAAGTTAGAATTACTAGTTTTAATGTTCTTCAGAGGAAGTTGGTTATCATCAGCTGAGGCGCGTTTTTTTTTTTTTTAATCATTTACAGTTAAAGAGCAGGCTGTTCTGTTTTGAGAGAACAATTTATTATGTTATTTATTTTTCTCGATCTCATAGTTCACTGCAGAGTTACCGTTTATCACAAATGATAATAAAGCTGGTTTTATATATATATATATATATATAATGGATCCAGTGAAGTGGTTACACAATTCAGAGTTATATTATAAGTTAAATTATATATAAAATATGCCAGTTGGTTATATATAAAATGTGCCAGTGGAAATATTCATTAAAACTTATTCAGTCTTATCAGTGCATTTTGACAGCAAGGGATAAGAAAAATGTCTGTCTCGTTCAAGTTTGTTAAAAAAAGTAGTTGAGTAAATGAAGAAAGCAAATTTAAACAAAATTACTGAATTCATTTATCTTTAACATAAGCCTAGACTGATGATGTGACGAAGTCATTGCTGTTGTCATTTAAAATATTGTAGCAGCATATTATGAACTGCTTTCACCTTCTTTAAATCTTCACACATACACTGACATCCAGGGAATTTTATCTGCATTTCTGTGAATTTGCATGCTTTAATCAACAAAAGGGTCTGCATCTAAAATTTGTTTTTTTAGTCATCACTAAATTATTTGGTGTGCAAATTAATCAGTTCCTGAACATCATTGTTTTATAGTACATAAAAGCCAAGCTTTCTTCTAATGTTATTTATTCTTATACCAGTCTGTTCTTAGGAAAGAAAATCTTCCATATTTGCATGATGGGATAACATTTTATTCTAGATTGCGAACATGTTGTTTATAGTTCTATGTTGTGAGGCATAATGAACATTTTTGATGTTATGATTTTTCCAGAAGTCTGTTAAGACTGTTGCTCCATCGATCATAATTTCAGCACATGTGTGTTCTTATGTAGAAGACAGTGTATTTTCATAGGACGTGCAGTGAGAAGAGGGCGGCATTGAAAATATTGTAACAGGAAAAATAGAGGGAAGAAGAGCCAGGGGATGACCGAGAGAAATGATGAGATGGTGTGAGAGGAGATCACCAATTAAGCTAATGGCCTGCATGAAGGATTGGGTACTCTTGAGAGGCATAATAGTTGGAATGGCACATGATGATGATGATGATGATGTGTGGTCTTAAGTTTTTTTTTTTTTTTAGGAAGAAGGCCTTAAATGTTGCAATAGTTCTTTTGATTCATAGGCTGTAGTAAAGATGTGTTTAGTGGCAAACTTTATATTTTCAGGTTAAGCATTTGCTGACCAAGATATGTTTCCAGTAATATACACAGAGAAGTAACCATTTTTAATGAAATGTATTCAGCTAATTTTGTGGCATTGACTATTCAGTTTTTAGTATTCAGTCAAATACTAGGGGAGTTCCCCTTGTGGTATAGAGCACTGAAAATACATCAGGTCAGTGTAGCAAAGTAAATGGGAGCCACTTACATGCAGGGTTTTTTTCTTCCATTGGTCTTGCATAACTTCATATTTTTCAAATATAATCAGAAAAGGGTAATACGACCACATTTTTTTCAGTTATGATCTGTTCAAGAGGATGCTGTATTTTCACACAATATCAGATAAACTGATATTTGTTCATTTGTCGTAATAAATGACTTTGGTGTCTCCTGCAGACAGTATTTTATCTTGTTGTTCAAAGACAAGCCTTTGGAACTCTGGGACCTGAGATCACAGACATTAATTCGTGAGCTCCCACGAAACTTTCCTCGACCTACCACTGCTGTAAGTTTAATTTTTGTAACTGGTATGGGCTCCCCTGTTTCCTGGGGTTTTAGATTTTGTGTCTTGTATGCACAGGAGATGAGGAAAACGAGACCAAGAAAGAGATGAAGATACAGCATAGAAGAGGATATAAAAGAAATTTGTGTCACCAACTGGAGAGAGAAGATTATGAATAGAGAGGAATGGAGGCGAACTTTATCTGCAGCAATGAGCCTTAATGGCTTGGAAAGCTGAAGAAGAAAAAGAAGTCTTTGTAGTTAAGAGTCTTAATATATCATTCTTTAGACCTCAATAAGAGTGAAACTATTCATTCATTCATTTACATGTCCTTTGTGGAATTTTGCCTCCCTAACAGCACACCTGTAGGCCTCTTGGTTGTAAGCAAGATGCCCTGCTGCTGATGCGTCATGAGTGAAACCAGTAATCATAATTTGGCTTATTTAAGAAATATAAATACCACAGCAGCTACAAAATCTACCTTTATAACATTAGATATGTGCACCTAGTATAAACCACAAAAAAATATCAAACCCCACAGCCATTGTTAACGGTGATAACATTCTACAAATCTTACATCCATCCCATGCCGTTAAACGTCACATAGGGCCCGCATGGTAGTTCGCCAAGATGTCCTGTCTTCAGTGAGTTTTTCAATCTCATCAAAGGATATTATGCCAACTGAAATGGCTTCTCTTAACAATGTCCTCCTTAAAGTTTCACATGGTCAACCTCTTTTATTCTACAAATACGTTCCACTTATTATTAAGGAATTTGTCACTTGTATGAACCTGTAAAGGTTATTCCATGTTGGTTTTCTTTGGTTTTTATTTTTTTATAATTAAAATTATTATAAATGCCATAGGAGCTGTCTTAATAATATCAATAAAACAACTTTTAATAGATCATTAATTTCACTTAATTTAGGATATTTATCATCAAAACTAGGTAAAATTTGAGTCCTACTGTATGCTTCTTCATGTAGAAGTCCTACTGTATGCTTCTTCATGTAGAAGTCCTAGCAAAATCTGTTTTTGTTGTCACACATTTCTCCATTTCTCTCAGATTTTGGTAGTTTCTTCACACATTCCCCCACCCCTCACCCCCCAAAACAATTTTACATTTACCAGTCTTATCTTGGTCAATATATTAATTTTGATTGTTTCTTGATCAGCACTTACCACTGTTTTCTTTATATTTTTGTAGCACTTAAAATTTCTTATACCATCTGATGTCATGAGCACTTAAAATTTCTTATACCAACTGATGTCATGAGCACTTAAAATTTCTTATACCATCTGATGTCATGAGCACTTAAAATTTCTTATACCATCTGATGTCATGTGTATATGTCAGCTTTTTTATAATATAAAATAGTATATAAATTTGTTTCCATTAAATGGGGTTTTCTGTCAAGTGCTTCTTTTGTCATTTTTAGTGTTGCATTTGCCTGATGAAATTCATTTGTTTGGAAAATTTCTTAACTTTTAAACAAGTTGCAGGTTCTTGTCATCTCGGTCTTTTTCTTGACTTATATAGACTGGTTCAATTAAGAGCTACTTATCTGTCTGTCAGGTCTGGTCACCATCTCACAGTTTGAAGACTTTGAGAAGGAAGCTCTTGGATTATGGTGAAGATGACAAATCTTTAATGACATCATCAAACTCCATGACATCTTCAGTGGATTCACAAGAAGACAAGTATGTAGTACAGTCTTAGGAGTATAATGACGTTAAAGTGTAATGATGTTAATAATGATTTTCTGCACATTACCAAAGCATTCCAGTGTTTTTTTCCAATTTAAGATAACTATTTTAAATATTTACCATGATGGAGTCCATTTACTATAGACAAGGTGCATTTTTGTGTAAATTTATTGATAGGGGTCCTCTTAAAATATAATGAAATCCTGATAACCTGAAACTGAGTAAGCAAAATTGAAGAAAGTGGGTAAATTTTGAAATTTGGACTGCTTGAGATATTTGGCATGCTGAAAGCAGATTATGCAGTGTTGTCCTTTGTATAATCATCTTAGCATGCTTTTTTTTTTTTTTTTTCTGCTATGTAGTCACTTGTAACTGGGACGGTGCACTGTCAGTTATTATTGTACTGTTTGTTGATTTAAAAAAAAATATTAAACTTTAATTAACATTTAAGATAATCAGCTACATACCAGAACTGGGATAATATACCTAAACCGGCTTAACCCAGGAGTGAAACTCACTAGTGGCGAGGATTCATCCTCCTCGACAAAAGCTCTGTCCTGGTCACCACCAGGAAGGGTAGCGGCCATGACCACAAAATGCTGAAGTCAGAGACACTGGACCAGTGCAGTCTAGATAGACAACCTCTTCTCACCCGCGGGGGATATATTCATATATTCATATGAAAACCACAGTATCGTGCAATGCCGCTTCTGTGACCCACCGAGAATATAGGCCCAAGCCCAATGATGCTCTGAGCCTCCATCCTAAATGAGACTATCTCGAGGACCACAGGAGTAAATTCGGTAGGATCACGGGGCGATCTTGGTGGTAGAAGCGTACGAAGAAGAAGAAGATAAACAGCAAAATAAAGCTTCTTAATGAATTATCAGCTTGAATATGTCTTGCATGAAAAGATGATCATCTATGTTGTGCTGTATAAATGATTTTTCCATGCAGAGACAAGAAGGAGCAGAGGAAGAACAGTGTCCGAGAGCATTTCGTCATGACTGACAAAGAAGGAACTGTTTTTCATTTCATTGTTGAAGGGATTGCCATATCAGATGTTACCAAGATACCTCCAGAGGTAAAATGTTCACTGTTGTTTAATTCTAGTTTTTTTGTTTTTTTTTTGTACCTAAATTTCATTGTTCAGAGAGCCAAAGTTTAACATGATATTGACCTTGGGTCAAAGATGAGGTCCAGTTTGACTGACATGCTAGTGTCAGGGTTGGTGAATCATAGCTGGCCAAGACCCTGTCCCACCTCTCCATTGATACACCTAATAACAGGCCTAGCCTGGCTAATGGGGTAAAGATTATCATAGTCTCCATGGAGGTGAAGTCTGCTAAAGAGATATTGCACACCCCCTGCTTTTTTTTATGTTTGCTGTTTGAAGTTATGAAAGCCACTGCAGTCTATTCCTCATTTTTAATTTTTCATCTACTTTTTGTGTTTTTTAACTGTTTCTTTGTTTTGTTTTTTTATGTGATCGTGGGGGGGGTGGGGAGCATTTGCTGAAATTCTAGATTGTTGCATGTTCTACATTTATATGTGCCCACCTTACTTTCTGAGATTATTGTTTGTGCCCGTTTTCCTCATTCTTTCTATCTTTTTTTGTAAAACTGAACCATACACCTCCATCTACTCATTTTTGTTGTTGTTGTGATGGCTGTGTTTCTGGAGCTTTGCTTCAGGTTCAGCCTCAGGGAACTCTTGCAGGGATATAATCAGCCAACCTCTTCGTATTTTTATGAGTCTTCAGCAGTGAAGTAATTTTTTTTCTCTTTATTCCCCCCCCCCTTTTTTTTTAAAGATTATTCTGAGCTGTCCTATTTTGAAACAGATCATGCATAATTGAAAGATTAATCATTTGGTCGGATATCTTTTTTTTGCAGAGTGGTTTAGCCAGAGTGACAGCCCTTGCTTGGAAAGGAGACAACCTGATATTTGGTGATTCTGAAGGTTTACAGTGTTTGTGGGATCTGAAGGCCAAAATTTCTAGGTGAATTACTGTGAAGTTCAGCATTTGTTGTCCACACTTCTGACAATTTCTACAGAATATTTGTGATGACTGAGAACACAAATGTTTGCAGGATTATAAAAATCAGTTTTTATGGCCTGAGGCATCGAGGTTCATTATTTCACTAATATTTTTTTTTTTTCTTTTATCTGCTCAGGATGATTGATTATAATCAAATATCTTTCATATTTTTCACACTTCATCATCATCATCAGGTGCCGTGCCGACTGGCGTTGGCTATTATGCTTCTCCAGAGTACACGATCCTTCATGCAGGCCATCGGCTCAGCTGGTGATCTCCTCTCACACCATTCCATCATTTTCACACTTATTTTACTTATACTTATTTCTTATTATCATATATTATCACATTATCATCTTTATTATCATTATTATCTTATCATCACATCTTATACTTATTATCACATTTTCACAAAACATTTTCACACTTGTGCATGTATAATTCTGAATTACCGCTACTTGTAGATACTCATTCTGTATTCAGACATTTGTTATTTATTGTTACCATTAATGTCATTTTTTGTTATTAGAACAACACCGACCAACAGGGGCTGGATAAAGAAGATCCGTTTTGCTCCCGGACGAGACAATTTGAAATTCTTCACCCTGCATAATGATGGTGTCCTAATATGGGATATAGGATTCGAGGGAAAGGTTGGTGCTTGCGTGGTTTATGATAAGATTATCTGACTGAGATTCATGATCCCCATTTGAGATTGGTGATCTTATATCATCTGAAATAACTTGATGTGGATAAAAAAACTAGATTCTCGGCTTCATCGTGAGAAGTTTATATTTCTTTTGTTATGTTAAGCATCATGATGGCCTGCAAAGAGCAATAATGGGGGTATGGATTCGGGGAAATGAGAAGGGAGACAGTGACATATTTGTGAAGTAGTCAGCCTGACACTGCATTTTCACGTTGGCTGTTGAGAAAGGAACAACATTCAGCAAAGGGCTAACACATAACGGAGTTGAACCAGGATGAAAACAGAACTTTTATTTATTTTATTTTTTTTATTTTTAGTTTTTAAAATTTAACTTTTAACTAAAAAAAAAAAATTAATGTAAATCAGAATGTGCTGTAAGACCCTAAGATTTGAGAAATGTTTTAACTTCTGTAAAATTCATTATCAGAATCATTATACTTCTTGGACAGTTCAAAATATTAGTAACTTCTGTTGTACTGGAGGTCAAAAACAATGCATAAAATGTTTTAGTGAAATAAATTTGTTCAAGATAAATTTATGTGAGGCTGTGTCTTAGCTTCTTCACCATTTTTTTTTACAGAAACAAATACATGAGTTAGCATGGTGCATCATCATTTCTCATTCATTCTGTTAGTCGCATTAACAGTGAGATCACTTAAATGATGAGGCTTTATTGAATAAATAACAGTTTTAACATATTCCTAATGACACCCCACCTCACCTAGAGCCCTAGGATAAGCTTAGTAAGAGCCCTTGCCCATCTCTGGTTTATACTGTCCGTCATCTGCTATGGCAGTCTGTCTCCTCCAGTTGTGATCTCTGCTATTACTGTATGACTTTGTATTACACAGATCACATTGATAAGTCTCTGCCTTCTAGACAAATTAATATGCTAGTGCAGCAGTAATAGTTGTAAATGATTTGTCACATTAAACAGTAATCTGCATTTGCATTTTTTTTTCCCTTCTGTTCATACCAGACCCCTTCCCCTCCAGGCCTCTAGGCTTAGGCTTGGTTTAGCCTAGCAGTTAATCTGCCACTGCATATTCCCATAGGAAAAAAATCCCAGTGTAAGCAAATCTATGATAGAGGTGGCCAGCAGTTTGATCTCCTCCTTCAAATCCAATAGATATTGAAACCATTTTGTTGTGAGTAATAACTGTTTGTGACCTGTTCGTTGCAGTCCAGCATGGTACATTCCATTAAGTGTCCGAGAGACATCAGTAAAGTGGTGGACATTGACTGGGCTGGTTCTGACCGCCCTGCTTTAATCTCCTCACACAGTACTTTGCATGTCTGTGATGTCACGATGAAATCTGCCACATCTGGTGTTGAGAACTGGGATCTTCCAGGTAGAGTCTATGCCTGACCCCGTGAAGTAGCCTCAAGGATAAAGTATAAATAGTAATTTTCTAAGTTTATGTTTTAATTCAGAATCAGCTCACCATTTACTGAATTTTCTTGTACAGATGAAAGTAATTATTTTTACAGTATGCAGCCTTTCATCAGCTTATGTGAAGCTGTTGCTTCTGCAACTGTAAGATCCCCTAGTCAACCGGCGAATATAAAAGTATAACATCAAATCAGATTATGGCGGGCTCTGGGCTTTCCTTCCCAAAGCCAGCCAGGGAAGCAGGTGCATTAACAGTCATCACAGTTACGGAGACATGTCGGTCATTACCTCATGGAGACACATCAGTCTTTACCTGATTAGTCCCTGTTATCATGCACTCCAATCGGAGTTAGGATTAGGGCTTGACCAGCTTTTGTTTACAAACCATGTTGAAAGTATCATCTCAGATTCCAGCATAAACTGAAAACAGTTTCATTTTATGTTCTGGATTTTATTCACATGTTCCTTGATGTACATTATGTTTCTCCTTTTCTGTGAAACTTTTAAAACATGGAATTCTTGTTCAGTTCTCTTTTTTTCTATGAAATTATTTTCAAAACATGAAATTCTTGTTCGTGTTCCTTGTGTTTGTTGAGTTCGTCATGCTCGTTGCTACATAATGTTTTATTGCCATATGTTTCTATTCTTGACCTTGCATTGCCATTTAGTTCTTCTAGGTCATTTTTCTGTGTTGTCCGTCTATCTCTCTTTTCTCATCTTGGCCCTTTCCTATCATTTCTTTAGTGTTTGCAAGTTCATAGTTTGTCTGTTGTCTTGCTTTTTTTTTATACACATTCAGAGCCACCATAGTGTATTTACTTTCATAAACCGTCAGCAGTGAAATAAAACACATGAGTGTATTGCACATTTAAATTATACATTAATTTATCTCTGTATAGAACCCATGTTCTGCCCTCACCTTCTGCCTGCTCGCCTGGCTCAGGTGATTAAGTCACTGCTACAGCATCAGATGTGGAGGGAAACATACTCTCTGTCTGTGGCAGGTATATTGGATCATGACAGACATTCTCAGAAAATTGTCAGTGCGCAGCTTCAGCTCATTGATAAGTGAGGATTTTTTTTTATTTTTTTTTTTGGTTTCATATTATTTATCTTATTAATGTTTATTTTCATACAGTTTTTGGAAACTAGTACTAGTATTGCACTGGCTTTCTAGTGTTATTGTTTGCTTTTCAGCATATTCCTATAAAATACTGAATTTGTCCATGATTTCTTTTATAAAAGGGAAGCATTGTTGGTTTGTTTATGTTTGTAATTCCTTTTTGTAGTGAAATTTTAATTTCTTACATCTGAGCTTCGAAAGATATTTTAAAAATAATTATATGGAGATGGCATAACATAGTATGTTATTATTCTAGTCATCTTTGAAGATAGAAAAGAATTCCATGATACAGGAAATACTCACAATGTTCAAAGCCGTTCTTTTTTTTATATCATGCACTTTCTTTTTGTTGTTTTAACAGAGAACTGACAGATTATCTCCCACAGTGCAAGTTTGGTAATGCCCACCGCAGCCTTTTAGTTGCCAGGTACCAAAATGTTTATTGATAAAGTTATTATTGCTTGAGGGAGCAGTAGAATAATGGTGCTTGTTAGAGAATGAAAGCTGCATCATAAGATAATTTTATAAGTTAGATCCTATATGGTTTCTCATACAGTACCATGAAAATTACTTGCTATAGCAGTAGTAAATCATGGACAACAGTCCAGGCTAATTAGTTAAAATACATGAATGAAATAGAATAAGTCTTGTAAAAGGAATGTCCATTTCCCTAGTGTACAAAATTTTAGAATGAGTGATGTGACAGAGCTGCACCTCAGTGGCTCATGAGGTATGAACTGCAACATGTGCACAAGAAGGACTGCTATGGAAAGATGTCAAGGGCATGCGGCAGTACATGGCAATGATGTGGCATACGGACTTGCTGGACAGCCTAAAATAAATGATAGACTGACAGTGGACAAGGGGGACATTGCTACGGCTGTATTGGACAGACTGTGGGAAAATGAAGAGCGGGAATGGAAGAACAGTGTAGCTGTGAAGAGACTGCTGGAACTAGGACAAATTAAAGGTGCTGGCAGGAAATCTGAACTGTGTAGCAGAAAACGCGTCATAAGCAACCAACATACGACAGTAACTATTAGCAAACATACTCTTGGATGGATGCAGTGGAGCATATATGGAGTTGTCTCAAATGCAGTGAAGCCAGAGTCTGAATTTTAAACTTTGAGTAGTCACTTCAGAAAAGATTAGTATTTCGCTTACCACATACCCTTATATAGAAATAGACTTATCTGGAGTGCAGTGATCAGTTAATCAGTGCTCCTAATCCCTCCTCTGGAGCATAAGTCACAGACAATGGCTTTCCATTCATTTTTATCTTTGGCCTTGTACTCCGAGTCAGTCTTGTGAACCCCTCTGCTTTTAGAACTATCATTGTATCGCCTCTTCATGTGTTTGCTGGAGTACAGTGGTGATGAAGCAGAAACTTTCTAACATTTATATACTACTGGGAATGCAGTGAGAGAGAGAAAATTCAAGAGCAAAATTCAAGACAAAAAAAAGAGCCACTATAATGATAGAAGTACAGGCACTGAGACTGTCGAGAGATGGGCCTCCTGACTATCTTGCTAAGTAAGAGACAGAGCGGACTGGATGTAACATTCAGTACAGAAGTAGCATAAGATAAAGAGTTAAAGTTTTAAGCAAGTAAATTTATATAGATAAATTTTAAAGAAAGTAAATGAACATAATGGTAAATTGATATGGGGAAATCCCTTTTCATTATAATTTGTTATCTCACAGTGCTAATTCAGTAATACATGTGAGTATTATCACTGTGCATTTGGCCTTTATGAATCATATTCCAAATCTTTCTACTTGGTTTATTTTTCAGGCTTTTTGGTGATGAATCAGAAGTGCATTTCTGGACAGTCGCACTGCATTATTTGAGACATGTTAGAGCTCATGGACCTATCAAGGTATTCACTGTATTCTTTTGGAAATGTTAGTATAACGTGGAATTAAGACATCATTTTAGAGAACAAATATTCTGTGATGGATTTATTTACTTCCCGTTTGAGCCATTTCTCAACAGTCTTCAGCTCCATATGTGCGACAGTATGGACAACAGCAGTGAAGACAAACCGTAAGAAATTATACGAAGTACAATGGTTCTAAGGACTGTTATTGCCAGAGGTGGGGTGGAGGATACGCTCTCCACTCCAATGGCGTGCGTCTCAAATAGCCTCTGACAGTCAAGTCCAGCTGGCTTTCTCGTGGCAGAACTGTTTAAACTGACAGGAGAAGGGGCGAATGCGAATATCTGGTGCCTGAAAACCAGACGTTTCGAGTAGATGAGAGTCATGTTTGGTAGCTCATCTAATGCTGCTGGTGAGATTCTTCAGCTGCCGTGTGTGGAGTGGGGCTCCTCCCAGCCAGGGAAGAAAGGTGCGATTATGGGTTGCTGTGCGGCACTGTGGAAAATGTGAAAGAAAGGAGTAAGTGAAGTAATCAGTAGTCTCGAGGTCAGGACTGCTCAAGTCACAGCACCTCTGCTCTGGAGGTCGGCCATGTCCCATGTACACTCATACTGGGCAGATTGCCTGAACTGGCTTAACCCAGGGGTTAAGACACTGCTGGCGAGACTCTTCAGATGCCGCTCATGGAGTGAAACTCCTCCCAGCCAATGAAGAAAATGAGGAAAAGCAATCTGGTTGCCATGCGGCGCCGATGTGAAAAGGTGATGGAAAGGATAAAGTGAAGCTTAATCAATATGTCCAGTAGTCTCACAGCGAGAGCTACTCATACCACGGCACCTCTGCTCAAGAGGCCGGCCAGATCCGTTCTACACCCATACTGGTGAAATATGCCTAAACCAGTTTAAATCAGGGGTGAAACTTGATGGCTACTCAAGTCATGTTACCTTCGCTGTAGAGGTCAGTCACGTCCTAAACACCCCCCATACTGGGATAATACGCCTAAACTGGCTCAACCCAGGGGATGAAACTTACTAGTGGCAAGGATTCGTCCTCCTGGACAAAAGCTCCGTCCTGGTCACAACTAGGAAGGGTAGTGGCCACGACCACAAAATGCTGAAGTTGGCGACACTGGACCAGTGCAGTCTAGATAGGCAACCACCTCTCACCCGGTGGGGATGTATGCGTATCTTAATCATGCTGAGGTTTTCCGGTGAGAAAGTCCAACTCTGGACTGGATGGGCAACCACCTCTCACCTGGCAGCGATACACGGGTATCCCAAAACATGTCAAGGTTTTCTGGTGAGGAAGCCCAATTCTAGGAAAAATGTGGGAAGAGCTTTATTATTTAACAACTACAAAGTTGTGACGTTTCTGTGTGAGCCCTAATCATATATAAACATACGGGATGAAGAAATAGAGAGAGGAGATAAAGTATAGATTCACATGAATACTATTTAAAAAAAAAAAAATTAAAAAATTGAATAGAGCACTTAGCTGTAAATTGTAAGTAAGGTGTGGCTTTTCCGGCGGTGTGTGTCGGGAATGGCTTTAGTAGAACGTGGAGACTATTTAAATGGAGACCTGTGATATGTGGTCGGTGGGTTGTAACTGGGGGTGGTGGATAGGGAACCGGGGATGGGAGAGAGAGTGATATAATGTTGACCTAACCAGGAGAAGTTGAAATAAATGATTAGGGAAGAGGGGTTGCAAAGTGATGCTGTGAGGAGGTTTGATAAGTAAGAAGGGGTGGAGCTTAGTGGAGAGGTACTATAATGATTGAAGAGAATGTTAAGTGTAGCTGAACAGCAAGTTTAACCCAAGTGGCTCCAGTGTCCCATAATTTTGAATGCAGCGGTTCTCAAGTGCCAGGCGGCTTGTGTCATCTGCATGACATTATTTAATGGCTGTTACCAGAAAATCAGATTTGCCTCTGGTTGGGGCCATTGAAATGATTTGGGGCTGGTTTCGAAGCATTTTCTGGTGCCAACATATGTAAGGCTCTGCTTCCAGTGGCTGTGGACGAGGATGTCCTTAAGGTTTGGCTCATGTTTGTATGCCAATAGGGGTGGATCAGAGAAAATGTCACGAGTGTCGGATCCAACTCAACCCCAACACTGTGGATACATAATTCACTTTTATTATGATTCATCAAGACAGAGTCTCCACCTCTTAATTCTTCTTCATCACAGAAGATTATGTTCATGACTCAATTTTGTTATAATTCTTTAGGATGGTGATAAAGATCCAGATGCAAGACTAATTCTTCCAACTCCTGTCCAGAAAGAGGCTAATGATCTGGTTGTGCTGGATGAGGCATCAAATACTCAAAATATTGATGCTTTGCTGTACAGAGATCAGCCTCTTGAGCGTTGTTACGACACTCTTTGTGACAACCAAAGTTTTAAGGTAAGTTTTTTCATTTCTCGTGGAAACCTGCACCATACGTTGTTATCTTGCTGTACTGGAACGAGTTTTACTGCAACCATTTTCATACTTGTTATGCAGTGATAAAATGGTAGCAGAGCTACAGAGAAGTTGTGCTCTTGTTATTTCTGTTGCTTGTCCAGAACAAACTTTTAGGGGATCTGAGGATGTTGCTGTTATTGAAAATATGCGTGTTGGGTGTTTGAAGATCTTCAAGAAAGGCAAAAAAAAAGTAAAAGAGGAGGATTGGCTTGGCTTAAAAAAATTTTCATAGACTGACTTCTCATGTTTAAAATAAAACCCTTTCATGGAGGCGGTTATTGAAATGCCAATAATTGTGCCTTAGCTAATGTTGAAGATTTATGTTATACAATCTTGTAAAAATGAAATTATTATTCTGTAAGCATTAATAAAGAGAAGGAAAGGAAATGTCAGTTATCTTGGCATCATAATGGTCAGCATGCATAAAGGATCATTCACTTAACACAGAATGCAGAATTTATGGAGGATTAGTAATTTACAACCAGTCTGGAAAAGTACTTGGGTGAGAAATTTAAAAAGATGTATTTTATTTTAAATGTTTGTTGACAGAAGTACCAGCTAGACCGTGTTCATCTCCAAGACAGTAAGCGGGCAACCATGGAACACACACAAAAGTGTGCGGATAGTTACGTGCAGCTGGGTCAGAGTGACAGGGCTGTACAGCTGCTGCTGGAGACTGAAGCAGATTCAGAGAACTACTACATTGATTGTCTCAAGTAGGTTAATTTCTACATTAGATTGTCTTAAGTAGGTTAATTTCTACATTGATTGTCTCAAGTAGGTTAATTTCTATGTTGATTGTCTCAAGTAGATTAATTTCTACATTGATTGTTTCAAGTAGGTTAATTTCTACGTTGAAGTAAGTTAGTTTCTACATTGATTGTCTCAAGTAGGTTAATTTCTACATTAGATTGTCTTAAGTAGGTTAATTTCTACATTGATTGTCTCAAGTAGGTTAATTTCTATGTTGATTGTCTTAAGTAGATTAATTTCTACATTGATTGTTTCAAGTAGGTTAATTTCTACGTTGATTGTCTCAAGTAAGTTAATTTCTACATTGATTGTCTCAAGTAGGTTAATTTCTGTATTAGATTGTCTCAAATAAGTTAATTTCTGTATTAGATTGTCTCAAACAAGTTAATTTCTGTATTAGATTGTCTCAAGTATGTTAATTTCTACATTGCTTGTCAAGTTGTTCCATAGAATGTGTCAGCTACATTATTTGCTACATAGAATGTGTCAGATTGCATTGAGTTGCCTGAAATACAAGGGGGCATTCTAAAAGTAAGTTTACAAAGCAGGTGACATCCATAGAAGTGATGTTTGTCTAAGGGGGCATGTTTGTGGAACTTTCCATATTCATCATTTGGCAGTGCCATGCCAGATGGCAGCATTGTGCAGCACCATTTAGGCAGGCATCCATCTGTAAAAGATGGGGAGTTAACTGGAGGTTCTAAATAGGAGGTTCGGGCTGTGATACAATTTCTGAACGTGAAATTGTAGACAATGAAAAGGATCTACAAGAGCTGCTAGATATATTAGTGGTTGAAAGTGAATATAAAGGACTGTCATTGAACTGTAAGAAAACAAATGATGGTCCTGAGCAAAAAGAAATCCGTACCAGAATGTAATCAAAGGAAGAATATTAAAACAAGCGCACAAATTCAAGTATACTGGCACAGTGATAACATCGGATGGTAAGTGTATCGTATGGGTCAGAAACAGAATATGTCAAGCAAAGGTGGCATTTCAGAAAATGAAAATTATTTTGTGCAGTCTATCTTTGTCAAAAGATACTAGGAAAATAGTCTTGAAATGGTTTATCGAGCCAGTGTGGGATGATTCATGGTCAGTAAGAAAAAAAACAACCAGAGAGGCAAGTGAAGTGTGGTTCCTACAAAGAAAGTTAAGAATACCATGGACGACTAAAGTAACATAAAGAATGCCTAAGAAAAGCCAATGAGAAATGAATCTTCATGAACACACTACAGGGGAGATGATCTAGGTTCGTTAGCCATATAATGAGAAGAGGAGGAACTGAAAATATTGTGAGAACAAGGAAAATTGGAGGCAGGAAAAGGACTGATAGACCAGGAGAGAAACTCTAAGATGGCCTGACAAAATGGCATGAAAGCAGCACAACAAAACTGATGAAAAACTGGAGAGACGTGGTCACTGACGCATCCAGGCATGGCACATGTTGATGATTTTTGAAGCCACCATTTGTGTCATAATTATTCTGCTCTTCCATATTTTTTAATTGCCCTTTCTTTGGCAGGGCTTGTCTTGTGGCCAGTGTCAAATCATCTGGGGCATCTCAGAGTACCATAAAGTTAGTAGCCACAAACTTAATTGCAAGTGGTCGTCTGACAGGTATGTATCACTCTTCTTCTTTGTTGTATCTTCCTGTAACTGCACATTTGAAGCTCATGACATCTTGACACTTGTGAAGATCTTTAAATGCAGACATCTTATGAAAAATATGACCTGTGGCTGTAGAAGTATCAAATCAAGCATTTAGCCAGATCAGTAAGGACATTTCATTCTCTGCTCTGATGTAATATGTAGAATATCATGCATAGAAATCTTTGTTAAGTGTTTAAACTTTTGCTGCAAGATGTTGAAGAACAAAAGATTAGTACTTTGAGAATATTGTTTGTCAGATTTAAATCAGTGGTTATCAAAGTTGGCCGTTGATCCAGGAGGTGGCAAAACCAACTCTCTATCTCTCTCTCTTTATGAGAGAATGAATGAATTAATGACCTGGGAGGCATAGAGGTGTAACTTGAAAAAATTTAGGAACCACTGGTTAAATCTTACATTTTACTTCCTTCCCATGCCGTTAAACGTCACATAGGGCCCACATGGTAGTTCGCCAAGTTTTCTTGTTTTCGGTGAGCTTTTCAGCCTCATTAAGGGATGTTATGCTCTCTAAACTGGCCTCTCTTAACAATCTTCTCTTTAGAGAATCACATGGTTGACCTCTTTTTCTTCGGCCAGTTGTGTTCCACTTGATAGCTTGTTGTGGGATTCTGGTTTAAATAGATCAAGATATTAAAGAACAAAAGATCAGTGATCTGAGAATATTATTTATAATGTTTAAATAGATCCAAGATATTGAAGAATAAAAGAGCAGTACTTTGAGAATATTATTTGTAAAGTTTAAATAGATGCACTGATGGTGGAACATGGGCTGGCTATAACATGGGCTGGCTGGAACATGGGCTGACTATAACACAGTAAATAAGATGTGAGTCTTAAATTCATGAATAATTTATTCAAATTTTTATTTTTCCTGCAGAGGGTGTTCAGTTGTTGTGCCTCATCAACAAAGGTTTAGATGCGTGTCGGTACCTGCAGACATATGGGGCATGGGACCATGCTGTCTGGCTTTCAAAAGTGGGTTTAGCGGCATATTTTTTGTGATACAAATATAAGTTCTTTTTTTGTTGGTTTTACTTATTGCAAAAAAAGCCCCTGGAGTTCACCCGGCCTATGAAAATGGGTACCAGAGAAACCTGGAGAGGTAAATGTGGTCTTTCATGTGCTGAAGGTTTTGGAAATATGGGGCTAACACTGTTTTCCCATTATGCCTCAGTGGTGTGGAAAAGTGGATTTTACCTTTACTTTTACTGCAAGATGCAGGTATGAATCATGTAAGAATTATTGAAAATAAAGATATCAAAGTGTGTTCGAAGATTTTATTGATATGATTAATGTAAGGAAAAAACAACTCCAGATTAATTTATATTATTCTGTCTACTTGGAACTGCAAGCAGGATATTGTAAACCCCTGACATGATGAAAGTGTTTTAAGAATGGGCATTGCATCTTATTGGAAGAGAGTTATGGTGGCATCTCTAAAGATAAAACAGAGGTGTAGAGTTCAGTTTTATGAAAAGATTGAAAGGGTTTTTGTACAACTAAACCATACACCTGTCTGCTTTTATTACTAGTTTTACTGCAGCTGACATTTCTCTCATCTCCAAAGATGCCTCACGGACTCTGGTAACTGCATTATCATTCTAGAACAGTCATATTCGCATCATTAGATTTTTGTAAAATAAAAACAGTGAGGAACAAGAAAGGAAACAATATTATAAATCCCAAGATCAGTCAAGAAATGCATGATCTGGAATAAGTTACTGATGATGATACAGCTTAATATGACTTTGTGACTAGCTGTCCCTGCAGACAGGACTAGGTTACAGGCAAGGCAAGGTTTTAGACAAAACAAATGTGAAGGATTGATTTTAATGTAATTTACTCTTTAATAAAATCATTCTTCATATAACAGTACCCGTTGTTGACTTGGGATATACCAGACCAAAACTGATGAAAATGAAGAAAATGAAATCATTCATAAAGATATGGAAAACTCTAAGTGAACACACACACACAAAATTATCATTAAAGATTTAAGCCAGTTTTAGTTTTGTCTGTAATAGGTTTTTTTTCCGAGTTTTGATGAGGTATGAGAATTTTGGATACATTTCATCTTCCCCACCCTCACCACAAGGCATTTTTTTGAACCAACAAGGTACTGGATGTTGTTATGGTACAAGATTGCTACTGAGAGATTATAATGTTAAGAAATGTTTCAAACCTATGTACAAAGGTTAAACAGCAATCAAACCTTTTACACACAAGCACGTGAAGAACAGTAATATGACAAGGATTCATTGCATGCAACATTCCATAGAGAATGATAAAAGGCACAAGACATCCAGGACAAAGGAATGATATTTTTTAAACATGAGGAAAGAATACAAAATGATGGGGAATTAATGAGTTTCTTGGGGTCAAGAAGCTTTAAATAAGAAACTGCAAATGAAAGTTTGAGCCCTCTGAAAGGTGTATGCACAGAAGAATAGGACAGACAAGGAAACAAATAAAGAAGTACTAAATCAGTTGAAACTCAGAAAAGAAATGGTGAAAAATGAAGAACCAGACTGTTAAAATAGTTTGGTTATATCAAGAGGCATAATACAGTAATGAGAAACCATAATGGAGGAAAAAGTTGAAGGAAATATGACAAGAGGATGACAAAGATATAGATGAGTGAACAACATAAAGATATGGACAGGAATCAGCTTGGCTGGGTGCAGTGTGAAAATAAGGGGCAGAATATGTTGGAGGGTCATTACAGCCAACCTTCCATTGGAAGATAGCATAGGTTAGATATAAGCAAATTCCTGAAAGGGGAGGTAAGAAGGATAATATCAGATTTTAATTCATATTCAGTTATATGCATAGTCAATATAAAAAAACAATGTCTTAATCTAACCAGGCAAGTTTAGATCCTGCTGATTGCTCAGAAGTGATGAAAAGATGGGCTGAGTATCTGAATAGCTCTCAAGTTAATCAGAAGGTAAATGTTTTCATTTTTCTCACATTGTTTTTGTGTATAATTGTTACAGTCTGAACAATGAGATTATTGGAACTCATCATCAGAAGTTCCATTACACAAATCTTGCTTATTGTTTGTCTAATCTTTCTTTTTTGAATCCTTCCTATTCTGCTTTTATAGACAATTTTTCCAGTTACCTCAATTAAGATCATAGTCTTTTCACTCTAGACTTGTACAAACTCCCTGTAACTGTGAGCTGTTGTTCTTTGCAGCCAATTCTGTAGAGATGTTGAGGCACAGCATCGTATCGGTATGGGAGCAGGTTATGACGACTACTTTTTTAGTCCCAGAGTACAGCTAAAAGGTAGGGGGTGTGCAGTGCTTCTTTAGCAGACTCCACCACCATGGAGACTATGGCAATCCCTGTCCCGTTAGCCAGGCTATGCCTCCCCTGGGGTAACATGGAGAGGTGTGGCAGGGTCTTGGTCAGCTATGGGTCACTAACCCTGATGCTAACATATGAGCTATGGGTCGCTAACCCTGATGCTAACATATGAGCTATGGGTCGCTAACCTTGACACTAACGTATGAGCTATGGGTCGCTAACCCTGACGCTAACATATGAGCTATGGGTCACTGATTACCTTATCGGGCGTCTTCACCCTCTTTCACTCCAGACAGGCTAGTAGATACTTTTCTGTAGTTTTTTTTTTTTTTTTAATGTATTTATGTGGAATATGGAGTATGGCATCCGGGGTTGTTTAACTGGAACATTGTCTGATTTGAAGGGTGGCCTTCAAATTCTCAGAGTTGTGTTGCTAGTCTTAAATTTAGTGTGACTAGTATTGACGGTAGCTGTGATTTCAGCAATTTATACATTGACTGTTGATATGTAGGAGACATTTATGATGTCATAATGTTCACTGAAATTTCCATCTTTCCTTCTTTATGGCATTTTTTTTTTGGGCATATCCTATCCCTCAGCATACACACATCATATAACTAGGAGATATTTCTTATCTGATGAGTAGAACAAAAATGATCAAAGTAAGTGTATTACGCAGAGTAACTTTACTTATATATGATATATGCAACTCAGATTCAAGAATGAGATGAAATTTTCTTTCTCAGAGTAAGTCTGTACTTGTGCTGCTGAGTCTTGGACAGTTCTACAAGGTGCTAGAAGTCTTGTACAGCATGAGAAACTTTGACAGAGCAGTCCTGTTCCTTGAAGCATGCCTAGAGTTTGGTGTCCTGAAGCACACTGAGAATACAGGTAATGATGCATTTTAATTAACTCTTTCAAGACCGGTTACTTCCAAACCGTTCCTTAGTTTCTAACGACGTGGACATTGGAGAAGGGTGCGGACATTTTGGAGAACAGGGGTCCCTGTGTAAGTTATTGTACCGACTTAATTCCATGATCACAGCCTGTGTATCACACATTAAAATAAGTGGAAATGAATGAAGATTCAATAAATGAGGTTATTTGTCATTAAAAAAAAAAACAAAAGAAAAAACTGGTGTGAAACGATGGGTCAATTTTTTGGCGCTAAAAAAATTTTAGGGCTGATCAATAAAATCTACTTTATACTTACCTTAACTGTGTTATATTCCAATATAATATACATAGTCATTCAAATTTCAACACAGAAAAATCAATATTTATGGATGTTTGTGACATCCGATAAATCTAACAGATCTACAGCTACAAGAAACACATAGAGTAAGATAGGTCTAATCGGTCGGTGTAACCATTCTACCACTCAATCTTGAAATAAACTTGAATTTTACCCCCCCCCCCCAACTATGTATCCAAACTGGCGTATTTATCCCCCATGCTTAAAACACTAGTTTAACTTTGGATTCAGAAGAGTTCTAACTGGTTAAATGAAAAGTAACATCGTGTTTTCAATGAAGGAAAGTCCGAAGCCTTATAGGGCTCTCAGTCGGGAACGGCCTGGCGCACAAAGATCCTTTTAGGGATCACTTGTCTTCTAAGAGTTAAATTTAAACAATTGAGAGGACAAGCTGTGAACATCTCCCTGTAACTGCGAGCTGGTGTTCTTTCCAGCCAATGCTGTGAAGATGTTGGGGCACAGCATCGTATCGGCATGGGAGCGGGGTTATGGCAGCTGTCTTTTGAGTCCTGGAGTACAGCTAAAAAGCAGGGGGTGTGCAGTGCTTCTTTAGTAGACTCCACAACCCTGCCCTGTTAACCAGCCTAGGCCTGTTACTGGGGATACCACGGAGAGACGGGACAGGGTCTTGGCCAGCTATGGTTCGCTAACCCTGACGCTAGCATATCAGCTATGGGTCGCTGATTTGCCTCACTGATTTCGCCTGACTTCTGATTTAATTTATTTGTATTTTTTGAAAGGATAATTTTTTTTTTTCTTTTTGCTGTCTTTTGAAGGAGCTCTCTTTGAAGCCATCTACCTTGAGTATGCCCGTTACTTGATTAACCTTGGCCTTTGTCAAGCTGCAGAGTACTACTGTCACAAGGCTGGGGACAAGGGTCAGCAGCTTCTCATGGAAGTAGAGATCCTCTTCCCATCCCCATGATAAGCATTATTTGAGAAAGCTGTAGCGTGTACAGTTTCCTTCAACTTCTTATACAGCGACTTCATACAGATGAAACTGGGCATGCTAGTTGTATAGCCATAGGTGCTTGTTCCCTGTAAAATAGATCAGGTGTTACTGTTTTAACATACTCGTATATGTAATCTTTTATTTGTGAACTCTGATACACTTCCATAATTTCCTGATGGATGATAATGTTAATATTTATTTTCTCTTTATTTCTTGTCATGAAAATGTTAATTCTGTGTCTTTTCATCAAGATTCTGAGCTTTTGTGTGTTGATATGTAAAACATTGCTTGTGGCTGTGATCACTTTCACTGGAGACGTTAATTATTTTAAACTTAAGTTACTGTAACAGTTTGATATGATGGTGTGTCTGTAGATTTTGCCTGACATTGTTGATGCACTTGAAGAGTTTAAATCAGAGACGGTCAGCTTTTTCTTAGACTTGAACCAAAGCATTATAATGGACAATGAGTGGCATAGTAAGACTTGTTTTTTTTTATTGAGACCATGGGAAGGAGAATGATGATTAGAACAAAAAACTCTACAAGTGAGACACTAAAGGCATTCATAGAAAGCATTGAAGACGAGGAATTGTAAAGTATGTGGTCCCTGCATTACTTATGGACAACATATAGATAACATGGAAGTAGCCAAAATATACATGGACAAATAAAAATAGTACTAGAACAATAGAAGTTGAACAAAGAATTAATGAAAAAAAACTGAAACCGGGAGAGAAATTAATGGAGAAATTAAGACTGAAAAAAAAGAATCAATGGGAAAAAAAAAACAAATTGGAAAAAAAAAAAATTTCTGAAGAGATAAAATCATCATTCAGAGTATTTTGTCTTGTAAGATCAACAGCCAGACTTAGCGTTCTAGATGACAAATATCCATGTGACACCTGGATACGTGTGTATATAGATGGATCTGCACATAATGCCATAAAGAATGGAGGGGCAGGAGCATATATTGAGTATCCAAATGACACCACTGACAAGATTTCCATACCCGCTGGAAAATACCTCAACTTTGATGCAGAAGTTAGGGCAATTATTGCTGCAGTTGAAAAACTATCAGACTCCAGAATTGATACATGTCCCGTAGTAATTCTCACAGATGCAAGATCAGTACTGGAAGCTGTTCAGTGCAACAAACTACCAGACCTTAAGGATGCCTTATCAAAAATTGGCTTACAACATGGAGTGACTTTGCAATGGATTCCCTCCCACTGTGGGATACCAGGCAATGAGAAAGCTGACCATCTGGCCAAAGAGGGCACTGAAATGGAGGAACCAGACATACCAATCACCTATAATCAGAAGAAAAGCATGATAAAAACCTACAGGAAGCCACAAACACCACCACATGATGACTATCACATGCTAAACAGAAAGGAACAAGTCACCATCTTCCGTCTCCGAACAGGACACAGCCGACTCCGAAGTCATATGTATACAAAGTTTAAGGTTGGTACTACTAATCTATGTACATGTGCCCAGGTGCCCCAAACTGTGGAACATATCCTCCAGAACTGCACCAACTATGAGACACTGAGAAATAATTACTGGCCCAGTGAAACCACTAAAGAAGATAAGCTCTACGGTTCCATACATGAATTATAAAAAACAGTGAAATTTATCCAAGAGACAGGACTGCAGATATAGACAGACAATGCGAACGAAGAAGAAGAAGAGTATTTTGGTCTAGCTAGAAACAAATTACTTTGAAAAAACCACACTAGAGGAGGAGATGATAAAACAGGAGAAGGGCTCTGTATTGACAAGCAGACAATCATCAGGAGATGGGCATGAAGCAGCTTGCCAGTGTAAAGTGTTAAGGAGAAGGCACATGATGATTTTACATGGGCAGTTATGTAGAGGCCCCCCCCCCCCCGGCACGTGTACAGTAATGAGTTAAGTATCTTAAAAAATTGTCAGCTCTGTAATTTAACGTTCACTGTTTCGTTTTAGCATTTCATGTGGATAAATAGCTTAACCCCTGCGAATGGCAGATGTTAAATCTTACTGGTTCTTTAGTGCCCTAGCATGAAAAGTAATAGATGTTACTGTATCTGTTATGAATTGGTTAATTTCTTTATTAAATAAGATGTCATGACTGGAGTAATTATAAAACATAATTTATTTATACATGTTTATGTTTAGTTATAATGTGATTTACTCATTTTGCCAATGCTTCTAAGGTTTTTTTTTTCTATGATAGCTTTTTTATTTTTGTTTCTTCTTTTTTTCTTATTAGTGCTTCACATCCAAGAAGTACCAAATGTAAATAAGTAATGCACAGAGACATTAAGCTACTATCAAGAAGATTGACAAGAGTCATAAACCTATCATACTTCCCATATGCTGCTTCCGATTAAAAAGAGGATTGTTATGAAAGAATGGTTTGATTAATGCTTATGAAAATGAGAAGTATATTCCTAGCCTTTAAAGGAGCATGGTAAATATCAACACTTGAATAATTAAGTGAAAATTTCTCATGATGATAAAGTGTTTGAAATAAATTGTATGTGATTCCCCTGTATGTGGTTACTATTACAAAGAAATATTTGTATAACAATAATGGGCAACCAAAAACTCCTTGGCTTAAAGTGGTCCATGAACCACATGTTGTTCATCCATAATTTACACATTACTGGGACCATACTTATTACACAAGAGTACATTCATTTGTTCACACATGTATAAGTATGTATTATATACATGCATGAAAGTCTTCCTAGGGCATTTATTTGGATCAGTACTGTCAGTTATTTGAAATACCAGGCTCCTCCTGCCCCATAGCAGAGTGATGATTGGTCTCTATTCCTCAGGCCATATTGCAACAATACTAAATATTGCCAGGAATACCAGTGGTATATTGGTAATGATTTCCTGCTGTGACCTACAGTGGTGACTTGGTCCTGTACAACTCGGTTGAAATGCATATGACAGAAGAGGGGCATGGCTGTTTTTTTTTTCATCACTTACTCTTACATACAATGTATAGCTGCCATACACAAAGACAAATATATATATATGTAAACATTTATTGAAATGAGCGCAGAATTGAGTAGGCAGAGTTCCAGTGAGTACATTGTGAACTTCTTTTCTTCCAATTACATCAAATGAGAGATTAAAAAAATTAACCTGTAGAACACTGTTGAACAGTTTCTCTGTTTTAAGATGTGTGTGTGTTTAATAAATTTTTTTTGTTTTATGTGCACTAGATGTGACAGAGCAAAGTTTGTTTTTTTTAAATTTGTTCATGGGAATGAGTTGAGCATGATATCCTAGTTTTGTCCTTCATTCACCACTTGCTAAATGTGTGGTGTAATCCAGATTGCCTGACTGTGCAGCCAAAGATTGTCCTGCTTTGGAAGCAAATTTGTCCATCCTCAACACAGCATGCCAGGTTCTCATTCCTACAGCTGTGTCGACTGGAGCTCGCAGTGATAGGATTCAGTCCATCAGCACTGAGTTCCAAGATGGATCAACAGACTATGTTGCTACTGATTCTGCCAGTGCTACCCTAAGTGAATGATCTTTTTTTTTCCCCCACATATTCATGCAAAACAAAACAAAAAAAGAAACTGAGTCTGGATCCAGTGCAAAGACTATCAGGTTACCACCAGAATCTGTAGAGAACTGCGGACTTCAGTGTGGTGATAGTTTTCCATATTTAGTAGGACCCATATCTTCAGTTCCGATCCAGAGGAGGGATGAAACTCTGTAGAGTTATAATTTTATCACGTAAATGCCATAGAGAGATTAGAGATTAGCTGTAAAAGGACAGATTATGATGAGAAATGGATATCACAGCTTGTAATGTGCTTATGGTGCAATAGTATGAATAAAGTGTCACATTCTTATTTGAAATTGTGTGATTAATAATTATTAATTAATTAATTATTTAATAAATGACTGGTTATTTAATGTCATCTTGTCATTCTCTTTAACCCTTCTCTGTTCATTTTTGTCCCTAGTATTCCAAAAAATATTCCTCCGCTGCTGACATTTTTGAAGATCTTTCCCATGTGAAGGCTAGATAATCAACATGCATCTCTGTCTTCTCTGTATAAGTCAGATGGGGGGTGAAGATGCCTGTCCGATGAGGCAGTCAGCGACCAGTAGCTGATATACTAGCATCAGGGTTAGCGAAGCATAGCTGACCAAGACCCTGTACCACCTCTCCATTGGTACCCTTAGGAACAGGCCTAGCCTGGCTAACGGGGCAGGGATCGCCATAGTACCAATGGTGGTGAAGTCTGCTAAAGAAACATTGCACACCTCCTGCTTTTTAGCTGTACTCCGGGACTGAAAAAGTAGCTGCCATAACCCATTCCCACACTGTGCTGTTCCTCAACACCTCTGCAGCATCGGCCGCAAAGAACACCAGCTCGCAGTTACAGGGAGCTCGTACAGGTACAAGTCTAAGTCAGATGGCTTCAGGTATTCTGTAAGTTGCCAGACATTATCAAAAGTTTTAATGTAATCTATTCTTGGTGTAATCAGCATAAGCCAAGACTGGAGACTAAATATCACAATGGCTGAAGTAATGATGTTCTGCAGAGAAAATGTAAACCCGCAAATGGATATAACCACAAACAATGAGAAGCTGAAATAAGTGACGAGCTACAACCTCCCAGAGCAAACACTAACCAAGGATGAGAGATGTGAGGTGGAGATAAAGAGAAGAATAGGAAATGACAAGACACACATTTAACACCACAAAGACACTGCAATTATCTATCCATAAAACAAAAACGAGATTTGTAAAATGCTATAAATACTCTGTGCTAATGTATGGAGTAGAAACCTGGACTCATAAGTAAAAAAATCAGGGAGAATGATAAATGCAGTAGAAATATGAATCTTAAGAAAAGTAGGACATATATCAATCATGGAAAATGAAAAGAACAAATATACAAGTATTAGAACTGCTTGAAGTGCAATGTGAACTTCACAAAGAAATAAGGATCAAGAAAGCAAAGTACTTTGGCCATATCAAAAAACATAATAATATACTGAAGGCCATAGTAGAAGGAAGAGTGGAAGGAACAGGAGTGAGGTAGACAGAGGTGTAAATGAGGAGATAAAACATCAGAGTAGGCAGGATACTTTGAACATCAAAAAGACAGAGACTATGGTTATATCTAAGAAACAGAATCCACCAGCATGCAGTATTAAATTAAACGGAACTATTCTAAAGCAGGTGCAGAAATTCAAATACTTTGGAGCAGTAATAACTTCAGATGGGAAATGCAGAACAGAAATTAGGAAAAGAATAGGCCAAGCAAAGACTGCATTTCAGAGAATGAGAAACATATTAGCTAACACATCTTTATCAATGAATGTTAGAAAATGAGTCCTAAAATGCTATATTGAACCTATCTTGTTATATGGAAGTGAATCATGGACAATAGGCAAGTCTGCACAAAAATCATTGGAAGCAGCAGAAATGTGGTTTATTAGAAGAATGTTGCGAATCCCCTGGACAGCAAAAATAACTAATGAAGAATGTATGAGAAGAGCTGGAGAGACAAAAAACCTTGTCAAAAAGATAAGAGATAGACAATGTACTTTCATAGGACATGCAATGAGAAGAGGGGACATTGAAAATATTATAACAACAGGAAAAATAGAAGGAAGAAGATCAAGGGGAAGACCAAGAGAAATGATACTGGACAGTCTGACGGGATGGTGTGAGAGGAGATCACCAACTGAACTGATGGCCTGCATGAAGGATCGGATACTCTGGAGAAGCATAATAGCCAACGCCAGTCGGCACAGCACCTGATGATGATGATGATAGGCAGGATACAGCCTGGGTGAATGTGCCATCAAAACGAGGGAGAGAAGACGCTGGAGATCATTACTGCCTGCCTTTGTAGTGAAGATGGCATGTGATGGTGATGATAATGATGAGATAAGTACTCATGCTGTGTATTTGTCAGTTATCTTCATGCTAAATGTGACATCACTCATTTTATTATTTCCCTAAAATCCAAATTGTTCATTAACTTCCACATTTTATTTTGTACCTGATTTTTGCTTGAATGACTACCTCAGGGAACATTTTTTCATATGGCTTATAGTTCTGAAGTGTCAGAGATAAGTATTTTCACTCTTTATTTAACCTTTGTCCTGGCAAACTCTTACAAAATGTCAGTGAAATGGTTGGAATAATGCCAGCATGGAAGAACTGTAAGTAACCTCAGATAAGCTTGTCAGAAAATACAGATTTACAGAATCTTTATGACTTGTTTTAAAAAGTCAAAAACAAAAATTAATGACTGGCGGTAAAATATTTAATAGAAAAGTTAGGATAACATACATGCTGAACACAAACTAAATATAAGAATAAATCTAAGCGAGAAAAATGTCATATACACTGGAATTTACAATAGATATCTGACAATAAAGTAAAAAGTTCAGCTAGAAGAGACTAAAGAGAATATATGGACAATATGGCAAAAGAGGCAGAAAATGCAGCAAAAACAGGAGATGGCAAAACACTATATAACATACAGAAGAAGCTAACAGGTGCTATTACCTCCAGAGAAAGACCAGTCTTTAGCAAAACAGGCACTCTGTTAACATCAAGTAAACCAAAAGCAAAGATGGGCTGAACACTTCCAAGAAATACTTAATCGACCACACCCAAATGAAACCACTTTACCAGTTCCACAACTAAATATCAACTTAGGTGAAGTTTCACTGAATAAAATTAAAACAGCAATGAATCTAATGGCTAACAACAAAGCTGCAGGTGAAGATGAAATACCAGTCGAAATGTTAAAAGCTATTAACAGTGACAACATGAGCCAACTACAGAGAATGTTTAATAAAATTTGGAAAGAAGAAAAAGTCCCTTCTAAATGGAAAAAGGGAATCATTGTTAAAATACCCAAAAAAGGCAACCTCAGTGACTGCAATAACTGAAGGGGTGTAACCTTACTACCAGTTGTGTCAAAGGTGTTTTGTAAAGTGATTCTAATAAAATTAAGGATGTAGTGGATGCTGCAATGAAAGAAGATCAGGCAGGATTTCGAAAAGGGAGAAGCTGTCTCAACCAGATCTTTAAGAATAATACTTTAAGGACATATTGAAAAGCAGAAACTATTAATCCTGAACTTCATAGACTTTAAAAAAGCATTTGATAGCATACACAGAGATTCATTGTGGAGAATTTTTAAGACTATATGGAATACCATCTAAAATTGTCAACATCATTAGAGATCTCTACAAAGGATATGTTTGTGCAGTTAAGACAAAAGAAGGAATGAGAGAATGGTTTCAGATTGAAACAAGCATGAAACACGGATGTATATTATTTCCATTGCTTTTTGGATTGCCATAGACTCCGTAATGAAAAGATTCTGTACAGGTAAAACCGGCAATGATTGGATACATGGGACCCAAATAGAAGATCTTGATTTTGCAGATGACATAACTCTTATCAGTGACAATGTGAAATCAATGCAGGAAAAATCAGATTCCCTGTCTTCCTTAGCTAGCAAAATAGGTCTTGAAATTAACAAAGACAAAACAAAAATAATGAAACTTCTCATTAATCAAGAAGGAAAAATATACACAGAAGGAATGGTTGTTGATGAAATAAACCATTTTGCATACCTTGGCAGCTACATAGACCAAGATGGTGACACCAGGAAGGAAATTAGAAATGCAAAAGCAGCATTGTCCTTCAAAAATCTTGAGAACATATGGAATTCAAAAGTTATAAGCACAAAAACCAAGTTAAGATTATTCAATTCAAATGTGATATCCACCCTCTTTTAAGCATGCGAAAGCTGGAATCTACTAAAGAAGTAGACGAAATTATACTCTTTTGAAAACAAATGCCTAAGGAAAATACTTGGTATAAAGTAGAACGAATTCAAGAACAACACAGAGATAAGACAGATTACCAAACAACAACCTGTTTCATGGGTGATCAGAAAAAGATGGACATATGTAGGTCATGTGATGAGAAGAAATAATCAGAGAATACCAAAACAAGCTGTTAAGTGAAGCACAACAGGCCGAAGAAAAAGAGGCTGACCACGTGAAACTCAAAAGAGAACATTGTTAAGAGAAGCCAGTTTAGTGGGCATGACATCCCTTGATGAAGTTGAAAGACTTGTTGAGAACAGGAAAACTTGGCAAACAGCTATGCAACCCCTATGTGACTTTTAACAGCATGGGAAAGATGTAAAAACTGACAAATTCACACTAGAAGTAATCAGAGTAAGTGTGGCTAAGTAAACTTTCAACTAAAGCAGAGATAAGAGAGATGAGCATGCAGCAAACAGCCTCAGTAGTGATCAAGAAAAGAAGGTGGGCATATATGGGCCATGTGATGAGAGGAAACAAACCAGAAAGCAAGCCACCAAATGAGAAACATCTGGAAAAAGAAAAAGAAGCCAACTTTGAGAGACATTATAGAGAAAACTGACAAGAGAGGATAAGATGACTGCCATCAAATCTCATGATGAGATTGAGAAACTGGCTGAGAATAGACCCAGGGCAAGACATACTGTGAGTCCTATGTGACGCATGATGGCATAGGAATGATGTAAGATTAGATGATAAATATCTATGTGACACCTGGATACGTGTGTATACAGATGGATCTGCACATAATGCCATAAAGAATGGAGGGGCAGGAGCACATATTGAATATCCAAACAACACCACTGACAAGATTTCCATACCCACTGGAAAATACTGCAACAACTTTGATGCAGAAGTTAGGGCAATTATTGCTGCAGTTGAAAAACTATCAGACTCCAGAATTGATACATGTCCTGTAGTAATTCTCACAGATGCAAGATCAGTACTGGAAGCTGTTCAGTGCAACAAACTACCAGACCTCAAGGATGCCTTGTCAAAAATTGGCTTACAACATGGAGTCACTTTGCAATGGATTCCCTCCCACTGTGGGATACCAGGCAATGAGAAACCTGACCATCTGGCCAAAGAGGGC
Source organism: Achatina immaculata (assembly GCA_009760885.1). Lineage (NCBI taxonomy): Eukaryota > Metazoa > Mollusca > Gastropoda > Stylommatophora > Achatinidae > Lissachatina > Lissachatina immaculata. The sequence goes on from CM019721.1 coordinate 40,457,778, forward strand.
ACTGAAATAGAGCAACCAGACATACCAATCACCTATAATCAGAAGAAAAGCATGATAAAAACCTACAGGAAGCCACAAACACCACCACATGATGACTATCACATGCTAAACAGAAAGGAACAAGTCACCATCTTCCGTCTTCGACCAGGACACAGCCGACTCTGAAGTCATATGTATACAAAGTTTAAGGTTGGTACTACTAATCTATATACATGTGCCCAGGTGCCCTAAACTGTGGAACATATCCTCCAGAACTGCACCAACTATGAGACACTGAGAAATAATTACTGGCCCAGTGAAACCACTAAAGAAGATAAGCTCTATGGTTCCATACATGAATTACAAAAAACAGTGAAATTTATCCAAGAGACAGGACTGCAGATATAGACAGACAATGCGAACGAAGAAGAAGAAAAAGATGTAAGATGTTCTTACTTTCATCATACAGAGAAAATTTATACAAATCTTGTCTATATCCTTCCCGTGCCGTTAAACGTTACATAGGGCTCGCAAAGTAGTTTGCCAAAGCCTGCTAATTTGGCCTCTCCTAACAATGACCTCTTCAAAGTTTCACGCAGTCTGCCTCTTTTTTTTTTTTTGGCCTGTTATGTTCCATTTGATAGCTTGTTTTGGGATTCTCTGATCATTTCTTCTCATCAAGTGACCAATATATGTCCATCTACTTCTCTTGAACACCCATGAGACTGGTTGTTGTTCAGTCATCTGTCTTATCTCTGCATTATTCTTAAATTCATTCCACTTGATGCAGAGTATTTTCCTTATGCATTTGTTTTCAAAAGAGTCTAATTTCTTGTCTATTTCTTTAGTTGTTTTCCAGCTTTCGCATCCATAAATGAGGGTGGATATTACATTTGAATTGAATAGTCTTAACTTGGTTTTTGTGCTTATAACTTTTGAATTCCATATGTTCTCAAGGTTCTTGAAGATTGATGCTGCTTTTGCAATTCTGATTCTAACTTCCTTTCTAGTGTCATGATCCTGGTCTGTGTAGCTGCCAAAGTATGCAAATTGATTGACTTCTTCAATATCTGTCCCTTCTATGTGTATTTATCCATTTTGATTAAGGGGAATTTTCATTGTTTTTGTTTTGTCCTTGTTAATTTCAAGTCCTATTTTGCTATTTTTATTTATACAAATAGCATGAGTTAAACTGAGCTATGTTTTCTGGAGCACAGAAATATTAAATAAGAAAATAAAAGAGATACTGTGGCTTAAGTAATATGGGCCCACAGAAAAATGTTTTTAGAGGCTGGAAGAGAAGACATCAGAAACTTGAAAAGAGAAACAGTGAAAAGCATTGAAAGAGAAAATTAAAACCATTGGAACAAGACTAATCAAATATTTCAGTCATCCAGTAATATGATTTGGGAGCTGATGTGAACAAAAAGGTAAGATAAAGGTAAAATCAATTCAGTTTTGGAGCTGCTATAACTAAGAGACAGCAATACTGATAAACTATTTTGGGCATTCTAAATAGATATGAAATATCAAAAGAGAATTGGAAATATCCAATATGAAAAAAAAAAATGACACCAGATGAAAAGGCTGGGAGAATGAGGAAAGGGGATGGCAGTGTTATGGGTTCACATCATAACTCTGTCTGCACCAAAGAGAGGGCAGATGTACAATCAGTTAAGAGACTGAGCAAGCTAGAAATATGCTGCACCCAAGCTAATCTGGCGAAATGGCCGGGATTGATGTTGATTCAAATATCATACCAATTATGCGCAGAACGCCAGCCCGGCTTGCCACTAATGACTATTCCTATAAGAGAAAAAAAGGAGAATCTTCACAAATATATGTATATTGGTAAATGGTTGCATGAATGCTATGCTGGAATGTGCGGACCTCAGTTCAACTAGGAGTGCCTCCTTAGTGAAACACTAAATTTTACTATATGCAAGTAGCCAAGAAAGAATGGGAAAGACTGATACAGCTAATTTTAGATCTGATTTCTATTCGTTTTGATATTAAATACAATTAAATCTAGAATTAGATACAATTTGATTGATATATGATAATTTCATAACTTTTCTGGCATTCCTAACAGGATTAATTTGGGTGCAGTTTTAATTGTTTCGTTTAAGTGATAAGTACCGGTTCTTTAAAAAAAAAAAAAAAAATTGTAGCCTCGTTTTGGGACGTCGGTGTGCACCGGAAGCTGAAAAGGTCAATCCAAGAGTCGAATAAAAATCTAGGATAGTTTGAGTGCGGTAGGCCGTGTTTAGTTTCTAGGGTCGTTTTTAAAGAGATTTATTTCAAAAGGAAATATCATTCTGATGGTAGAAACACAGTAATTAGACACGCGTGACGTATTAGTAAGTTTCTTTGTGTTTATTATATCCATTTCAAGCTTGATTTAAGCACATATGGTAGTCATTCCTCCGTAGTTTTATTTTTTTTCCCCCAAAACTTTCGTACTAAACTGTGACAGTGCTGGACTATACATCTTTCTGATTCAAACGTTGGACTAATACTGAAATAGTGTAAAATTCGTACCAGTAAAGATCGAACTTATTCCAGAATAGGTATGTAAGAGTTAAATAAGGAATATTTAAGTTCATTTCACATTACCGACGTACGTCAGGTAAACATTTTCCACATTACATGTAAACCAGTTATTGAAAAGTTATCTTTTGACAAAGGAATGTTTTCTGCGATAGCAAGCACATTTATTTATGAACAGGTTAATGTTCACTATATCAAAATATTTCATTTTTCAGTGAAGATTTTTCTGTTATTCGTGTCAGTATTGAACATTTTCTATTTTTAGACATTTAGGATCAATTGCTTACAGGTTTTATTTATGCTGTTTTGATAATACTATTGTGACATCAGCACTAAAAGATAAGATATGTTGCAGGAGAGGAAGTGAAATTGTGATTACCTGTTGGTGTCACCGCTGTGAAATAAGTTGTCTTGTTCTGTTTTTATCTCAACAAACAGCAGCGGAGGGTGGGTACTATTAGACAGGCTGTTCTTTGTACAGAGAAATTAAATTAAGCCAGTAATAAATTGTATAATCAGAAGCTTAGTTATTAATTAGTTTCCACAAATTATAATTACTAGTAAGAATTTAAAAAGAAAATATGTAGATATAATGAATACCAAGTTTTAAATATTTTGTCACATATGAATATATGATATTCTGAAAGGCCAGATAGGACCTAATGCAAACATTTCTACACTCTTAAAGTACAAATATGAATGTGATACTATTATTACTGGTAGAAAATTGATGCTGAATTTAAAATGATTAATTTTTTTTTATACATAATTTTGCTCTGCTGTAAAAGTATACAGATGGTACATAGCACTTGGAAACTGTCAGTTTAATATTTCAGTTTCCAGTTAGAATTAATCTGGTTGAAATAGTACTCAGAGCCAATTCTGGACAATCTAGGAATAATATTTAAATATTCAGAATGTTATTATTCATATTCTCTTTGTAATTAAAAAAATATTCAAATTTTGTAATTATTTGGTCAAATGCAAATTCGAAGTGAATATTCGGTTTGTCTGTAATAGAATTGGTTTGAAGTAGTACATCATGGAAGCAGAACTGGGGCAAAAAGCTTCATTTCTAGCATCTTATTTAGTCTGACTTAAGTGTCACAAGTTTTCTAACAGTCTGACACATGTTTTCTACCATAGTCTGACTTAAGTGTCACAAGTTTTCTAACATAGTCTGACTTAAGTGTCACAGGTTTTCTACCATAGTCTGACTTAAGTGTCACAAGTTTTCTACCATAGTCTGACTTAAGTGTCACAGGTTTTCTACCATAGTCTGACTTAAGTGTCACAGGTTTTCTACCATAGTCTGACTTAAGTGTCACAAGTTTTCTAACATAGTCTGACTTAAGTGTCACAAGTTTTCTAAGAAAAATACCTTACGACTGAAAAACGTATCAAGAAAAAAAAAACTGCATTTAAAAAAAAATGTTGAAGCTCATTGAGAGAGATGTTTAGTTTTGAGTGCTGTTGTGGGCCTCTGAATGATTGTCCTTGTAACTGTTATCTTAGTATTTCTAACTGGCAGCAAGGTGGCCATACCATTGTGTTTTTTTTTTTTTTAATATGTAAGGTTGTCTAACATCATTTTCCAGAAACAATAATTACATGGCATCAGTAAATGAACTCTTTATTTTGGATGTTTTAAGACATTAAGAAAATTACCTCACAGTAATTGTAGCACTGTTGTGAAAATTTATTGGAGCATATCTGCAGAAAGAGAACAGGGCAGAACAAAGGCACATTTAGGTTTAACTTTCCGAATAGAAGTTCAAAGTGCAGGAAACACTACCTGGCAGCTGGAAGAGAGGTGCCTGATTTGACTTTTTTTTTTTTCTCAACACCATATGGACAGTGGAGTACGGAAATGAGTGACAGTGATTATATCATTAATTTGATTAAAAAAAACTATCAGATTTTGAGTTGAAGGATGGTGTAATTATTGAAAATATTACCTATGATAATTTTGTTTGTTTGGTTTTTTTGTTTTTTTTACTAATTGTGCTTACTCAGCAGCAGAAAGAAGAAAAACTGCTGAACAAAATAATGCTTTACCACTTTGATGAACAGCTCTCTCTTGATCATGCCAGTCAGGTGCTGGTCATCACTGATTTCCACAACCATCTATCCTTTGTTCTTTCTGTAAGATATGTGTTGGGGCATGTTCTGTGCCACTTTTTTAGTCTGTCAGGTATCTGCAACCATCTATCCTTTGTTCTTTCTTTAAGATATGTGTTGGGGCATGTTCTGTGCGATATCTACAACCATCTATCCTTTGTTCTTTCTTTAAGATATGTGTTGGGGCATGTTCTGTGCGATATCTACAACCATCTATCCTTTGTTCTTTCTTTAAGATATGTGTTGGGGCATGTTCTGTGCGATATCTACAACCATCTATCCTTTGCTCTTTCTGTAAGATGTGCGTTGGGGCATGTTCTGTGCCACTCTTTTAGTCTGTCAGGTATCTTGTTTCTTTGTTTTCCTCCGTCCCTTTTTCCCTCCAGTTTTCCTCTTGTCACTAGGTGTTCCAATCATTGAGATCTACAGTTTTGCTTATCATCATTATTATTATTATCACATAAAACAAACAGAAAAATTATCCTAAACATGTGTTATTCAGTAATAATATTGTATGTAAAAACCACAGTGATGGTATTGCCACAGATGTTATCTTTGTTTTTGCAGAAACATACACAGTCTTGACTGGAACATGGTTTTTTCTTAAACATAATGAGGTGAAAGTGTAATTGTCAACAATGAATGGTGTGAGTCCAGGAAAGTATATACCAACCAGTCCCATTTGCACAGAACCGTTCAGCAGTCGGTACACAGTGCAGGAGGATATAGGCAGGTGAGAGAGTGCTTGCTTTAGATTTGGTTTAGATGAGTGATTTAACATTATGGCAGTAATTTCAGTCCTTTTCTTCTTACAGATTGGAAGAGAAGGAATGGGATTGTGCGTGTAGTTTTTTTAGGAGGAGGGAGGGGAGAACATCTCTGTTGCTGCTTCATATATTTATGTTAATTGCATGAAGACCTCCAGATTCTTGTGTTTTGTCAAGTGTAAGTTTCCTTTCATATTATTATTAAAAATTTTATCTTTCTTCTTCTGCATTCAATTTCGTATGCTATCCTTTTAAAACAAGAAGCTGGGTCGCCTCCATGAATCCTGCTGCCAGCAGGAGGTCTGTGTAGGAGCCCCAGAATTTATCCTCTGTGCTTCTCTCTCATACCAGGGCTCTGAGGTATCTGTATATGATGCAGGTCTGTAGTATGTATTCAGGAGTCAGGGGGCCATTTTGGCACATGCATTTTGCTGTTGGTGCAGCCTTTATCTTCTGGAGATGAGAAATGGTGTCTTTGATCTTCTGAACTTTGCAAAAGTTTTTTTTTTTCTATTCCAGTAATAGTTTTGAAAAAAAAACCCCCAAAAAATGAGAATTAAACTGCAAAAATTTGTAGTGCTACCCTTCCATTCTGTAGACATTGCTTTAGTCATGGCTAATTAACAGATGCATTAGAGGGAAAGTGTGAAAGCTAACAGTCTAGAAATTCTCATAAACTTGTGAGATCATGGCTCTGCAGTGGATCCCATCTGGCTGTGGCCTAGTGAGAAGAGAGGTGGCAGGAAGTTGACGAAACAAAATAATCAAGAGAAGCAGATGGGCCTTGCCTTAACAGAAGAGCCTGCTGAGTCTTGCAAAAATATTACAAAGAAAAGAAAGACCAAGGAGCAACAGTTACAGCAGAATGAAAACTGGCAACATCTCGAGTGATCATTGATCATATTTAGAGAAGGAACAAGATACTGCGAACAGAAAATCTATCTGTGTGGTGAATTAAAAATAGAAAACAGTCCAATTTGCCTGCAGTGGATCAGAAATGATAGTGGATTATATCCTGCAGTAGGCCTTGGAATCCAAGCGGAAAGAGTTTTTTGAAGATGTCATATCCCTGGCATCAACAGTGACATTTATATCTGAGGCCAAAATCAACACCTGAAAGAGAACTTGAAAGAGGAAGACTTGGATAGACACAACTCTGTGGTAGGGTTGTGAAGTGGTTAGAAATTAGCTTGTAGGTAGAACGGGTGGTGGCATGGATTGTCAAGTGCTGTTTTTGGTTGTAATGTGTACAAAACTTGCAAGATTTGGAGGTGAAACTTACATGAAAGAAGAGAATGGGTTTAGGAAAAATAAACTAGCTTTTTTCAGTACCAGAGCAAAACAATGGGTGAAGTAGTATAATCTTATGCTAAAGTTCTTTACTTGAGCAGTTGTGAATAAGAATCACTTTTTCTGGAGCACTAGTGGCCAGTTAGTTAATACGTTAATGAGTGTCAACACTGGACAGGAAATATGGCAGTTGGCAAAATGAGATTTTCAACGTCAGACTTGGCAGAGTGTAAAAGTATCATTTCAAAATAATTTCACTTCAAAAAAGTGCAGTGGCAACTGGAAGATCATGGGTTCAATCCCGGGACTGGGAAAAAAAAGCAACAACTCACAAGACCTCTGGGAGTCATGACCCAGAGGGGCCCACCCCCCTTAGAGTGTTAGGAGTTTAAAGGGCCGAAACACTTGTCTGAGGGGGGGGGGGGGTACTTCCTCTGATGATCTGAAGCAGTTGTGTTGTTGTTCCGCTCTCTACGGTAGAGAGTTTCCTGCATACAGTCTTTTGTCATAAGTTTCTAGTGGTCCATTGGTGGCTTACATAAAAAATGTGAATATGAGCTTTCGTGAATTCTTTCTTTTTATTTAGTGATGGAAGACCTGTTCTGTACCTATTTTTTTTTTAATCAGTCACTATGTCATAATTAATGCAGATATTAGGAGTGCAGGACTGAATTTGTAGGGATCTTGAGCAGAAAGGACACAGTACTTCCAGTGGAGTTTAGTTTGTAGCATTTTAACGGTCTGGTCTGGTTAAGGCTATTGTAGCCTGAACTGTAAGGGAGCTGTATGAAATCCAGGGGTGTAAGAATGGTTTTAAACTTTGGGTTGTCATAGTAGCACAGTTTTGTATATTTCACACCACTATTGTAGATTTTAGCTTTGGTAAAGTAAGAAATGTGGTTTATTAGAAGAATGTTGCGAATCCCCTGGACAGCAAAAATAACTAATGAAGAATGTATGAGGAGAGCTGGAGAGACAAAAAACCTTGTCAAAAAGATAAGAGAGAGACAATGTACTTTCATAGGACATGCAGTGAGAAGGGGCATTGAAAATATTATAACAACAGGAAAAATAGAAGGAAGAAGATGACCAAGAGAAATGATACTGGACAGTCTGACGGGATGGTGTGAGAGGAGATCACCAACTGAGCTGATGGCCTGCATGAAGGATCGGATACTCTGGAGAAGCATAATAACCAACGCCAGTGGGCACGGCACCTGATGATGATGATGAAAGTAAGAATGGGTTTTGAAAACTGAAGCTGAACACTTTATAGACCAACGCAACACACTGGTTGGGAAATAGTGACTATGTGGTCAGCTGAATCATGGGATGGTATTCAGTGCATCCATAAATGGTGTGATTTGGTTAATCTGCATCTCACTTTGGTTCTCAGATCCTTTTTTCTTCCTCTCTCTCTCTCTCTCTCTCTCTCTCTTTGTTTCAAATCTGTACCATCGATGGTAATGCTACATTTTGGTGGTATTCTTTTCTTTGATATGACCATCACTTCAGTCTTCTTTTTGTTCAGGCTGAGACCTTTATTTTTACTTTAATGAACCACGATGTCCAGAGCTTCCCTTCACTTTTAGCAGTCTGAACCGTGTCGGCTACATATCTTCAGTTGTTAAGGTTGTACCCGCCAATTGATATTCCTGGCAAGCTCTCTATATTTCTCATTATGTTTTCACTATATAAAGAGAACAGGTCAGGAGATAGAACACATCCGTGCCTCACTCCCAGTTTTATGTTTTGGAATGCTCCTATATGGTTCTCAACCCTCACTACAGCTTACTGCTGCCAGTATATGTTTTTGGTGAGTTTCATATTCTGTCTGTAATCATTTCAGATCAGAATACTTACAAAAGCATACGGGCATTTGAATTAAAATTATTGTGTAGTGCTTTATCAAGATCCGGTTTTCTTCGTTTATGTTACCTATAGCCTAAGCTTTTTTTTTTGGGGGGGGGGGTGGGATGGAGGGTGATATTATATAGGTAAGGGTTTGCATGGATTTACGTAAATCTCTGGTGTTAGGTTTGTTTTTCGATTTTTATAATGAAATACATTTACTGGTTGTGGTCTGAGTTGTTGAAATATTGCATTATGGGTAAGATTACTGAGTACACACTTTATCTAGATGTTCCTGGCTGGATTATCTGGCCCGTATTCTAGGTATCTCTTGTTAATACATTTATCACTGCTCTGCCGTTTGTGTTTTTAACTCGGAAAGCTGTGTAAATCCTAACCCGGAAACCGAGTTATGCCGCCACCAGATTTGGTAGGTAGGGGGTATAACCTCGGCGACCTGGGGTACGATTTATTATATCGCTATCTAAAGTCGTAGAAGGCGAGATGGCTCGGTGTCACCATGGCCAGCGGACCAGAGTTGATCAAGGCCTCATCGTACCTCCTCGCGATGTGTTCCTGATAACAGTAAACTGCCGTGACCCTGGAATCTGGCTAGCGGAGGGAGGGGCGTAGCAGGAAAGTCAAGTCACAAAGAAGCGACAGCGCGTCCTAATAACGATTGTGTACCCAGTACATCACGGCACCTGTAAGCCGCTGGGAGGTCCTTGTTTGGCAGATACAGGAGAATCTTACATAATCTTAATCAGTCCCTCTTTGTGTGATGCTCTCTTATATAATGCCACACATTTATGTTGTTTTATGTATATATGTACACAAAAATTGTTAAGCTTCGCCATGGCGGTCTTTACAGTTGCAGTTTGAATATGCACGAAAATTTCAAATCCCTTTTGTGACTTATCTATCTTCTCAAGCAGGTCTTTCCTGCTAGGCGTTGCCGAGCAGTGCTTGGTGCTTCTAGTCACTTCCATTGCCCTTTCTTTTTCCTGTGCCATTGTGTAAGTTTATCTAGATTTTTCTCTCAGTCGCTGCACTCCCCCCACTCCCCACAGCCCTTTCTGAAATTTCCAATAATTGCGCGTTTTCTTGGCCGCTCTCTTCTCATGGTGCATTCGAAGAACCTAATCTATATATTTGTTTTAGTTTTGATGGGGTTATCAGAGAGAATCTTTGTTTTCAGACCGCCTCGAGTATGCTTTGCACCTTCTCTAAAACCACATTTTCCTTTGTTCCTTATTTAAAAAAAAATCATCGTGTTTATATTTGATGACTCACAAAAAGGAAAGTAATATTGGCTCCATGTAACTGTTTATTCTTCACTTACGGAGGGAGTCTTTCATCAGTAAAAGATCATGTACATGTCTAAACAGTTTTGTTTTTTTTTTCCTTCCTTTTCTTGACTTCTTTCAGCGTGAGCAAATGCGTTTTCTTGGTGTTGCCGCATATTTTCAGGTTAGGAACCTGGCAGGTAACGTAATAGATTTAAAGACGGGGGGGGGGGGGGGGGGGAGGTGTTTCATGTTCACCAGGAAACTATTTGTTAGGTTTTTTATGCCCGCTAAGAAATGGGGGGAGAGAGAAGAGAAACGAAAGGAAAGCTGCAGTCTTTGCTCCAAATTCCTGGCCAGAATGTCGTCAGCGCTTGGTTACCTGGTGTCGCTTCCTCCAGGTCAGCACTCGGTAATCTCATTTAACTCTGACGGCCTTCGCTTTGATCAATATTTGTAATCACAACTAGCCATTCCGTAAGGCCACGGCCTCCTTGTTGGCTTCGCCACTCCGCGACTGTTACCGAAATTTGCTTGGATAAACACAGCGTGGACGAGGACGCTTACAAGAGGATCAAACACGAACTCGGCCGGGGCGATGCACTGGTTATTTCTTTTAAATGATGAGAGCATATATGCATGCTGGCAGAGTCAGACGTGAGAGGAGCTGTTCAGAAAGTTGATGCGTTGAAAGAAAAAAAATGCTACCTGCCTGCTTCATAGACCATCTTGGAATACTCGTATTTTGTACATACAATATGACAGTGATAACCTAACTCAGGGAAGTTATTAGTGTAACACTTTTGGTGAGTTTTTTTGTCGGTCTCTTGGTTGTTCTCTTCTGAAAAAACACTGGAGGGGTGACTAACTCTTCTGCACCCCAATGATTATGACAGTGTTTGGAATGACTGAGGGTCACAGCAAGCCATCTTGACTTTCTCATTCCCTGCTGCGTACATATGAAGACGGGTCGATGTTTTTTTTTCAGCCATAAGCAGTGCTAGATATCTCAAACATAGATCCAGTAGATCTATACCTTTTCCCTCAGACATTTGCCACTGTCCGCATCCAGAAAACAGTTACAGGAACCTAAATGTTTGTCGTCAGTGAGACACCCCCTCATCCTAGCATCCGAGGTTTATGTATGCAAAGTGAAACTAGATTTCTAAATGTGTTCAGTCTCCAGACCTCTTCTCTTTATACAGCGAAATAATAATGATAGAAATCAAGAAAATAGGCAGAGTAAAGAAAGAAAGTAAACGTCAGATTTGCAGATGACAACACAGTATTGATAGCAAAGAGTGGGCAAATCTTACAACACCTCTTAGACAAAGTCATAGAAGAAAGCACAGAGTTAAAACACCAATAAAACAGAAGTAATAGTGGTATCAGAGGAAAAGAAAATAAATACCAGAATGCAGAATTATTGCGCAGGGGAAGATATTAAGACAGATCATCAGATACAAATGCTTAGGTATAGACATAACATCTGAGGGCAGGTGCACTGAAGAAATCAAAACCAGGATACTAAAGGCGAAGACAGCTTTTGAAAAAAAAAAGAAGAACATATTAACAAATCAAAAGCTGCCATTGGCAGTAAGAAAGAGAGTTCTGAGATGCTATATAGACCCTATTCTACTGTATGCAAGTGCAGCATGGACAGTGATTAAACAGTTAGAATGAAGAATCTTCTTAATAACCTTATAAAGAAGGATGCTTCGCATACCATTGACAGCCTGAAAGACAAATGAAGAAATATTACAGCAGGCAAATGAGTAACTCAGAATAGTGCCCTACTTAAGAAAAAAGGAGTCAGAGTTTCTCGAACACATCAGCAGACATAAAGGTCTCGAAAAATTGGTAATATCTGGATAGCCTGACTGCATGGTTTGGCAGAAGAACTGCAGTCGGAATTGATTCGAGACACGGAGGATCGGGTGAGATGGGGAGAGATGGCCGCCTCCACTTTTTGACATGGCACTCTCTGATCTGATCGGGGATTTCCAACATCTCACTTGAAGAAGTTATTCTGATTTCTGGTAAAATACTCATTATAGAAGTAACGTATACTTAGAGTGTATGTATGTGTGTGGGTGGGTTTATCACGAATAGATCATATATGAAATAATATACAAAATTCGTAACACGGACATTGTGTCTTTCTCCTTTATATCAGTCTGTCTATAGTAACGAGGCCGAATACACCAGGAATGGCCACAGTAATAGAACTGAGCACAGATTGTGTTAGCTGGGAGAGAATGCTTCATTTGCCTCCCTAGTTTGCGCTCCCACTTTTTAAAGTCTTGAACAAATATTCCAGTTTAAAGATTGTAAAACAAAATAATAATGAAAAAAGGAAAAGTTGAGATTTTAAGTAGATTTCCTTTTTTTTATATTCAGAACTTATATTATTTTAAGACACAGCTACAGAGACCGAATGTATAACATATGGGCATAAAGGAGTGACAAGAGATAAGAAATATAAGGTGATTCGCACTTCTTCTTCTTCTTCGTTCGCACTTTTAAGGTGATGAAAGCCCGGTAAAGTCAGTCAGACATAGAACACTTGACCTTGGAAGCGAGAAAAAAAAACTCGGCGAGAGAACGTCGTTCTGGTTGTATTGTTCAGCCACTTAGCCACGAGGGAACAAGGCACTATTTAAAAAAAAAGAAACAACAGACCGATCAAGTTTTTATTTGTTTATTTATTGTTATTCCTGGAACGAAGAAGAAGCCACATAAACTCAGAAATTCGGTCACTAGAATAAACTGACCGTCATTTGAAAGTGCAAATAAGTGACACATAATCAAGATAAGGTGGGGCTAGAGGCATACGAAAGTAAAGAGATTACAATGTGTCCGTTTTGAATCTGAGACATTGATATGCCCGATATAGTCGTAACACAGCTTCCCAACCTGGAGCATATACCCCTCTGTGGGGCGGTTAATTTTTTTTTTGGGAGGAGGGGGGGGGTGCAGGTAGAATGTACGAGGGTCATTAAACAAAGTAAGGGCAGATTAACAGTGTCTGAGGAAAGAAACAGCCCAGGCTTATCAAACTTCAGTACACGGAAGATATATTATTAATGAAGATGTTGACACTGCCCGATAGATGGCGTGGATCGGAAGGGGGCCATTTTCAACATTTTTAACTTCAGCTGTTTGCACCATAGAGGAGCAAACAGCAGTCATCAGATTTCTGTGGTCGGAGGCTGTTAAACCTCATGAAATTCATGGAAGTATTCGAGAGAAAAGTGCACGAGTGGGCAGAAGCTTTTAAAAACGGGCGAACTTCAATCCATAATGAGGAACTTTCCGGTCGTCCCAGCAAGGCCGTTATGAATTAGAATGTGCGCCGTGCTGGCGCCATTACCCGTGATAACAGGCCCATTTCTGTAGAAGTTCTGGCCAGGGAAATGACGTTAATGTTGGATCCGCACATATCATAGTCACGGAGGTTCTCGAGTATCGGAAGTTGTCTGCACGGTGGGTGCCTAAGATGCTGATTGATGAGCACAAGATGATTTCGTGTGCACACTTGCGCAGCCTTCCTTGCGCGGTATAACGACGGAGGAGAAGAGTTCCTGTCGCGTCGTCACCGGGGACGAAACTAGAGTACATCAGTATTAGCCCGAAGGCAAAGAGGTAGTCTTCAGAATGGCAACACTGCTTCTCCAGTCAAGAATTTCAAGTCTTAACCACCCGCCAATAAGCTCATCTTCACTGTTTTTTGTTTTTGTTTTGTTTGGGATATGGATGGACCAGTTTTGGAGCATTATCACGAAAAGTGTGAAACTGAATAGCGCCCGTTACAGCACAGTGCTGAAGGAAGAACTGAAGCCGCAGCACGGAAACGCCGCAGAGGACTTTTGTCTATTTGATAACGTGCTCACGTGGGCTCTGCAGCTGTTGACACCATTCGAAGATAGAGATTTCAGATCTTACAGCATTCACCATACAGTCCTGACCTTGCTCGCTCTGATTATCATATGTCCGGGCGAAAGAGAGTTGGGAGTGATAACGAGGTCAAAGAAGCGGGGCACATTCCTGGCTGAGAACACAACCGATTTTTCTGTTGGAGTAAAGAAGCTGATATACCGATGTGAGAAGTGTATTGAAACGGAGGGTGATTATGTAGAAAAGTGGCGTATGACTTGTATCTCCAACTGAATTATATATATTTGAAATTGTCAGTTTGACTTTTGAATCTCTCTCTCTCTCTCTCTCTCTCTCACACACACACACACACATACACACAACTTTTTCCGACTTTTTGACTATTATTCTGGGGCTCGGGGGGAGGAGAAGAGGGTATATCAAGATCTTTGAGGCGTTGAAATGGGGGCATGATCCATAAAAAAAAGTTGGGAAACACTGTTGAAACACATTATTTCACTCACGGCTATCAGCACAAACACTGAAATTCCCTTTATTTTCATATACGCGGCGATCAAAGGTGAAAATATGGGACACGTGTTTTTAAAATAGGGGACATTTTAAGCGTTCCAACCGAAGTAATACTATTCCCGGGACAAGTCTTTGAAATACAGGACGGCCCCGTATAATACATGCAGGATGGTCACTTTATTAGAAATCAGATTCCACAGAGTACGTGTTAGTTCAAAAAAGAAAGACTAATGCCACATCTCGCTGAACTGGGCCACACAGATAAAATAAAATATCAGGTCATTTATTATATTGTAATCTACAGCCCAAGCATATTTTATCCCCGGCTATCTCACGTGATATTTAACAATTTTACACTTTGGAGAAACGCTTTCAGCTGATAGTTGTTGAGGTCGCTCTCAGATACTACTGTCGCATGGCAGTCTCTCTCTTGTGTCTGTCTCTGTTTTCATTATGTACAGTCCGACGGGAAATGAGCGTGGCAGAGTAGCGGATTTATTATGGGAGGTTCGTGTGGGAAAGTTGTGCAGGCATGCGTTGGCGATCATGTTTCATCATTGTGAACTTTCACTGGTGTTTGCAGTTCGGTTGCCGTCCCTTTCCTGTCAGCTTATTCAGATATTTCTTTATCTCCTGCCATCGCTGTCATTTTTCCCTTGAGTTTTCTAGCGTCTTGCAGGTTGTCTAATTTGTGTCGTATCATGTTCAGATGATTTTGTAGCTTATATTTCTTAGAATTTCTTCTTTTTTTTTAATGGCTCTCCATTGCATCTTTCTTCAAAAACACATCACTGTTGCTTCCAATTTCTGCGTCATTTCTTTGTTTATTGGCCAAATCACAGAAGTATAAAGTTATATCGGCTGTATATGGCATTGTAAAACTTCTACCCGCGTTGAAAGAGGTTCTCTGTCTCTCCTTCTCTCTCATTATCGCCTTGCCTTTGTCTTTTCTCTTAATGTCACACAGAACTGGAGGATTTTAGTAGGTTTGAAACAAAGCCGGGGGGGGGGGGGAATGAAGCCAATTTGTTCTTCATTTGTACGTACTTATTTTAGTTTCTGCCACTCTCGCTATGTATGTATGTATGTATATAATTTTTGTTGTAAAATTAAACCATACACCCTCTTTCCTTTTCTAGTTCCTGTATTTTCATATCTAGGTGTACACTGTGTTTGATTAAACTAGAACTGTAGCAAGAAACTGCGCCCAATAATTTATTCAAGTGCAAAACGGCATACTTTCCACACGACCTCGTTTTGCAGGTTGGTTACAACGTGGTATTCACGCGATGCAGCATATTACCGTTGATGGATTGTGTGAGCCAAATACATCCCTCCCGTATGTAATTGACTAGTAAGAGAACTGACGTTAAATGCGTCAACGAGTGAGCTTTATGGACGTGTGCATGACTCAAGCACGTGTTGTTGGAGTGGATCATATATATATATATTTGGAAATACCTTTGGCTTTCACTGTACAGCTCTGCAGCAGGCCCGGGCTGTGTCCTTGGCAGTCACAAGTTCCCAACTCCTGATTTTTATTTGAAACACCAAAACAGAGCGAACTTATACAAGAAGGTGAAGGTGTTGAGTTTTGTATTCACACAACATATGCAATGAAGTATGGATGCACCTTTCAGTGACAAAATAAGCAACTTTCATCGGTGCCGCCTCCACAAAATATCCAGTGAAGCAGATCAGTCACCTCAGTGGTGTAAACGAGCATAAGGCTTCCGTCTCTAGGCACCACTCAGGACACTTAACAACGGAAGACAGAGCATGTTGGAAGAATGGATAACAGACCTAATACCTGCATCCCGTCAAAGTACTATATAGCAAATTTGTATAAAGGAAACCAAAAGGTGGGAAAAACTGATTTATGGGTTGTTTTTTTTTAAAGTTATCTACGAGGCATGCATGAGATATCATTATGTCACTAGGAGTGTGAAGATGCTGTTCTTTCTAGCAGTCAGTGACCCATAGCTGACTTACTAGCACCATGATTGGCTAATCATAGCCAGCCAAGACCCTGTCCCACCTTTCTGTTGGTTCTTTTAGTAACGGGCCTAGCTTGTCAAACGGGCCATGGATCGCCATAGACGCAGTGGTGGTGGAATCTGCTAAAGAAGTATTTCATACTCCCATACTCCCTGTTTTTTCTCTATCTCCGCTCTGGGAGTGAAAAAGAAACCGCCATAACCCGCTCCCAAGTCCACACGATGTTGTGCTTCAGCACTTTTACTGAATCGGTTGCAGAGAACATCAGGGAGATAGAAGGAGGAGGAGGAGGTCACTGGGAGTGAAGAACCTGTGAAGCACTGGACCAAAAAAGGAGGACATTTCAGTCATACTATAAGTAGATTTTTCCTTTCCGAGACAGCAAACAAAAGTCAGACTAGAAGGAAACTCAATTAGACGGGACCTTGTAACACAATCGTGATTTGTTCTTTTTGTGGACAAGTAAACATCGGCACAGCTAGTCACGAGAGATTACTGTCTAGCAAGGTAATATCTGGCATCCATACCTATAGGTTGTTTTTTTTTTTTTTGCCAACTGCATAAGAACTGACGGACTGTTATACTATATAATCATGCTCTGCATATTTCGCACTATTATCTCTACAAAAACATGCAGCATCGACAGAAATTGAAGCATTAGAGATGTGTTTTGGAGGAAGATGCATGGGACAGACAGAGGAGGAAAAAAATATGAAGAACTTCTAAAAGAGGTTGGAGGAAATGAAAACTAGTTAAAATTAAAAGAAAAGTTGCAGAATTATTTGGGGATGTCATGATAAAACAAAGTTAGAGAACGTGACAGTTATTAGAAAACTCAAGGGGGGAAAAAAAAAAGGAGAGGGACTCCAAGAGAAAAATGTGAATAAACTGACTGGTTGGCACAGGAGAGAGACGGAAACCTAACAGACTGGAACCACCAGGAAAGTGTCCAGAATGGGAGAAAACGTGACCGCCAACGCCTTCCGGCACGCATATAACCAGCGATTATCTCTACACGCATTTCTACACGAATCGTGGCCAAAAAAAATATATCGTTTATTATAATATATTATTATGTACTGATATTCAAGTGGAACCCCAACCACTTGAGCTGTTTGAGGGCATCGTTTTAGTGTCCAGCCAGCCTTGACTGCTTTACACAATCGTTTACCATTTCCGACAAGGAGCAGCTGTGACACACATTGAGACGTCGCTTTTGCGTAACCGTAGGCCGACATTATGTACACACACAGTCAGTTTCGCATACAGTCAAGCGGAGTTTGTGGCGTCTTGTCTTGTATGTAACTAGGTCTGGCATCGTTTACAGTTCCCGGCCAGAGGTGTCGTTTACATAATTGGCTTCATTTGCAACCCGTGACACTCCACGTGACATACTTTTTGTCATTGTTTTAAAAATCCGCGGTCGCCAATGTCAGACGTGTCGTTAGCATAGGTTAATGTGGCATTGCACTTTATTTCTTTATTAGCCTGTTACATAATTTGACATGCAGCTTCAGAACAGGTGATATTAGCGCCGGGGCGGGTCGCGAGAGCAGTAGTCAAATCATGCGCCAGTTGCATGTGCTCGCGCACACACACACACACGTGTAATAGATGGTGCTCCTATCCAGTAATAAATGCGAAATGTAAAACACATTGGACACAGCCTTTGCCAAGAAAACAGTCATCGCCCCCCCCCCCCCCCCACGCACCTCTTGAGTTAGTCAGTTGGCTGTGCTGCCACTTAAAACTATCGACAGTCGGGAGGCCTATATTATTACAGGATTGCTATGAAGTGTGTTATGTAAGCGTGCAGCACACAGGATATTCCACCTCCCCCCCCCTTTTTTTTCACATCTGTTTCAGTCATTGACATGAACGCAGAATGTTCAGGGCTAATGCGCAGTAGCAAGGAGCTTCCGTTCTACTTCATTGTGCGACTCTAGCTCGTTGTTTCTTCATTTTACGACTCTAGCTCGTTGTTTCTTCATTTTACGACTCTAGCTCATTGTTTCTTCGTTGTACGACTCTAACTCGTTGTTTTTTCATTGTACGACTCTAACTCGTTTCTTCATTGTATGACTCTAACTCGTTGTTTCTTCATTGTACGACTCTAACTCGTTGTTTCTTCATTGTACGACTCTAACTCGCTGTTTCTTCATTGTACGACTCTAGCTCGCTGTTTCTTCATTGTACGACTCTAGCTCGCTGTTTCTTCATTGTACGACTCTAGCTCGCTGTTTCTTCATTGTACGACTCTAGCTCGTTGTTTCTTCATTGTACGACTCTAGCTCGTTGTTTCTTCATTGTACAACTGTTGTTTCGAAAATCATTTTCCCAATCTCCCTAACCCCCTCACACTTTTAATCTGTCACTTTCCAGATGTTCTCAACATTTGTCATTTTACATTTTAAGTTATGCTGCACATGCACGTGTTTTGCCCATCATCTTGAAACTCCCAATGTCTGTTGTTTACTCTTCCATTTTCATTATTTGTGACTCCCGTTTGTCTGTCCTATCATGCACCAGAGGGTTGGAGAAAGATCAACAGATACCATCTACAGCTAGAAAAACAAATGATGTCTTCAGAACAATGAAAACTAGATAAAGTGATAAAAAGAGAAAATTTCTTGGACATGCCACAAGAAGACAAGCTATAGACAGCTTCGAAATAATTAGAAAGTTCAAGGGAAAAGTAGAGGGTTGCGAACGTGGGGGGGGGGGGGGTGTGGGGATGTCTCAGCGGACTGACCAAATGGTATGTACAAAGAAAGGCGTTTGAATTGATTGGACACACCAAAGAACACACAAGATGGAGAAGCATGATCCCTGGCGCTGTTCCTCACCGCATGTAATGAGTGAATTCTGTCCGCTGCCGCCCCCCCCTCCCCCCTGCATTTCCGTGGAAGCACACGTTTATAACTCACGTTTCTTCTCCTGGTGACATTAAAGTGCAGTTAGTCATTCCATAAGTTAACCTCCACTGTGTTGTAAGCATTATTAACTCATTGGCAGAATGTATACATCTGGCATTTCTGGTTTGTGTTGAAGTCGGTTATTGTAGACGACACTAACTCGTACGTTTTATATAAATGTACGTGGTTTCTGGCTTGATTTATCCAGAGTTTTAGACTTGTCTAATCTTCTACATCATATACCTTTCGTTGTTGAGGGGGCAGAATGTCTTGATAGGGCTCGACGATTTGCTTCATATAATGAAAGACTTGTTTTCCACACCAGCTTATAAACACACATCTGTATTATTTCTTGCTTCAACGGCGTCACAGATATAGCAACTTGCCTGCAGTCGCGCACAGGGATCAGTATATTATTTTTCGTATATATCTAATATTATGTTAAGTCTGGGGCAGTTCTTATATTTAGTTAAAAGCTAATTATAATTATTTGAGACAAGATTGTCGCTGTTTGAATCCTTATAAATATATAAAACATGAAGTGTAGCATCTCTCTCTCTCTCTCTCCCTCTCCTTTAAGTGACTTGTGTGCTTATAAATTGTATGAGAGGCAAGATGGCTTGTATTATGGTTAAACAAAGCTAGTCTAGACTGTCTGACCACCTGTGGTGACACAGATGGCAGATTACAGTGCTGCTTAAGACTGACCATCGTGTTAGAAGTGGTTTGTTGTTGTTTTTTTTTTTTTACGTAGAGTTTGAGTTTATGCACAAGCCCACGCTATGCATTCTATGCATTCCAGATCCAGGCACATTCGTTGGTGCTTTGATCTCCTCTTCAGTGTCTCCTTCATCGTGCAGCAAAATTACACCCATTACCGTCATTAGAAAGATAATTCAAGCGGATCTGAAATATGAATGGACACGAATACACTCAATCATAATTAATTTGAGAAGGAAATTTTGCTGTGATTACTATCAGGACTGTTATTACATGTTGTTGTCTGTCCAAAAAAAAAATGATGGGAAGAGGAATGAAAATGTGATTGTCCCTCTGATTAGTTACCTTTTCAAGTTAAGTTAAACTGCTCCCCAACAGCAGCATCGAGAGCCTCAGAATTTTGTTACGTGAGTAAAAAACATATCACGCCAAGTGTTTATTAACAGTGTTGAAATTGTGTCATATGTTTTTAACCTAGGCTCATTGTAACAGATACCTATATATAAGCTTACGCCTGCACAGTCAAGGAAAAATGGGACACCCCCCCCCCCCAAACCATACACACATGCATACATTTAACACCCACCCACACCAATACCCCCCCCCCCCCCCCCCCCCCCCGTTCTTCCCAAACTGATTACTACAGTTAGGCATACTTAGAAAATTATCATATTATTGTTGAGTTTTTATAAACAATTTTACATATGACGCATACTAATGAAGAGTAATTTATTTTAAAAGAAATCTCAGGTTGATGAATGTTCCTGTAGATCCAGAAAAATGTCTTCAGAATAGATTGTTTAGAACTGGTCATCTCATGGTGATCTCAGACATATGAGCCAGCTAGAAGAGGTGGAAGTGATGGGAAACTTAAGTTGCTGGCATCAGAAAGAGCATAGATCAAGGGCTAAAGAAAACATATCCTTCAAGAGTGCCCAAAACATGCGGACCTAAGCCACGAAACGTGGCCAGAGGACACAAGCTTGGGGCAAAAGCCTTGGGGCTCCTGTCATGATCTGCTGAGGACTGCGAGGTATGCCATGTTGACAGGGATCAGGATCTGATGTGACCAGCAGTCTCGAGCGAAGAAGAAGAAGAAGACGAGCCTGAAGATGTAGTATAATTTAAAACTTGAGCGCTGAGTTAGATGAGCATTTTTATTAAAAATCAGTCCAGTATTATCAGAGTGAAATGTTGCTAGAATTCTCATGTTAGTGTTTTGCAGTTACATTTGGTTACCACTTAGAATCTAAAGAGGAGGGAAAAAAAATATCATGTTTCTTTCTTATATTCCAGGGGAAAGTTTGCTGTTGTTAAAAAATGTGTGAACAATCAGACAGGGGAGGTGGTGGCTGCAAAGATTATCCGCAAGAGGAGAAAGGGCAAGAGCTGCAGAGAAGAGATTCTCAGAGAAGTGGTCATGCTTGAACTGGCCATGGCACATCCTAGACTTGTTTCTCTCAGGGAAGTGTTTGAGACACAGACAGAGCTGATCCTAGTCACAGAATAGTAAATATGTTTGTGTATCATGTTGTGTATGTGTGCGTTGCAAATGTCCTGTGTCCTTAGTGATTGTAGGTTATTTGAATGAGAGATTTAAGTTGTCAGTAAAATTGAATACACATACTCAGAGTAAAATGTACACTTAAGATACACAGACTGAGTACAGTCATGCTAGAATGTGTCATTTGAGAATATCAACAGCTAAATATTGCACATACCTTGTATATTATGATTAGATGACAGCCTTGTTGGCGGACTGGTTAGGTGCTTGGTCTGCTTATCTGGTACTGGGTTCAAGTCCCAGCAGGGGAATTTTTATTTTTCTGGTACCATTCATTCATTCATTTGCATGTCCCTTGTGGAACTTTGCCTCCCAAATAGCACTCCTGTAGGCCTCTCGGTTGTGGGCAAGATGGATTTCCAGATCGTCAACGATGTCTTGCAGCCATCTTCGTCTTGGTCTTCCTCTTTTTCTTTTTCCCATTATGTATCCTTCCAATACGGTCTTCTCTAAATTATCATGACGTTTCTGGTACCACCACACCAAAAAGGCCCTGGGGTCAATCCAGCCTAAACAAATGGGTACCAGAGAAATCTGGGAAGGTAAATGCGGCCAGGCGTGAAACTGATAACATCACACTTTTATGTGCTGAAGGTCTTGGAAATAAGAACCTATCACCATATCCCCAGTATGCCTTAATGGCATGGAAGGGACTTTACTGTACCTTATTATGAATAGGAACATCTGGATATTAGTAAGAGTCTGAAGGATACACAACAAGAGTCTAAGGATCTTGTGTGCAGTCACTGTTGTTAAAGACTTGCATGTAGAAGTAAACTAAAAATCAAGGAGTCTCTGTGTTGGAATGAACTCGACATCCAGAGCTGCTTAAACCATTGTAAACAACAGTTATCAAAGAAAATGACTTTTGGTGGTAGCATTGGCAGATTACCTTTCATTTGTGAATGCTGATTGGGATTTAGGGGAGTGAAGAGAGAAAGAGATATGAATATAGAAACAGGCAGAGCACTATAACTCAGATCAAATAACTCCACCTTTTTAAGTTTTACAAACAAGGATAAACATAGATTCAGTTGTCCTTTCTCCTTCCCCAAGCTTCAAGAACCTCTCCCAGTAATGGTAACTCCACCTAGTCATACAGGCTCAAAGGTCTGATATGGATGATTTTGATGTGGAGGGGAAGAAAGAGCATGATTCATCCAGGAAATGTCTCCAAATGAGTGCTCAGAAGTATTGGAGCTACACTAGAAACATAAACGAAATAGCAGAATGTGTAAGAGATGAGGAAGTAAAATCTTTTACTATTGAAGTGAGATGAAAACAAGAAGATATTTTTCAAACAGGAGATTTATATACTACACAGAAGGTAGATAATTCACCAAACATAGTTCTCATGTGTACATAGGGGAGAAATAATTCACCAAACGTAGTTATCATGTGTATATAAAAAGTGAAAAAAAAGTAAAAGTAATCCTGTCATGCCTTAGAGGCACATAGGGATATGGTGTTAGTGCATGGGGGAGAGATAATTCACCAAATGTAGTTTTCATGTATATATATCTCTCTCTCTGAACCTTAAGTGCCCAGGGCACATGGGGCTTCCACAAGGGTTTTCCACAAATGCCTGTCCTTCGCCTTTTTTTCTGCTCTTGCCCAGGTGAGCCCTCTATTGCTCAACATCCTTTCTGTTGTTCTTCTCCATGTCTCTTTTGGTCTACCCTTACTTCTGCTCCCCTGTGGTGTCCATCTTAGTGCTATTTTTGGTAGTGAGTTGTCAGTCATTCAGAGCACATGTCCCAACCATCCCCAGCGTCTTTCCTCAATAATTGTTGTCAGTGGTTTCATCTGCATTTCTGCTAATAAGATGTTATTTCTTATGGTGTTTGGGCAAAATATTTTTCTGATTCTTCGTAAACATTTAGTCTGGAAAGAATTCAACTTGTTTTCTGTGGTTTTGGTGATTTTCCAGCATTCACTTCCACAGAGTAGTACACTTAGAGCATTACTCTTAAATATCCTGATTTTCATATTTATGCTTAGTTTTTTTGATTTCCATATAGTCTGCAGCATTGCAAAAGCCTGGTTTGCTCTAGTAAGTCTGCTGTTGATGTCCTCTGTGCTGTCTCCATTTTCTACTACTCTACTGCCAAGATATACAAATTCGTTGACCTCCTTCACTAACTTGCTATCTATTCTGAGTGCATTTCTGTTGTTCACATTTTGCTTCATTAACTTTGTCTTTCCTATGTTGATCTTTAGTCCTATGTTGTTTGCATTCTGAGTTAGCTTGTTTATTTTATCTCGCATATCTTTGTGGCTGCTTGATAGTAGACAAATGTCCTCTGGAAAGTCAAAGTCCTCCAGCACTGTGTCAAGGGTCCATTGTAATCCTCAGCATTTATCTGATGTTGCTTCCTTCATTAACCAGTCTGCTGCCAAGATAAATAATGTTGATGATAGTTAACATCCCTGCTTCACTCCTGTTTGTACCCTAAAGCTGCTGGAGGTATTTTCTCCACAGATAACTTTGCACTATCTTTATATAGGGCTTTGATTACATTCACTATCTTATGGGGGCGGGGCATGCCATCTTAGGATTTTCCACAGTGCATCTCTGTTGACACTGTCAAAGGCTTTCTCAGAATCTATAAACAATGCATATGTTGTGCTATGCCACTCATTTACCTGCTCTAATATTTGTCTAAGTACAAATATGTGGTCTGTGCATGATCTTCCTTTCCTAAATCCTGCCTGCTCTTTCTGAAGTTTTCCCTCAAGTGCTGGTACAATTCTGTTGATTATTATTGTGCAAAATACTTTACTGGTGAGTGGCAGGAGGGTAATACCTCTCCAGTTCCTGCAGTCTCTGAGGTCACCCTTCTTTGGTAGTTTTACTATAAGGCCAGTTTTCCACTCCTTTGGAGCTTTTTCTAGATCCCAAATTTGTTTTGGTGTTTCTTCCTGTGTATATCTCTCTCTCTCTCTGAACCTTAAGTGCCCAGGGCACATGAGGCTTCTGCAAGGGTTTTCCACAAATGCCTGTCCTTTGCCTTTTTTTCTGCTCTTGCCCAGGTGAGCCCTCTATTGCTCAACATCCTTTCTGTTCTTCTCCATGTCTCTTTTTGTCTACCCTTACTTCTGTTCCCTTGTGATATCCATCTTAGTGCTATTTTTGATAGTGAGTTGTCAGTCATTCGGAGCACATGTCCCAACCATCCCCAGCGTCTTTCCTCAGTAATTGTTGTCAATGGTTTCATCTGCATTTCTGCCAACAGGATGTTATTTCTTATAGTGTTTGGCCAAAATATATGTATAATTGGGAGAGATAATTCGCCAAAGGTTGTTCTCATTTGTTTGCGGGGGAAGATAATTCGCCAAAGGCAATCCTAATTTGTATGCAAGGGGGAGATAATTCATCAAACAGTTCTCATTTGTATATACATATCATGGGATATGAGCTGTCCCAGTGAGAAGAGGGTCCAGCTGGTACATCACTTTAGTGTCCAGAGAGCTTTTCTTGTTTTAAAGGAGAATCAGGAGGGCCCATAGTGGATGAAACACAGAGTTGCTAATTAAGAGAAGGAGAGTGGTTTTGTGCACCACGTTACAGATTCTTCTCTGAGGCCCTGGGTGTTTGCAAGAAGTAGTTATAATGTCAGATAAAGAACATTAAAGCAGTCACGGCATGCAGTGAAACCCAGTAATAATCTCCAGCACTTTCAGATTTTATATATATATATATATATATATATACCGGTATCACCCAGGGCTATATGAAACAGAGAAGAATCCATAAAATGAGGCATTGCCAACTATAATTCAGAGTGTTGAGTGCAAAACCTGAATGGCAGGCATCACAATCCTTAATGGAGGATGTTCAATGCAGACATGAAGCTGGAAATGGAAAGTGGATGTGAAGAAATTATAAAGAGTCATGATGTAGGAGAGAAGAATGATAGCTGCAAGATGTCTGCGCAGCTGTATGCAACAAACCAGTTAGGTACCAGCAGGATGTATAGGTAGAGAAACTGCCTGATCATCTGTGCGTCACTTTAATGGTAGTGGAAGTCCTTGCTTATGGGTGAGCAAAAGGGAAGGGCAGACAGTCACTGCCTGTTATTGACTAAGGCATGAACTAAGAAGATGCAGTGACTTCAGAGACCATTACAATTTAGGACACTTTAGTAACCATGATAGAAAAGACAGTTCTGTATCACTGCTGCCAGATATCAAGTGATGCAGCACATCAGATTGGAAGTAAGCATAGAAAATTGCTGTGTATCTGAAATGTTTTTGGCTGACATAAAGATGTTATTGAAAAATATACATTAGAGCTGTTTATGAAGGTTTACAGGAGAAAGTACATGAGGATTTGATTTTGAAAAGAAAAGATTTGTCCAGTAACCTTTTGCTGATGGAGGAGCATCTGAACATACATGGAGAAGTAAACTAAGTTCAGAGGAAGAGGAGCATCTGAACATACATGGAGAAGTAAACTAAGTTCAGAGGAAGAGGAGCATCTGAACATACATGGAGAAGTAAACTAAGTTCAGAGGAAGAGGAGCATCTGAACATACATGGAGAAGTAAACTAAGTTCAGAGGAAGAGGAGCATCTGAACATACATGGAGAAGTAAACTAAGTTCAGAGGAAAAGAAATGAAAAAACAAACCAAACAAAACTTGCAGACATTTATAGCAAACTGCCTAGGACAAGAGAGCTTTTGGGTGCATTAGGCAGTGTCTTGTGCCCTACTGCGGGGCTGACAGTTACGTAATGAAGCAGGTCAGGCATGGAAAATGTTAAGCATTGTATTCAGACAAGCATGGACATAAGTTTATCTGTGTTGTCACTGCTCTGTCAGAAACACAGCAACCAGCTATCAAGTCCAGAATAGCTGTATGTATGAGGAATGTGACAAGTTGCAGGTGTGGTTTTGCATCACATTTTTCTTTTTTTTTAACTGGTTTGGAGTTAGTGAACCGTACAATCTTTGGTCATGTCCTAGTTGTCAAGGTGAAAAGTGGCCTTTTCAAGATAGTTAAAGTGAATATATATATATATATGAAGATGGAATTGTTCCTGTTGTACAAGGTTTTTTTTCCTTTTTTCCATGTGATAAACCTGAAAGTGGAAGTCATTCCAGTGACAACTCTCCTTTCATAAACTGAGTCTAAAAGGTTCCCATGGATGTTAGTAGAATGAGACACAATAGTGTAATGTATGAGAGAAACAAAACTATAATAAGACCAGCCGTCATTTGTGGATCAGAAACATTTGAGCACAACAAAGATAAACAACAATTACAGGTCTTTGAGAACAAGGTCCTAAGAAGAAACTCTGGGCCCATAAAGAAGAATGTGAGAGCTAGAAATAACACTGAACTTAACAGCTTTTTTAAATCCCAAAGAAATATGAATGTTCTGAAACTGAACAGATTACACACGTTGGGCCATATGGAAAGAATGGAAGAGAACAGACAAACGAAAAATGATGTATGTACAAGAGATGAAGGAAACAATACCAAGATAGAGATTGGAAGACAACATACAAGAGGATATAAAGGAAACTGGTGTCACCAACTGGGGAGAAAAGATTAGAAATAGAGAGGAATCGAGGCATACTTTATCTGCAACAATAGTCTTATTGACTTGAAAAGCTGAAGAAGAATAAGTGAGGCGAAGTTTATATCAATGTCATACTAGGTGTGATCAAAAAGTATCCGGAATGGGGGGCCTAACTCCGGAATTGAATATCACAACCTTAACCGGAACATGTTGATCTTGGCATGTTGATGCACACGTTGCATAAATCACAACTCACCTGCTTGTCTGCTTTGATTACAGAAGTGATTTGTTCTGAGTTGTCGTGTCGGGAAAACTGGATCAATGAATTTGCATCAGATTTTGTCAAAAGCTTGGGGAAACGTACAAGGACACATACTTAAAGTTACAGTCTATTGGGAGGAGCGTATGAGTCATACACAAATTTATGAGTGCATAAGAGTTTTAAAGACGGGCGTGGAAGTGACGAGCGGTCTGGGAGGTCTTCTACCAGCAAACATGAAGAAATTATCGAACTTGTCCATGCATCTGTGCTACAAAATCGTAAGTTATCTGGAGACTTGCACGTTAGTTTCGGTTCAGTTCAGTCACTTCTTGACCGACGATTTGGTCACGGCCAGAAGCCGGCCCGCTTTTCGGCAGCTCGTGGTGACCTGCTTGAATGCGTCGAAAACGACGAAAACTTTTTAAAAACAATCAAAACTGGTGATGAATCATGGGTTTATGGGTATGACTCCGAAACTAAGGCCCAGTCGTCTTAGTGGAAGATTCCGACGTCTCACAGACCCAAAACAAGGCATGACAGAACCGCGTCAGTTTCAAGACAATGCTTTTTTTTTTTTTAGATTATAGTGGAAGCGTGCTCCATGAAGGAAACAGTACCAAGGTCAGACAATCAATAAGGGACACTACTGTGAAGTTTTGCGGAGTTTGTGGGACGTAGTTCGTCGCAAAAGGCCGACATTGTATGAGAGTGGTGCAACTCCACCATGACAACTCGCTTACCAGTGCATCAGATCTTGTGCAGCAGCTTCTTGCTAAGTGCAGCATTCCACAGGTCCAGCTGCCACCATATTCACCTGATATCCCTCCTTGTGACTTTTTTTCTATTCCCCAAAATAAATACAATTAAGAAACAACAACAACAAAACATACGTGAAAGGAAAAAGATTTCAGGATGTTGAGGAGATAAAGCAGAATGCAACGAGGCAGCTGGACATAATATCAGAAGATAACTTTTTAAAATGCTTCCAGCAGTGGAAACAGCGTGAGGCTAAGTGTGTTGCTTCGGAAGGGAACTATTTCAAAGGTGACTAAATTATATATCGCTAACTCATGTAGCTTTTTTTTTTAATAAGTCAAGTCCGGATACTTTTTGATCTCACCACATGAAGGAAATGAAGGGAAGCATGGTACTTATGCGTGTGGTAGAAAGCACTTATGAGATTGTTCTGTGGACATGTCTTACTGTTTAAAAATATGTGTGTAGATGTTTCTTTTACAGTAAAGATTGTAGACACGTTTTGTATGTAGACTTGAATCATACTGCTAGTATTTGTCTTTTTTACAAACGTTTGTTAAGTGTAGAATTTGAAGATATTTTCTGTATGTAGATTTAAGTCTTACTGTTTTGTAAATATTTGTACTTGTTTGTAGAAAGTTGTGTAACTTTCTTCCATCTCAGCTGTTCTGGGGGCGAGCTGTTTGACGAGTGTGTCATCAAAGAGTCCTTCAAGGAGGATGATGTTCGCAGGCTTCTGGCCCAGATTTTGGAAGGGCTGGCCTTCTTGCATGACAACAACATTGTACACCTAGACCTCAAGGTTAGCCACCGTCTGATTCTAGTCTGTACTGGACGTTTGGTTTTCGTAGGTTGTCACTTCTCTTGCCCTAGCAGTTTTGCAGTGTTGATAGCAGTGCAGTAAGTCTTTGGGGTGTTTAAACACTCAGCCGTATGTTTGTTCATTTGTAGCAGTGGTTCATTACATCCCGGGTTCTGATTCTTCCCCCCCCCCCCCCCTCCATTTTGTTTTCCTCATTTCTTTTTTAATTCGTGAACTATGAGGTGGAATGAATTTTCATCGTTTTTTTGTTTTTTTTTGGGGGGGGGGGGAGCTGAGCTGTGTGTTGCATTCCTTGTTTTGGCCTTCATTCCCTTACAGGTGTGTATCCAATCATAAACTTGGGCGCTTCGCCATGTAGGCAGGTACTCTCTCTCTCTTCTGAGGTCACGTTTTCCTTTTCCTCAGCTGGGCTTGTGGAGTTCCAGTGAAGAAGGGTGAAAGATATATAAGTCGATCATATACTTTAAGAGGAAAACTATGTCATCATCGATTTGACCAGTCCTGTCATGTTATGTGCGTCTCATTGGCGAAATAGTTAGTGCATTATTCTCTCATGGCGAAGATCGGGGAGGGGGGGGGGTTCGAATCCGGCCGAAGGCTTCCCCAGTCACCCAGCTGTGGAAATGGGTTACCGACTTCTTCTAGAGTTGGAGAAGGAAATACGACCAGGATGGCGGGGCTACCATTTTATCATGCTATTCTGTGTGTCAGCGTGCGAGGAAGTAAACTGAGAGAGTGCGGCAACCAACTTTTTTTTTTTTATAATATCAATTTTAGTGCTTTTGAGTGACAGATTTTCTTCAGGCGATGAAAGGAGGTGGTGATTATTCCCATTATTATGGAAAAGTCTGAAATCAGCGGAAAGTCATGACATGTTGCAGGATGTTTAAATAACAGTCACTTTCCAAATGATAATTTATCTGTAAGTTATCACCACGTTCTGTTTTTGCGTTTAAATCTTCCTCCCGTTTATACGTACAGTTTGAGTGAGACTGGCTGCCTTTTCATCAGCTGTGTCAGATTGACCTAAGATTTGTGTGATTTAATCGTGCTTGATCGAGTGCTAGAAGTGGACTGCTTTTGTGATTTACTCGAGCTTGATCGAGTGCTAGAAGTGGACTGCTTTTGTGATTTACTCGAGCTTGATCGAGTGCTAGAAGTGGACTGCTTTTGTGATTTACTCGAGCTTGATCGAGTGCTAGAAGTGGACTGCTTTTGTGATTTACTCGAGCTTGATCGAGTGCTAGAAGTGGACTGCTTTTGTGATTTGATCGAGTGCTAGAAGTGGACTGCTTTTGTGATTTGATCGAGTGCTAGAAGTGGACTGCTAGAAGGCGGACAACGAAGAGCTTCCGTGTGAACTGCTGAGGGGTTTTACTCCCTTCCGATTTTTTGGCTGAGATTTTACTTCCCCTTAGATGTAACTCATCAGAATCACCCCCGAGGCGGTGGATTTGACAGCTTCAGTGTTTCTCATCCTGTTTGTCATTACACCTGGCACACATAATTTTTGCCATTAATCGTGTTTCATAATTCATACATTATCAGACTTGTCCGGTATTTTATTTACACTCACAAGTCAGATCTTCTTTTACCGTGTTTCGCATATTTGGAGGGGGGCGCAGTTTGTTCAAGGCCGTCTACGCTCAGAATTGTCGGATTTGTCTTGGTACTTTGCTTGTCATCAAGGCACTGTGCCCATGTCTAATATATAATCTCTTCTTTTTCCTCCTTATTTTTCTTCCGTTTTCTTCTTTTTTTGTCTTCTTCCTCGTCCTCTTCTTCTTCTCCCCCTCCCCCCGGAACTGCGAGCTGGTGTTATTTGCAGGCCGATACTGTAGAGATGGTGAAGCATGACATCATGTCGACTCAGGAGCGGGTTATGGTGCCCATTTTTTCAGTCCCTGCATGCAGCTAAAAAACTGGGGGTGTATATTACTTCTTTAGCAGGCTCCACCACCATAGGGACTGTAGTGACCCCTGTCCTGTTAGCCGCCAGTTTAAGCCTGTTACTGGGGGTGACAGCGAAGAGGTGGGACAGGGTCTTGATCGCTGGGTTTCGCTCTCCTGGCTCTAGCGTGTTCGTCAACCCTGACGCTAGCATTTAACCATGAGTAGCCGATTGCCAGATCAGATGGCGTCTTTTTGAAGACTTCAGAGTTTTTTTTTTTTTCAGTGTGCTTGTTACCGTAATCATTTTTGACGTCTTGTGTCCGGTATGCCATTGTGAACTTCATAGAAAGGTGGCTACTGTCATCTTCTTGGTAAAGATTGCTTGCTGTAGGTCTCCGGCTCACCATGCCTCTTCTTTTTCAGTCTTACATCTGGGAAAAAAAAATAGCTGCTGCCAGTATCTGGGACGTTTTGCCCACCTGTATGTAGAACTGCCGTCTTCCTGTCATTCTTCGGCTGTTTTACAGGTTTCGTAGGGTATTACGTAAGGGATGCCCGAGCAGCGAAGACTAAGCTCATTTCTTATGTCTCTTAATGGGTTATGTTGTAGCTTCAGGCAGCCAAACAGTAAATTGGCCATCAGTTACCTCCTTCAAGCAGTCAGAGAGTAATTGGCCATCAGTTACGCCATTGATTTAGGGAAAGAAAGATGGCCAGATGAAGGCACGGTACGATTTGGCAGTCTGCAGCCCATAGCTGACATACTTTAGCTAAGGTTGGTGAACTATAGCTGACCAAGACCCTGTCCCACCTCTCCGTTGATACCTCCAGTAACAGGTTTAGCCTGGATAGTGGAGCAGCGATCGCCATATTCCCCATGGTGATGGAGCCTGCTAAAGAAGTACTGCACGCCCGGAGCCATTTTAGCTCCATTCAGGGACTGAAACAATAGCCGCCTTGACCTGCTCCAAATCCAACACGTTGCTGTGTCCCAATATCTTCACCGCATCGGCTGCAAAGAACGCCAGCTGGCAGCTCCAGGAGATTAAAGAAGAAGAAGAAGAATGGGCACTAACACCGTATGTCTCTACGGCATGGAATACGGCTTATTTGTATTTTTTTTTAACTGAGAAACTTTGCGCAGTTTATATGCATATAATATACTGAACAACAGACACCCAGCATCTGTCTTCAGAATTGTCTGTCAGAATTACCAAACGTGTTTTTCTGTATTGTGACTCAGTGGTCGTATTCATTTGGGGGGTGGGGGTGGAGGGATACAGCAAAATAGTTAAAGATATCAGTACTACATTGACATTTAGCTATCAGTGAGAGAAAGACTGTCTTCTTTCATGTTTAGTAACCATCTAAAAAAGAACATACGTCTAAAAATGCTAAATGGGCTTTTGGGATAGCTTCTCTTTTTGTCTATTTTTTTCTTTTTTTTTTGGGGGGGGGGTTTGTTGGACAAATGTAGGATTGTGCCCTTGTAGATTTGCCACAGACCTGTCTTCCGTATTATTTATGAGTGTCACACAATATTTACGGCTCCGAGAATTAACATTATGTTGGCAAACAACTCATGCATAGCGATTTATTGTACCCCGCGGGGTCAGGCGGATATTTAAGATCCATTCTTCTGTTTACTGTATTTTTTTGTTTGTTAAAGCTTGTTTGTGTGTGAGGCAAGGCTGGGAATTCGATCAACTTTGCCACAGTAAACCATCTCTTACTTTTCAACCTTCTCTTGTGACGCATCTAGCTAGTAAAAGTACATGTGAACACATCTGTGAAAAAGGAAATTATGATGAACATCGTTACAGTGTCCCGTAGTGGCTTTTCTTTCAGTTTTAGTAATGGTGTTAAAGATGTAAAAATTACTAGAACTAAGAGTTTCTCGGTCCAGTGAAAAGCAAGGAAGCAGCGAGATTCGTCATGATATGAAATTGTAGTATTTTATTTTATACTATCTGAAAGGGGAGGATTGTTCAATCTTTTACTTTATCTTGCTGCTGCCGTACTGAGTGCTGGAAGGATGACTACACCATACGTTCACAACTTACATATACATGAACACGAAACGACAATCCTTTTACAAAATCACGACCCTTGTATTTACAAAATTTTGATCCACAAGGCAGCACGAATCACACGAATCCTATGCACGTGATGTCAAATATATTCCCCACATCCATTATCGAATCATTAAAACATTTTTTGAATAATACGAGTTCGACCCTGATTGCTAATGCACACAACTAAACTACACATGTCAGCCTCCATCTAACGAATGACCACTTTCGTCCACGTCTGAACAATGACACGGTCGCTGGACTCTAACGTGCTCGGCTTATGGAATCTCTATAGAGACTTCTCTCTTCTTGTCTTATATACCTGATCAGCGACGGACTCGAAGGACTGCGCATTTCCGTTAAAAAAAACCGTCTCTGGCCAGCTGGATTTCCAATCAAAACCGGGTCACTACTTGCTTTTACTCACTCCCTACAAAATGCTGGGAGCGTGAGAAGGCCTTCAAAGAGGTAGTAAGCAGCATGTCAGGTATCACCAGTTCTGGCGGGAAAATAGATGTAAGAAACACAGAATATCGCGAATTTTACTAAATAGTTCACTATTCTTCGCCAGAGGGCAGAATATGGCCTGTCCATCAGCTGCAGCTGCTGCTGGAGACATAAAATCGTCATCACAACACCGAGAACGTGAGAGCAGTTTGGACCTTGAAGCCTGCCCGCCGAGAATGTGCTTACTTGTGACACAGGAAGCGATTCCACAGACACTGATCTGGCAGAACGTCCCCAGAGGCTTAGCTCGCCAGCCTCTTGTTTTGTAGCGTCAGAAAACGGTACAGTTAATACTAGAAACAGATTTCTAGATGACGAGTTCTTGTTCCGTGGAATAATAAAGGTAGATAGAGGTTATGGTGCAGTTTTACAAGGCGGCAGAAGGAGTAAGTGAGAAAAGACGAATAGAAAATATGAGAGTAAGATGAGAATGTATAAATGAAAAACATACAACATCCAATATTTCGGCGTGAGCCTTTTTCGAGGATTACATACACAAAAACGAAAAACTTATCTGTGTGGCATCCTCCAGAGATTAGGAACACAAGAATGCGTATCTCTCAGACCAGACGAGGCATAGAAACCACAGAGGAAAGCAGATGAAGCCAGTCGGAAAGAAGAGGCGGAGAAAAACAGGTTGAAAAGGAGGGGGGAGGAGAAGGGCAATAGACACCTGTAACCCGCTAGAGAAAAGGTGTCAAAGGGGGGTGGGGGTTGTGGGGGAGAAGCAGAGAATCCATTCCGTGGAACTGTGGGCTGATTGTTCTTCGCGGTTGATGCAGTGAAGGTGTTGAAATACAGGCATCGTGTCGGATGGAGAGTGGGTTACGGTGGCCGTTTTTGCAATTGCCGAGCGGAGCTAAAACAAAAAGAAGCAGGAAAATGTTCAGTGCTTCTTTAGCAGACTTCACCTTCTTTTTTTTTTGGGGGGGGGGGGGGAGACGAATAGCCATCCCTGCCCTTTAGCCAGCAGAACTTGTTACGGGAGGGGAGGGGGCATCAGCAGAGAGCTGGAAGAGGGTCTTGGTTGGCTATGGTTCGCCAACTCTGACGCAAAGTCAGCTACGGATCGCCGACCGCTATGCTGGCTACATCTTCACCTCTAGATTGCATAGATAAAACGATTAAAGCAAAGTTTCTCCTATATGCGTCATTCCTTTCCTAACGCTAGAAGCTTTACGTGGCTTATATTTATAAGGGGCGTGGAAAGATGGGAATGTGTATCCTGAACACATTGTTAGTCATTGTCGTGATATGTAAGCGCCACAACAAGACGGAATAAAGTGGCCCTGTGGTTGTGATAAATGACACCAATCCTCTAGGTTTATCTCGCATATCTATATAGCGTGCACACACAGGCGCTGGGCTGGATATCGTATACTAAGAACCAGATTTTGATTAGGTATCTAGTTTATTCCGCTCCAGCGAGAAGATCTAAAGGAATTACGGGCATATCTAAGGCAGCCACTGGATTGTGGCACAGCCGTGACCTTTCACCGCTGTATTTTAACATCCGCATGAACAAAACTTTACCAGGCATAGAATGTTCCTCTCTGAGTTTTGTTCCAACACCGCCGGGGTCTTGACCGCAAGCAGAAAGAAATTGGCCAGTGAAAATGCATCATGAAGGGCATTTAAAGTAATAACCTATGTGAACCAAGTCTTATAACGTCCAAAACAGCAATATATTGACCAGAGATGGGAGATTTGTAACGTGTGTTGTGTGTGTGGGGGGGGGGGGGGAGTTCAGCAAAATGAATCTGTGAGAGCCAGCACATTAGCCCCCCGAAGTAAACTGTGCATGTTGTCATCCTGAACGTACTTGTGATAACAGTAGATTCGTAGCAGCTGTCTAGATAACAGCCAGATATGTTGTTAACAGAACCAGAAAAGAACAGAGATAGCATATGAATTGAGACATCGCTGCTCCATGCTACTGCTAGTTCTAGACAAGGGAGATGAAGTCACAAGAGCTCTTGTAGGGACAAGATCCCACCCCGCTGATTAGACAGACAGTAAGAACTGCTCTTTTCCTACGCCAGAAGATAGCCCAGTAAACCACAGTAGATCATCATCTGCAGATAGAAAGATATGACTTCTTGGCTTGAGGATTCCCGAGAATGAAGATCAATGCTGTGGTAAAGAAGCTGTCCGATCTGGCGGTCAGCGATCCATGGTTAACATGCTAGCGTCCGGATTGGCAAACCATATCTGACCCTATCCCACCTCTCCATGGTACCGCCCAGTAAGCTTAGACTGGCCAGCGGGGATCGCCATGATCCTCATGGTGGTGGTGTCTGCTAAAGAAGCTTTGCAGACCGGCCTGCTTTTTAGCGGCACTCTGAGACAGAAAAAAAATAATAAGTTGTCGTTAAAGGTCCCAAGTCCGACGACGATGCGATGCCCCCCTAGTATCTTCACTGCACCGCTCGCAGTTTCGGATAGTAGTAGTAGTAGTAGTAGTAGTAGTAGTAGCAGCAGCAGCAGCATTGGAAAAACGGGAAGCGTTCTGTCTCGTACATTAGAGACAGTCGCAGATCTTCATGGTGGGAAGGGGCGGAGGAAGAAGAAACGTATGGCAAAGATTGTACAGCGAGATGTGAAGGCTGCCTGAAACACAAGTAATAAATAATACTGACTATTGCTCAGTTAAGTATGCCGCTGATACATCTGTCAAGAAAGCAGCATCGTTTGACAGAAGATATTAACAACTTTAAGTTTTAAGAGTACAGCCGGGTCAGTTGAAAGCCACTGGAAGTGGGTCTTCATTCAGCTGGGGTTAGGGTGATTGGGGGGGGGGGGGGGAGGAAGCGATACAGAAGACTTGTGTGTCATACCTTCATGTGGCATCTTAATCAGTCCGCCTAGAGAATTGAACAGTGGCCGAAGCTTTTGCTTCAGGGCAGATGAACAGCGGAGGCAGGAGGAGGAGAATTTATTATACAGCAAATAGTTAGTCATGCACGAAAGCTGTCAGCTGCTGCTTGAGTTGTATGCACTTCGGGTCGACGTGAAGGGCTCCTTAAACACGTATATACGTATATGCTGAGTTTGAGGCGTTTTTCTGTAGAAGTTCATCTGCCGTAAACACGTTGCCTGCGTACTGGAACTCCTGGAATTCTGCTGTTACCGGTGATATTATTCCTTCCTATAAACAATGTGTTCTTTGTTGATGGTTCTGCTTTCTGACTTTTGTACGTAGTTTTGATTTGCAGATGTGTGGTGATTTGTTTTTCAAGCTGTTGGGTATTATGCCGCAGGCAGGCCTATTACTCCTCAGCTGCGTGCTGTAGTTTGGGTACCTGACACACATGTAAGCTGCTTTTTATAACAAAGAACATTAGGCTGAAAGACGAGGCCGTGTCAGTGTTTTAATGGGAAAAAAGGATTATTCACGCGGAAAGCAGTTCCGGGTATATAATACTGTCCATGAATTTATATGAAAAGCGCATGTCTTCTTCATATAGACCGTGCGACTGTGGCCTGGTTTCTTAGTGGTCTCATTCCTTGTACCAGCGAACAATACGTCAACGTTACACCTCACATGTCTCGGCAGACCGATTTATTTGAAAGATTAGCCTTTGTTCTTGTGACACTTTGACAGTGTGTTATCAGTTAATGCCGTTTCACAGCGACGGGAAGGGACTGAGGAGATAATTGCGGGATTGAAAAGTGTCAGTGACTCTCAGGAATGGCGCATGGAGTATAGAAAGGGAATGATTGTATTCCGGGTTGAAAAA
The DNA here is from genome assembly GCA_009760885.1 of Achatina immaculata. NCBI lineage: Eukaryota > Metazoa > Mollusca > Gastropoda > Stylommatophora > Achatinidae > Lissachatina > Lissachatina immaculata. Next base: position 40,494,806 of record CM019721.1, read on the forward strand.
GGAAGCTTAGAGCCTGTAAATAGAGTAGACCATTTTATGTCTATCATGATAACAACATTCAGCTACTGCTGACTCTTGTACTGGACAATCACTGCCGTTCTTTCACTACCACAACAGCTTCTACTTGTACTATTACTAGGTAAAGATTAAATCCCCGTTTCTATGCCACTGAGGCATATTTAGGGATGCGGTGTTATGCCCGTTTTTCCACGACCATCGGCACATGAAAGTGTGATGTGGTCAAGTATCGTATCACGCCTGGCTGCATTTACCTTCCCAGATTTCTCTGCTACCCATTTTTAGAGGCTGGCTGGACACCGGGGTCATTATTATATGTACCAGGAAAAAAATCCCCACTGCTGGTTCTTGAACCCGGTACCAGAGAATTAGTAAGCTGAGCACCTAACCACTCAGCCAACCAGGCCCCCGCTTATACTTTTGTTAATATTGCTACCCGTCTTGCCGAGTGGGTGTACCAAACCTCGGGACTCCTTCTTTGAAAGCTACGAGAGTCAGTCAAATGAATGTTACCAAATATGAATAAAATTCCCGAAAGAACAGATGGAAATCCCTTAGTATTACCATCTGTTATCAGCAAGGTCAATGACGTCAGTAAGCAGATAGCGTCACCGTCGCCGAGAATAGCGCATGTCAAGATGGCGACTACGTTGCAGAGACATACTTCAGAAAGGAAGTGCATACTGTCATCTGATTCTTGTCCGCCAAAGATCTGAATCTCTCGGACAAACACCGTGAAATATCCGTCGTGTACGGCAGTGAGTACACTGTCATGGCACAGTTTACAACTGAGTTTTGAACTTTTCAAGACATGAATAGCAGACTTACACGACACCGACCGTTCAGGGCTAGCAGACTATGGACGCGGTGCACCAGTGGCTGGGAAGTTAGGATATAGGTTTTTTCTTACTGGAATCCATCCAGGCGTCAATTCACAGGTTGCGCATAAGCGTTACAAATCAAAGGGACTATTTCAAGATTGTGCATTTTGTGTAATTCTTATTTTCTGACTTCTGTTTGGTTCGCCTTCGTACATTTCATCAGACTTCGCCAACACTCAAAGATGCTTCAGACTGGCCCTGTTTTTTCTTCTTCTTCTCTCTCCAACTTAATCCAGAATTGCTTTCAACTTCGATCTAGTTCAACAGCCATGGTTGCTTCTGTTGATACTACCACCTCCATGAGCCCCACCCCTTTTTTTTTTTTTTGCGTACGTAAAATGATGAATATATATTTTCTGTTGTCTGATTTGACGTAGCTGTCACAAGAAGAAGGATGGGAGAGAGCAGGCAAGGAACCATACTTTAAAGCAGCTGAAACCGTAACTATGTGTAAACTGAAGTTTCCAAGGATTGCGAGTCACTTTGATAACACAGCAAAACTTGCGCCCGCGTACGGCAGAGACGAGCGTTAATGTTTACGGCGCGTTTATGGTTAGACTGACTTCCTCCCACTGCAAAGGTCTGGTGTGTTAGTATGATGTTCTTTCATACTTCGCTACACGAAATGAGCTCAGTATGGATGCAGAATTCAGCCGTTCACAGCACGCGGGCGACTTGGCTGACTTCGCGCAGGGGAGGAAAATCATATGAGTTTTTGTCAATTTAGCGTATGCTTTCATAATTACTGGCTTTTTTTTTTGTTTGTGCTGGGTTAGACGAGAAGACGCCCGCTAATATTGCATGGTACTTGAGAGATTTGTTCGTGAGAGTGTTGTAAATTACGAAAGCGTTGAGTGAGCTCTCTTGGCTGGATCGCATCAGGCAAATCAGCTTCACGTAGAATGGTCGCACATGCAATTCTGGTTCACATAAAAGTCGTGCAGATAGAAATAATTCGCTATAGGTAGTTTAACATTGCATAGCATAACTTTGCATAGAACAGTCGTACATATAGCATAACTTCACGTAGAACAGTCTTACAGGTATCATAACTTTACACAGAACAACCGTATAGTAACTTAACTGCATAGTAATAATTGTTTAGGTGTCATAACTTTACATGCAACATTGTACAAGCAAGCAGAAATTCATTCATTCACATACAGCACATCAAGAACAACTAATCTTTTTTTGCGTAAAAGGAGCCACGTCTTTATACGAGAACTATTTGAGTGATAGCTCACGGTTAAAGTGAACACAGAACCCACAAGAAACCGCAGTTAACATTAATAATTTGTCGTCGTAGATCGATAGGATAACCTTCGTTTTCTCAAAGTTTCTTACAGCATCGAACGACGTGAAGAAGAACAACTCATATTCCAGAGCACATACTCCAGAACTGCCTCACCTGTGGCTACCTAAGCCATATCTGGTTAATGTTCTGAAATGACTTCATCGCAGTCAGGACAATCCCATATTCTGCTCTGCCACCCGTTCTGACACCTCGCAAAAGGTGTCGCAGTCAGCATAGACGCCCCAAGTGCCAGCGACAGTTTTCGCGGTAGATTGTGCCGGGCAGCGGCCGCCTGGCATATTCATTTTGCGATTTCCATTTGCCAAGGGACTTCGAACATGCACGACAATGCTCACGCGGAAGTTCGGCCACACTACCCAGATACCAGGAGAAGTTATTGCTGGAGGATTCACGAGGGAAAAAAATCCCTGGCACTTCTGGTGGGATTTGAACCTGCGACCTCCAAACCCGACACGTTCCTAACCAGGAGAACACGCAGCCTCCTGAGACATGTGGTTCATACTGTAGTTCAAAGTTTGTAGATCTGTACTATAGAAAACGCTAAGAATTTGCTTAATACCACATCCCAATAAAAATGGGTTTTGTGATTAAAAAAAAAAAATAGGCTGTCATGAATGTTGCTTTGAAGGTATAGAGTTAAATCTGAGCTTCGACACTGCAAATCTAGCATGGATGATGCATAACTGGCAAGCTGGAGGAAATCACAACAGTGCACAAATATGTTTATATACACTGTAGTTACTTATAAAATAAATGTGGAAGTTGTTTAGTGATAGATATGAGAAATCGTTTAAATATGAACTACTTGCTTGACCAAAAATATAAATACGAGGGTCATACTGAAAGTCGTAAGCGAATTTTTTTAATCAGAATTTATAGATAGAAAAAATGTATCACCTTAACTGCATCCTTTTCTTAACTTTTCAACATAAACTCCATTTCTCTGCACACATTTTCTCTATCGCTCTGCAAGTTTGAAAATGCCCTCCCGGTAGAATTCCGTTCCAGCTGACAGACTCATTACTTTCTGGACGTTCTCTCCTGTGGGACCCAACGGGCACAAACTCTTCTATAGCCTAGGGTTTTAATCATTTCCTGTACTGCATTGTGTCCTATTCTAAAATTTACATCGATGTCAGATACTGTGACTCATCTGTTTTGTTTAATGATATCTTCAACCCTTTCAACGGTGCGTTCAGTGGAGGCAGTTCAAGGGCGACCGCTTTGAGGCATATTTTGTATGCTGTGTTTCCATCTTTGAAATGCTTCACCCACCTCCTAACACTCCTAGCACCCATACACACATCTCCGTAAACAAGTTGAAGTCTTTGGTGAATTTCAGCAGCGGGGATTTCCTCTTTAACGAGGAACTCAATAACAGCACGTTGACGAAACGAAACTTCAGCACCTGCCATTTTGTTTCTGCTCCGCGTGGTCACGCGACACATGATGGTGACGTCACGTGATCTCTACATGAAGTGCAAAGGATACCGAAGAGCCTGTGAACCCCATATAGTTTAATGAGATAAACTGATGTTTAAAAACAGGCAGAAGAAGCTGGGCTGTTCCATTCCGTTTAGAAATGTAGGGATATGGTGTATACCATTTTCTGGACAAGTCGCAAATTCAGTGACTTATCACTTCTTGTCTTGTCTTTATAAAAACTTCGAGAAGAGTATGGTTACAACTGGTTTGTCTGGAGTGCTTCGGCCAGGAATCAAACCTGAACAATGAATATGAAGAGTGAGTGCAAGTCACTTCTGTTCTTTGGTGCTTGATATTTTTTAAAAAGATTTTCTATCAAAATATGATAATTATCCAGACCTCTTCCCCCCCCCCCCCCCCAGTCGATTATGTTCAGGGCGTCATGAGTTGGGCCTCGCCTGTCCCCATTCTTGTTTATTCTCTTGTTCTCGTTGAGGTTTTCTTCACGTGAATGAATGAATCCTGCGACTCTGTGATATTATTACCTGTCCTAACTTAATTGCCTATTTCTTGACTTGCCAAGAGCGTACAGATCCCTCGCCCACCCGTCGAGTGACTCATCCAAGGGAGATAATCTAGTCAGATAGCCTTGGCCAACATTTGTGTTATTTTTCTTCCTTCTTGGCGTGACAAGTGCATTTCCAAAATATTTATATTTTTTAGAGTTTTTTTTTTTTTTGGTAGTGGCTTTCTTGAAGCATACGTAGTTTTGTGTGTGTGTGTGTGTGTGTCCAGCCACGCCTTTAGATTACTAATAATGCATCGTGAGCTGTGAATGACAGACCCTTATGATAAGTGTTGCTGCTGTTACATCTAGTATCGCCACCAGTGTTACAAAAGCCAGCATCTGGAATTGTCATTGCTTTATTCCACCATTATAACTAATATTGATGAAAAGGTGATGAAGGCCATATAGAAGAATAAAACTAATCTGTTAGTGAACAGATGGCAGTCATTTGGATGTCCCGTGCTGAACTTTGCCCCCCATAACAGTTCTCCCGTAGGCCTCTCGCTTGTAAGTAAGCAGGATGCCCTGCTGCTGGTGCATCCATTTGCAGATTATCAGCGATGTCTTGCGCCCATCTTCGCCGATGTACAGGCATTTATTTTGGTAATACACCAGCATAATCCATCCATGTCTTTGGCTCTGTGATCGGCCAAGTAGTCACGGCCTAGTAGGCCCTGTGGCGTTTTGCAGGGCAGCAGCATATTCACTGTACTTCTTAAAGTCTTTGGTCAGCCTCTGTATGGTGCCCCTGCTGTGTTGCATGCTACTGATTTATGCTTCTACGCTTCTCTGCCAGGTAGTTTTTGGTTTGGGGAGGGGGGGCACACAGTATCATCAGTGGCATTACAACAGTGGCAGTAACTAGAAGAGCAGTAATAGTAGTTTCAGGGTGTGTAGAACCTGCAACAGTATCATTTATAACAGCTACAGGGTTTGTGGAACCTGCAACAGTATCACTTATAACGTCAGCAGCTACAGGGTTTGTGGAACCTGCAACAGTATCATTTATAATGGCAACAGCTACAGGGTTTGTAGAACCTGCAACAGTATCATTTATAAAGGCAACAGCTACAGGGTTTGTGGAACCTGCAACAGTATCACTTATAACAGTAGCAGCTACAGGGTTTGTAGAACCTGCAACAGTATCATTTATAACAGCAACAGCTACAGGGTTTGTAGAACCTGCAACAGTATCATTTATAACAGCAACAGCTACAGGGTTTGTGGAACCTGCAACAGTATCACTTATAATGGTAACAGCTACAGGGTTTGTGGAACCTGCAACAGTATCACTTATAAAAGGTAGCAGCTACAGGGTTTATAGAACCTGCAACAGTATCACTTATAACAGTAGCAACTACAGGGTTTGTAGAACCTGCAATAATATCACTTATAATGGTAACAACTACAGGGTTTATAGAACCTGCAACAGTATCACTTATAACGGTAGCAGCTACAGGGTTTATAGAACCTGCATCAGTATCACTTATAATGGTAACAGCTACAGGGTTTATAGAACCTGCAACAGTATCACTTATAACGGTAGCAGCTACAGGGTTTATAGAATCTGCAACAATATCACTTATAATGGTAACAGCTACAGGGTTTATAGAACCTGCAACAGTATCACTTATAATGGTAGCAGCTACAGGGTTTGTAGAACCTGCAACAGTATCACTTATAACACTAGCAACTACAGGGTTTGTAGAACCTTATAATACCAGCAGCTTTTATAGTAGAAGTATTGTAATATTTCTGGTGTTTATCACAACAAATTGTAATTCACAGTATTAACTATCCCTTTAATTGTTTCATGAATTAACTCATTTAAACGGATACTTTTCACTACCATTTAAACTGGCACTTTGATTAACTTTTACATACATGATGACAGTTCACACTTTTTCATATCTCTAGTAATCTTTTCCCTTAATGTCCAGTGTATTTGAAGTTGGATTGTTGTTGTTGTTTTTTTTTTCCATGTAGTTTTGTGCTCATTTTCTAGTTATGTCATAAGCTTTTACATTTTCCCATATGCTCATCTTCTTGACCTGGGGTGTCCAGCTTCAGTGGCTTTAAAGGCCACAACTGTATGCAGAAATTGAGCAGAGGGCAGTATCTATCTCCAGTAGTTTTTGTCAACTTACATTTTTTTTTTTTTTTAAAAAGAGAAAAAATGACAGTTATGAAGGAAAAAAGTTGTATTTTAATAAAATATTACATTGTCATAATAAGCTCATGGGCCACAAAAACAACTTTGCAGGCCACATGCAGCCCATGGTCTGGCACTTGGACATATGTGTTCCAGAACATGCTGATTTATGCATATATTGCTGTGTTCTAACTGCTGAATAGCTTCTTCTTTTTTTTTTTTTAAATATAAAACTAGAGGAAAAAAAATGTGCCATAGAAATCATCATCATCAAGTGCCCTGTCATGCTTCTCTGCTAATCTTGATCTTGATATTTGTCAGTTCAGTTGGTGACTATTTATCCTGACCAACACCTCTCCTCCTCCCCCCCCCCCCCCCTGCATCACAGGTGGTGGGTGGTGAATGTCCTCCAAATACGCAGGATACATGTGAGTAAGAACCAACCCAAGTAACCAGGCATAGACCAACTGATGGCAGCCATGGAGAGCGAGGTGGAATCATACAAAATACCTCACATGCTCAGAAAAGTGAAGGTCAGGCAAATAAGGGATGTCTTAAAACCTCTAAGCCCTGCTACCTTGCAGGTAGGACAGGGTTTAGAGGAGAGCTCTTACAGAGACCTCTAGAGGGTCAACAGAAACCTTTAGAGGGTAACAGTCAACCACTGTCATAACTTCTAAGATTGGTCATGTTACTGAGCACTAATTACATTTTATTAAAGGCAGTAAACTTCTGATAGTTTAACTCAGGAGTGTTTATTAAACTGTCATATTGTTTAGTTTCTTTTATAAGTGTCTAGTGTTCCTCCTCTTATATGGTAAACGCCTTCATTTTTCATCTCACAGCCACAGAATATTTTATTGACAAAGCCATTTCCAGATGGAGAGGTGAAGATTTGTGACCTGGGTTTTGCTTGTCTAACTAACACTGGAGAGGATATTAGAGACATCATTGGAACTCCTGATTATGTTGGTAAGCAGTTGTCAGAAGTTATAGCTTTTGTGGCTTAGAGGACTGGCAAATATTAGTGCATAGAAAGAAAAAGAAACATGCTTGCTACATTGGCCAGTTAATCAGGTCATCAAGTCTAGCAAAGATCAGAATCTTGTTTCTCTAATGGGAATAGAATCTAGACTAGTCAGGTGAAGGTGCTGCTTAATACACTTCTCAGTCATTATTATCAGAAAATAGGTGCTGACAGAAAAATCGACAGGCAACAGATTTTAAAGATCTCCACTGGGCTGTGTTTGTGTTTCATCTTTTCTTCTCGTGGTCCTGCTTCAGATTTAGCTTGTTGATCTTTACCTGCTATTTCATAACTACTACGGTGTTACATTTTTGGCAAGTTTCTCATCACCTGTCACAGCCATCTAAATTTTTGTATGTTTTGTACGCTGGTGGGGAAGAAATAAGTTTGTTTTCAGCCTTCCATATATATTCAGCCTAACACTAGTTTGAAACTGTTGGCAGTGGCTCACTGTGTAATCACATGTGTCAGGTACAGCATAAGCTAACACTCATTGTGTAATCACATGTGTCAGGTACAGCATAAGCTAACACTCATTGTGTAATCACATGTGTCAGGTACAGCATAAGCTAACACTCATTGTGTAATCACATGTGTCAGGTACAGCATAAGCTAACACATGGCAGCCCTTGTACTGGTTGTAATGTAGTATTCATATTATCTGTTCATAATTTCAGTCTTGTAATTATTAGCATGTTAGTGTGAAATTGCTTTGCTGAATGCTGCTGTTGTGTATTGAGTTTATAACTTGTGTGTGTGTGTGTGTGCATGCATGCGCGCGCGCAACTGGGCAGAGGGGTAATGTATAAAAACTATTGATTACCACTATTTAGGAAACTATAAGCAGAAAAATATTAGCTTTATCATCGAGCCTTGCCTTGTGTAAACGTCCCAGCTGTGCACTCTATTAGTGAATAAAGCTGTTACATCTTTTTTTTTTTTTTAAATATGGCCATTATTTATTTCAACTTTACTGCAATGGCTTTGTGTATATTTATATACTTTAATATTTTTTAAATATACTTACGCCCAGGAACTGTGTTATTTTCATTGTGACTGTCAACATTATGTTGTAATATTTATCCAGTTTTCTATACATCTTTTTTTTCCCCTTATCTCAGTCTGTTATATATCATACATGTTCATGAAGGTCATTCTCATCTGTTCCTGCTGCTTTGTGCTGTATGTTTTTTGTTTGAGTAAAGCATAAACTGAAGTGTTGTAACTGTGCCTTTGTTAGTGAATAAACCTACATCTTGTCTTTTTTTTTTTTATTTATTTTTATTATCGCAGCATTGGTCCAGTTGGCTTTGTGTAAATTTATTTATTTTGATGTGCTTGTACACTTTCATGTGCCAGAGGTCTTATGAAATATGAGTCTAACGCCATATCCCCAAAACTCCTTAATGGCATGGAAATGGGGATTTTGCCGTAGCGTTTTGTAATAAAAAATTTTTTGTGTTTTCTTTCTGTGTTTCAGCCCCTGAGGTGCTGGACTATGAGCCCCTCAATATACAGACAGACATGTGGTGAGTTAGTCTGTCTGTCTGTTGTAGTTTTATATAGTGTCTTGTTTGTTCTGAAGTGTAATATGTTTTGATGGTGTTCATGTGTTAAATATAAATGTCAGGACTTTAATTTATACATATATATGTGTGTGTGTGTGTATATATATATATATATGTATACATATACACATATACATATATACACATATACATATATACACATATACATATATACACATATACATATATACACATATACATATATACACATATACATATATATATATACATACATATATACATACACACATATATATACATACACACACACATATATATATACATATACACACACACACATATATATATATACATATACACACACACACATATATATATATACACACACACATATATATTGTTCCAAAAAAGAAACGCAACAAATACAATGTTGCAATTTAAACTGGCACAGACAAGAAAGTAAACTGCGATTTACGAAAGCAGTTCACACTCCTTGACTGACTGATGCTATTCCATGCCGCATGCATAAAATTAATCACCATCTTGATGTCAATCTCCACATCACACTTTTCTTCCACAGCATACAGCACATGATGCACTATTCACTTTCTGTACTGTTGCTTGAAGGTGTAAATGATACCTTGGTCGCAAGGCTGCAGCACGCTGGTTGTGTTAGGTGGCAGGAAAATAAGCTTTGTAGCCATCAGTTTGGTAACGTCAGTGTGTGCCGGACAGTTGTCAATGAACAACAAAACTTTTTCTGTTCATTCAGTTCATTTTGTTGTCGAAAGAAATGACCCAGTCCTCAAACAGTTAATTTGTCATCCAAGCACGCTGGTTGGCCTTGTAAGTGACGGGCAGGCTCTTTACATTCTTGAAGCACCACGGATTTCGTGACTTTCCAATAACAATGAGTGGAGTCTACTCGGTGCCAGACATGTTACAGCACACAGCAGATGTTAAACGAACTTTGAGTGTTTGCCACCATGACACTTCTCATCACAAAAGCACAAAGTCCTGTTCAGTAGCAGTTTATAAAACACACCTGTTTCATCCATGTTAAAAATGTCACCTGGGCAGTACACATCCACAAATTTTGGCAAGCAAGAAATCCAGTCATTAACGACATCGGTGTTGCTTGGGCCACTTCACCTGAAGCAACCTTAAATATTATGTTGTGGCATTTCTTAAAGTGCTCAAGAAAGGCGTTCAAACACTTCCAGTCAGGCTCATCCATTTCTTTCACAAAACATTCTGCGATTTCTGCCAGCATAGGACTGCACACAGGCAACTGTGCAGAACGTGTCTGTTTGAACCATTTCAGCAGAGCACACTCAATGTCTGTGTAGAAACTCGCATGCCTTCACTTACAGTTTTACCTAACTAAAGACGAATAAAAGTCTCGTTCAATTTTGTCTCAGTTTTTAATAAGTTTCGATACAGTTGAAACGTCAATTTCAAATTTATCCACTTTGTCCTTTCTTGTAACTTCTTCTTCATCAACTTGCTTCAGAATATCCATTTTACTATTCAAATCCAGATCAGCACATTTGCAGCCATTATCTATCACAACAAGAACCAGAGAGAAGTTCCCGGCTATACGATTCACAGTACACTATTCGAGTCTGACTAACTATCACCTCACGTTGCAAATTTAACACTGCGCACATTTTGATAAAGAAGCCAATGACCCAAAAAAGCCAGATTTTTAATTTCGAAAGAGTGGCCGTGGTAAGCCTTTCATTCACACCACATGAGTTTTGATGTCCACATGTGCAAAAGGTTGATGTGGCAATTACTCTGTGATCAAATGGCTGACCCCTTCTTTGATGAATCGCAAAGCTTACAACACTTTGTGAGATGTTTGTAGCTTGTACTCGCACAGTTTGTGATACAGAGTAAGGTCTTTAGCTGCTCCAGGTGCAAAAATACCATGACATTAACTGATTTGTGGTAATAAGCGGGGTGATATTAACGGGAGTAAAGCCCATTAATTACTTATGGGAGTTGGCAGGGGATATAAATTTATGTGACAGTATCCAGGTGGTGACATAAAGCGATGTGATATTAAGTGGGTTCGACTGTATATTGTTTATTTTTCAGATTTGTTCACTGTGAACTGAAATGTTTCACAGGACTGAGTTTTTTTTTTAAATCCAATTTTCCCTTCATGCACTGATAGCTGTATATACAGTGAAATCCAATATCCCTTACAGGCATGTATTTTTCCATTTTCATTTTTCCTCAGTTTCTAGCTTGTTGGATAAACATATTTTACAGTTACATTGGCAGAGAGTTCCGGTAGTAGGTCTCAAACTCAAACTGAGTGAGAAGGCAAAAATGAGCTGACATTTTCATGCCTCATTAATTTAGGTATGAGAATGTTAGAAGATGAACTTTCAAGCTGGGTTTCATGACTGTAGGAGTGTAGGAGAAAATTTTGTAAGCCAGCTCTGGGTATTAGGCTGAAGAAAGTTATGGCAGAAATACCCAGAATACATCAGCATATGGTGGTGCTTCAGTAAGCAAAGGCTATCATCATTCTTCTCCACAGACCTCAATCTGTGATGCTGTCTGTCTAGTTTAGTTTGTGATTTTTTTTTTCTGTTACATCATTGTGTCATACAGTTCATTATTTTCTCTTTCAGACTTCCCCTGCCTCTCTGTTATGTTGATCTTTCCAAGTATTGCGTTTTCAGGGCTCCCAGAATTAAAGAAAAATTTTGATTTTGATGAATTATTGCAAATAAGTTTTTACATTTATTTTGAGGTTTAATGTTATTTTCCTTATCCTAAATAATTATGAGAAAGTTGAATCATCAAACAATTGCTCATAGCACATGAGAACAGTAAAGCACACATTGTTATGACTGCAGCAGCTGGTATATTGTGATGAATGTTGATAGTTGTGCATGCAGACATAAGAGAAACTGAGAAACCATTCTAATATTGATGAGGTGATTTGGCCAAAGTAACTAGCTAAAGTTCATGAAATTGCAGATGAAACTTTTGTTTAGATGGGTCTAATTTTTTCATCCCTGAGCTACAGTATTACCACTTGCTTTTTAACCTTTCAGTTTAAATCATTTCTCATCCTGCTCCATTCTTTTACTCTTCATTTTTACTGTTTTTGTCATTGTGTTGTCTTGTTTGCCAGATAAAGCATATTTATTTTATGTGTTACCATTAAACTAATTTTTGTTCACCAGTAACTTGGAAGCTTTTATTCAGCCATTCTGTACAAATTTTTTTGATTTTCGTGTTTAAGAAAGAAAAAAAAAAGGAAGGAAAAAAAGAAAGACAGAAAGAAATGAAAAAGGAAAGAAATAACTAAGTTCTGTTCTTCGTTGGTCTAGGAGTCTGGGAGTACTTACGTATGTCATGCTGACGGCCTGCTCACCGTTTGTGGGGGACACACAGCAGGAGACTTTCTGCAACATCACGCAGGTCAAACTGGACTTCCCCGATGAGTTGTTTGGCCACATTAACCCACTAGCCACGGATTTTATCATGAAGCTTCTGGTCAAGAGACCTCGGTTAGTGGTTTTTGTGTTTAGAAGCCATTAGCAACGTGTATATTAAGTGGCGTATTTTTCATTTCTTTGGAATAATGAGCCTTTTGGTAATTTGTCTCCAGTTCTGTGCTTTATTTACCATTTGTTCCCAGTTTTCAGTCAGAACAGAACAGTTTGTTTTTTTTTTTTTGTTTTTTTTTTTTCTGCATGTATTTATCTCTTAGTTTTGTCTTCTCTGTTGTTACTAATTTATACATTTTTTCTGAAATATTGGTTGTTATAGTTTTTCATAACTATTTCACTGTTCTTGTATTACAAATGTATCTACTTTTTTTTCCCTTTCTCTATCCACTGCACAAAACACCTTAATCTAACCCTGTTACATATTGTGTGCAGAAGAGCAGTGATATGTCCTAGCAGTGACTTTTTTTTTTTTTTTATATTAGCTTGAATTCTAGAAATGAAATGTCTGCTCAACTTTGCTTTTGTCTTGTTTTTTTTTTCCCCTTGTATGTGTGTGTCAGGTGTTCATTTTTTCAGCAAGTCTGGCTGGAATGCATGTGGAGCTCATCAGATCTTATTATGTTCACGTGAGAAATAAGTTTATATCTTTCAAATGGCTATACTACTCATACAGTTCCAGTCATTTAAGTTTTCCCCAAATCTCAGCTTTTTATTTTCACTTTGGTCAGTCAGATTTTTTTTTCCTCAGTTTTTTTTCCTCCTGTTTTATTTATTATTATTATTTTTTTTTTTTTTTTTGTCTCCTGTTCTTTTTTTTTTTGGTCTCCTGTTTTTTGCCTATTTTATTTTTTATTTTTTTGGTCTCCTGTTTTATTTGTTTGTCACCTGTTTTTTTTTGTCTCCTGTTTTTTTTCCTCCTGTTTTTTTTTCTTTTGTCTCCTGTTTTATTTTTATGGTGCAGCAGCCAAACATATCTCAAGAAGGTTGGTTGGTTACATGTAGGATTATTCGTGAGTAATCTGTTCAAGTTTCAGGCTTCACTTTTGTTTATGCCCCAAGTTTTCAATAGATATTAAAGAGTTAGTTGTTTACATTATTTACTGCTGCTTCTCTTCCTATCTTTCTTTCCCCCCCCCCCCCCCTCTTCTATATCCATTCTCTCTCCTCCTCTCTTTCTCCCCCCCTCCCCCATCAGTCACTTCTGTTTCTTTCCATCTCTTCTCTCCCTACACACATTTACTTCTGTTTATTTCCCTCTCTTCTCTCCCTACACACATTTACTTCTGTTTATTTCCCTCTCTTCTCTCCCTACACACAATTACTTCTGTTTCTCTTCCTGTCTTCTCCCCCCCCCCTCCCAACATATACTCCTTTCTCTTCTCCTCTCTCACTGCCAAACAACATGTACTTAATAATGCCTCTAACTGCAAAACTTTCACAGTGGTTTTGAACTGGAAATAAAATTATGTAAAATAATATATAGGTTCCCCCCCCCCTCCAATTATGTTTCACATTGTATTTTTCACTATTTTTTTTTTAATGTTTGATTTAAGAAAGGCTTCTGTCCCTTAGTCATACATTGCACATGTTTTCAGAATGTGTTAAATATCTATCTATATGTAGTGGAAAACACTAAGGATCTTTTCTCTTTTTTCAGAGATCGAATGACAGCAAGGCAGTGCTTTGATCATCCATGGTTGAAGGATTTGCAGAACACTATGTCGATAAATGTACCAAGTTCAGATCATTCAGAGGAACTAGCTCTTGATATGGTTGTCCCAAGCAATTGGCACATGTCGCCTGATCGACGTTCTAGTTTATCCACGTCAGACAATTTATATGCAGAGAGATCTTCCTTGAAGATAGATGGGCAGAGCATTTCGTTGTCTGATCTGATTCCATCCAGAAGAGACAGTGTTAGAGAAAGTTTGAGTGAAGACAAAGACTCCATCAGCAAAACATTGTCTCACATAGACATTGACAGACACAGCATTGACAGAAGTAGCACGGCCTCTTTTGAAACCTGTCCTGAGAGCATAGATGGTGGGCAAGGGTCAGATACACCATCACTGGATTCTGGGTCTGCCTTTGATATTTCTTCTTCCAGTACATTAGTGCCCTTAGCTTCCATGTCTGGTAGTGAGACGCTTTCAGTATTTGCTACAGAGGTGGTGGAGCTTGTGGCAAGAGCAGTACCTCAGCAGAGCTTGAGCTCCGACAGTACATCTGAAGATTACACAGTAGTAGGTGTTTCTACAGCAGAAAACAGTCAAGATGGAACTGCTGATTTCAGCAGTAGGAACATTCCTGCAGCAGAGGTGCATATTCTGCCCAACTCTAGCTCACCCATAACCTCAAATGCCAGTGAAGTGCCTCAATCAAGAGACAGCAACAGGCTGGAGAATAGCAAGAAAAGAATGTCCATGGAGATCCCACACAAGAAAGCAAAATGTGTGGAGCAAGGGGAGGAGGAAAGGAATGATGAAGTGGAATCTGAGAAGCTGTTAACAGCGCCCCAGTCACAGTGATCAAGATGCAGGGCCAAAGATTAGTCAGGACAGGGTTTTAACTTGATGATCCTGATGAATATGTAGCTGGCATTCTGTAGAATTCGTAGTTTACAGTGGATGTCCGAAAGTGATTTAAACCTTTGTACTGGTTTTGAAAATTGGATATTTGAGATTTTTAAAAAAAAAAAAAATTACAAAGCCCATATTAATGATTGAAAAGCAAACTTCTGGCCCAGCAAGCTTCAGTGACTATAACATTTGAAAAACTAAATAAATGTTACAGTTAATGAGCTCAAGTGAAATTGTTCAGTGGCTAGCATAATTTGTATCAGAAATTGTATAAATGACCATTGTGTGCTTCCATAAGTACATGTATATTTTCTTGCTCCCAAAAGTATGGCAGATAAAAGACATTCCTTTCATTAGTTTCCAATAGTTATTAGTTCTCAGGAAGTTCAGATAAGGAGGAGCAAAGTTTTTTTTTTGGCTTTTACTTGATAATTTATTCACAGTGATAATGTTTCCTTGTGCCATGGATTTGCAGGTGAGAGCATGTTTTGTAGACAGGGAAAGATAACAAGGTGCCATTGGCTAGGATACCCACATAATACCCTACCAAAACATGCTATGCAGAGTGTGCTATAGATGTGCATATGAATTCTGTGAGTCGGCTGGGAGGTGTCTTTGTGCCTTTGGTCCTGTCTCTGCTCTTCTGTTCGGATGCTTGCCACCTGCTCAGATACCTATTTTGATGTTGGGACTCCAGGAACTGTGATGTGAGCAGCAGGCTGTCTTTTATGTGGACCTGCTCCAGTTTTATATTGCAAAGATTTGTGTATTGTCATAGTCTGCTTGACAAGAATCCAGACTCTGACTTCTTATCATAAACATTGACTGGCGCACTGTGCTAAAAGTACGTGCAGTGACAACTGAAAAAGTAAAATAGCGTACCTGTTGGCAAATTGTCTCAGCCTTTGTTGGCGACGTGAGATTAACATATGCATCAAGAGGACAGCCTTATGATTCAGCTTGATGGCAGTGAGTCGGACAAAGAGTGTGCTACTTGAAGTGATCATGTCTGACCGTAAACATTCGTACGAAGAGAAACCTAAGCATGGTATTAATATTTTTGAAGTGGTAATATTATTTTTAGAACAGTTACAGCAGACAGAAGAAATGATGAATCATCATGCTGGTGAAGAGACTAGAATACAATAATGCTGGTTATTGTTTCTAATGTTTGCATCAGCCAAAGCAGTATTTTTACAAGCCAACAGCTAGAACAGGATGTATTCTGGATAAGACTTAATTATATAGCATATAAAATATTACAGATTGAGGATATATCAGAGAATAAAGAGTGTGATTGTGCTGCTCAGTATCAGTTATAATGCATAAAAAAATACATAAATATGGCACATCTCTGAAACATAAAGATGGGGGGGGAGAGGGGTGGTGTGGAAAGACCCAACCCAACAGCTTTGCATTTCAAAGGTCACAGAAGTATTAAAAAAAGAAAAAACCAAATGGAATTACTTTGTTTTGTGTAAGCATGTATGGAGCTTAAGATGGCAGTTGGTATATCCCGAGTCTTTTCCATTCCACATGCAGTTCTTCCTGTACATTTTAAATTTTACATTGCTCATTTATACATGACTGATAGAGATAAATATATTTTACTGTAACACCTTTAGTACTAAATTGTCCTGTTGCCATATGTATATGTTCACTTTACTCAGCATGTTTTCTCTCCACCATCTGTCTGCTCAGTTTATTTGCCGCAAGTAAAACTGGCAAGATCTAAAAAAAAAAGGCAGTATATGGACTTCTTTTGCATTGTTGTATGTAGCTAATAGCAAATGAACTTGACATTGAGTGATGAAATAACCCTTTTGCATAGCATATAATTAGCTCAGATTATGCTTAGAAATAAAAAAATTTAAAAATGAACAAATTGTAGTCAAAAATATAATAATTATACCTCAGATTTTTTTTTTATTACAGTCAGTTAATGAGTGATATCATCCGCATCATATTCTTGACCAGTGACTTAGAGAAAATAAAGCCAAAATTGTTTTTTTTGCAATAATGCCAGGATTATCGCCAGCACAAGTTTTGATCAGTGACTAAGGTTTATTTGACAGCAGTGCCTGCAGTTAATTCAGCAGAAAGCATAACTTTCATCACTTGGAGCCAAAGTTCTCATTTTGCCTGTTTTCATCATATGACATTGTCAGCATGGTTAGTTACAGGAGCTGTTGATAGCAAACATCTGCGTGTCATCTGATGAGATAGTTTAATACTTCCATTTACATAAACAGAGAGTACCCAGAACCCCACTTTGAATGGTCATCAGACTCCACGATGCATCATGTGTACCCATACTGTCTGCAGAGACATAAGAGCCAGAACCTAGTTCCAGGAATATTGTTTAGATGAAAACTTTGATGACCCTTTTAAGAACTGCTGATGAGATGGCAAGTCTTTTTGGATAGCTGAACGTGGCAAAACAGAATTTAGAATAACATGAGTCACATACAAAACTGAAAAAAAAAAAAAAAAGTTTTATGACTTGCACACAAATCTACCGCAGACAGAAATAACGAGAATTCACATGCTGTGGCAGTGAAGATGGAATATGGAATTTTACACATTGGTCTCCCACACTTTCATACATGAGTTTATTAATGAGCATGAACATTTAGGTCTTTCTGATGACTCTGTCCACTGCAGCACCGAAGCCTTTGATGTACATTTCTTACAACGAAGCTACAAAAATTACCAAGTTCTGCTTTTTATGTTAACCAAAAGAACTTGTAGCAGAAGAGAATTCAATTTCCTATGTATGTTTGCCTTTCAATGGAATTTTCTTTGAGGTTATTTGCAGTATCTGAAAGTGCTAGTTTATCTCACACAAGAATCTGCCATTAGATCTTGCAAAACTTTCATCTGGTGCTTCATTGCTAAGATATTTATATGACTATCAAGGTTTGTGCTTCATTGTTAAGATTTCTATATGACTTTATAAGCATGTATTTCATTGTTGAGACATTTACATGACTATCTGGGCTTGTGCTTCATTGTTAAGATTTCTATATGACTTTAGGCTTGTATTTCAGTGTTAAGATTTCAACATGGCTTTCCAGGCTTGTGCTTCATTGTTAACATTTCTATATGACGTTAGGCTTATATTTCAGTGTTAAGATTTCAACATGGCTTTCCAGGCTTGTGCTTCATTGTTAACATTTCTATATGACTTTAGGCTTATATTTTAATATTTCAACATGGCTTTCCAGCCTTGTGTTTCATTGTTAAGATTTCTTTATGACTTTAGACTTATATTTCAATGTTAAGATTTCAACATGGCTTTCTAGGCTTGTGTTTCATTGTTAAGATTTCTATATGACTTTAGGCTTATATTTCAATGTTAAGATTTCAACATGGCTTTCCAGGCTTGTGTTTCATTGTTAAGATTTCTATATGATTTTCATGGCATGCATTAAAGTGTTAAATTTCTTGCATGATGTTTCTTTCTCTCACTCTCTCTCTCTCCCACCCCACCCCCTTTCTGCTTAGCCGCTCAATTATCACCAGAATGAGACTTTGCCTTTCCATTGTATTCACCTGACACAGAAAGTATCATGCATTGTTATTGTTTATGTATTGTGGCTGAGAGCATTGTTATTTTGTTGACCTAACTGTTTATGCTCTGTTCTAATTTTCTCACGCTGACAAATAAGGCGCATTGTAATGAATAACATCTAAACAGATTGAAAAACGACAAAGAGGAGTGGGATTGGACATCTTTCACAGAAACTTGAACCAGCAGCAAGAGTGCCGATTAAAAGACAAACTGGCAAACTGCGCCACATGCATCCAGGTGCACTATGCTCTTGACATAGAATCTGCACATCATAATAAAAACTGGCTAGAAGATTCCTGTAATTGATGTTTGATTGTATCAGCTGTGTTTGATTGTAGCAGAGCAAGCAGAGATAGAAGTAAATAAGATGTCAGTTGTGTGTGTGCTGCTTTACAGTGGAATTCAATTATTTCATTCTCACAGACCCTAGTGGCATTACAAAGGTCACAGAAGTATTATCTCATTGACTTCAGCTGTATATGATTGTGAAATGTGGTATAGAACATTAATTTAGTGTGAAGGTAACAAAAGCATGTGGAATTTGATTTTTTTTTTTACATAAAGTTTGCATGTGAAGTGTTTCATAAGCAAATTTCTTTTTATATTTTAAAACTTTTTTTTTTCAGTTTTATAACTAGTAGGAACCATCTAAAACCATAATTTGTATCTCTGTTTATAATTATTCACAGCACTGCTTTTGTTTTTATCTGGAACCACACACATTTTCTCATCTATCCCACAAACCATTTTCTGGTTCCTGTGTCAGTGTTCAAAATATCTTTTTGCTCATCTGTGATTGGTCTAACATCTTTGCAGTTCTAAAACCTTGTAAGATAAAAGGGATGGCAACTGCAGTGAAACTGGTTCAAATAATAACGGTAGATAGAAGTGTATGGTGCAGTTTTATAAGGCGGCAGAGGGAGTGAGTAAGTGAGAAAAAATGAATAGAAAGTATGAGAGTAAGATGAGAATGTATACATGAAAAACATAAAACATCCAGTATTTCAGCGTGAGCCTTTTTTCAAGGATTACATACACAAAACTTGATGTTCTTTACAGCCGATTTGGTGAAGATGTTTGACACAGCATTATGTTCAGAATAGGGGCAGGTCACTGCAGCTTCAGTCCCTCATTGGAGCTAAAAGAGCAAAGAGCGTGCAGTACTTCTTTAGCAGGCTCCACCACTGTGGGACTGGTGACCCCTGCCAAGCTAGTCCTGTTTGTAGGGGTACCAACAGAGAGAGATGGGCAGGATCTTGGTCAGCTATGGTTTGCCAACCCTAATGATAGTATGTCAGCTATGGTTTGCCAACCCTAATGATAGTATGTCAGCTATGGTTTGCCAACCCTAATGATAGTATGTCAGCTATGGTTTGCAGACTGCCAACTTGGATAATGTCTTTTCCTTCATTACAAATTAATATAAAACTTTCACATAGATTTAAACTAGAAGCTGAGAAAACAAAGAAAAAAAGAAGAGGAGGAAGAAATTAAATATTCATCAGATGTATCCTATGGAGAAAGCCCCACAGAAAATCTTAAATACATTGAAGAATGTTCAGTGCAGTGTCATACAGTTAAGAAGAGAAATACTGTACAGTGCACTGTGATAGAGCAGTGCATCAGTATATTACCAATTTGTCATAAAAGAAGTAATAAAACATGGCATAGTCGGATGTAATCAGAATGGGAAAAGAATATTCTCAGATAAAACTTTGAGGAGCCACATCTGTTAACTTTGCATCAAAAGGAGTTCGAAGATTAGGGAACTGGCTAGAAGAAGGTCAACTAGTCAGTCTATTTTTAATCTCTCTTAACAAGACAGTTATTGTTTTACTGAGTGTTCTGACAGATAATGGACTTCTTGCTAAGGATTATGACAAGTAACACTTTACTGAGGATGTATGAGTGATGTATTACACCCTTTTTTTTTTTTTTTGTAACTGAGGCATGACCAATACATTTTGTTAATGATAACACACTTGTTAATAATTATTATGAGTGATAATGCATTTTATTCATGATTACAACTGATTACAAATTTCTTACCTAGGATTATGACAAATAACTTTCTTGTTATGCATACTGACAGCATTTCTTTATAGGTTGGCTTATACATATTGCATTAGTAAGGATCATGACTGATAACACGACTTATTCAGAAGTCGGCTTGATAACATGCATCTTACCAGGGACTGTGCTTGATAACACTTCATATTGAGCAGTAACATTCTTGTTAAGGATTATGACTTAAAACACTTCTCACAGAGGAGTATAGCTGATAACATGTTTCTTATGAGGGATTGACTGACAACATATGTCTTAGTGAGGATTATTTTTAATAGCTTATTACCAAAGATTAGGCTAAGAACAGGCTTTCTACTAACAATACAAAGTGATAGCAGTTCTTACTTAAAACTATAACTAGTAACACTTCTCACTGAGGTTTGTGGCTGATATTGTGCATATTACTAAGAGGTAGGGCTGACTGTGTTCTTTTGATGGTTATAGCAAGTTTTTTTTTGTTTTTTTTTCATGAATTAAAATGTATGTTTTAAATATGGGTTTTGGTTAGCTCAGTGCAGAAGATTTCATTAGTCTTGCCTCCAAGTAATAAATAGTGATCTGTTATCTTCATCATACTTAATGTCATGTGCCTTGATGTAGGAGAGCATACACAAATCTAAAGAGCCTATAGAGACGTATCATAAGCCGTTGATGATGACGGTAGTGTCATTCCTCATATATGCATAAAATTAATAGCTGCGGAGTGTTTAAATGTTTCTTTGGAGATGCTTTTTTAAAAAAAATTCATGAAAATTTTACATGGTGTGGTGGAATATGAAAATCACTAAAAATGCATTTGCTTCTGTAGATACTGAAAATATGAAAATATATTTTGTTTCTTAAGATTCTGAAAAAAACTGTTCTTGTCTAGTTTGTGGGAAAATGCTGCAGTTCAAGGACAGCTTTTAGCTTTTTTTTTTTTTTTTAGCATAGATCATTGATGCAAATGTTTATGAGAAACATAAACCAACAGTTTTGTCTCAGTCGATTTAGAAGTGGGTAAATGTAAAATATGTACTATTTTTGTGGAAAATATTTTTATTATGGAAGTTTTTTAATCATTTATTTTCATTAAAAAATGAGAAATTGTACAGAAGTGTGCCTGATGTTGTTGTATGGGCATCTGTGTCTTATGTTTCTTTTAAAAAAAAATTTTTGCAGTTAATTAGGAGCTAAAGTTGGTTTTTTTTTTGGGGGGGGGGGCTTCATTATACTTCATATACTTTCCATCACATCAAAGTTTAATGTGTTCACATCTGTAGGCACTGTTTTTCTCCCATCTTTCTTTTCTTGGTTACATGTCTTCAAAAATTGTTTGGGCACAACTTTATATATTTTTGATGCATCTCAGTTCTTTGTCCATCAGTTCCTCTTTCCATTTCCTTCTTTGCAAGTGCTTGGGGCATTAAAGAGCTTTTCAGTGCCAAAGTTGTCATGGATACCTGAAGGCTTGTTTGTGATTTGAACAGTGTTGGTTTATATATGTGCAGTGCTGTCCCCAATAAATGTAACTGTGGGCTCTGCTGTTGGTTTTGTGTCATCACATATTTGAAACAAAAATACTGTAATTTACATTTTGTTTGCTGTAATTAGCTTACATCACTGTCAGTAATTGGTTACCAAATATCACATCGACAAAATGTTGTGATGTTTCTATGTTAATGCAAACTAGATGCAAGCAACTGGTAGGCTGTGCCATAGAGAGGAACTTTTGATAAAAGCATCAAATTCATTTTTTAAGGGGGGGGGGGGGTGTGTGGGGTGTCATGCAGACTTCTTGTCAAGTTACACCAGATCATGAGAGACATGTTAGTTTATTACCAGGAACACAATTATAGTCTCCACCCTGCTGGCCAAGATCATCAAGAACCAGATCATGAGAGACATGTTAGTTTATCACCAGGAACACAATTATAGTCTCCACCCTGCTGACCAGATCATGAGAGACATGTTAGTTTATTACCAGGAACACAATTATAGTCTCCACACCTGCTGGCCAAGATCACTAAGAACCAGATCATGGAAGTAAGATGGGATATTGGCCAGCCGTGCTTTGTGGACTCTGAATCAGCAGTTCCCCAGCTAAATGACAAGCTTGCTTGATTCTACATTGTGTCATAAACTGTTGGTTAGCAGGAGAGAGGAAGGCCAAGCAAAAAACTGGGCTCATCAATCATGAATTTTTTTTTTTTTAACCAAAAGTTAAGTTTAAGTTGCACAGGCCTTTAGACAACACGTGGAGAGCAGCACTCTTATTAAACACTCATACAGAGCGACTATAGCATAAACACCATACTTCATGTGCTACAGTAAACACTTACACAGAGTAAACACCATACTTCATGTGCTGCAGTAAACACTTACACAGAGTAAACACCATACTTCATGTGCTGCAGTAAACACTTACACAGAGTAAACACCATACTTCATGTGCTGCAGTAAACACTTACACAGAGTAAACACCATACTTCATGTGCTGCAGTAAACACTTACACAGAGTAAACACCATACTTCATGTGCTGCAGTAAACACTTACAAAGAGTAAACACCATACTTCATGTGCTGCAGTAAACACCATACTTCATGTGCTGCAGTAAACACTTACACAGAGTAAACACCATACTTCATGTGCTGCAGTAAACACTTACACAGAGTAAACACCATACTTCATGTGCTGCAGTAAACACTTACACAGAGTAAACACCATACTTCATGTGCTGCAGTAAACACTTACACAGAGTAAACACCATACTTCATGTGCTGCAGTAAACACTAACACAGAGTAAACACCATACTTCATGTGCTGCAGTAAACACTTACACAGAGTAAACACCATACTTCATGTGCTGCAGTAAACACTTACACAGAGTAAACACCATACTTCATGTGCTACAGTAAACACTTACACAGAGTAAACACCATACTTCATGTGCTGGAGTAAACACTAACACAGAGTAAACACCATACTTCTTGTGCTACAGTAAACACTTACACAGAGTGACCATAAAGCTCCTTTGTGTATTGCAACCAATGAGAAGAAGAAACTGCAAAACAGCTCTTACTACTGCAGTACATTGAAAGATCTTCAGAAACATCTGCAACCACCAAATTCTTCCGTCACAGACGTAATATACAGTGATAATAGGAACAACTGAAAGATACCTGCACTTTCCACTATCTGGCACAAATTTTTAAAAAAAAAGAGTATAAACTCTTAAACAGATGGATTGGAAAAGTCAGCTTCAGAAGACCGTGACATTGAGCTGTTTGGAGCCAGTGTTGTAAGCCATCTTGAAATTGTTGGTGTGTCAGCTTCAGCACAGAAAATTCTGTCAGCAGTTAAACTTATGGGATTGGCTGGAGTGGCACTGTTTATTTTAGATAGAAATGAATTTAATTGTCATGTGCCCTGTGTTCAGATGATGCTTAACATTGCAGCTTCATATTAAAACAAACAAAAAAAAAATGAATTTCATGCTTAAAGGTTTATGATTGCTTTTTTTTTTTTTCTTCTCTTATTGTATCCTACAATCAGTAATTATGTCACATATTTTATATATAATGTAAGGACAGTCTTCATCTCCCTGATGCCCATTAATATACCAGGTCTGACTGTTGTATTTAGTAGACACTCATTGAGAACACCTGAACGCCTTTCCATAAGTTTTTGGGGTTTGTTTTTTTTTTTCCCACTGTTAACATTTGTTGAAATAAACTAATCCAAGTTTTTGACATATCCTCAGTGGTGCACAACGGTGAGAGTGAGTAAAGCCCTGTCCTCTTTTGGACTGTTATATTCATGAATTGTGTTATACTAGCAACTTGAGAATCATTGCGCCCATTTGCCAGTCTTGGTTTATGTATTTCATTTACATTCATTACCAAGTAGCTACGTTTTTGTGGCAGTCCACGAACATCATTCATCAGTGCCTTCATCTGTTCCAAGAACACATTGATTGCTGACAAAAGAAAAGGTATTTCTTTTTCTATCAAGTTGTGGTCCTTTCGTTTTTTTTTTTAATACCAAGTATGTCTTGGAAACACCACGTTATTATTGAGAGAAAAGAACACTATGCACCATGTACAGTGGAATCATGCTAATATACATCTTAAATCTGCCTACATTATTCTTATCGTACCTTATAAGTAGCTCAATATTGTTGCCTTTTAGGGGTGTGCGTTACGAATGATAACAGATTTATCTTAGCTGTCATGTCAAAGATAATGAATACAGTATTTTGACGGCGCGTGGATTCTATTCATGTAAGAGATTTTTGCCAGAGTAAGATTTTATAGTAATCATGTTTTTATCCTATATGTTCTCCTTGTGTGATCTGTAGAAAGAGTGCTCATTTTTGTAAGAAAACTGTGGCTTGCAGTTTTTGGATAGCATGTAATGTCATTAGGAATAGACCCTTTAAAGACCACTAGCTTCTTTGTGCAGTGATTTATAGATTAACCATGCAAGGAAGCCATTGTCAGCAGATCTTCGATCTTACAATGAAACTGTCAGAGGTTTTCCATGTGATCATCTCCTGTTTAGTTTATGACTTACATGGTGCACCATGTCCAAGTGTGTGCTTGTTCCAGAGAATGCATACATCACAAATTGCATATACATTACTCTGTATGAGCTATTTGTATGCACAGCTTTGCCACTGAACAGTTACTGCATCCAGTGTACACTTTAAATTTCACATACCAAACGCAGTAGTGTCACATCTTAGGTACAGTTATTTAATATGTCCGTCAGGGATCAGGGCTGTTCTCGAAAGTAACGTCACATAATGTAATTAGCTGTGACACCATCCCAGGTTAAATATCTGTCAGGTATGATTGTATTATCTACCACTCCCAGTTGATGCAGCTGTGTGGGATGTGTTACATCCCAGATCTTGTATCATATGTGAAGTGTTTCAGCATTGTATTTCAAATGCAGCTATTTATGTATATATTTGATGGTACGCTGAATAGAAATACTGATCCAAAATACTTTTAAGACGATGCAGTCAACTTACTAGGAAAATTCTCATTTAGGAAATCTGAACTAGAGAAATATGCAGCGGCTACATCATGCTTAGTGATGGTTTGTGTTATTTCCAGACTGGGGGAGACTTCCAGCACATCTAGAAATGCATTTCTTATTATTGTTTCCTCTGACAAAGAAAAGTGACCCAGTGACTCTTCTGTGTGTTAATGTGTATTCTTTTAACTGTCTAGCTAATGTTCAGAAAATTATCTGGAAGATTCTGTGCTCCAAATAACACTTCTGTACCGAGTGCACATCTCAGTTACTGAAGTGTTACCGCTTCTATAAAGTAATGCATCTAAAAAAAAAATAATAAAATCATTATTTTCTTTTTAATCTTTTTTCACACAGTGTTCTTACAAGTTCAGATCTTATTTATTTCAGTTGTTATTTGTGACTTCATGAACGAGAATTTTCTATTTGTGTGAGTTTGGTATAAGAGGACAATCCCCTGGTTTCCTTATTCACATTATGTCACTCACTTGGACATTTTCAACTGGGGGTTATCTAACAGACAAACTCTTCATTCAGAAACTAATTCCTATAAGAACTGTAGCAGGGGATTTATTGTGTGGTGGAGTGAGATGCTAAGAGATTCACTATAGCATGTTTTTGGTAGGTTGTTCAGTGTATGTTCATATATATGTGCTCATGTAAAGGTATAATATAAATTTTAAAGAAAACAAAGCACAAATTTATTGAGTGAAGTAATCTACTTTCTTGTAATATATGTTTTTGGCTTTTAAAATACCAGAATTTGTAGGGGAATCCCAGTATTTGAAACAGCATTGCATGCCTGGATAAACACTTCACATTTGGATGTACCCAGCTGTCATATTTACTTGTTTTATTTGAGTGAAGTAAGATAGTACTTCCTTTTTTAAATGTATTTTGTATTCATTATAATTTTGTTCATCATTTATGTTCTTATAATGTCAGGAATGTCTGGAATAGAGTGAAAGATGTATGATAAAGGGCAGAATGTCAGACGGGGCTGCGTGCCCAATTCTTAACCCTTTTGAAATAAAGATCAATCAATCAATCAATCACTTGTAACAATAAACTTTAGCATGACAGAAGTTGATGACAGGATTTGCATGCAGTTGTAGAAAAATTAAGATTTATGAATGATTAAAGATAAACTGTTGCAATGTATTAGGGAAATCATCTGTATGCAATGCAGATGTCATCTTATGTGTTGTGTTTATCATCTTACATTTCATTGTCTTTAACTACTCTTTTGATTTGTGATGCATGGTGTACTTTTTACTCTGTGCAAAGATGAAATGCTGGCGTTTATTGTGAATGCATGTTGATTTTTTTTTTCGTCTCCTGTATGGCTGCTAGAACCGTCTTCATTCAAGACATTTCTTTGGATAGTCCAGTAGACAGCTGATTCTTTTCAAGTCTTCTGTGACCAGGTTATGTGGCTAGATTTTGAAATACTGCAGATCTTAAGGCTTTTCTTTAATGGCATTGCTTTTTTTTTTGGTTTTTTTTTTGACGTTTTCAGTATCTTTAAGTCGGATCATTTCTTATACTTTATAAATGCATTTTAAAGCTGTATTGTGTACAGTTGAAGCTTATCATGTGTAGATGTTCATATGTGAATACATTTCAGTCCCTTGCTAGTTCATATGTTGTAAGATTTGTAAGTTAATGTAAAAGTTTCTGACATTTTCATTTTTCTAAGTTTTGTTATATATTTGAAGACCTGTGTACATAATCTCTGCTTTAAACCACCTCACATACTATGGTTTTGTATCAGTTTGATTGATTTTAATGTTTTTTTTTTAAGTATAGCTTTGTGATTGTCAGTTTTGTCATGGTCTAGATTTGTATTTGAAATGTGAGATTTAACTTCTGTATTGTACTAACTAAATGATTAACCCACAGAATTTTTAGACTTGGTGAAGTCCAGCAGTGTGTCGACTAATGGGATTATCAATTTTACAGTAGTCTTAGCTGTGTGGTTTGTTTGTTGTTTTAAAGGCATTATGTTTTTCCCATTACTGTTTACTTATTGATTTTTGCGTGGTGTGTTGCTGGAGTTTGTTATGAGTGTCCAGTTGGAATGATGGCAGTATTTGTTTAAATAATACAACAAAAGCCACCATAATTATTTTACTTAAATTAGTAAATTTGTGTAAAATAAGTTAGTACTGTTTTCATAAAATCTCATTGCTGTCCATAGCAAAGTCTGATGTCACCAAAACTGAAAATAGATAGAAAAAAAAAATCTGGTATTCACTAGGGAGAGCATGATGCTGCAAAACACTGTTTATTCTTTCTTCTTTTCATGAAAAATGATGTAGTTTGTGTCAGCTTGACAACCCACCCTGAGTCAGTCAGCAAGGAGGGATAACTGGTTGTAGCAGAACTGTTTAAAGTTGTGCTGAGCCATGTCATTTGATTGTAACAGTGCATGAGAACATCTTACATCCTTTTACATTGTTGTTGTTCAGTCTAAGCTTCATACTTTCTTTGTTTCTAATGTGGATTTAGTAGTTTAGTGAGCACTGCCTTATGAATGCGTTCCATTTGTGTCATCTGCAGTTTTTGAGAGCTTGTTTGTAAAGAGTGCCCCTGTTTGAGATACCTGCCCTGATTGAGATACCTGCCCTGTTTGTCAACCCTGTAAAATTAGATGATTGTAAATTCAGAATGATATTAATAAACTATTTTTTAGAATAAACTAAACTTCGTTGTTTGTGGTTCAAGTTTATTATTTTTGTTGCTAAATGTTCCATGACATTTATAGATCACCTTGACCCTACGTCATAAATGTTAAAGAGAAAGAAACAATCTGATATACAGCATGTCCATATTAAAAATTTGTTCAGGCCTATATCGTTCCCGTTGGGGTTGAGCAGTGCTGTCTCCCTAGCCCCATTTCAGTCAGTCAGCAGATATCTGACAAAGGTTCAGTTAAGAAAGTGGGTGGTCTGGTTGGCTGAGTGGTTAGGCACTCAGTCTACTATTCCAGTGGTACCAGGTTCAAGTTTTTTCGAAGTTTTTGGAGATTTTTTTCTGATGCTGCCACGCCAAAGTGGGGTTCACCCAGCCTCTCAAACCGGGGTCACTCAGCCTCTCAAAGCAGGCCATCCAGCCTTTCACAGCGGGGTCCACCCAGCCTCTCAAAGCAGGCCATCCAGCCTTTCACAGCGGGGTCCACCCAGCCTCTCAAAAGTGGGTACCAGAGAAATCTGTGATGGTAAATGCAGTTGGGCATGATTACTGACCACATCACACTTTCATGTACCAATGGTCTTGGAAATACGGGCCTAACGCCATATCCCCAATATGTTTTAATGGCGTGGAAGCAGGGATTTTACCTATATCCTTCCTCTGTAACAGTTTGATACAACTCTTCAACAAAATTGTTAGCTGCTTTTTCATTCATACTAAGCAGTAAACTACATCGCATTCGGGACACACCATTTTTTTCAGCATCGCAGACAAACTTGAGGCTTGGCTTGGATAGTCAGAGTGTACTGAGGAAGTGTGTTTCCGAGTCTGGTTTTTCAATTCATGTGGATAGCAGTTTATTCATCTCATGTTGAGGTACCATTTATTGGTACATTATTTTGGTAGCTTGCAACAGCACAGATCTTTTTACGGCATCAGTAATTCTTTGTTTGGCTTTGATTCTGAAGGATAATCAAAAAAAAAGGAAAGACAACATACCCTTCAATATTGCTAACTGAACTAATGAACATAACATATAACTTATCCTCATAGATCCCTTGCAGGTTGAAGCATTTCTTGTATCCCACTAGCATCTTCATTCCTTGGGAGAAGATGTAGTTCAGCCAGTGATGAATCAAGGCCCTTAACCTCGTCGTCGGAGATGAATCTGCAACCATCACTTAGAGCAGCGGTTCTCAAACTTTTTTTTGTTGCTCACAGCACACTATCCTTTGTAGTGAGTCCTCGCGGTACACTAACTGCAACAGATTCAGTCTAAGTGTGGTCTGCTGACCAGCTGCTTGTAGGCTTGTATTCATGACACCATTTTGTTCATAGTCTGGCATGTTCTGAACATAGTATGATATTTTCCCTCATCACTGTTGCCAAGTATGACTGGTTGTGCAATCCTTACTTCACTATATCCCCTAGAGTCCACAACCGTCCCTCAAAAGAGCAAATCACACAGCTTAAGTCTGACCAAACACTCCAACTGAATTATGGTGAACAGCATCTTTTTAACTTGGCAAAGAAAGAGTATCCAGAAACAGCAATGGAACCAGTTAATGCTCTGTTACACTTCTCAACCAGCTACTTGTGTGAGCTGGATTTTTCGGCACTAACAAGTATAAAAAACAAGAAACACAAAGAGACTTCTCTCAGTTGAACAGGAAATCCACATCTGCTTGCAGTTCCACCACAAAATGAACTTCTGTGTAGGAGATGACAAGTTCATGTTTCTCACTGATAACTGAAATCTTTTGTTGTAAACCTCTGGAAAAAAGATATGTTCCAGTTATTGAAAATTTTGGTCTTCTTCCTTTTTCAATATTAACAGTGAATAGAAATTATTTTGTTTTTAACCAGCAATATCACAACATCCCGAAATTTTTGTGGCACACCTAGCAAATCTCATGGTACATCAGTGTGCCATGATGCACCCTTTGAGAACCATTGTTTTAGAGTCCCTTTAACACCAAAGCAACACTGGCAGGGTTAATAGATCTTGCACTCCTATGCAAATCAATTCTCAGGGTGATATTTAGATAGATCGTAAACAAAATCAAAGTAGCACATTTCTAGCCCAAGCCATATTTTTGAATATGTTCCAGTTTCTTTCTAATCAGAATTTATTCCAGCAAAGCTTGGAAATTAATTCGGGAGTGAAAGAATTAAGTGGATCAAAGATGTGATAATGACATGGCACCAGATAAAAGCTGTAAGAGGACAAGATAGATGTTCAAACCTCAGCTCCATCACTGCAGCCACATGGGGATGTGCATTGACATAGTGCAGCAAGACTGATTACACTTGTTCTTCCCACTTTAAACTTTACTACCCATTCATAAACTTCACTTACATACCAAGCCAACATCCTGCAGAGAATTTCAGCAGATTTCTTTACTTCTGCCAAAAGAAATCTCACTACATCATGTGGTTCAACAATGGTGAAATTCTGCATTGGAGTTACCATGTTTATTTGACCTTGACTTCAACTAGACTATGGGCTGAGTGCTAAACTGTGCATGTTTAGACTATTAATCAGTCATTAGGAGCATGCTGTATTGCATCAGCTTCTATCTGATGTAGTTAGCATGCAGTTTTCAAATAGCCTTTAGATAGCATGTATTTTTCAAATAGCCTTTACTTTCAGATTCTTCTTCATGTTAAGGAAATCGTTGCGTAGGACATTCCTTTACCACTTCTATACCTATAGCACTTTTAACTTTAACACCAAGACCAGTTACTTTCTTCTTTTGTGTCTCCACCGGATTGTCTTGGGGTCATTTATTCGCCATGATGCAGTTTACCACAAAAAATGCACTTAATTAAATTGGATAAAACACAATCGAATGTACACAAAACAAGTGGTGACCAAACAGAATGCATGAACAGGAAAAACTGAAATCTGCAAGACTGGCAGCAATTGACATTCTTTTAATTTCTTTTTTACTGTAAAATGGTAACACACTTGTATAAAGAGTACATAAATATTATCACTTACATCAATGTTTATTAAAGCTACCAAGTATATGTATGTACAGCAGTATAAATTAGATATGCATTATACCATTCTTATGGCTAACAGTACATTTGATTTGTTTTGGTTTAATGTAACAAATGTACATAAGTTTTTATGACAACGACTGTTGTTGGATGTTTCTCAAAAAAGTTTGTGAAGACTTTATGATTGGTCATAAGTACAAATGGTTGTAAGCTGACACACACTTGTTAATGTAAAAACATGATTTTTTTCTGATTTCTTTCATATATAGCCAAGAATGGTGGAAAATCTACACAATTTCATTAAAATCAAAACAGATGTAAAAATATGGCTATTTGGTTGATAATTTATGTTTTAACTATGAACTTTTGTTCCTTGCAATTGAAATCATGAAAATCTTGAATCACAGGCATTGATTTAAATGAGAGTGGGCTGTGGTCAATCTATTTTTTTTTTCACTTCCCAGAGAACACCAAAGAGTCTTTCTATCAGCCTCCATCATCACTGAGACCACATCATACTACAGCCTGTTTTCAGGGCTAAGAAAACATGACATTCTGTTTCAGAAGCAGTGGAAGAGTTATATTTCACTGGCCCTGATACCCCATAAAATCATCTTCTCTTCCATCTGTAACATTTTTGGGACTCATTTTTGTGTAAATTATTTTTTTTAAAGTTTGTAAGGGGAACTTTATGATGTAAAACCAAAATCTTTGGAACATAAAAATAATCCACCCCTACATTATTTCACCTCCACCCTTTGCTTCCACATTCCATTTAGACAGCATTTTCAGAATTTATATATTGGACTATGGATACATCTGTTGTTTTGTTGTTTTTTTTTTGTCTAAATGGTATACTCCCAGCTCTTTTTTTTTTTTACATTTCCAGCAAATATGTAATTCAATCCCTATACAGTTACAGCAAAATTCAGACACTTAAAACATAACTGAAACTGATTTCAGTATAATCTATTTAATATATAAAATATGTTTTATCAGCTTTATCTCATGAAAATGTCTTGTTTTTGTTTTTGTTTCCAGTTGGAGGCAAAAAAACACATATTGTCACAGCTGAATTGATCACAATACTAACTGCAACAACATTTACAAAGCCCTTTTTCAGCAGAGAAGCTACCAACATCAGTAACTCTAATGATTAACTCTTAAACCACATAAAATGTTTTAGCAAGGCTACACCAAGACCACTGTTTTACATGCACCACATGACACAAAAGTTGTAAAGTTGTGATTGTTAATTCAGCACAAAATAGGACACAAACTGTGCCATTTGTTCAATATAATTACCAACTTTTCTATATCTCACTCATTAATTCCAAAATATCATGCCATTCATGAAACACATAATCATAATGAACATTGTTTGATAGTAAAACTACCAGCAAAGAATTTTTTTTTAAATTGTTATATTTGTATATATCTTTATAGCATCTTCTTGTATATGCATAAAACACAATGATGGAAAGGATCTGTGCTATCTCAAAAACAAATACTGGAGGCAAGAAGGTAGCAATATCATAAATCAAAATTGAGCCACTTTAAATCATAATTGATAAACTGTATGCTCATGCTTATGGACTATGACTGTAATGCTGAAAGTGATCTAACAAATTAGAGATAAAAAATTAAATATAATGAGGAAAGAGGGGAAAAAAAATAAATCCCAGCACACAAACTCTTGCTGTGTCCTTGTTGGGGCTGTCACAATGTTGGGGTTGTCACACTGTTAGGGTTGTCACAATACATGAGTATGAACAGGGAGATCAATGGTTAAACTGCTTCCTCGTGCAAAGACTGGAGACCTAGTCCAAGCACCTTACAGTTAACTTTGTTGTAAATATGGGGAACTGGCATATTTGATTTAGAAAAAACAAAACTGCTTCTGACAACAGAATATATGGCTGATGGTTGATGCACACTGGATTTCATGTCAGTGCTTGGAGGAAAAACAGAAAATATCTGTACAATATAACTTTCACCTGAGTCTACAGCAGAATGTGTGTGTGTTGGGGGGGGGGGAATGTGCGTGGAAGAGAATTTATAATATTTATAATGCAAAAACACTCCCATAACCAGAAACAACTTGACCAGCAGCTGTTTATAGGTCTTCATGTCATCTTTATCATGGACATCACAACCTCTGTTTCTTCTTAATTGAATTTGATGGACCAAAGGCATTTTCATCTTTTCTTTCTCCCAGTTAGTCCATTTAAACGTAATATTACAAAATACATCAAAGATGGATAACAAAAATATCTTTAATATCAATCACTGCCATATTTCCAATGAAAAAATGGGATCAAGGACAGTGGAAGACTACCATTAATGCTTAACACAGGGTGAGTTGTTGCAGTAGGGTTTTTTGTGATAACATTTTAATTTCAATAACAACACCATTTTACAAAAGTTGCATTGATAATTTTCTATAAAATAACAGTTCATGGAGCAAAAAGAATAATAATAATAATAATAATCATGAGCACAGAATAACTTTAACAGATTGAACAGTAGAAGACCAAGAACTCTTCAACAGCCAGGTACTAAAAATTTAGGTCATGGTCAGGAAGGGAAGAAATCCAGTTTTAAAAATGTGAAACATGTTTTCTTGGAAAAATGTCCAATATTTATTTGTACATATTGATCATTATCCCCACTAATTTATAGATTCACTGAAAATGTTGGGGTGCTTGAGCAGCACAGTGTTCTTTAAGCTCAGTTTCCATGATGAAGCTTAGTGGTTCAAACCCAGCCAGGACTCACCCCAGTCACTCTGCAGAAGAAAAAAAAAGGGTTCTTGGGTCCTTCTGGAGCTGGAGGAGGAAAGATGGTCAGCATATGTGCCAACCATATGACCCTGTAGTGTGCCAACCATATGACCCTGTAGTGTGCCAATCACATGACCCTGTAGTGTGCCAACCACATTACCCTGTAGTGTGCCAACAGATCAAGGCAACAGGTACATATCCTCTAGGTACCTCTATGGATGTTAGGGTGTTACCTTTACTTTAAAAGGAACTGATTCAAAAAGTATAAGCTAACAATTTTCTTTTCATAATTTTCTCATTCAGAGCCTAAATTTTTCTACATTGTAATTATGCAAAGATCATTTAAAAAAAAAAAACAGCCAAAAATAAACTAAATATTATATTCTACAGACCAGTTCTTCAGAATCTGATAAAGCTTTCCAAAGTTCACCATCGGTCTTACATTTTAAAGAAAAAAAAATAGAATTAAAAGGTCACATAAATTATATTTTAAACATAAAATTAATAACAATAAAAATATCTGACAAAAAACTTCTGGATTTAGCACATAAAATAACTGAGAAACACAGTTTCGGATACTAGCTTCACACAGACACTTAAAATTTGTCCACTGTGTTGAATGGATTGTGTGGAGGAACTAAGGTGACCATCTTGGACATTCGAGACTTCCTTCTGTAATCAGATGCTGGCTTGTCCACCGGAACAGGACTGACAATAAAAGAACTCAGTAATCAAAGATGTTATCAAATCTTTATACAATAATTATAAACTGCAGAATATCAGTAACAAATTGTGAGCAGAATATCATCATCATCATAATAATAATCATCATCTTCAGCCTTTTCCACAGGCAAGGTTTGATTATGACAAATATCCATCAAACCTGTTATGTCCCTTGCTCTTTCATATACATCCAGCAAAGATGAAAGCTGAATCTCATCCAGTTAAAAAATATGAGAATGCTTACTCTCTAGGGAGTGAAAACAGGACAAGGAATGGGTACAAAATAATGCTGTCATCATCATCATCATCATAACTGCAAGAATATTTAATGATAATCACTCTCATTAATCTGCTTTTCCAGATAATCATATCATTCTCTCAAATTCTATTTTTGCTTTTATTGTTGTAGAATTTAACAATCTGCAAACTGCAAAAGAAGTCGACCACATGAAACTCTAAAGAGGACATTGTTTAAAAAAAAGGCCAAATTAGTAGGCATAAACTCCCTTGATGAGGTTGAAAAACTCACAGAAAATGGGAAAACTTGCAAGCCCTACATGACATTTAACAGCACAGGAAGGATGTAAGATGTAAGAAACTGAAATTGGCAACTTGAGTTACTCATTTGGTGATGCTGTTAGTGAAATGAGTTGGGTGAGAAATGGTACAACTTAACATAGGCTTTAATTCCCAGAGTAGACCTAAGAAGCAAGCTTTTCCACTAAATCCATTTCCATGAAGAAATGATTCAGTTTACATCATGGTTAAATAACACCTTGCTTCGAGCAGTCTTGTAGGAAGGAATGAACATGGACTTGATATCATGCACCCCATTTTTTTTTTCTCTTGAAAAAAAAAAATCTGTAATCCTTGTCAAATCATGAAATAACATTAATATTTCTGCTTGAAACCTTTTCTTTAAAAAAAAATTCTTCAGTTATTTTGTTCTGAGATTTTGATTTTTAATATCTTATGTCAAAATACATCCTCAGTTCTGATGAATGCTCTTATGAACATTGCAGATAATCTTGTTACTTTTTATGGTTAATTAAAATAATAGGGGTTAAAACTGTGACATCAAAAATATGCTCCCTTTTTTCATTCAATAAACTGGGCAGATAAAAACCTTCAGTCTAAAAGGTTTTTTTTTCTTAACTAGCACTTTGAATATATCTTTTTTTTTAACTGATCAAACATTGTTTCTACTAAGATATAAATCTCTATTTTTATAAATAATAATAAATGACTAAGAGGGAGTAACTTCTGATAATCTGAAAAGTTGTACAGTTATCTTGCTATCAACAGCAAGGACTGACTCATTGCCAGAAAATATTACTCTAAATATACAAAAAAACTTACTGCGCTGCATCACGTGGTCCAGGTGCTGAAGAACTTTTAGTGTTGGATTCAAGTTTCTCCTCCCTTGTGTAATCTTCAGCTGGATTCTCAGTTCCACTATATCCACTGAAAAATATTGATATATATATATATTTTTTTTTTTTTAAAGCTTACTGACGTCTGTGTTTTTTACATCTTACATCCTTCCCTTGCTGTTAAATGTCACATATTGCTCGCATGGTAGTTCGCTAAGTTCTCCTGTTTTCGGCGAGCTTTTCAACCTCATCAAGAGATTTTGTGCTTATTACTTTGGTCTCTCTTAACAATGTCCTCTTTAGAGTTTCACATGGTTGACCTCTTTTTCTTTGGCCTGTAGTGTTTCACTTGATAGTTTGTTTTTGGGATTCTCTGATTGTTTCTTTTCGTCACGTGACTGATATATGTCCATCTCCTTTTTCTGATCACCCCTACGGCAGGTTGTTGTTCTCTCATCTGCCTTATATCTGCATTGTTCTTGAATTCATTCCACTTTATACCAAGTATTTTCCTGAGGCATTTGTTTTCAAAAGAGTCTAATTTCTTGTCTATTTCTTTAGGGGTTCTCCAGCTTTCGCATGCATAAATGAGGATGGACATTACATTTGAATTGAATAGTCTTAACTTGGTTTTTGTGCTTATAATTTTTGAATGCCATATGTTCTCAAGATTCTCTGCAGGTCAGTGCTGCTTTTGCTGTTCTAATTCTAACTTCCTTCTGATGTCACCATCCTGGTCTATGTAGCTGCTGAGGTATGCAAATTGGTTTACTTCTACAACGGCTGTTCCTTCTAGCTATATTTTTCATTTTTTATTAATGGGAAGTTTTATTATTTTTGTTTTTTTCCCTTGTTAATTAACTTCAATTCCTATTTTGCTAGCAAGTGAAAACAGGGGAGATAATACACATCCTTGTTTCACGCCTGTTTCAATCTGGAATCATTCACTCATTCCTTCTTCTGTCTTGACTGCACAAACATAGCCATTGTAGAGGTCTCTAATGATGTTGACAATTTTAGATTGTATTCCATATATTCTTAAAATTCTTCACAATGAATCTCTGTGTATGCTATTAAATGCTTTTTTAAAGTCTATGAAGTACATGATTAATGGTTTTTACTTTTCAATATGTTATTATTCTTAGAGTAAAGATCCGGTAAAGGCAGTTTCTCCCTTTTTTAAAATCCTGCTTGTTCTTCTCTCATTGCAGTAACCACCATTTCTTTAATTCTATTCAGAATAACTTTGCAAAATACTTTTGACATAGCTGATAGTAAAGTTACTCCTCTCCAATTATTGCAGTCACTAAGGTTGCCTTTTTGGGGTTTTTTTGTGTTATTTTAACAATTGTTTTTTTTTTCAATTTAGAAGATACCTTTTCTTCTTTCCAAACTTTACTAAACATTTCTTGTAGTTGGCTCATGTTGTCACTGTTAATAGCTTTTAACATTTAGGCTGTTGTTTTATCTTCACCTGCAGCTTTGTTGTTAGCCATTAGGTTCAGTGTTGTTTCAAATTTGTTCAGTGTAACTTCATCTAAGCTGACATTTAGTTGTGGGACTGGTAAATCAGTTTCAAGGTCTATCAATTCTTTTGGGTGTGGTCAGTTAAGTATTTCTTAGAAGTGTTCGACCCATCTTTGTTTTTGGTCTTTACTTGATGTTAATAGGGTGCT
The DNA here is from genome assembly GCA_009760885.1 of Achatina immaculata. Lineage (NCBI taxonomy): Eukaryota > Metazoa > Mollusca > Gastropoda > Stylommatophora > Achatinidae > Lissachatina > Lissachatina immaculata. Next base: position 40,532,698 of record CM019721.1, read on the forward strand.
AGTTTTGATAAAGTTTGGTCTTTCTTTGGATGTAATAGTACCCATTAGGCTCTTTTGTATCTTGTATTGAGTTTTTCTGTCAAAGTTTTTTTGCTGCTTTCTCTGCTTCTTTTGCCATATTGTCTATCTATTCTCTCTTATCTCTTCTAGCTGAACTTTTTATTTTATTTTCTAGTTCTTTGTATGCTGCTTTTGCCAAATCTTTTCCAAGATTTGTCTTCACATTCAACATGGCTAATTTGGCTGCTCATCTTTCACGTATGTATTTCCATGTGTTACCTGATATCCATGTTTTTCTATTTGTTTTTTGCAGTCCAGTGCTTGCTTTTGCTGCTGTGATTATGGCTGTGTTGTAAGAGTTCCATAATTCATCTACATGTATCTCCTCTACCTCAGTAAATGATGCAAAATGATTGGTAAGTTCTAGGCTGAAATTCCTGTTAGTATTTCCTTTTTGCAAGCTGTGGCTGCTTTCTTTCTGAGTATTGATTTCTTGTGTTGGCTTTTCAGTTTTAGTTTTATTTTCCCTAAACAGAAGCTTGGGTCACTGTTGACATCTTCACCTCTATACGCTCTTACATCTATCAGAGATGTTATGAATTGCTTTCTAATACAAAAATGGTTTATCTGGTTTCTGGTTCTATCATCTGGGGATATCCATGTTGTTTTATGTATCTCTTTGTGTGGAAATATTATTTCTCCAATGACCATGCTCTCTGTTAGACATAGTTCAATTAATCTTTCTCCATATAAATTCTTTCTTTCCTCATTACTTTTTCAACATCAGTGTTTTATCTTTTTCCTACCTTGGCATTGAAGTCTACCTTTCAACATCAGCGTTATCTTTTCCTACCTTGGCATTGAAGTCTACCATAACAGTTAGGATGTCGTGTTTAGGGACTTTGTTCTTGTGTTGTAGCCGGTGGTAGAAATCGTCTTTTATTTTATCATCAGGATCATTCGTGGGTGCATAACATTGTATGATTTTTATTCTTCTATGTCTTAGTTTGTATTGTGCTCTTATTATATGACTTCACTGGTTCCCATTCTATAAAGCTCTTTGCTGCTACATTTGACATAATTATACCTAATCCTTGGTATTTTCCATCACCACTGCCTGAATGTATTAACTTATGGTTTTCTGCTGTTCTTTTCCATGCTTCTGGCAATCGCATTTTACTGATGCCCAGTATATCTAGGTGGTATCTATCCATTTCTCAGATTACTTGAGCAGTTTTTGATGGTGCTTCTAGTGTTCTTACATTCCAGAATTCAATCTTTTTCATGTATTTGGGGCCAATGAATGCACTCATTCGATCTTTGTCAGAGATCTTCAGAGTATCCTTGATGCATCACTCTTAACCCGGTTTGTTTTGTTGCAAGTTTCCATAACAATTCAGGATAAGGTGTTAGCCTTATGCCCAACTCCTAGTTCAGAATATGTGATGGATCACGTGTGACATCACTGAACTGCATGACTGAACATAAAAAAAAAAAAAGAATGAAGCATATTTTGATGGCCAAAGTAGTAACATGTATAAAATGAAAGTATCCACCAAGGTCAGGGTTAGCCTGTGCTTTAAATGAGACAGTTTCATTTTTTTATGATATTTAAAATTACTATACTTTTTTATGATATTATTTTTTTCCAGCTTTCTCTTTCTCTCTCTCTCCCTCTCTCTCCCTTTCTCTCTCTCCCTCTCGCTCTCTCTCTCTTCTTTTCTCTCTCCCTCTCTCTTTCTCCCTCTCTCTTTCTCTCTCCCTCTTACTCTCTCTCCTTCTCTCTCCCTTTCTCCCTCTCTCTTTCTCTCTCCCTCTCTCTCCTTCTCCCTCTCTCCATCTCTCTTTCCCTCTCTCTCCCTCTCCATCTCTCTCCCCCTCTCTCTGTGTCATTTAAAGTTGCTTATGTTATCAGTCATTGCATGTCCCTTGAGAACTTTGCTTCCCTAACAGCTCTCCTGTAGACCTCTCGGTTGTAAGCAAGATGCCCTGCTGCTGCTGCATCCATTTGCAGATTATCAATGATATCTTGCAGCCATCTTCACCTTGGTCTTCCTCTCTTTCCTTTTTTCCATTATCTACCCTTCCAAGACTGTCTTCTCTAAATTATCATGACGTTTAATGTGTCCAAAATATTTAAGTTTTCTTTGTTTAATCCTCTTTACTAGCCAACCTTCTTCAATATTACGTTCTTGTGGTATGGATATATTTGTTCTTTTTTGTGTCCACAATATTTGAAGAACTCTTCTGTAGCATTTACATTCAAAGGCATTTATGTATTTCTCAGATGTTTTGTTGAGTGTCCAGGTCTCACAGGCATATGCTGCTATGGGAAAGATGGATGCCTTTAAAAATCTCATTTTTGTATTTCTGTCTGCTCCTCTACATATCTTCTTTAGTTGTTTTACTTTTTGAAGAGCAATAGATGTCCTCCTTTTAAAGAAACTAACAGCTAAAAATAGGAGGAAAATCATCATGACAGAAATAAGATGTTTTTAATGTAACAAGAAGAGACAAAATCAGAAATGACAAGGGTTGGAGTAACACCAGCATTACAAAGTTACAGGTCCATTCTTGTAAGATGAATATCCTGGTGAAGGCCTATCAGGGTTATGACCATCAACCTATAAATAAGAACAATCAAATGAGGAGTTTTAGCATTAGAATGTTAAGGATAAGAAAATATATATATAAAGTTATGAAATATTCAAACAGTTAAAGAGAAAAAGATTATTTCTAAACTGATAACTAAATCAAAAACATTAATCACTAAGATCTGATGGCCTTTCTTCTCCTATGGTCACAAATGCTGAGCAATTCTTGCACATTTTAGTTCTCTAGTAAAGGAAATAGTTTCTTATGCTTTTCTTGAAACGTTTATCCAAAGTCTTGACTGGTCATGGCTTTACATTTAAAAAAAAAAAAAAATTCCTTCATATAGTTTTTTGATACATTTATTTTTCAGGATGAAATTTTCTGTGCTAAAGCTGCACTGTTTTTCAAGCTTGGTTTAATTAGTTTGAAGAGAGCTTAAAGGCATTATACTCTTACTTAAGTAAGAAGTTCAGGTTCCTGATAAATGAAGTGGGTGTGGCAGAATGGTAGATACAGGTTACTGACACTATTGTTTGCTTTATTAGCAGGTGGCCTGTTTACTTTCTTTTGTTCAGTCACAATTTTTTTTTTGGGTGGGGGGTGGGGTTTTGGTCTAGATAATTTAGAACACAAAGAAAAATCTTACGTAGCATACTAAGTACTATAAGGTGATTAAGTGTTAAAGCCTGAATCCTTACTGGAATGCTTCATGACTGAATTGATAGTTGTATTGTCATCATTTATAGATAGGCTGTTGCTATCCTACTGGAGACCAGGGTTCAGTTCACTGCCATCTCTTACTATGAGGGGTGATTGATAAGTTCGTGGCATAAGACACAACAGATTATTTACGGACAACTTTTTTGGGTTATTTCTCAACATTATTATCTTGCAAGTTTATGCACTTAGTCCAGCGATCCTGGAGCATATGGAACCCTTCTTTGTAAAAATCAGCATCTTATGCTAGTAGAATGTGATCTACAGCATGAATTACGTCATCATCTGAAGCAAATTTGCAACCACTGAGCTCCTTTTTGAGTTTGGTAAACAGGTAATAGTTCGAAGGGGCCAAATCTGGGGAATAAGGAGGATGTTCAAGAAGCTGGAAGCTGCATTCATGAATGGCAGCCATTGCCACTGCTGACTTGTGAACTGGAGCATTGTCTTGATGAAAGATGATGCCTCTTGTCAATTTCCCTCGACACTTTTCCTTCAGTTTGACCCGCAGTTGCTTCACAAGATTAGCGTAATAGGCCCCGGTGACCATTCTGCACTTTTGAAGATAGTCTACTGAATCCCAAAAGATGGAAGCCATCACTTTGCCTGCATAAAGAACCACCCTTGCTTTCTTTGGAGGTGGGGATCCATCATTGTTGAAAATGATGAACCCAAGTCTCATCCATAGTCACAAATTGCTGAAGAAACTTTTCAGGATCTGCAGAAAAGTGGCCAAGATTGCCTCTTGACATGTTGAGACGCTGTCGTTTGTGATCAGCTCCAATAAGTTTCGAGATCCATCGAGCAGAGACCTATGTCATTTGAAGATCATTGTGAATAATGGCATGAACATGTTCCTGGGAGATGCCCAACTCAGTAGCAATGTACCGCTCAGTTAGTCGTCAATCCTCCATTATCATATCATGGATTCTGCCGGTGGTTTCATAGGTGGTTATCATTCTTGGTCTTCCTGGACAGGGATCAATCTTCCAGACTCTCCCTTCCATGTTTGAATTGAGCTGCCCATTTCTTCACTGTGCTGTAAGAAGGAGCACTCTCCCCTAGAATCTCCACCATATCCTCATGGATCTTCTTCAATGATAAGCCCTTGATGCAGAGGTAGCGAGTGACTGCTCGATGAGAAATTTTATCCATTTTCTCAATTTCTGCCACCCCTTACCATTTCAGTAGCCTGTCAAAAAAATTGGTTGCAGTTAATGTCTTGAAACTTGGTGTTTAACCTTACATTAACCTGATCTACAAATGCACCTAATATCAACTGTGTGTTTCAAGTATTTGTACCTTATGTCACGAATTTATCAATCAACCCTCGTGCCTTTCATTCTCTTAAAGTTCTTCGTCCGTACATTTTCAAGAATAAGCATCTCTATATTTGTGAAACACATATTTGCAGGCTCCTCTTCAAGAAGTAGAAGTGCTTGCTTTCAGCCTCATTATTTTTGTTCCCTAATACAAAATGTCAAGTACCTACTTTCAGCTGGGTGGACCAAATGTTTTAAATTCTCCTGACTCTGAGCCCTACACATGAGAAGTCACTCTTTAGCCACTGCTCTATGCTCATGCTCTTGGATGACACATGAAACTTAAATGACGTGGAATACAATGTGTGTTTTAATTAATAATTTATTACGTTAAGACAATGAATTTTTATTAATTTATTACATTAAGACAATGAATTACATATGACCATGTCTATTATTCTAAGGATCTAACCTTATATTCTTGTGCTGCAGGCTTGTAGCATTTAATACGGTGATACAGAGAAATGTCTGGTTTTTCCTCAGCTGCTAAGGTGGGTGGCCAACGTTTGGGATGTAATATGCTATCCCAAGGAACATCTTCATAACCTCTGTCAATTAAAAAATGAAGCAGCAGCACACTATAGCTAGATACGCGTATTATGACAGATGCAGTGCTTAATTGCTTAACAGTTGATGTTAATGAAGTCATTTAAATTTTCATGACAATTCAGATTTGTAAAACTGTACCCCCATTTTTGTAAAAATTAATATTGCACATAAACTGTAAATAGCTAAATAAATTCAAGACACAGACTATTACTGAATTAAAATTAACCGTCTGAAATAAAGGTTATTTACAGTTGAAAAAGATATACCATGCACTCTTGTAATGTTACGAAATAAAGTATGCTTCTGTCAGTTTTATTATATTATTTTCACAGCCCACCCCAGTATCCCTTACATATATATGAAACTTTAATTATGTATGCTCTGTCCTGTTAATATAGAAAAGTATAAAGTAATACAGTAGTCTGTAAATAATACAACTATTATCAAAATGCCTTAACACTAAGATGTAAAGATCTTTTGATCCCAAAAGTCTAATCCATTAAAATAACATAATTTATCCTGCTGAATACATTTCAAATCTTGGGAAAGGTTGCTTAAACCAGAACGACTATATATAATTTTATAGTGCCATACCTCTGGGTGGAAGTACCATACACATATTTGTTAGCCAGCTTGTCTCGACTGCTTTGAGACTGTCTGTTTACTGATGACATCTGATGAATAACAGAAATTTAAACCTCAATTTTTAAGGTTATCATAATGAAATATCTTATATCCTTCCCATGCCGTTAAACGTCACATAGGGTTCACAAAGTAGTTTGCCAATTTTTCCTGCCTTCGGCGAGTTTTTCAACCTCCTCAAGGGATTTTATGCCTGTTAATTTGGCCTCTCTTAACAATGTCCTCTTCAGAGTTTCACACGGTCTACCTCTTTCATAATGATACCTCAATCATATATTCATATCAAAGTTCACATTGTATCAAAACTGATTTTAAATTTCATTTACTGAGTTAAACATAGCTGATAAGCTAGCTTTATACTGAAACAGTATGGAAAAATAAAAGAATGGAAGAAAACAGAAAAAAGACATATGTCCCATTTATTAAGAAATTGTTTTGGTTAACACAAGAAGAACATTTGTTTTCTTCTTACACTAGAGGATGATGTGATCAGTGCCTTGCCATTTTCTTTTTGTCTACTGCTCCAATATGAATCCAGCATTTCTTTGTACAGATGTGTTGACTGGAGTGCCTCCAATTGGGATCAAACCCCCAAACTTTTCCTTAAGAGACATGTGTACTAACTACTTTGCTACTCATTCACCCTGAACTACAACATCTTTCTTAAATTCTCAGAGTATAACTGCTTCTCTGTTATCATTAGGAGTACACTGTACCTGCAGCTCAATGTACAGAATAAATTAGGAGTACACTGTACATGCAGCTTAATGTACAGAAGAAAAGGTAGAAGTATGCTTTATTTGGTAGTAAAACAAGAAAGCAAAGCTTGCTCTTAATGTCTTTTTTTCTAGTCATCAATGTAATTCAGGCAATATAGCAATATATTCCCCATGTCTATGTGTGTAATGTCACAAAAGTCTTCATACCAGAAACAGTGTTTTGTGGCTAGACAAAGACCAAAGAATAAGCAGGTGATTGTACTGAAAGCATTATAGGTAATAGTAATAAATGAATTACTATGAATGTGTATATTCCTAAGCAGTTATTACCTGTGGCTGTGTTTCAAATTTGCTTGCTTTACGTGGATCTACATCACTAGTCCAACCTGAAAAAATACTATATATTGAGTGTTTTTTTAACTGTTGAACCAGTTGTTATTTGCTGAAATCTGGGATATAGTGGATTATAAGCTCATATATTTTCTTATTTACAGGCAATATTGAAACAGGAAAACAGCTTTTAATTTTTATTTACTGTGGTCGTAAAACTGATATAATGAAAGTATCTTGTACATTCTGCACTATTATATGCTAATTAATTTATATAAACCTGTGACCTAAAAGGTCAGTAATGCGCCTGACTGAGATCTGCACCCTTGGCAGCTTCACATAGTGATAACACCAGCCATGTATGCACTAGGCACATGTATAAAGCCATATTTTGAATAATAATACCTCATTAGTTTTCTTTTCAGCAGCAACAAGAAATACAAACCATAAGTTCTATTTATTTCTTATACTGCAGCACAGAGGCAGACATGACTTTAAACATACTCTTACTGAATTTGTCACAATGAATTTTTAAACATTAAATAAATTCACAAAGTAAATAAACATGGCTAATGTTATTACACAAACATGTTCATTCTTGTACTTATTCTATGTCTCTGGACCTGTCAGCATGATGTTCTATGCTTTTGATGTGTTGTAGGTGTTGAAGCACAGCATCATATTGAACTAGGAAAAGTCACAGCAGTTATTTTTTCAATTCCTGATTGGAGCTAAAAAACTGAGATGTGCTATACTTGTTTAGCAGATTCAACTGGGTTGTCACCACTAAACTGAACCATGTCAAGATGTTTAACACTCGTGCATGAGCATGTTCATATATTTCATGGAGTAAAAATAACATTCAGCAATGTTACTGACCACCAAGTTTGGATCTTATCCAGATATCCTGTATCTTCTGACTGTTCCAGGCTGTTGGAGCTACTGGAGACCAAATACCATCACAGTTCAACTCAAGTGAGGCTGCTAGCTTATTTTTCTGAATCATGTGTTGGGTTTGTGGAGTCGTAGACTGTGGTGTTTTGTTTAATTGAGCCAATGATTCTATCCTAGTGTGCCCTGTATTCCTGTCTATATCACCTCCTGCACTAACGAATCCTGATGTCGGATCTATTAAATTATCATATGCTCTGTGTGGCGCTTTTAACTTATCTTCATTTTCTACGCCCGAAAAACTAGTGTTACTGTTTGTATTTCCTTGAAAAGGGTAAACGCCATTTGCTCCTTTCAATGAAGGAAATTTCGTATGTCTAATACGTCTATTTGACTCTATTTCTTCGAAAGTTTTTCTTTTGCCAGCAGAGTCGGTCAAGAAACTCGGGTATGCATAAAATTTGAGGCTGGTGATATAATTTCATTGCTGAGGATTCCAGACATGATCAAATGCCAGAGAACATAAACATCAGTCAAAGAAGTACGATTTAATACAACTCAGAATCAACACCGATTATCTGAGAACTATCACGTGTGGTCGGTACTGTTTATACTCCGTTGCTAGGCGCTGATACATTTACACCTGTAATATTAGTCATTGAAACAAGATGCAAAAAAAAATATTTTTCAGTGTGATCATTTATATTAAATAGAGCGAATTACAGAATATTTTATGATGTATTTTAGACAGTGATAATATTAGCTGTTGGCATTTATTACAAACGATTCATTAAAATGTGAAAAAAGAAAAGGCGTTAGGAAAAACATAATCATGTAACCTTTGAACCTTCAACTTGATCAAACGTTCATATCGTTTTGTAAACAAAGATCGATACCGTAGGATTTCGGTACGTGGTACAGCGCTCACTCTCACACGTTTACCCACTCACATACTGACACTCATACAGGCACATTCACGTATCTCTCTCTCTCTCTCTCTCTCTCTCTCTCTCTCTTTCTCTTATTTACTGCTTAAGAGGGGAGGAGGAGCTAATTTGATTTGATTAAAATGTGTCCTTGTTTTAATCTTGACTTGTTTTAGATATATTTTTGCTCAGTTAAGTCTCGTCCTGTCTCCACTGGCTAGCAAAATAGGACTTGAAATTAACAAGGACAAAATAATAATAATGAAACTTCTCATTAATCAAAACGGAAAAATACACGTAGAAATGACAGATGATGAAGAAGGCAATCAATCTGCATACCTTGGCAGCTACATACACCAGGATGGTGACATCAGAAAGGAAGTTGGAATTGCAAAAGCAGCATCGATCTTAGAAAATCTTGAGAACATATGGCATTCCAAAGTTATAAGCACAAAAACCAAGTTAAGACTATTCAATTCAAATGTAATATCCACCCTCATTTATGCATGCGAAAGCTGGAAAACAACTAAAGAAATAGACCAGAAATTAGACTCTTTTGAAAACAAATGTGTGGCATCAAGTGGAACGAATTCAAGAACAATGCAGAGATAAGACAGATGACTGAACAACAACCAGTCTCATGGGTGATCAGGAAAAGGAGATGGACATATGTTGGTCACCTGATGAGAAGAAACGATCAGAGAATCTCATAACAAGCTATCAAGTGGAACACAGCGGGCCGAAGAAAAGAGAGGCAGACCACGTGAAACTGTAAAGGGGACATTGTTAAGAGAGGCCAAATTAATAGGCATAAAATCTCTTGATGAGGTTGAAAAGCTCTCCGAAAACAGGAAAAATTGGCGAACTACCTTGCGAGCCCTATGTGACGTTTAAAGGCACGGGAAGGATATAAGAGATATATCTCGTACATAAAACAAGGGGTCCGTCAGGGGTGCATATTGTCGCCTTACTTATTTAATTTGTATTCTGAAAATATAATGAGGAATATTAGAGAAGATGTAGGCAAAGAATATTACGATGCCATAACAATTGGAGGTTATGAAATACCAGAGATTAGATATGCTGATGACACACTATTACTGTCCAGTCCACAAAAAAGGAATGGAAAAACTAATTATGTCATTCCGTAAGAACAGCTAAGAGCAAAATCTCTATCTTAATGCGAAGAAAACTAAATTGATGACAACTGACAAAACAAACAATGCAACTAAAACATGTATCAGCGTGGAAAAATTCGAGGAAGTGGAGAGTTTTGAATATCTTGGATCACTCGTTCATTCATTTGCATGTCCCTTACGGAACTTTGCCTCCCTAACAGTACTCCTGTAGGCCTCTCGGTTGTAAGCAAGATGGCCTGCTGCTGATGCATCCATTTGCAGATTAGCAACGATGTCTTGCAGCCATCTTCGCCTTGGTCTTCCTCTCTTTCTTTTTCCCATTATGCATCCTTCCAAGACAGTTTTTTCTATAGATTATCATGACGTTTAATGTGTCCAAAATATTTAAGTTTTCTCTCTTTAATCCTCTTTACTAGCAGCCTTCTTCAATATTAAGTTCTTGTAGTATGGATATATTTGTTCCTTTTTTTTTTGTGTCCATAGTATTTGAAGTACTCTTCTGTAGCATTTACATTCAAAGGCATTTATGTGTTTCTCAGCTGTTTTGTTAAGTGTCCAGGTCTCACAGGCATATGTTGCGATGGGAAAGATGCATGCCCTTAAAAAGTTATTTTTGTAGTTCTGTCTGTTCGTCTCCACAGATTCTTTAGTTGTTTTACTTTCTGAAGAACGATAGGTGTCCTCCTTTGAATTTCCCTCGTTGTATCTCCATTATTAGTTAGCAGTGATCCAAGATATTCAAAACTCTCCACTTCTTCCAGTTTTTCCTCATTGATACATATATCAACTGCCTTGTTTGTTTTGTCAGTTGTCATCAGTTTAGTTTTCTTCGCATTAAGATAGAGATTTTCTTCTTCACTATTCTTACGGACTGACATGATTAGTTTTTCCATTCCTTTTTGTGTTGTGGACATTAATACTGTGTCATCAGCATATATAATCTCTGGTATTTCATAACCTCCAATTGTTATGACATCGTAATATTCTTTGTCTACATCTTCTCTAACATTCCTCATTATATTTTCAGTATACAAGTTAAAAAAGTGCACCCCTGACGAACCCCTTGTTTTATGTCAAACCAAGTTGTTGTTTCACCATTTATTTTTACTGCTGCCTGTTGGTCTATATAAAGCAGTGATGTTAATTGTATCAAATGTGTTGGAAATCCCATTTTTCCATTATTTCCCTAAGTTTCTGATGTTGTACACAATCAAATGCATTTGAGTAGTCTATAAAGGATAAATATAGATTCACATTAAACTCTCTGTATTTCTCTATTATTAATCTTGTATTGAATATATGATCTCTTGATCCTCTTCCTTGCCTGAAACCAGCTTGGGCCATATTGACTCTTTCTTCTATTTTCTTACGAAGTCTACCCATTATGATTTTTAACAGAATTTTACTGGCATGACTAATCAGGGCAACAGTTCTGTAGTTTGTGCATAATTTCAGGTTACCCTTTTTTGGCAGTGGTATGACTACAGTTCTTTTCTATTCTTTTGGCCAAATGCCTGAATGCCATATCTTTTTACATAGTGCATGATAGATTGTTGCACATTCCTTTTCTCCTGCTTTAATAAATTCACCTGTTATCTCATCACATCCTGGTGATTTACCATTTTTCAGATTCTTTATTGCCTATAAACTTCTTCTATTGTCGGTTCGGGTTCTTTCTCCAATAATTCACACTGTTGATTTTTGCTTTCACAGTCGGTTGTTTCATATATTCCTCTCCAATATTCCTTCCATCTTTCTAGAATTTCCTCTGCCTCTGTCAAGGTATTCCCCATCTTGTCACAAATTACATTTAGCTTAGGTGTGACATTTCTCGTCAGTCTCTTCTTGGATCATTACTAACTAATAATGGAAATACAATGAGGGAAATTAAAAGGAGGACATCTTCAGAAAGTAAAACAACTAAAGAATCCGTGGAGAGAAACAGATAGAACTATGAAAACAACATTTTTAAGGGCATGCATCTTTCCCATCGCAACATATGCCTGTGAGACCTGGACACTTAACAAAACAGCTGAGAAACACATAAATGCCTTTGAATGTAAATACTATAGAGGAGGTCTTCAAATACCATTGACACAAAAGAAGAAAAAAAATATATCCATACTACAAAAACTTAATATTGAAGAAGGCTGGCTAGTAAAGAGGATTAAAGAGAGAAAACTTAAATATTTTGAACACATTAAACGTCATGATAATCTATAGAAAAAACTGTCTTGGAAGGATGCATAATGGGAAAAAGAAAGAGAGGACGACCAAGGAGAAGATGGCTGCAAGACATCGTTGCTAATCTGCAAATGGATGCATCAGCAGCAGGCCATCTTGCTCACAACCGAGAGCCCTATAGGAGTGCTGTTAGGGAGGCAAAGTACTCAAGGGACATGCAAATGAATGAATGATGAATGTCTCGTATTGCCGACAAAAACCGTAATGAGCAGGAATTGCGGAAACGATGTGAACTTCCAGCATTTCGATCCCCCTCTATTATTTTTGTTATTTTAAAATTATTTATATTAATACAACTATTATTACGACATGTGCCCGTTGTTTGGCGCTCCTGCAATTCCAATAATCAGCATGTATGCATTTCAGCCTTAATCTATCGGATTTAATCACATTCTTACGTTTCCCTGCTCTCATTTTCCTCTTAATTTACCCCCCCCCCCCCCGATGATTCCCTTTTCTCCTCCACTCTAGTCGATTTGACTCCTCACGCTGCTGCAGCGTCGACCTCCTTTGCACCGGCAACGGTTCTATAAATTAAAAGATAAATCAGGGCAATATTGTACTATATGAAGGGAACTAAACGGCCATTCTGGCAGAGCGCTCATACCAGAGAAGAGACTTTAACTAATTGCCCGATGCCTCAAGGACGCAGAGCAGGGCGGACCGATAACAAGCTGTTGTGAGGATAAAAATATGGTGATAAACCCAGGAAAAGCCAGCATCCTGTGATGCTCATTAAATAACAGAATTATAGGATCTGAAGTTCTGATTGTGAAGTGTCAAGGTCAAGATATTAAGAGAACACATTTCATGGGGTATCTAGGGATCACATTTGATCGTTCATTGAACTCTCCACTTCAAGCATGCGAATGGAAACTGAGCCCGTGTTTGCGGCAATGGAATGGTTAGTTGTTCATGATGTGGTTAATGGTGTCATTTGTGGTGGATTCACCACAATTCGTAAGATTGAGAAGAAATTGCTTCGAAAAGAATGGGTTAAACCAGTCAACTGTGACAGGCTTTACTGTCCAGGGCATGCGGGAGTACGTGGCAATGATGTTGTAGATAGACTGGCTGGACAGGCTGAAATAAATGGCAGACTGACAACGGACAAGGGGGACATTGCTAAAGCTGTATTGGACAGACTGCGAGAAAATGAAGAACGGGAATGGAAGAACAATGTAGATCTGAAGAGTTTGAGATTGCTGGAGCTAGGACAAATTAAAGGCGCTGGCAGGAAATCCGAACTGTGTGACAGAAAACGCATCGTAAACAACCAACATTTTACAGAACTATTAGCAAACATATCCTTGGATGGATGCTGCTGCATGCGGAGGAGCATATATAGGATTGTTCCGAATGCAATGAAGCCAGAGTCTGAATTTTGAACCTTTGAAAGATTATTACGTAAACGATTCTGGAAATATTATTTACCTGGTCTTAATTTCTTGTTTTGCTTTTGTAATCTAAACTCATTCTGTACAATGTGTAAAATAACTCGCAGGTAGTTTTTCTTTTTAAATAATAGCAAATATATCTTTATTTAGTCCAAATAATTGTTTTGGTGGTTTTTTTAAAAAATCATGATAAGTCAAATTCCACATGCCCACAAAATCACATGTAGTATGTAACATCGTGTGCGATGGACAATCTTGGACCCAAAAATAGATTGCCTTGCATTTGTCTCTTTGTCAGTGCGACTTTTAAAATGCTGTATATCATGTGTTCAAATAAATTTGTCTCTTCTTCTTCTTCTTCTTATTCTTTGGAGCTGCGAGATGGTTTTCTTTGCAGCTAATGTGGTGAAGATATTGAAGCATGGTATTGTGTTGGCTTGGCAGCGGGTTTTGGTGCCTATTTTTTCAGTCCCTTAGGCGAGCTACAAAAGCAGGAAGTGTGCCTCGCCCGTGGGGGCCAAGATATGGGGAGAAAAGAATAAGACCACTGCCACTTTCCACATATGTCGTAAGAGGCGACTAAGGAGGTTGGGGGGAATATGCCAACGACCTGTTTTGGAGAGGAAAACTAGGAAACTTTGTCTTGGAAAGGGAATGGACTCTGATGAAAGAACGCATGACGTTATGAAGTCAAAGCCGAAAGGAAGCTGCAGAATCGACATCCCAAATGAGTACCAGGACACATTTTAACGTTGCTTGTTGGAATGTTAGAAAGAACATTAAAAAAATACAGGGACCAGACTTAGTCTTTTCAATACACACGTAAAGACTGTCCTGCTATATGGTTCAGAGACATGGGTTATAACTAAGACAATACAGTAGAGGATACAAACATTCATGAACTACTGCTTGAGGAGGATTTTAAACATTAAATGTTAGGACAAGGTGAGGAACAAGGAGGTCTGGGAAAGGGCAGGGCAAGAACCTATGAACCTACAAATCATGATTAGGAAATGGAGGTGGATTGGCCACACTCTGAGGAAACCAAACACCAGCATAGCAAGACAGGCACTGACATAGAATCCTCAAGGAAATAGAAAACGAGGAAGACCTAGACTTACTTGGAGGCGAGAAATTATGACAGTGCTCAGAGAAAATGGATACACATGGAAGGAAGTAGAGAATAAATCCAAGAGCAGGGATCACTGGAGAGCCTTTTATCTATGGCCTAAGCTCTCAAGGGAGTGAAAGGCGATGATGATGATGATGATGATAATGATGATGCAATGCTTCATTGGCAGACAACCGCCATAGGGGACTAGGCAGTCTAGGCCTGTTATAAGTGTATCAACGGCGAGGTGTGACAGAGGTTTAGTCAGTTATGGACTGCTGAATGCCCCCTCCCCCCAACCCCTTATTAAATTTGATTTCATCCGAAGCAATTTTGCCTGTCTTCTCGGCATCGAATACAGGATCTGAAATGTTAGTATCGAAAGTGTTCAAATATCGTTAGTTTTAGTAAGGTACTGATATTCCGTTGAAACGTACAAAATGGCTCCAAACAGCAGACAACGCAAGGGAAAAGTTGGCAAAGTCAAAGAACAGAAATTGGAAGAAAACATTAGCGAAGGAAGTAATGGAGTGAAATATGTAGCAGCTTTGCTGATATTAGGTAATGCTCTTTCAACAATTGTAACTTAGTTTTGAAATTATGCACGCGAAGTGAAAGCCTCACTTTTAACGTAATAACGTGTTGTATTGATTGTGTGAGTATTTAGATATTGTAAAAGAAACGTTTAATTTGTGCCCAAAACTAGACTTACAGACACCTCATTGTTGTGAAGATTACTTGATGCATCAGCGTTTTATATGAGCATGGAGGAAGAAAAAAAACTTTGTATGTACAATTTTGAAGTCTGACGTGATAGATGCCATTTGTTCTGATGTAAAGCATCAAAGATTGAAATCAGTGGAGAAACGCAACTGCCAACGTTTATAGACGTGGTATGATGAGGGTGGTGATAAATGTTTTAAACACAGACTGAAACAACCACACAGTATCTTAGATCATATTAAGAAGTTACTTTCCTACTTTGTACTACATATTTTAACAAGTAACTACAAAACATCACTTACTATAGAAAGAATAGTGCAATATGGTTAAAGTTTATTGTTGATTTTTATTTTTCAGCTGGGTTTATCAGCCTTGGTCACAGGTATGCCTGCTTACACATTGATAAGTAATTTAGTGTTGACATAATATTTTATTTTTACTATGTCATTTTTCACTGGTAAAATGTGAAATTAAACATATTATAGCATAAAGGCACTTAAAAATATGGTGATAGTGCCTGTATTTTCCATCACTAGTTTGCACACTAGAGGGTAATGTGGTCTGTGCCACACTTAGCTGTTTTTTACTTACCTGGCACAAAGCTCGCTGATGTGGATGTCTCCAGCCATTCTTGACCCACTGACCTCACAGTAAATGATCAGTGCATTAACCACTTCACAGAAATAAAAATTAACACCATGTAGTATTCCAAAATGTAATGCTCCACATGAAATGGATCTGTATTAGTTGATCAAAAATTGTCAGCTTCTGTTTCAGACATTATCTGTTAACTCATTTATATGGTGACCTTGAGGAGGGAAGGAGGCTACATATTAGACCAAATTTGAGATTCAAAAATATTTATAAGGCAACCCTGAGAGATTTTTTTCATTCAGCAATGAATAATTAACAAGAGATTGAATTATGTGGAGAGCAATTGTGTTGCTTTATTGGAGGGAAAAAAATGAAGGCCATATGTGAAGACAAAAGATGGCAGACACACAAAGACTGGTCCTTGCAACACAAAAAATGCTTCCTGTTACTGCATCTAAATGTAAGAATCAAACATTGGTAGAATCAGCCATGAGGAAAGCTGTTCAGCAAAATCATGCTCAGCAAAACCTCCAACTAACATCTTCGTACCTCACATAACTGCTATTATTAAAAAATACATATTGTTATTTTATATTAGATACCTGTTATCTTGGTTTTTTTTATTAGATTATTCCACTGCCCCTTGTGTTATTTTAGATTGTTCCAATATTCTTAGAATAAGACCTTGCTTCACAAGGACAAATCTGTATAAGTTGAAAGCATCAGTGCTCCAGAACGTGTCTGCTAACAAAATTCTACAGGCTCCTGTACTTCAAGAAATCAAAGGCTGAAGGACTTGACCAACCCCCATAGTCCATGTCTAAAAATTATGGGGTTTACTTGACCTCTTTCAGCAAGATTTATTAAGCAAGCACGTGTTTCATCACAAAGAACGTAGAAGACAAAGAATATTTTTCCACATTTTGTTGATGGATGTTAAATTTCTGATTTATATCCAGTGTTGTTTTATTTTTCTTTCAGAATTTTGGAATCATTTGATTACAACAGCCTTTATTAAAATTATATGCTTGTGTGCACATTTTTTGTTCCATGTTCAGGTGGCACCTGTCGACAATGTTTGAAAATGACAGGCATTTCTCACATTTATCAACATTAGAGCGTGAGCTGGGTTTTCGCACGGAAATGGTAAGTCTTGTTTGAAATGTTTGAGAGTGGAGAAAGAGTGGATCTTGTTATTATTTCTGACTGGAACAGAGAGCAGGATGTTTTTAACAGCTGATGCAGTGAAACAGAAACGTCACATAGAAAGTGGATTAAATTATGGTGGCTAGCATAAAGATCTGGAATTGTAACTCAGAAGCGAGCTTCTTGGCATTGCCAGCTACATGGCAATGTGATGAGCCCCTGCTCCCATTAGTCCAGGCAGAGCCTCTTACAAGGAGCTTTAACTAAGGGGCAGCAAGTTCTCATTCACTGACTGTGATAACTAAGGGGTAGCAAGTTCTCATTCACTGACTGTGATAACTAAGGGGTAGCAAGTTCTCATTCACTGACTGTGATAACTAAGGGGTAGCAAGTTCTCATTCACTGACTGTGATAACTAAGGGGTAGCAAGTTCTCATTCACTGACTGTGATAACTAAGGGGTAGCAAGTTCTCATTCACTGATTGTGATAACTAAGGGGCAGCAAGTACTCATTCACTGACTGTGATAACTAAGGGGTAGCAAGTTCTCATTCACAGACTGTGATAACTAAGGGGTAGCAAGTTCTCATTCACTGACTGTGATAACTAAGGGGTAGCAAGTTCTCATTCACTGACTGTGATAACTAAGAGGCAGCAAGTTCTGATTCACTGAATGTGATAACTAGCAGCATTATCACACTTGTACAGTCTTCTTGCTCTCAGGAAGAGCAGGTAAGGCTTGACATTTGCTGAACAGAGGAGTTTTGAGGGTGGAGGAGCATGTTGAGAAAAGTAAACGATAAATTACATCTGCTTAATAGAAGAGAAGGTCTGTATGTAACAGAAGGACTTGCTGGTGAATCAGAAAAAAAAACATTATGCATTCATTCATTCATTTGCATGTCCCTTGAGTACTTCTGTAGGTCCCTCAATTCTGGGCAAGATGACCTGCTGCTGATGCATCCATTTGCAGATTAGCAACGATGTCTTGCAGCCATCTTCACCTTGGTCTTCCTCTCTTTCTTTTTCACATTATGTACCCTTCCAAGACGGTCTTCTCTAGATTATCGTGATGTTTAGTGTGTCCAAAATATTTAAGTTTTCTTTGTTTAATCCTCTTTACTAGCCAGCCTTCTTAAGTTCTTGTAATATGGATATATTTGTTCTTTTTTGTGTCAATGGTATTTGAAGAACTCTTCTGTAGTATTTACATTTAAAGGCATTTATGTGTTTCTCAGCTGTTTTGTTAAGTGTCCAGGTCACACAGGCATATGTTGCGATGGGAAAGATGCATGCCCTTAAAAATCTTATTTTTGTAGTTCTCTCTGTTCCTCTCCACAGATTCTTTAGTTGTTTTACTTTCTGAAAAGCTATAGATGTCCTCCTTTTAATTTCCCATATTATGCAACATACTTTTAAAACGTCTTGGGTAGAATATGTATTTGAGATCACAATACAGAGAAAAGCAGACTTGTGTCAGAGTTATGATGTTTTTATACAGAAAGTTACAGAGCCAAATGATTTCTGTTTATAATGTAGTGCTTTTTTTTATGTTTCTTTTTTGTAAACATTATCTCACTGGTGCTATACTATTCATAAATTTAGCAATATCTCTTCAGGGTCTGTGGTTATATTTGTTAAGGATCTCGGTGGATATATGCTTTTAATATAAGGTCAGATATCTTAGTGTATATGTACTTTTCATATTTGTACTTTCAGTGTGTTAAAAATTCCAATGGAAATGTGCTTTTAATGTTGGTAAATATTGTATTTTTAATGTTTGTTAAACTGTGAGTCTGTACTTTTGATATTTGATATTTTAACCATTAATTGCCCTGTATTATCTCTCCAGGGCTTGTACTTTTCTTATTTCAAGACAATGATTACAGCAGACTCTGCTCTCGATGGTCTAAAGAACATCATGTGGGATAACATTACAGAGTACCCTACAACAATCAATACACTTAAACGATTCAACCTATATCCTGAGGTTGTTATTCTGTTACTTTAATTGATTCTTTTTTTGTGCTTATCAAAGGAGTTATTTGTGCATAGGTGAAATAATTTCCTGGAAACAAACGAAATGCATGAAATATTCATTTTTGTTTATGGTAAATACAACATGGCTGCTTCAGCTTGATGAAGTTTTGACAGTCTGTGCTTTGTTCACTTCAGATGGTTATGAGAAAAATGCTAACAGCAGTGTGTTATGTGGTTTAATGAATGATCTCAGGAGTGGTGGATGCTTGAATGCAAACCATTCCATGGGTCAAAAGAGTAGCATGTCATTTCAGAGCACGAACATTGTGTAAAGTGTACTTTTAACAAGTTTGTGTTTTTTTTAAAAAATTTTTATTAAATGATATATTTATATGACTCTTGTGGTAATGAAGCTTGGGTCTTTGTTTGACAGGTTATAGTTTTAATCACAATCAATTTGTTCTGTAGATTTGCCTATGTTGTCAATATAGCAACCTCCTGAAATATGCTACCATTTCAAGTTTGCCTAATCTGGCAATCTCTCATTAGGTTTACTAACATCAGTCAGTCATTTGCATGTCCCTTGCGGAACTTTGCCTCCCTAACATCTTTCCTGTAGGCCTCTCAGTTGTAAGCAAGATGGCCTGCTGCTGGTGCATCCATTTGCAGGTTATCAATGATGTCTTGCAGCCATCTTCACCTTGGTCTTCCTCTCTTTCTTTTTTCCATTATCTACCCTTCCAAGACGGTTTTCTTTAAATTATCATGACGTTTAATGTGTCCAAAATATTTAAGTAACTAAATCAATATCTCAGGAAGAGATATACTAACATCACCTTGAAATATTTAAGAAAATTAGAAAATTAATTAACTAATGAAAATACAAAGAAGAAGAGGAGATAAAAGAAATAATTTTTCATCTTGAAATCATACAAGGAGAAAAACTTTGTGATGGATCTGAGGAAGAGTGTCATAAAAGTGATATATTTGCATCACAAGAGAAGGATGTAAGGAAGAGTGTTGTAAAAGTGATATATTTGCATCACAAGAGAAGGATGTAAGGAAGAGTGTCATAAAAGTGATATATTTGCATCACAAGAGAAGGATGTAAGGAAGAGTGTCATAAAAGTGATATATTTGCATCACAAGAGAAGGATGTAAGGAAGAGTGTCATAAAAGTGATATATTTGCATCACAAGAGAAGGATGTAAGGAAGAGTGTTGTAAAAGTGATATATTTGCATCACAAGAGAAGGATGTAAGGAAGAGTGTTGTAAAAGTGATATATTTGCATCACAAGAGAAGGATGTAAGGAAGAGTGTTGTAAAAGTGATATATTTGCATCACAAGAGAAGAATCTAAGGAAGAGTGTTGTAAAAGTGGTATATTTGCATCACAAGAGAAGGATGTAAGGAAGAGTGTTGTAAAAGTGATATATTTGCATCACAAGAGAAGGATGTAAGGAAGAGTGTTGTAAAAGTGATATATTTTGCATCACAAGAGAAGAATCTAAGGAAGAGTGTTGTAAAAGTGATATATTTGCATCACAAAAGAAGAATCTAAGGAAGAGTGTTGTAAAAGTGATATATTTGCATCACAGGAGAGGAATCTGAGGAAAAATGTGTTGTCATCATTCATTTGCATGTCCCTTGCAGAACTTTGCCTCCCTAACAGCTCTCCTGTAGGCCTTTCAGTTGTGAGCAAGATGGCCTGCTGCTGATGCATCCATTTGCAGATCATCAATGATGTCTTGCAGCCATCTTCACCTTGGTCTTCCTCCCTTTCTTTTTCCCATTATGTACCTGTCCAATACGGTCTTCTCTAAATTACCATGACATTTAATGTGTCCAAAATGTTTAAATTTTCTTTGTTTAATCCTCTTTATTAGCCAGCCTTCTTCAATATTAAGTTCTTGTAGTATGGATATATTTGTTCTTTTTTGTGTCCACGATATTTGAAGAACTCTTCTGTAGCATTTACATTCAAAGGCATTTATGTGTTTCTCAGCTGTTTTGTTGTAAAAGTGATATATTGCGTCACAGGAGAAGGATGTCAGGAAGAGTGTTGTAAAAGTAATATATTGCATCATACGAAGTATATTAAGACTGCACAGCCCGCAGTAATTGTTGTATTGATGGATAAAATATTACTAACAGAAATGTAGCATGTGACACTTCCATTCCAGGTTGTTTTGGGTTGCGCATATCGTGTGTACCAAAGAATAAGTGACTTCCTTGGTCATGCAACAAAAGTGTGTTGGACTGTGAACAGAGGTGAAGGGTTAAGTCCAGTACAGAGTTGTGAGGGTAAGTAGCTTTTTTGTTGTTTAAAATTTATGGTTGTAAAAATGAAGGAAACAAATTTGATATAATGCTAGGGAAACCAAAGGTTAAAAAAAAAATGAAAAAACCCCCCAATAATTATTGGTTCAAGTTAATGCTTTAAAACTGTTGCTCAGACAATCTCTAGAAATAATGTTTCATGGCAGGCAATGGAAATTATTTCCAGATATTAGCTCTCATACTTCCATACCAAAAGTCCCAAGAATGCACACATAAAAAGATTCATTATAAACACAGCTACCAGTTTTTTTTTCTGGGACAGTCATATGCTTCTTAGAAAACCCAATTCCACAGGGAACAGATCAGTTCTTACCTTTGTAGTCCAGACTACAACATCACTGTACTTACAGGTAAGGGCAATACATGGAGATTCTTGACTAGCTTTGGTTTGTAGCCTTGGATATAGTCTTATATCCTCAGAAGTCCATACGAGGATAGTCGCGGTGTCTGACCGCAAGAAACCTGTTTGCTGTGCCTATGTGCTTGATTTAATTAATAACTGATAAATGTTTTTTTCATGGTTAAGTGTGTTGTGTTTGTCTTTTATGAATGAAGGAGTTTGTATGATTTTCACACTTTCATCTTGGTGTTGTGTATCTTTGCATCAGTCAGAATACTTTAGGGGTGTGCAGAGTTTCTGTGTTCTGAATCACTTATCAAATGTCACAAAATTTTTGTTAAAAATGCCAGTTTTTATCAAAGACTTTGTTTCATTCTTAGGTTTGGGAGAACCATCTTATTTTTATATTGAAGCAGTTTTTACATTGAATGGTCTGATGATGGGTGTGTTTTTCCTCTTTGGAACATATCTGAGGTAAACTATATATTAATACATCATGTTGTATTAAAGTGTGAGTGACTGTGATTAAAGAAAATTTGTAATTGAGCAGGAATTTGTTTGCTGAAATCCATATAATTAGTGTCTCATTGTGATAATGATATTGTGTCATTGAACAGAGAATGAAAGAATGGTTTTTCTCTAAGGGTTCATATAGACAGGTGAACATCACCAAGAGATGGGCTGAAAGCAGCTGGTACACCATGAGAGCAAGGAGGAGATACATTGGAGATTACTGCAGCCAGCCTAATAGAAGATGGCACTTAATGATGATGACCCTCATGAGCATGAACTGGAGAACAGCATTCAGATCAGTTTGATATCATGCAGCATCAGTTTCATTTAGAAAGTCTGTGATAAATAAAATATGCAAGTTACACATGGAGAAGTTGGATAGATACAGTAAAATCATCCAGTCAATCAATGCCTGTAGTCATTCCTCTGAAGTATAAACCACAAATATAGGTTTTCCAATCATTCTTTGGCTCATAAGCTTTGAGAAATAGATAGTAGTTTTTATGGAATCTGTATTGTTGTTAACTCTTTCCGTGCCACAGGAAGAAAACCGGACGTTCAGTTGCTTACCAGAGTAAAACCGCGGGTCTTGATATGTTAGGGGGTATAGTTATAAAATGGAATGGAAAACAGTATTTCAATGTACTTCCATATACTTATTATATTTCAAAGTATAACTAAATGAATGAACATTTCATAAATGCAGAGTTTTTTAGGAAAAAAGAAGTAATGTGATGTTTTTAGACACTGATTTGCCCAGCTAGGTCTAGATCTACACTACTTACCATCTGAGATGTCTAGATCTACTTGTCGATCTCATATTCTGATTCTATGTTGCATTCTCGCTAAATTAATGTCTGAAATAACCTTCTAACTACTTCTCCCGTTGTCTAATATGTCTAGATCTACTTCAAGAGCAGTGGGGTGGTCACAGGCCATGTCCATACCCCTATCTACATCATCAAAAATTGAAAAATTTCGGTCTTTCTCTTCCTTTTTCTCGCTCGGCATCGCTCGTAACTAGGCACTCTTTCGCCATTTTGAAAAGTGTCACCGGAATCACTGACGAAATATGTACAATCAAAATGTTACACCGGTTGTTTTATTGAAACAAACCAATGATCACTAAAGTGACCATTGGTAAGCATCGTGACCAAAGGCACGGAAAGAGTTAAGCATTATCATTTTGACAACTGGCGTGCAGTGTAATTTCATTGAATGAATGCCACTGTGTGACTTAGGTCATTATGTTTTGTGATGTACATGTAATAATATCTTACTTTCCTGGTTTCTATGAATAAAAATATATAACTGCTTACTATTAATCAAATTGTAAGACCTGATATTGTTTGTTTTTACAGTGGGAGTTTTCTTGGAGGCTTACTTACAGTTACATGCATCTTATTTAATCATGGGGAGGTAACTGTCTTTGCTTTCAGTTTGTTGTAACATTTGAGTGTAATGATAATTGTGGTGAAACTAGTACTAGTGAAGTAGAGGTAGAGGTGGAGGGCTCATTTTACACACACAAAAAAAAAACAGAAAGAGGAAGGAAAGGGAGCAGAAATTACAGGACTAAGTAATAAAATGAGGACATAGAAATAATAAACAAACAGTAACAACTCAATATTTCAGCAAAATGCCTTCATCAGAGACAGCAGAAATGACAAAATAGTAGCAGAAAATGAAGTGTAAGCTTAGCTGCCAGAGATCATCTTAGTATTAAGGCTGGGCACAAAATGCAGATTATTATTTTCTACCTCTTTCTGTAGAACTGAACAATGCATTTCTGTTTACTTCATCTTCACATTCAATAAATTCCATCTGAAGTTATGAATTTTCAGCAGCCAGGTCTTCCTTATGTTTACATTTATATTTATACTTCCGTGGCAAATTCTCTCTTTTTTTTTTTAGCAGCTGTTTTTAAGGTTGCCATCTGCACTTTTGAATGAGTAGTGCAGTGGGCTTTATTTATCATATTCAAATTGCATATGCAAAGAGCAGCATAACAGTTATGTGTGTAGCAGTTTACTATTATTTATGGAGTAAATGCTAGTTTGGTTTGCCATAAAGTACTTTAATTATTTACTTATGCCTTGATCTTTTTCCCTGCTCACATTCATATACACAGAAAGCCAGTCACCCAGCCCACAAATCTGCACAAAGTAACTCATTGGTGAACAGCAGTGTATTGTTGATATGGGATAAATGTGAATGCTGTAGATGAAAGATAAAGGGGGGAGGGGATAAGGATAGTGACTGCATGTGCTGGAGAAAGAAGTTTTTATTCTATTACTTTAAAAGTTTAGCAAATTCTTAACTCTCTCCGTGCAGAAGGAAAAACACGGACGTGTCATGGCGTGTGGGAGTAAAAACACGGGTCTTGACTGTAAGGGGGTCTAGTTGTAAAATGGAATGGAAAACAGTATTTCCATGTACTTCCGTATACGTAATATGTGTCAAAGTAAAGCTAAATGAATGAAAATTTCATAAATGCAGAGTTTTTTAGGAAAAAAGAAGTAATGTGATGTTTTTAGACACTGATTGTGGCCAGCTCACCATCGGCTAGGTCTAGATTCGCGCTACTTACCCCTACTTACCATCTAAGATGTGTAGATCTACTTGTCGATCTCGTATTGTGACTCCGTATTGCATTTCTGCTGAATGAATGTCTGAAATAACCTCCTAACTACTCCTAACTACTTCTCCAGTCGTCTAAATATGTCTAAATCTACTTATAAAACATTCAAGAGCAGCGGGGTGGCCATAGGCTATGTCCATACCCCTATCTACGTCGTCAAAAATTGAAAAATTTCCATGCTTTAGTCCTTGTTCTCGCTCGGCATCGCTCGTAACTAGGCACGCATTCTCCATTTTGAAAGTGTCACTGGAATCACGGACGAAATATGTACAATCTAAATGTTACACCGCTTGTTTTAATGAAACAAACAATGTCGAATTTTTGACCATACGCACGCTTGGGACCACCGGAAGTGTCGATATGCACGGAAAGAGTTAATTTGAGAAATTTTAAAATTTTTTTCATCAGTAAAATACACATTTATTTTATTGTGTGTTTGGCATACTAGAGTGCTTGTACTTCTTAAAGTTGTTCATTTTTATTTAAAAAAAATAAAATTACTTTTAAGAGCAGTTAGAGAGAAGTAATGATTTTTAGTGTTGATCAGTTCTCATCTGTTTCTCTAGTGCACAAGAGTGATGTGGACACCCCCACTCAGGGAAAGTTTTGGCTACCCACTGTTTGTCCTTCAGATGTTTATAGTAACTTATGTTATCAGGTACAGTTAGCCTTTTTTTTTTTTCACTCTTTTGAGACCCTTTAAATAAGTTTCATGTCCTAGGGAACCCCTGCATAAAAAAAAGAAATATCAACAGTTTATTGTGTGTTAGCATGATCAGTAAATTCTCTCCATTGTTGATGTTGTCCTAATCTAGCAGTACTTGGCGATGCTCTTTCGTGCAGAGAATGATGTATTGTTGTGGATTTGTTTATAAATGGCTTAGCTTTAATTTACTTTAATCACTATCTTTTGTGGAACCCCCAAACTTTCTCTCACGGAATCCATACCTGCCTCTCATTGAACTCCTGCCAACCTCATGTGAAACCCAAGGCTGCCTTTTGTGGAACTCCTGGCTATATATATAAAACAAATGCCTAAGGAAAATACTCGGCATCAAGTGGAATGAATTCAAGAACAATGCAGAGATAAGACAGAGGACTGAACAACAACCAGTCTCATGGGTGATCAGGAAAAGGAGATGGACATATGTTGGTCACTTGATGAAAAGAAATGATCAGAGAATCCCAAAACAAGCTATCAAGTGGAACACAACAGGCCGAAGAAAAAGAGGCAGACTGCGTGAAACTCTGAAGAGGACATTATTAAGAAAGGCCAAATTAACAGGCATAAAATCCTTTGATGAGGTTGAAAGACTCGCCGAAGACAGGAAAAATTGGCGAACTACTTTGCGAGCCCTATGTGATGTTTAACGGCACGGGAAGGATATAAGATATATATATATATATATATCTCAATTAAGACAATTTGGCTATCTCTCTGTGAAACTCTAGCTATCTGTTTTGGAAGTTCTAGCTATCTCTCTTGGAACCTCTATCTATTTTTCATGGGTCCCTTAGCTGAATTGTGCAGAATGCTTTAGCTATCTCTGTCTGTAGCTATCTCTAATGGAACTCCTATCTTTCTCTTGTGGAACCTCTACCTCTCATAGTACCTCTGGCTACCTTTCGCAGAACACCCCTAGCAACCTCTTATGAAACATCTAGATACTTTTTCCTGAACCCTTGTTGAGATACTTTGCTCCAAGTTGTGTAACATGCTATCCATAGCATAGTTTGGAATTTGAGTGTTTGATTCAGTAATGAAGGTCAAGTTAACTTATTTTGAACATTTTCTGGAACAGCATTTTGAGGAATGAATGCCCTACATAAACTGTGCATTCAGAAACTAAAAAATAGCTAAATTCTTCACTGCAACATCATCTGCCTTGAACTTTCATTTACAGCTTCAGCGTTGTCCATCACCACCGTCAAAAAAAAAAAAGAAGATATTTTTTTCTCAGATATTCAAAAGATGGGCATTTGTATTATAACTATAGGAATTGTTTTTAAAAAAAATCTAAATTAGCTGTATAGCATTCAGGGTATGATACTGACCACTTCACGCTGTTTGTGTGCTGAAGATCTTGGAAATACGAGCCTAACAGCATATGCCCAGTATTCCTTAATAGCAAGGAAGTGAGGTTTTTACCTTTAACTTACCTTTTTCATAACATTGGATTGCCACAGGGTGGTAAAATGTTAGAAACTTTACTAATGAGATTCATATTCTGTAGAGGAGGTTACTACTTCAAGCCTTGCAGCATTTATCCCTTACATTTATAGATCTCATTTTTGACCTGGCTTGATTGGAGCATATTTCAGGAACCATGGGGAAAAAAATATCAGTCCCTATGATTACAGTGAAATAGGCGTGAAACAAGGATTTATATTATCTCCCTTGCTTTGTGGAATTACTGTAGATGTCATAATGAAAAAATGCTGCATGGGTAAAACAGGCATTGACTGGGTACATGAGACCCAGCTGGAAGGTCTTGATTTTGCAGATGACATAACTCTTATCAGTGACAGTGTGAGATTAATGCAAGTAAAAACAGATACCCTGTCTTCAGTGGCTAGTAAAATAGGACTTTAAAAGATAAAAACAAAAATAATGAAACTTCTCATTAACCACGAAGGACAAATATGTGTAGAAGGAACAGCTGTTGATGAAGTAAACCATTTTGCATATCTCAGCAGCTACATAGACCAGGATGGTGACACCAGAAAGGAAGTTAGAATTCAGATTGCAAAAGCAGCATTGACTTTCAAGAATCTCGAGAACATATGGCATTTAAAAGTTATAAGCACAAAAACTAAGTTAAAATTATTCAATTCAAATGTAATATCCACCTTCATTTATGCATGTGAAAGCTGGAAAACAGCTATAGAAATAGACAAGAAATTAGAATCTTTTGAAAACCGAAGGCCTAAGGAAAATACTCGGCATCAAGTAGAACAGATTCAAGAACAATGCAGAGATAAGACAGATGAGCAGACAACAACCTGTCTCATGGGTGATCAGAAAAAGAAGTTGGACATATGTCGGTCGTGTGATGAGACGGAACAATCAGAGGATCCCCAAACAAGCTATCAAGTGGAACACAACAGGCTGAAGAAAAAGAAGTCGACCATGTGAAACTGTAAAGAGGACATTGTTAAGAGAAGCCAGTTCAGTGGGCATGACATCCCTTGATGAGACTGAAAAACTTACTGAAGACAGGAAATCTTGGCGAACTACCATGCGGGCCCTATGTGACGTTTAGCGGCACAGGAAGGATGTAAGATATAAGATGTATGAATACAGTGCTTGACTACTGGGTTTATCAGCCTTTTTCTGCTTGTGACTCTTCTACGTGTATTAAAATTTTCTGTACACCACCCACCCGCCCACAAAAAAACAAACACACACATGCGCACGCACACAGATACATATATATATATATATATTACTGTAGGAAAATATTAATGTCTTAGTTGTGGCCTTCAGAAATGTGACAAAGCTCCCTAAGAGTGCCATACTCCTACCATTGAGAAACCTTTGCTCTGCTGCACTAATCAAGTGCTTGCATTAAATTTCAAGTATAAAACCAATTTTTTGCTGGTATGCTTGTGCTGCAATGCACTCATATGATGGCTAGTCATTGTTATTCACCCTAAATGCTTACCTCACACATCTTCATAATTTTCTGATTACATGTTGTTTTAAAGTTTTTCTTTTCACGCATGGGTGATTTAATTCTCGATTTAAAATGATTGAGTTTCCACACATATTGGTTTGTACAGATTCGAGTTTTCACAATGCAACAAGAAATCTAGACAGGAACACACTAAGAACATTTTATTGTAGCTATTGTCACAATATTTTTTCCCATTTAAAAGGATATAGATTTTCATAATATATCTGGTTTTGAAATCCAGTATTATTTCTCAGCATACTCATGTGTGCAAGTATATCAAGATTAACCTGATGGTAGAATAGTATAGAGTATACCTAAAAAGGTCCTTGGTAACTTAGCTGAGGTTATGTACTGAAGTAAAATAATTAAGTAGAGGAAAACGATACAGTGTTAAAAAAGGCAAGATTATTTGAAGGTCAAATAAAAGGTGAAGAGGACAGCTCAGATTGGAGTTCTGTAATGGTCTTATCAGATCAGAGTGCAGTAAAGGTCTTATCAGATCAGAGTGCAGTAATGGTCTTATCAGATCAGAGTGCTCTGAAGGTGTTTCATAGCCTTGTAAATCTCTGCGGAAACTAGGTGAAATAAATTAGGTTTTAAACATTGAAAACATTCAGTCAATCACTGCTTATAGCTCATCTTCTGGAGCATAAGACCACAGACAATTCCACTCATTTCTGTCTTTGTCCTTATTCTCCAAGTCACTCTTTGTGAGTCCCTCTACTTTTAGAAGCTTCATTGTATCCCTTCTCCATGTTTTCTTTGGTCTTTTGTTTTTTGTTTTTCCTTCAATTTCTCTTCAGGGTTCCATCTCAGAGCCTGTCTGCTTGTAGACAGTGTGGTTTTGTAACTTTTTGTTTTTTTTTCCTGTGTTGCTTATTAGCTTTCTTGTTGCACTGTGTCCATATAGGAGCAGAAAGACTTCGTACTTCTACTGTGGTCTCCTTGCTTGTGCTCAGAGCTGCTTCATGCTGTGTTGGCAGGTAGGTACAGACTTGAAATAAAAACTGTCGTATGTTTAACACTTGTGGTAGATAGCCCATTGGTTATCAAAATTCTAAATTGAAAGCTCTTGCTACATAGTTGTTTTTTTTTTTTAGTTATTCGTTAATGTGCAAGACTGTGAGAGTAACTTTATTCTGTGCATGTAGTTATTTCTGTGAGAGTGATTTTGTAGTATGTATGTGATTTCTTGTTTTTAGCAAGTGAGTAAAAAGTGAAATGTAACAGTTTTGATATTTCAGTTTTGTCATTTCAGTTTTAATTATGTTTGCTACATGCGTTTGTACTAATGAATGTAGAATGTTTGAAATAGAATGAAAGTTGTGTGAAAGGGCAGAATGTCAGATGGACCTAGGAATTAGTTGTACTGAAAAAAAAAATCTATGTCCTATGGCATTTGCATGCTGTAAGGGTGTGAAGTGTTAGTGCCTTCACATTTCTAGGTCACTACAACATTTGAAGTAGGGATCCCAGCACCTGTCCTTGCTACCTTTAATTTCTTAGGGAAAATCCCAGGTACCCATTTTTTTGTTTGAGGCTGGGTCATGTCAATCAATCCTTTAAAAAATTCCACCCAAGTCAAAACTGAATTAGAGACTAAAATTGAATCAGTGGACAAATGCAATAACCCCAACATCACTGTAGCACATTACATTTGTAATGAGCCGAGGTCAGAACATGTCATGGGATTTTTGGTAGTAATATTCACATGAATGCTTTGAGTTCATTTGTTCAAGTTAAAAATTGTGAGGTTATTGATGTCATTCTCAGGGAGTGGTGAGATTTGGTTGAGAAAAGTAACTAATTCAAGTATTAAAAAAATCATATTTTAGTGTCTCCTTCCATCACTTTTCAGTAGGTTATAGCTTGTCTTATAAATCCAGGGAAGCTATAAGAACATAAATTTAAGTAAAACAGCAGTAATATATCAGATTAGTAGTGTATAATCTTTCATTGAGACAATCCAACACCTTTCATCTTCTGTATTGCTACTGTTTATTTGTTTATTCTTTTTTCAGTTTGCACAGTTTGCTCTGGTAACGCAGACCTTGGCTGTACTGGGTGCATATGTTCTTTTGTACATCCCACCTGCAGTTTTTAAAGCCATCTTATTGGGACAGACTGTAAGCAGATAAAAATTAAGTAATACATGAAAGCAGCAACTTTACTTATTTAAATAGTGGTTGTGTATAAGAAGTATTCATAAAGTATCATTTTTCTTATTGAAGAGAAATTGTTTATTTTCTTTTTTTGTTTCTGTGCATCAGAGAATAAATATGTTGTAAAGTGTTTTATCTGCATTTTTCATTGCCAGGTGGGCCTTTTGTCCAGTTATATATTACTGTTTGGAAATGAGATGTTGTTGGCATCCTTTTTTGCTGGCAGCCTTATTGCTGCATGGGTAAGTACACATTAGTGAGATTTGTTAAAGATGATGATATGTGCCAGTTAGTGATTGTAATAACGGTTGACTATGACAAGGCTTTAAACAGAGATTCAGCTTTCTGAAGATAGAGAAATGTGTCCATTTTGAGAGCCCAGGCTGAAGTTGTTCTAGTATTCTGGTTTTAAACTGAAGAAAAACGTAACAAGAGACAAAAGAACTGAACTCAACCTGACTAGACTGCGGTACCCATTTAGAAAAAAAAAGAAGAATATTTTGTTTTATTAAACTGACACTAATGACTTGCTACTATAAATAAAGCTTGCTGCTATCATAATGTGTGTTTTTGTGTTGTGTGATCTTAGCAAATTAGCACATATATTGCTTTTAACTGTATTCTAGCAATTACATTATTACTACTTTCCATCCAGACTGTTGTCTCTCTAGAGCCCTATTTCAGAAAAATTAAGAACCGTTTTCTCATAATGGTGAGTACTGATATTCATATTTGTGTCTAAAGTAGTGCTTGTTGTAATATGATTTTATTGTGAACTAGAATGTATTATTGTCAGATCAAATCCACCCCTTTTTACTTTTCAAACTTCCTCACAGCATCACTCTGCAACCCCGCTATTTTCTCAGCAACCCCTCTTCTCTGCAACATCTCTTCCCCAATCACTTGTTTCAAATTCTCCTAGCTAGACCAGTAGTGCGTCACTCTCTCTCCCCTCCCCGGTTCCCCATCCACCACTCCCAGTTACAACCCACCGACCACATGTCACAGGTCTCTATTTAAACAATTTCCACGTCCTACCAGATCCATTCCTGACACACACCGTCGGACAAGCCACACCTTATTTACAGCTAAGTACTTTTTTTTTTTTTTTTTTACAGTATTCATGTAAATCTATACTTTATCTCCTCTCCCTATTTCTTCGTCCTGTATGTTTTTGTATGATTAAGGCTCACGCCGAAACGTCACAACTTTGTAATCGTTAAGTAATAAAGCTGCTCCTACTTTTTTCCAATTTTATACATTCTAGTATCACAGCTTTACTGCAGTGTTTAGTGTATAGTTGTATACTTATACACCAATTATTGTGTTATTGTCAGATCAGGTATGAATGCAATTGTTTCATATTTTAAGATGAGAACAAATATAGAATATTGCAGTGATTAATGTTTATATAAAATGTATTCCTTTGTAATTTTTTTGGTCTGTCATGGTAAACCTGGATCACAGATTTTTTTTTTTTTTAGTATACATGCACATCAGCTTAGACTGATGGCATATATTTACTGTGAAGTCACACCATATACAGTAAGGTATTATAGAGTGCAACATAGGCAAGACACTTGGTCGTTATTAGCTGCTCTGGTGACACTAGATATATACTCACTGAAGATGCTAAACTTATCCTTGTATTCAGCTTGGCCTTTATTTTTGTCTTTTAAAATCATCTTATCTCCTTCAAAATTACCTTATAAGATGACTAAGTGCATTATAAAGATAAAGACATTCCTGTAATGCCATAGAGGCACATATGGGATATATTATTGCCCATATTTTCCCTCACCTATCAACACACTAGTGGGTAATGTGGCCAGTATCACACCTGACCAGTATCACACCTGGCCAGTATCACACCTGACCAGTATCACACCTGGCCAGTATCACACCTGACCAGTATCACACCTGGCCAATATCACACCTGGCCAGTATCACACCTGACCAGTATCACACCTGGCCAGTATCACACCAGGCCAGTATCACACCTTGTCACCTTTCCTTCCTCAGCTTCAGAAGTCAGTTACTTATTCTGTAGCTGGGTGACTGGGGCACCTCCAGCCGGATTTGAAACCCCAACCATCACCAAGAGAGATGTACACTAACCACTCTGTCACACAAATACCCCAGTTATACATTATACATCTATTGCATTTTTGATTTGCAATTTTAATAAAATAAAATAATAAGATTTTATTTTTAAATCTTAAAGAGGAGGGAAATAGTGCAGTCTTTTTTTCTGTAGAGAAAGAAGAGCATATAATTTGTGTAGTATCTGCATGGAAAGAGTATATCCTCTCACCATTTTTTTTTTTTTACTGTTTCAAGCTAACTCAAGGTACATTATTCATCTTTGTCATGCTGACCTCAAAATTTATTTTTGGAAAAGCACTCAGCTTGGAAGATGATGTAAGTTACAGTGTGAATTTTTTTATTGTGATATTAATTTTGTTCTGAGATCTTCTGCCTCAAAAAATAATATCACATCCTCTCTCCCTCTATCTCTCTCTCTCTCACACACACAAAACTCATTGCACAAAAGTATACCAGTTAGCCAAAACTAAGCACTTCATCGACCAAGACACAAGGAAGACATACTACATATCACATACACAAACACATTTAGACTATTGCTCAACAGTCTGGGATGGTTGCTCAGTGTCAAATACAAAGAGGCTTTGCTCACTCCAAAAGCGAGTGAGTATCAAAATACTGCCTCTTAAGAACAGGTTCCTCTTAAACAAAGCCAAGTTAGTACATAAATTCTTTCGTGCCATGCCCCGCCTTATCTATGGAACCTGTTTAAATTTAGCCCAAAGTGCAGCCAATGCTTGAAAAACATGTCTTCCAAAACCTAGACTTGATCTTTACAAGAAAAGCTTTAGTTATTCTGCTGCTCATCTTTGGAATACCCTCCCATCCTGTATAAAAATTATAAATTATACTCCTTCCTACAACTACAGACTTTCCCAATATCTATTTGATGTCAGCTACATGCCTCCATGATTCATAAAACTTAAAAGTTATCTTAAACTGCTCTTACAGACACTCATCATCATCATCATCAGGTGCCGTGCCGACTGGCGTTGGCTATTATGCTTCTCCAGAGTACCCGATCCTTCATGCAGGCCATCAGTTCAGTTGGTGATCTCCTCTCACACCATCCCGTCAGACTGTCCAGTATCATTTCTCTTGGTCTTCCTCTTGATCTTCTTCCTTCTATTTTTCCTGTTGTTATAATATTTTCAATGCCCCCTCTTCTCATTGCATGTCCTATGAAAGTACATTGTCTCTCTGTTATCTTTCTGACAAGGTTTTTTGTCTCTCCTGCTCTTCTCATACATTCTTCATTAGTTATTTTTGCTGTCCAGGGGATTCGCAACATTCTTCTAATAAACCACATTTCTGCTGCTTCCAATGATTTTTGTGCAGACTTGCCTATTGTCCATGATTCACTTCCATATAACACTGAATAACAGACACTGAATACAGTTAATTGTTTATTCTGAATAGTCCCGAAATTTTTGTTTAGTAGATAGTCATTTATATATGTATGTAGTTACTTCTGTACTGAGTGAATGTTTAAGAGCAAAATGTAAATGTTATATTTTATTTATGTCTCTTAGCTTCAGTGTTAATTATGTTTGTTACATGAGCAGCATATTTGTAGAATGTCTGGAATAGAGTGAAAGATGTATGATAAAGGGCAGAATGTCAGATGGGCCTGTGTGCCCAGTTCTTAACCCTTTTGAAATAAAGATCAGTCAATCAATCTCTCTCTTCCGCGCCACCATGCCCCCCCCCCCCCCCCCCCCGAGCTATCAGATGTTGGAGAATAGACTTGTATAATGTTGCTATCAGGTAGCTTGCCACAGAGTTTAACTAGTAATGTTCTGATATTGCACAGTGTCCCTTATCAAGATTTTGAAATCTTTTTTCAAGAACTGAGACTAAGGAGGGTATTTGGACTATATAGTCTTGTAATCATAGCTTTAGGTGCATTAAAAGAAGTTACTAGCCTTCAAAATGCAGTCTGTAACACAGAACATATACCATCAAATCATATTGCCAAAAAAAAAAAACCAGATTAGTGAACCAAATCAGAATTCAAAATATGAAATGGTATGACAGAAATTGAATGAGAATAGTATGGCATTTTTAATGGAACAATAACTGCAGATGTTTTTTTGGTTTTTTGTTTTAATGTTAAAGAAAAAAAGTGATCTCTGGAAATGAACAAGGCCTTACACTTGGTTCTTCATGATTGCCTAAAGCATTTGACTGAGTGAGATATGAAGATATGGTACAAATGCTTGAAAAGCTATGCATAGACATTCAGGCTGTAAGAGTTATTTCACATTCTGGAACCAAAGATCAACAATAACAATGAACAGTGACTTTGGCAAATATGAAGACATAAAACTGGGATTTAAAAAGGGGATGTTCTTTCATTAGACCTCATATAAAAACATCAAACAAGGCATTAAAAAGAGAATGAAAAGAGATACACAGGTGACAGAGCTATTTGGAGAAAATTGCAGTAATTGAATGATTCTAAAACACTTCAACAGTTTTCTAAATCATGTATGTGATCTGTAATATTCAGCTGTGTGCCCTAGTTCCACCTATTGTGACAGCAGTCCTTTATGTGCCTTAGGTCCACCTATTGTGACAGCAGTCCTTTATGTGCCCTAGTTCCACCTATTGTGACAGCAGTCCTTTATGTGCCCTAGTTCCACCTATTGTGACAGCAGTCCTTTATGTGCCCTAGTTCCACCTATTGTGATAGCAGTCCTTTATGTGCCCTAGTTCCACCTATTGTGACAGCAGTCCTTTATGTGCCCTAGTTCCACCTATTGTGACAGCAGTCCTTTATGTGCCCTAGTTCCACCTATTGTGACAGCAGTCCTTTATGTGCCCTAGTTCCACCTATTGTGACAGCAGTCCTTTATGTGCCCTAGGTCCACCTATTGTGATACCAGTCGTTTATTCAGAACTTTATATCCTTTTTTCATGTCTGGGCAGCCTGGTTAGCAGAGTGGTTAGGCGCTCGGTTTACTAATCCGGTGGTACCGGGTTCAGTCCCAGTAGTGGGATTTTTTCTGATACACACCAAAAAGGCCCCGGGGTTCACCCAGCCTCTAAAAATAGGTACCAGAGAAATCTGGGAAGACAAAGCGGCCAGGCGTGATACTGACCACATCACACTTTCATGAGCTGAAGGTCATGGAAAATACGGGCCTAACACCGTATTCCCCAATATGCCTTACTGGTGTGGAAGTGGGAATTTTACCTACTACATGCCTACCTTTTCATGTCTATTTTTCATTCTTGTTACATGATCAAAGCTGGTTCATTCCTTTTGCTGTTATGACATCATAAACTTTAATGAATTTGAGAGTTCAAAAAGATGTGTAATGTTAAAATTTCTATTATTTTATTTACATGTATCATGATATTTTCACTCATATGAAATGAATCATGTATTTCTCTATACACAGGCACATATAGGGGAGATTTTCCGAAGTAAATTTACAGAGTTCAAGAACTTTCATACGATGTTGTATACATGTGCTAAAGAGTTTGATTTCATTGAGGCTGAGGTAATTGTTTCCTATCAATTTTTTCTGTCTCTGCTTCATTGTCTGTTAAGACATTATCTTTTTTTGTAAATTTTATTGTCTCTTTTTTTCGTTTTCTTTTTGTGAAAGCATTTTCAGTTACTGTGCTCTCAGTATTTGACACTTCTCCAGTCTTTGTTTTCTCTCTTCACATCATTCTTTTCTATTTTTGAATGCTTTACTTTTCAGAACTTCCTGTTCTTGATCACATCACTTTTTTAGTTCTTTATGTACTTTTTTTTTTGTCCTTTCTATGGTCCAGCTTTACATTTCTGATGCATCTCTTTTAACTCTTCCCATGCCAGAGGAAGAAACGCGGACGTTCAGATGGGTGCCGGAATAAAAACGCAAGTCTTGATCTGTATAGGGGGTATAGTTGTAAAATGGAATGGAAAACAGTATTTCCATGTACTTCCGTGTACTTATTATGTTTCAAAGTATAACTAAATGTATGAAAATTTCATAAATGCAGAGTTTTTTAGGAAAAAAAGAAGTATTGTGATGTTTTTAGACAATGATTGTGCCCAGTTCACCATCAGCTAGGTCTAGATCTACACCACTTACCATCTGAGATGTCTAGATTTACTTGTTGATCTCGTATTGTGATTCTGTGTTGTATTCTCGCTAAATTAATGTCTGAAATAACCTCCTAACTACTTCTTCAGTCGTCTAATATGTCTAGATCTACTTGGGATACATTCAAGAGCAGTGGGGTGGTCACAGGCCATGTCCATACCCCTATCTACATCATCAAAAATTGAAAAATTTTCATGTTTCTCTTCCTTTTTTCTCGCTCGACATCACTCTTAACTAAGCACCCTTTCACCATTTTGAAAAGTGTCAACAGAAACATGGATGAAATATGTATAATCTAAATATTACACCGGTTGCTTTATTGAAACAAATGAATTGTCACTATAACGACTATGGCACACAACTCAGTAACCGGAAGTTCTCACTATAGCGACAATGGCACGGGAGGAGTTAATTCTTTGTGTCAACCTCTTTCAGTGTCAGTTGTAGTGACTGTAGTTTGTTTTTAATCTATGTTGTCATCTTCTTTCCTTACACTCAATATAACTGCAGATTACTGTTGATCATTTTGTGTCTAAAGAAACTCTAGATTGCCCATATATTAATGAAGCTGGAACTTTACATTCTACATTATCTAGCATTATAAGAAGTGAGACAGCTTTTCTTGCAGAAATTCGAACATCACCAGTCTTCTTTATAAATAGTCCGAACTAAAAACTATGTAAAGGCATCCAGATCATCAAAAACTGGCTTCAGTTGATAGTAATGTTGCAAAGTAAAGTCAGTAGTTTGGTCTCTGAAAATAGAAGTGCAAGTCTCTAAATAA
The DNA here is from genome assembly GCA_009760885.1 of Achatina immaculata. Classification (NCBI taxonomy): domain Eukaryota; kingdom Metazoa; phylum Mollusca; class Gastropoda; order Stylommatophora; family Achatinidae; genus Lissachatina; species Lissachatina immaculata. Next base: position 40,570,389 of record CM019721.1, read on the forward strand.
AGCACAGAGTTCTTTTAAAAGCAGTTTTACAGCTTAGATCAATTTCTTTCCTCATAAAATTTGCTATATTTATGTTTTTTGTTTCTGTTGAATTTTCTTTCAGACACTCTGGATTTTATTGAAGACATTGCTCATCCCCAGTGCTATCTTGTCCTTGGTTGCTGTTATGTATCATGTGAGATAGTTAATATATTTGTTTCCAGAAAAAAATAAGCTTATTATATTCGTTAATACAAAAATATTATGAATATTGAATATGGTATTCATTAAATTTATAATATTTATTTCAACAAAAATATTCAGTAAAGTTTGCATGAATTTGTTACATAATATGGTATTTAATAATTTTTTAAACATGGAAAATTGTGAAATAAGTTGTGTGTAAGCAAAAAACCGTAGAGGGAAAATATTAAGAAATGTGCAAATGAAAAAACAATAACACATTCCCACCCCCCCCCCCAAAAAAAACAAACAACAATTTACAGTATCTGCAAGTATGACAGAATGCTTATCCTTCAAGTCCACCAAGAAAATATTTACCCACAAGAGAACAGCATAGTAACAACTTGAACTTTGAAGATACATGGATCTCCATTATTATCTGATATTTGAATGAGAGATGGCATAGCAAAGGAAGTGACTTGGCCTTTAACTTTTAGTTGTTGCTCATACACCCCCTTCTTTGACATTTGTAAGTTTATTGAAAACTTGGTCCTTTGCATTGTCATGATTCCAAGTAGTTGATTTATGCTTTGTTTCGTTTTGTTTTTTAGCTGTTAAAGGCCGAGCTTCAGAGTACAAATGTGATCAGTGGTAACACTGTTGCATCTGAAAGTAAACATACATCATTGAAAGTGTACGTATTACAACATTTATTATATCTGATATCTCTTTAACGGTACACTCTAGCAAGCGAGTGTGTGTAATAGAGTAACAGCCAGGAAATAAGGATCGGTGTCGGTCATGGATGTCTCTGTCTTTACCCTTTGAAAATAAATGTTTGCTTGTGTAATTCAAGTGATATAGTTAACATTTTACAAAAAAAAAAGGCTGGTGACGCAGTTTTTCAGCACTACGTGGTGTGTATTTTGTTGGTACTTTATGCAAAAGCTGATCATTCACATTAAATTCAACATTAAGAAATTATTGTGAAAGCATGGTAATAACTACTTTTTTTTTGCTTTTGTAAGAAAGTTTCAGTGTTAAATGGTGAAGAAATTATTGATAATGGTAACTTTTAATTCTCTTTCTGTGATTCTTTCACTGTATTTCAAAAAATTTTTCTAAAGTGTTGGAATGTTATGGAAGAGTCATAATAAAACATAGGTGAGTTGAGGACTGCGGTAAAACTGGTTCCAGCAGAGTAGAAACAGTCATGTTTTTTTGTGGGGGGTTGTAAAAAGAAAAAGAATAAAAGTTCTCATGTCACTGCCTCTTTTGCCAGTACTTTTTACTTTTTTCTATCTTCTGTTTGTAAAACTGCACCTTACACTTGTGACTATCTCTGCTTTGGAAGAATAATAGTAACTTTCACTGCTGTTTCGTTAATTCTTTCACTGTCTTTTAAACAATAATTTCTAAATTCTTGGAATGTTATGGATGCATCTTGCATGATTTGTTACAAAATGATATGTTTTTTTTTTTTTCAGAATTACTTCTAAACATGATGGAGAAGTAAGTGAACACAATTTTCATTAGTGAAACTTTAAGGTTTGTTATATGTCTTAGATGCTTAATTCAGTACTGAAAAGTGGCAAAGAGAAAGACAAATGAGTAATGTAGAAAATGTTTGGGAAGGCTACAGAAAAGGTTCAAAGGTTCCCAATCGGACTTCAGCATCACTGCATTCAGGACAGCCCCATATATGCTCTGCCACACACCGCACCCTTCATCCAGGAGTAATAGTTCCCATCAAGTGTTAGTTCTTTACAATGCATTTTCTGCCACACAGTTAGATTTCCTACCAGCATCCTTAATACATCCTAGCTCCAGCAATTGGTTCACAATTACATTGTTCTTCCATTTCCGCTCTTCATTTTCCTGCAGTCTGTCCAATACAGCTTTAGCATTGTTACCCTTATCCATTGTCATCCTGCCATTTATTTTAGCCTGTTCAGCAAGTCGATGTGCTACTTCGTTGCCATGTACTCCCGCATGCCCTGGCTATAGAAAAGATGTTAAGCATAAAAAAAAAAATTTACAAAAGTGGTTATAAAACATCAAAACTGTTCATGGCTGTGAAAAGAAAGAGCTGTTCAGGGTGGTAGCAGAAGAGAAATGTAGAAAACTGCAGAAAACGGAAAATAAAACTGGCTCTTATTACAGCAAGCCAGAAGCAGAGAAAAACTATCCTAGAAATTGTAGAAATCTGAAATGTGGAGTAACAGTTGTCTGTGGCTGTATGCTATAAACAGTAGTGCATTACAAAGAAAAACAGAAACATTTCAGAAGGGTAATGATAGTTCAGTAGCTCAACAACAAGTGTCCTTCAGAGCACAAACAATGACAAAATAAACCACTGAAAGAAAAAATGTATTATAGCAGAATATATTGTGCATAGAGACCAGTGCAGGTAAAGTAAAAAGTAACCCTACTATGCCATGATATGGTGTAAATGTTGTTCGTATTTTCCTTGTCTGGGCAATGTTATGTCTGGCTGGCTGCCTTTCATTCCTACAGCTGGGTGACTGGAGATTCTCTGGCCAGATTCAAAACACTGACAGTCATTAACCACAAATACGGACAGACTTGTTTATAGAAAGGCTGCCTCAGCCTCAAAGAAAAGACATAAATAAAACAAAACAAAAAAAAAGATTTTGTGCATGAATTTTTAAAACTGAAGCTGCTGTAGGTAGTAGCGGCAATAAAGATTTCGTTACTTATTTTTTCAGATTGTGTACCACATTTTACAGCTTCTGGCATTCACAGCCATGGCTCTGATGGTGATGAGGTTGAAGTTGTTTTGGACGCCACATCTTTGTTTATTTTCATCTCTGTTGGCATCACCGAAGGTAAATACCTTCAGTGATGTTTAAGCAAGTGTCCTGCCAGTTTGTCATTTTCTTATGGAAGTTGTTTTCTGAAGAATGTAAGCTGTTCAGTTTTATTGCAGCTTTGATTAAAATTCAGAAATTTATTTTACAACTAGCATTCTAGCTGTTCCTGTGATCCAAAATAAGTGTTATGTTGGATGATTTCAGTAGCAAAGTGGGAAGTAAAAATTCAGCGGTTATTTTTGAAAACTGAATTTTAGTACCATTATTTTTGTGTGATTTAACCTTTGCAGAAAAAAAACAAAAACTATCCTAGTCAAACTAATATGGCTATTTCAGTGAGTGAGGTGTTTAGAGTGTCTGTGATATTTTAGGCTCCATCATCACTTCTGCAGATCCCTTTAGTGTTTTTCAGGAACCATTCTCTCTCTCTTTCTCTCTCTTTCACTCTCCCTCTCTCTTTTTCTCTCCCTCTCTCTTTCTCTCTCTCTCATACACACTTTCACTCTCACATACGCACTTTCACTCTTACATACACACTTTCACTCTCACATACACACTTTCACTCTCTCACATACACACTTTCACTCTCTCACATACACACTTTCACTCTCTCACATACACACTTTCACTCTCTCACATACACACTTTCACTCTTACATACACACTTTCACTCTAACATACACACTTCCACTCTCTAACATACACACAAACAATTATTCTGTATCAATCATCATGGTTTATTGCCATGTTTAAAAGATTGGGAAATGTGGAGCTGAAAATCTGATAATGGTGAATGAGAATTTTTCCTCTTGTCAGTATTTAGACATGAATGTTAGGCTCAGAAAATGTCCGCTGCCCATCTGTAGTGGGACTGAATAATGTGATACTCTTATCAGTTGTAGAAAACTATGATATTTTGCATCCAACAAGGGAGTCCACAGTTTCATTCTTTGCAATAAAATTAGTCATTGGGAATTTACATTATGATTGAGAAGTTCTTCATCCTCAGCTCACACTACATCTATACCATCATACTGAAAATTATTGTATGTGGGTGAAGCTGGCTAAGTTTCATAGGACACATTCATTTCATCTATGGTAAGGCACTGTAGTCTCTCAGCGTGTTTCAGCACTGATGTTATCTAGGTCACAGTGACAGACAGCATTATGTCTTTTGTTGTATCAGATGACAGAAATCTTTTTATTTTTTTGTGAACTGTCTCATCTTCAAGAAGGGTAGCCTTTAGTTTTTTTTTTTTCCCACCAAAGTCTTGATTTTTATATTCACATTTCTGTTCTTGTTTCATTTCTCTCAACATTGTTCTCTTTTTTTTTTTTTCAGCTTTTTAACTTCAGCTAGCACACCTCTTCTTGATTATATAATTTTTCTTTTTTTTTTTCAGTTATTTCTTTTGTCGAGTCCTGGGAAAAGTCTTTTGAGTAATAGAGACAGTTTCCTTGTGTTTTTTTTTTTCCGTACAGATATTTGGAGTGAAGAACAAGCAGATTCACATTGCTGTCTTAGTGGCATTGGTGGCTTGTATGACGTGGCAGGGTAAAGCTAATATAGACAAACAGCGGGGGATAGTTGGAGAGTTCAGCAATGTCCCATTAGAAGAGCTTGTAGAGTGGATAAACACCAAAACGCCTGCAGGTAAATTACTACGTGGGTGATTTTTTTTTTTTTTTCTGTGAGCCCACTGTCATCATTAGAAGTACAGCTGAACCTGATCATTAAATTTAGAATACAAATGTCATCATTAGAAATATGGTTGAACCTGATCATTACATTTAGAATACAGTTGTCATCATTTTCATTCCATTCTAGTAAAATTTGTTCTTTCCGTATGCTGATAGAAGCTGCTGGCTGTTGTAGCAGATTCTATGCCTTCTCCTTAGGGAAGGTTGATTGCAATGGCTCTGTATATCTTATCTTATATCCTTCCCGTGCCGTTAAACGTCACATAGGGCTTGCAAAGTAGTTTGCCAATTTTTCCTGTCTTCGGCGAGTCTTTCAACCTCATCAAAGGATTTTATGCCTGTTAATTTGGCCTCTCTTAACAATGACCTCTTCAGAGTTTCACGTGGTCTGTCTTTTTCTTTAGCCTGTTGTGTTCCACTTGATAGCTTGTTTTGGGATTCTCTGATCATTTCTTCTCATCGAGTGACCAACATATATCCATCTCCTTTTCCTGATCACCTATGAGACTGGTTGTTGTTCAGTCATCTGTCTTATCTCTGCATTATTCTTAAATTCATTCCACTTGATGCCGAGTATTTTCCTTAGGCATTTGTTTTCAAAAGAGTCTAATTTCTTGTCTATTTCTTTAGTTGTTTTCCAGCTTTCACAAGCATAAATGAGAGTGGATATTACAGTTGAATTGAATAGTCTTAACTTGGTTTTTGTGCTTATAACTTTTGAATTCCATATGTTCTCAAGGTTCTTGAAGATCGATGCTGCTCTATATATATGTGACAAGTAAAGGGGATGGCGACTGCAGTAAGACTGGTTCAGATAGTAAAAGTAGATAGAGGTGTATGGTGTAGTTTTACAAGGTGGTAGAGGGAGTGAATAACATGAGAAAAAAAAAACGAATAGAAAGTATGAGAATGTATAAATGAAAAATGTACAACATCCAATATTTTGGCGTGAGCCTTTTTCGAGGATTACATAACAGAGACAAAAAATGAATAACTAAACGGGAAACTTATCTTAGTGTGGCATCCTCCAACAGTAGGGGATGCAGAAATGTCCACTAGATAAGACAGAGACCAGGTGGGGCTATACAAAGGATAAGCATTTCTGCATTCCCTACTGTTGGAGGATGCCACATTAAGATGAGTTTCCCGTTTAGTTATTCGTTTTTTGTCTTGTTTGTTATGTAATCCTTGAAAAAAGGCTCACGCTGAAATACCGGATGTTGTATGTTTTTCATTTATACATTCTTATACTTTCTATTTGTTTTTTTTCCCACTTTACTCACTCCCTCTGCCACCTTGTAAAACTACACCATACACCTCTATCTACCTCTATATATATATGTTGCATATATTTATATAGAAGACATGTGGAAACATCATTTTCTGTTTTTTTTTTTTAAAATAATACCTCAGATGCCGTCTTTGCTGGTGCAATGCCCACCATGGCCACAGTGAAGCTATGCACGTTGCGACCAATAGTTAATCACCCCCACTATGAAGATGCTGGTCTAAGGTATTATGAAACTGTTTATATATGTCTGATATCATTTTAAATCACCCTGTCTTTTTTTCTTTTGTGTATATATATATATACTGTTCAAAAAAGAAATGCAACACTACTGTAGTCATAATGGACACCAAATTTCAAACTCGTGTCAGAATTTTATTTTACGGAATTAATGTTTCAATCTTGGCGTGAAGAAACTTTAAAACTTTAACAATGAAATGATGTTCATTAACTTTGGTTAGGACTTTTATTCTTTGCAGCTGAGACCTCCATTTCAGTAAGGTGTATGGCCTCCTGTGGCCTGTTTCGGAGAACAACATCTCCTTGACATGGATCCGATTAGTTGTTGGATCTGTTGTTGTGGGATGGCTGCCCGCTCTTCCCGCAATGCAAGAGACAACTGTCGGAGATTGGTTGCTGCCATGTCTTGCTGGCAGACTTGTGTATTGAGTTCATCCCATGAGTGTTCTATTGGGTTCATGTCTGATGACATGAATGGTCTGGACATTGTTGTCAGTGAGGAACTGGGTGATGAGTTGTGCCACATGAAGTCGAGCGTTATCCTGCTGAAAAATCAACCATGGTGCAGCCAGAAATGGAAGGATGTGAGGATGAAGAGTTTCAGCGACATATCTTTCTGCATTTATTCATCCTTCAATTTGCACCAGGTCACTTCTTCCCATGAAGTTGATCGTCCCCCACACCAGTACACCTCCACCACCATGTGGAGGAGCCTCATCCACACAGTTCTGGGCTTAGTGCTCATGGACTCTGCAGTAAACTCTTCTCCATCCGCCGTGTCAGAGCAGAAAGAATGATTCATCGCTAAACCAAACCCTTCTCCAGTCATTCGCAACGGTCCATTGACAGTGCTGGTGTGCCCACTGCAGTCGGTTCTGGCAATGCCAGTCTGTAAGAACAGGACCACTGTAGGGTCTTCTAGTCCAAAGACCAGCGTCGTGCAGACAGTTCCTGACTGTTTGATCTGAATTTCGACGAGCTGCTGTCATTGACTGAACTATTGAGGATGCAGATGCAAATCGATTCCTGAGGTGACGCAGCCGTATGAAGCGGTCTTCGGCAGGTGTGACTATGGGTCTTCAACTGTACTGCCGGTCCGGTCTCCAACTGAGCCAGCTTCTTGAAATCGTCTCCAAAGGCAACTAATGGTGGTGCTGACAACATTAAATTGTCTGGCCACTACACTTTGTGACTGTCCAGTCTGTAAACGTCCAGTGATGATGAGTCATTGTTCTGTAGTGAGATGAGCCATACTTGCACATTTAATTTTCAAATGAATTGATTCTAGGAGCATTGATCTTTTATAGGCATTCAGTAACATGGTCAGTGAGTTTTGTGTTCAGTAAATTTCATGGGATTCTCATGAATCTGTCATGAGCTATTGTCAAAAATGCTGTTTTGACTAGTGTTGCTTTTCTGTGCTCATGAATCATCTGCTGAGTACAGCACGTGAAGTTGATGTCCAAGTGAACATTTCAGGCAATTTTCCCTTGTCTGGTTCGCAAACTTCAGTTTAAATCGCAACATCATATTTGTTTAATTTCTTTTTTTAAACAGTGTAAATATGTATGGGGTCACTGCACAAAAGTTGTGGAAATAGCTTAACATTAAAAATGAAGAGTGAAATATACCTAATAATAAAAATAAAAAAGGAGCAGTAGGAACAAAAACAAATACTGTATATTTGGTATTGTTAAAGAATTGCAGTGCTTTCATAAAGAAATATTTAATAAAGCTCAGAAAGAAAGAAAATTGATGTTTAAAGCTAAGGGAAAAAAAAAGGTCAGAAAAAAGTATGTAGATAGAGCTGAAAGAAGAACAAATGGAAATAGAAGATGGTTCAGTGAAGAAAAAAAAACACTACAGAAGAATATAGATGGAGCTAAAGAGAGAGAAATTCTGACATAGATTAAAGAATGAGAATAAATTTGAGACAAGGAGGAAAACTAACCATGAAGAACTGATGTGAATAAAGCTCAAAGATGGAGAAAAAAAAAACTGTTCTTATGAAGATGGATGTAAATAAAGAAAGAAGAAAACTTGCATGAAAGAACTAATGTAAATAAAGTTGGAGGAAGAAACCCCTAGAAGAACTAATGTGAATGAAACTCAGAGGAAAATATAAATTAATATTAAAGAACATAACATGAAGAAGAACTAATGTGAATGAAGCTCGTAGAAGAAAACTAAACAAGAAAGTAATAGCGAGGGGAAAAAAAATTAGCATAAATGTTTTCAAGAGGGACAGAAACTAGCGTGAATAAATCCAAAGGAGGAGAAAGAAGCAAACATAAAAGAACTTGTGTGAAGAATGCTTGAACAGGGAAGAAAATAACAAAAGAACTGACAGATTGCCTGCCACAGTTCATTGGTTTTGACAACAACATTATCTGTGGCCTAGCCATTTTAACTACCATTAAATTATATTTGAATGACCCATGTACTTGTAGGTAACAGTTTTGTTTCCTGTCCAACAGTTAAGCATAATGCATTTACAGATTAGTTAAATAATTTTATGTCTTATTTTTAACAGTTTTTGCTGTTCACTTCATTTTTTTATCAAATTGTTGTACTTCTGTTTCTAAGGTCACGCACAAAGCTTGTTTATAGTTTGTACAGTCGTAAGCCTCTAGGTGAGGTAAAAGAGAATCTAAGCAGTCTTGGGGTCCATTATGCAATTTTGGAAGACTCATGGTGTTCAAAGAGAAACAGGTAAGTTTTTGTTCTCAGGGCAGTGGCACTAGGCTTATCACAGTGGTGATGATGATGATGATAAAAATGAGGATCATATAATGGTGATGATGGTAATGAGGACCTTCGTGGTAATGATGATGAATGTCTTGATGATGATGATGATGAGGCTTTTATAAAGTTAATAATGAGGGTTTTCACAGTGGTATGGCAATTAGGGTCTTGGTGATGATGGTAATAGGGGTTTGATGAAGATGATGATTAGGACAGCAGACTTCCATGGTTTTCCAGATTTTCTGGGACACATGCAAGATCAGAGTCATCTCAGAAAGCTTCAGTACCACAGCATGACAGTGACCACCACACAGTTTCCACTTACTTGAGACTGAAAAACAAAGCTTAAATGGCAGCTTTCTGTTGTAAAATACAGAAATAACAGTCAGTTCCTTTCTTTATTTTCTTTTTTTTTTCTTTTCTGTCATGCTCCAAATGTCCAGCCTTAGTTGCCTCTGTCTGCAGATCATTAGGTCAGCATTTGTTTCAGTGCCTGTAACAGTGAGTGAGGTAAGCAGGTGGTAGATAGTTGTGATATTTTTCTGTGTCCCTAGGTCTAGGAAGATGCTAGGCTATTGCTTGCCTGGCTGAAAAGGAATGCAAGGTCAGTCAGGCTATCCTACAAGAGAGAGACTTCACATTTTTTTAAACATTTATAATCTTTGCCACAAGTCTGTTATTATTGCTTTTTTTAAATCTTCCTAGAACTGTGAGCACTATGTTCTTTGCAGCCAGTGTGATCAAGGTGTTGAATACAAAGTAGGTTACAAAAACATTTTTTGCAGACCTGGAGTGAACTAAAAAGTAAAGAAGTGCAATACTTACTAGCAGACTTGACTGCCATGCAGACTATAGCTATCCCTGCCCCATTAATCAAGCAGAGCCTGTTGCTGGAGAAACCAGTGGAGAGGTGTGGCAGGATCTTGGTCAGCATTGTTTCAGACTGCATCTTCATCCCCATGCCACATTCTAGAGCTTTATTTGTCTCTGTGCATTTGCTGGTTTTCATAGGCTCTAAAAAGGTTGCTAGTCTCTACACCAGGTGACGTTAGACTGGTCTTAGTACTGGCTTACCTTATTTAAATTTGGTCACCATTGTCTTGGGAACATAATGCAGCACTTCCAGCACCTCTTCCATGCCTCAAAAGCATTGTGGAATTCCTTTTTCCTGAAGACAGTCTAGTATCACCTGCAGTTCCATTTGGAATTCATCTGCAGTGTCAGATCAGCACACGTTTAGGTTTTACATAGCAAATTTTGCACTGAGTGAGTTTTTTTTATCTGCAATTGCTGATAAAGAGATAATTCTGCCTTCAGAGAAAGAGAGGACCTATGCTTGGAGGCAGTAATGGAACATATCTTTTTCCTTTAATTGTAAAAATTTAGTTTGTAAAACAGCTAAAGAAGTGGACCACAAATTAGACTCTTTTAAAAACAAATACCTAAGGAAAATACTCAGTATAAAGTGGAACGAATTCAAGAGCAACGCAGAGATGAGGCAAATGAGCGAACAACAATCTGTCTCATGTGATCAGACAAAGGAGATGGACACATGTCGGTTATGTGATGAGAAGAAACAGTCAGAGAAACCCAAAACAAGCTATCAAGCACAACACAACAGATTGAAGAAAAAGAGGTTGACCACGTGAAACTGTGAAACTAAAGAGAACATTGTTAAGAGAGGCCAAATTAGTAAGCATAAAATCTCTTGATGAAGTTGAAAAGCTCGCTGAAAACAGTAAAACTTGGCAAACTACGAGGGGTGATTAATAAGTTCTCAGCATAAGGTACAAATACTTGAAACACACAGTTGATATTAGGTGCATTTGTAGATCAGGTTAATGTAAGATTAAACACCAAGTTTCAAGAAATTGACTGCAACCAATTTTTTTTTTTAAGGCTACTAAAGTGGTAAGGGGAGGCAGAAATTGAAATAATGGATAAGATTTTTCATCGAGCAGTCATTCGCTACCTCTGCATCAAGGGCTTATCATCGAAGGAGATCCATGAGGATATGGTAGAGACTCTAAGGGAGAGTGCCCCGTTTTACAGCACAGTGAAGAAATGGGCAGCTCAGTTCAAACATGAAAGGGAGATTTTGGAAGAAGATCCCCAGGAAGATCAAGAATGGTAACCACCAATGAAACTACCGGCAGAATCCATGACATGATAATGGAGGATCGACAACTAACTGAGCAGTACAGTGCTACTGAGTTGGGCATCTCCCAGGAATGTGTTCATGCCATTATTCACAGTGATTCTCAAATGACAAAGGTCTCTGTTCAATGTGTCCCGAAACTTCTTGGAGTTGATCACAAACGACAGCGTCTCAACATGTCAAGAGACAATCTTGCCATTTTTCTGCAGATCCTGAAAAGTTTCTTCATCATTTTGTGACTATGGATGAGACTTGGGTTCATCGTTTTCAACAAGAAACAAAGAACAGTCAAAGCAGTGGAAACATGGATCCCCACATCCAAAGAAAGCAAGGGTGATTCTGTCTGTAGGCAAAGTGATGGCTTCCATCTTTTGGGATTCAGAAGGTTTGCTATTGGTAGACTATCTTCACAAGGGCAGAACGATCACCGGGACCTATTACGCTAATCTTGTGAAGCAACTGCGCATCAGATTGAAGGAAAAGCGTTGATGGAAATTGACGAGAGTAGTCATCTTTCATCAAGATATTGCTCCAGTTCACAAATCGGCAGTGGCAGTGGCTACCATTCATGAATGCAGGTTCAGTCTTCTTGAACATTCTCCTTATTCCCCAGATTTGGCCCCTTCAGACTATTACCTTTTTACCAAACTCAAAAAGGAGCTCAGTGTTGCAAATTTACTTCAGATGATGACGTCATTCATGCTGTAGACCACTTTGTACTGGCACAAGATGGTGACTTTTACAAAGAAGGGATCCGTATGCTCCAGGATCGCTGGACTAAGTGCATAAACTTGCTAGGGGACTATGTTGAGAAATAACCAAAAAAAGTTGTCCACAAATAATCCGTTGTACCTTATGCCACGAACTTATCAATCACCCCTTGTACCATGCAAGCCCTATGCGATGTTTAATGGCCTGGAAAGGATGTTAACATGTAAGATATAGTTTGTTCAGTTTTCATCACTCTCATCTCTCATCTGTACTAGAGCATACACCGTGGAAAGAAGCAGATTCATTCATTCATTCATTCATTCATTTGCATGTCCTTTGCGGAACTTTGCCTCCCAAACACCACTCCTGTAGGCCTCTCGGTTGTGAGCAAGATGGCCTGCTGCTGCTGCATCCATTTCCAGATCGTCAACGATGTCTTGCAGCCATCTTCGTCTTGGTCTTCCTCTTTTTCTTTTTCCCATTATGTATCCTTCCAATACGGTCTTCTCTAAATTATCATGACATTTAATGTGTCCAAAATATAGCAGATTATACACAAATAATATTCAAACTGAAGTGAAAGGTGTGCAGAATGGTGAGATGCAGAGCAGTCTTGAAAGATCAACAGCCACACTTAGTGTTTTAGATGATAAATATCCATGTGACACCTGGTTACGTGTGTATACAGACGGATCTGCACATAATGCCATAAAGAATGGAGGGGCAGGAGCACATATTGAATATCCAAACAACACCACTGACAAGATTTCCATACCCACTGGAAAATACTGCAACAACTATGATGCAGAAGTTAGGGCAATTATTGCTGCAGTTGAAAAACTGTCAGACTCCAGAATTGATACATCTCTCTCTCTCTCTCTGAACCTTAAGTGCCCAGGGCACATGGGGCTTCCGCAAGGGTTTTCCACAAATGCCTGTCCTTTGCCTTTTTTTCTGCTCTTGCCCAGGTGAGCCCTCTATTGCTCAACATCCTTTCTGTTGTTCTTCTCCATGTCTCTTTTGATCTACCCTTACTTCTGCTCCCCTGTGGTGTCCATCTTAGTGCTATTTTTGGTAGTGAGTTGTCAGTCATTCGGAGCACATGTCCCAACCATCGCCAGCGTCTTTCCTCAATAATTGTTGTCAGTGGTTTCATCTGCATTTCTGCTAATAAGATGTGGGATTCCCTCCCACTGTGGGATACCAGGAAATGAGAAAGCTGACCATCTGGCCAAAGAGGGCACTGAAATGGAACAACCAGACATACCAGTCACCTATAATCAGAAGAAAAGTATGATAAAAACCTACATGAAGCCACAAACACCACCACATGATGACTATCACATGCTAAACAGAAAGGAACAAGTCACCATTTTCCGTCTCCGAACAGGACACAGTCGACTCCGAAGTCATATGTATACAGAGTTTAAGGTTGGTACTAGTAATCTATGTACAGGTGCCCCAAACTGTGGAACATAGCCTCCAGAACTGCACCAACTATGAGACACTAAGAAATAATTACTGGCCCAGTGAAACCACTAAAGAAGATAAGCTCTACGGTTCCATACATGACTTACAAAAAACAGTGAAATTTATCCAAGAGACAGGACTACAGATATAGACAGACAATGCGAACGAAGAAGATCACTCTCTTCTCATTTTGTTATTGATTTAATTTATTAGTCTCTGTACTCATTTAGCCCTCACGTATCCTGCCGTTA